>CM025790.1:13046761-13731053 GCA_014635995.1 Sarcophaga peregrina | reverse complement strand
GCCCTTTAACCTTTTTAACACTATTTCTGTTCAGCAGTTTTGTTTTTTCAATTTTTTTTTTACCACTTTTCCCCCCCTGCCTTCAGTAGTTTATTATTCACCTCACCCATAGTTTCCACCTTTTTTTTTACGAATTTTTTTTTGTTTGTTTTTTGGTTTCGCTTTCCCATAAAACTTATTGGCAAAAACATTTTTATGGCCACACACAAATGCTTTAAACATTGCAAGAGATGTGATGTTATCTCCCTCTCCTCCTCTTCCCCCTGCCCCTGTTCTATAAACAACACATAAAAAGTCATGTTTTTTATTGAAAAAAAAAGGAAGATAGAGGGAAGGGAAGGGAAAGGGGGAGCAAGAGGAGGAGTAGGATATTTAGTTTTTTTAACATTAGAGTCTTGCTGTGCGCTGCGCTACTGCTGCGTGCGTGCAGTATCAAGAGTGTAAATTAGTTTTTATTGGCTGCACGTGTCACGTTCCAAATAGTATTTCCCTTTCACTACGAAATGTTTTTTTGGGTTTTTATTCTCTGATTTTAAAGCATTGCAATGGATTATCCTTTTAAGTTTGCTCTTAAAGGGATCAACAGTTGTATGCGGAGTGTAGTTTTAGAATTTTTGGGGACTAAAAAGGACAATTTAAAATAATTTTAAATTTTATTCTCGAATAAAAGAATGTTTTTCCAGGAAATGATGAAGTTTTTCTGATAAGCAACTCTCCATTGTTTGTTGGAAGCTTTTTCTCAAATTGTTTACACCATCGATTTTAATGCAGACCACTCCACCTGACACCTAATGAATTTTTCATGCAAGTCACTTGTCATCTTGTCACTTGTTGTCATCATTTGTTTCCATAAGTTGTCAAAGTCTTCATTCTATTGAGTTTTCTAAAAGGTTTTATAATCTGGAGACCATTACACCATTGACCAAATATTGTCACCCTACAAGATGGCACTCCTACATTGTAAATGAAGTGCTACTGGATCGAGCAATATTCCACCGATCAAAAGGTCTGTCAAGCTCACTAATGGAATGGTAGGCTTATGCCTTTGTTATTAAAGACCTGTACTAGCACTTAAATAGTATTGACTGCACGTGAGAATTCTGGTTTCCCCTTCAACACAACACTAACAACTGTTTTCTTCACACTCAACTTGTCTGCACACTAGTCTGACTGAATTATAGCTCGATCTCGTGTCTACACACACACACAACTGATTTAAATCTCACTGAATACGACGTGACGTCTTCACACACGTCTTTACTGATTTAATTCCCTTTTATAACGCTGGATCATTAGTGTGATGAATGCTCTCGAAGGATGATGATGGCCTTCGGAAAAAATCCAAAAATGTTAACAAATTATTTTCATTATTGTTGTTTGTGTGTATTATATGTGCTTATATATGCTTGTTTACTGCTTCGTTCGTTGCACTTTGTTGTTGATTGTTTACATATTTTATCTCCTGAATTTTTTTTATGCTGATGTGGTTGCTATATTTTTGCTTATTCGTTGATGGAGTGAACAAGTCCAACACCATTTCCTAGCAGGATTTTAAAGTTTTCTTTGTTATTTCAAAAAAAATCTGGAGTAATACAAGATAGTACTGGATACGTATGTTAAGATGAAAGCCGGTTCACTTCTATCCTTATATTGCATGGCCTTTTATTACACAATAGTGAGTCTCACGGGTGTCACTGTCCTTCTGGTAGGCATTACGAAAGCCTCGACATTCTGACAAATGACTTACAGGAGCTGTGTGGCTGAGAAAGAGGAGGAGACTATGTTTCACCTTATGTGTCAGTGCCCTACTCTTCCAACCTCTTACTTACCGATATCTGAGCTCTCGAATAAAAAGATTACCGCAAAGCAAGATTTATTGTGGACTAAAGTTAGTTTCCTCTCAGGCAATTGATTCCCTGGTTCAATATTGTTTTTGATATCGCAATGGGGCCCAAATGAAAGACTGTTTCTTCAAGAAGGGGCTTGCCACCATATAAAGCTTTGCCTTAGTACGAGGTTCTGGCCGCTTACACTAGTTCCTCTTTGTGTTTGTTGAAACAGAGTTCTTTCAACAACATGAGAAATTAGAGGCCATACTCTGTGCTTGTGGTCGCCGTGGTCTAGTGGGTAGTGTGTTGGCTTATTAGACAAAAGGCCCGGGTTCGAATCCTCAGGTCAAATATCAAGACGAAAAATACTTTCATCGGTGACTTCCTCTCAGCAGATTTCTGGCAAAGACTCTGAGAGTACAAATTGCCATTTAAAGCTTCTCAAAAATCTGTCGTTCGGAGTCGACTTTAGTCGTACTGGACAGAGCAAGCGTAGGGTATGCAATATCACCCGGTACAAACAAAATTTTTATGACAATACGTGCATTATAGCAACTAAGCTTTGCTATACTGATCTGCATAAGAATACCATCCGTATGCCCATCCGTTTTTCTATTAACGCTATCACAAGCCACTGCCCTATTAAAAGGCATGTACAGTATTCCCTCGTTTTACGTCGGCTCGATTGTTTCGATTAACGTCGTTAAAAATTTTGTTCCCTTCAACTTCGATTTCCGTCGCCTTTGAAATTCGATTTACGTCGCCTTTTTCCGGAACATTCTACGACGTAAATCGAGGGAATACTGTAGTTCATACCACCACTTCTTCGTATAACTTCTAAAATGCAACCTAAAGTACCGAGAAGGAGTAGAAGGCAATTGTTCAATTTATGTTTCAGTGTCTAGCTCTTGCTCTTAGAAGTCGCCGTGGTCTAGTGGGTAGTGTGTTGGCTTATTAGACAAAAGGCCCGGGTTCGAATCCCAGGTCCGACATCAAAAAACGGAAAATATTTCTTCGGCGACTTCGTCTCAGCAGATTTCTGGCAAAGACTCTGAAAGTAAAAATTGCCATGAAAAGCTTCTCAAAAATCTGTCGTTCGGAGTCGACTTTAAACTGTAGGTCCCGCCACTCGTGTAAAAAATTAACGCACACAACATAAGTGGTGTGAGAAGCTAGGTCGTAATCCTGACTGAAGGGTTGTAATGGCCAATTATGTTATGTACTCTGTGCGGTAGGTCTTATAACAAATATGCAGAATCATGGAGAAGATCAAAATTTCACTGCGAAGTTGATATTCTTCATAAACTTTTCCGTAAAAGGCCAACACTAAGAGAATGAGAAATTACGTTTCCTGATATACTGGACAGATCAAGCGTAGGGTGTGAAATATCATCTGGTACAACAAAATTTCTATGATAGTACGTGCATTACAGCAACTAAACTTTGCTATATTGATCTGGATAAGAATAGCATCCGCATGCCCATCCGTTTTTTTATTAACGCTATCACAAGCCACTGTCCTATTAAAAGGTAGTACAGTAGTCCCTCGATTTACGTCGGCTCGATTTACGTTGTTTCGATTAACGTCGTTAAAAATATTTTTCCCTTCAACTTCGATTTCCGTCGCCTTTGAAATTCGATTTACGTCGCCTTTTTCCGGAACATTCTACGACGTAAATCGAGGGAATACTGTAGTTTAAACCACCACTTCTTCGTATAACTTCTAAAAAGCAACTAAAGGTACCGAGAAGGAGTAGAAGGCAATTGTTCAATTTATGTTTCAGTGTCTAGCTCTTGCTCTTAGAAGTCGCCGTGGTCTAGTGGGTAGTGTGTTGGCTTATTAGACCAAAGGCCCCGGTTCGTATCCCAGGTCAGACATCAAAACGAAAAATATTTCTTCGGCGACTTCCTCTCAGCAGATTTCTGGCAAAGACTCTGGTAGAAAAAATTGCCATGAAAAGCTTCTCAAAAATCTGTCGTTCGGAGTCGACTTTAAATTGTAGGTCCCGCCACTCATGTATAAAATTAATGCACTCGACATGAGTGGTGTGAGAAGCTAGGTCGTAATCCTGACTAAAGGGTTGTAATGGCCAATTATGTTATGTAAGTCTAGCTCCTGCCACTTATTTCCTGTTATCTCTTCCATAGCGATGTTTTAAATTGAAGCAAAGATAGTTTCTTATTGTGGCTGTCTGATCTGCAGATTGTGACTTTACATTGGCCTAACCTCTGACCCAAGTGCGCCTTTTCCTTACCATTTTTGAAGCTACGGCTGATGATTCCAATTTTTTTTTAATTTTTTTTTTTTGTTCACTTTTCTCTCTACTAAACTTTCTCTTCATCAACGTTATGAAATATTTGAATTTTTCCCACTCTATTAAAATAAAAACACCTTAAAGTATGCTTCACTAATATCAACAATAATTTCCATCGCAACTTTAATATGAAAAACTTATAATCCACAGATGGAAAATAACATCCACTTGAACTGAAACAATATTTTGATTATATAAACTCCTTAAAATATGCTACATTTTTTAAATAAATATTTTTATTGGATATACTTAAAGCACCACTACTACAACGATAAATATGAAATGCTCTTTAAACACTACGCAGTCATTTGGTATACAAAGAAATGTTTTCATTTCCTTTTGAGTTTTTCCTCTTATTTTCTTTTATTTTTATTTTTTCTGTTTTAAATATTCAATGAGAAAATTATGCTGAATATTTGAATTCATATTCTTTTCTTTTTATTCTTTTTTTGTGCTTTTATTTCCTTTAATGGTGACAATTTTAACAGATTTTTTTTCATATTTTTATTGTCCTTGTTGCCTTTTATAATTTTTTTTTTTTTGGTCCAGGATTTTGTGGCCAAAATAAATAAAAGCAAAGAGAATGAAATTCTAAATGTCATGGTATTCTCATTGTATTGTACATATTTACATAGTAACAGTTACAGTTACACACAAAAATATCATAACCGTTGCATAAATATTTTCTTTATAAAAATCAAAACTTTATTTACACCAAACAAATGAAATGAGGGTAGAGGAATATCAGCCAAACAAAGAAGGAAACTAAAATAAAAGGCAAGTTTTTGTTTCTTTCTCCTTTTTCTTAAATTGTCCATAAGAAAATGGAAATTTTTTTTCATTTTCTTATGACTCTTGATGATATCATTTCCATAATAAAAGAGGTTCATTTATGGGCCTTTTTTTTAGGCTGATTTTTTCTGTTTGATATTCGTCTTGTTTTTCCTTCTGTTTTTAATAATTTTATGCTTAAATAAGAGAAAAAAAATTTTTTTTTTTGTTTTCTTGAAAAGTAACACTTTAGCTGGTGTTTTATGGCTACATTTGAAAATTTTTTTTCCTTTTGTAAGGGTGAGGCTTTCATAATTGGCCCTGAAAGTTTTTTGTTTATTTTGCATTTTTTTTCCTACGTTTTCTCCAGCTCTATGCCAAGTAATTGTCATAAAAAGTTCTTACTTTAGACATACACTCAGCCACAAAAGTATACAAACGATTAAAAAATTTCACAAATTCCTGAACCAATGCAAAGGATCGTCTTAAAATCGAGGAAAGTTGTCAGACAATTATAAAAATTTTTTTTTGGTTAAAAAATTTCTGAAATTTATTAACTTTTATGGGCCTGTTTAGGGCCAAATTTCTCAAATTTCTGAACCAATGCAAAAGATCGTCTTAAAATCGAGGAAAGTGGTCAGATAATTATAAAGATTTTCAACGAAAACGTGTTTGGTTAAAAAAATGTCTGAAATTTGTTAACCGTATGTATACTTTTGTGGCTGAGTGTACATATTTAAACGAATAAATTAATAAGAAAATATGTCCAGAATTTCTTTTGTTTCTCATTTATAAATCAATATTTAAAAACATTGTGGATTTTGTAAATGTTTAAAATAATTTTTAATTTTTTCGTTTTAGGTGAGTTCCAATAAGAATGGCATGTTTAAACATGTTGTAAGCAGTGAAAATTATATGTATTACGGTAAATATAATTTTTTTTGTAAGTTTTTGAAACATTTTATGATAATTTTGCTCCTTTTTTAAATACACAACTTATCTACAGTGAGCGTCAAAATAAAGTGTACACTAAGGATAAGATTCTAATAATCACCAAAAACAACTTTTACCACTTAAGGAGAGTGCTTGAAAAAATTTGACAATATTTCGAATTGCTTTTTTGTTTCAATTTTAAAAACCCTTAAATGAAACTATTTTAAATAAAAATAACGGCAGTTTATTAATCGTTTAACTGCTAAGCGATTCTTGTGTGATAATTAAAAATCCACAAAATTCTAATAACCTATATATAAAGATATATAGATGACCCTAAATGGTCTTTTAATTTTATTCTAGCTTTTCGACTAAATTTTTACATTGAAATTCGCAAGGACAAATGCGATTTTCGTAACAAATGAACGCAGCGCTTTTTCGCCGCTTAGCAGTCAAACGGTTAATGTACATTTATTTTTAATGTACACTTTTTTTTTGACGCTCACAGTATGTGTATCACTAAATGACGGGTAATAAAAATTTATGTAACGAGATAGATACAGAATCAGTGGTTTTAGTGCATATGATATCATCACTTTTTTTTACCACACAGTCGAGATTAATTAATTTTAATTATTCTTATCTGATTAGTCATGGATAGAAGCAGCTGGGTAACCATTTTAATGGAACGTTCACAATGCTAATTGCTTAACGTGTGGCAATTTACGTATTGATCTCCTTCATCTTTATCTGGTCACTTTGGTCACTTTTTATTGTTTTTGAGCATGAGAATATGAAAGCAGCATATCGTCCTCGAAAATCAAAAAGTACGTAACATCACTATTTCTAATTTTACAGAAGTGTAAAAAACGTTATAAAATAATAAGTACTTCATATGTAGAAACATTTTGTATTATTGTCCCAATATCCCTCAGGGGAAGATTATCTTCGGCTTTCTATACTCATAGAGCACGAACATTAACAATGTTCGTTAAAAAGAGCATAAAAATGCATTCAGTTGAATGTCAGCTTTCAATGAAGCAGCTTCACGGCGTTTTGAAATATTTTTGCATATCAGTTATACACCCAAAGAAAAATTACAGTAGGATTATCTATTTTCTAAAGAAATTCACTAATAACAATGAGAAATGATCTCCATTTTTGGAAGAATATTGGTGATGTTAAATACACAGTCGTTAGGGGTTTGACGCTGTACAATTCTTCTATATTTTCTACTACATTAACATAACATTAGGTTACACATGAACATATTACTAACAATTTTCCTTTGGGTTATATACATGCTTCTCACAAATATGTATACTCCACACATTTTTTATCATGTTCTCCTTGTAACGACGTCTGATTATTGATTAAAAACATTATTTTTGGTCGAAAAAATCTAAAAATTGGTAGTGATTTTGATTTTTTATATGATGCGTACTTTTGGATTTTCAACAAGGATGGAAGGCAGTTGTCCTTTGGAATCATCACGGATATGATGAGTTCTTCAAACTTTGAATATGTGTAGAGTAGGTTCCATGATATTAAAATAAGTATCAAAAATATCAGAAATGATTCGATTCTACTCATCTTTTTGAATAAACTGCTTGTTCATCTCTGGTATGTACGTATGATTCTTTTACTACTGGCAACAATTTCATTTTTGCCTTAATTCTACACTTCTGGCAACTTCGAGAACTTGCAGTTGTTTTGTTGCTGTTAATGGTGTTTTCTTTAAATATTTCTGTGGAAATAAACTTCTTCTTCTTCAATATTCGTATTGCTCCTCTTCAACAGTTCTTAGGGAAAAGGTTTAGGTTCAGTATTCCATTTAAATTTCTTTAAAATATTCTTTCCATCCCTTACAATATATTTTGTAGTTTCCATTTTCCGTATTTAATATTTAAACATCTTTTACCCCTGATGTGCTAATCTATTCAATTTCTAAAACAATTTATCGTCTTCCAGTCATTCGGGACTCCTGTTCTCTTTATTTATTTTCGTGAAGTAAAAAATTTCTGCTACGATTTTAGAATTTCAACTCACGTTTGTGGGTGAATTATTTTCGGTTCTTTGGTGTTTTTTTTTTTCTGAATCATAAATAACCTGACTTGTGGGAAAAAGGAAACAGTTTTGACAAGTAAATTTACAAAAATTTTTCCAAAAAAAAATTGATAAAAAAAAGGAAAATTAAAGTGAAAGTTATTTAAAAAAAGGAAAATGGCGGGGAGAACAAGGAAAAGTGAATAAATCTTGGCCACAATTTCTAAGCATTTCTTTTAAATACACAAAAAAAAATTTGTAAAGGGTCCGCCAAATAAAAAATTTTTTTTTGACATACATACATAATTGGCCATTACAACCCTTCAGTTAGGATTACGACCTAGCTTCTCACACCACTTATGTCGAGTGCATTAATTTTATACATGAGTGGCGGGACCTACAGTTTAAAGTCGACTCCGAACGACAGATTTTTGAGAAGCTTTTCATGGCAATTTTTTACTCTCAGAGTCTTTGCCAGAAATCTGCTGAGAGGAAGTCGCCGAAGAAATATTTTTCGTTTTGATGTCTGACCTGGGTTTTTTTTTTTGAAAATGCTTTAAAAAAAATCCTACTGAATATTTTCCGAAATTTCTTTTTTTATTTGAAAGTACAATCCTTCTGGTTAATAATGGAAAATAATTTCATTCAAATGGCTGCCTCGGCTGGCCATGGAGTAGCCTACATGATCGGTCCAATTTTTAATCACATTGTCGATTCTGTGCAGCTGTATTTCACCAATGACTTCACGAATATTGTCCATTAAAGCGTCAATTGTCTCTGGCTTGTCGCCGTAACACTTATCTTTGACGGCACCCCACAAATAATAGTCCAACGGTGTCAAATTGCAGCTCCGAAGTGACCAAAAAACATTAGCTCTATGGCTGATAATGCGATCGTCAAAAAAAGGGCGCAAAATATCGAGTGTTGCTTCAGCTGTGTGGCAGGTAGCGCCATCCTGTTGAAACCAAGTTTCAAGTTTTGTAAACAAAAATTCGTTCAACATGGCCCGATTAATTAAGTGCCATGCAGTAGCCTACACGATCGGTCCAATTTTAATAAGCACATTTTCGATTGTGTGCAGCTTTAAAGCGTCAATTGTCTCTGGCTTGTCGGCGTAACACTTATCTTTGACGACACCCCACAAATAATAGTCCAACGGTGTCAAATTGCAGCTCCGAAGTGGCCAAAAAATATCAGCTCTATGGCTCTATGCGATTGTCAAAAAAAGGGCGCAAAATATCGAGTGTTGCTTCAGCTGTGTGGCAGGTAGCGCCATCCTGTTGAAACCAAAATGTTGCCAATATCCTCCTCTTTAATTTTTCTAAACAAAAATTCGTTCCACATGGCCCGATAACCGAACGCCAATTGACTGTAACGCCCACTCCTTACTCATTTTCGAAGAAGAAGGGCCCATTTATGCCTCTGAACCAAAGTCCGCACCAAATAGTGACTCGTATTGAGTGTGTCGGCTTTTCAATGTATGCGTTCGGGTTTTCTGTGCCCCAAATGCAACAGTTTTGCTTGTTTACCTAACCGCCAAGATCAAAATGAGCTTCATCTGAAAAGATGATTTTTTTTTTGCCAAAATCGGCATCTTCTGTAAAGCGATCGCAGGCCCACTTAGCGAAGAGAAAACGCCTTGGATGGTCAAATATTCGTTCAGCGGAAGGCTTAAACTAATTATCTGTCAAATCAGACATGAGCTAAGTGGTGTTACCATTCACGAAATAACGGCTAGTTGCAAAAAAAAAAACACGTTAGATGGCGGAACAAGGTCCCGAAGAAATTATAGAGAGTTTGACAAACCCTTGAGCATTATTGATATCGAAAGTTTCCTAAACTCGTATTTCATAAATTTTTGCAAAATGTTTTGCAATCGAGAAGCAAATTGTCGGGAAAAAAATGAAAGAAAAATTATGGAAAAACTTTCGTTTAGAAAACTCATTAACCGTAATGAGAAACGTTTAGCACACGCTTAACACAGCTTTGTAGCCTCCGTATGGCCTTTGACCACCCCCCAGCACCAAAACAACTCAAAACAAATCTTATCAATATTTAACGACTCTTTAAAAGTGAAAGTTTTTGTTTTTTGCTACACACCACCCTCCGCTTCAAACAATTGAGGCCTAATAAAGGGGGGAATATGAAACTGGTGGTAAGAGGGGTTAGGGGGATACCGATTAAAACAATAAAAGAAACGAAACTTTTATTCTGAAATCCACTGCAATGAGTATCACAAATACTTGTGCTTGAGTATCTATCGAAGCCAGTAAGGCCTTAACTAAAATTCAAAGCAATTCATTCTTTTCCCTTCTCCCCTTTTCCTATTCCTTATGAAGAGAGGGGTAGAAAAGGGGGAGGGGGGGGGGGGGTTAGGCAACAAAAGCCAACAACCAAAAACCAATTACTTAATTAGTCCATGGAAAGTTAGTGAATTTTCCCTTGGAAGATGAAAGAAAACGAAGAAAAACGTTTAATGGGGTGACTACTTAAACTCAATTATCGTTTATCGTTATCGTTTTTATTCTTCATTTCGATAACAGCATTTCATATGAGAGATTAAACAGCAGAAATCAAGTAACTTAACTAAATCATGGCATTTATCTCAAATACATTTTATTTAAAATGGACACTTGACATCATCATTCCAAAGGCCACTGAAGTTGCCACATCCCAAAAGAATTTCTTTCCAGTATAAAGCTCGATAGGATGGGTGGCACAAAAGTTAAAACTTTTGGTTTTTTTTTTTGTTGGTTCTTTCTAAATTTTCTGCCTTTTGTTATTTAAGATTTTAATTCCTATTCCAGCAGTTTTTTCCTTTTTAGTAAAGTTTATTTAACAATCGATTTCTTGCTCTTTTTTTGTTCTTGGGTGCAAACAATCGATTTAAAAAGGGCAAGTTTTTTTCGGTTCGTCATTTTATTTAAAGATTTAACATGTGGAAAATTGCCAAATTATAAACTATTTTTTGATTTTATAATAATAGACTCGAGATTTTGTTCAGACTACTGCATAATGAACCCCTTTTTCCTGTTGACCACCAGGAAAAAAGGTTGCTTTTGCCCAAAAAAACAAGAAAAAAAGGTAAAGTAAAGAAAGAAAAAGATTTTTTTTAAATCTAATGATGTTAGGCATAGAATTTCAAAGTGATTTATTCAATAATAAAGAAAATATTCAATAAAAAAAATGATTTGTTTAAAAAAGAAGTTTATTTGCCTGAAGGCATTTTACAGAAAAGGAAACTTTGAATATGAAGGGGCTTGTTTACTAGGTTTTAAGATATAATAGTTGGGGTCGAAATAACAAAAACAGAATAAATTCAATTCTACACATTTTAAATTTGCCTCCCAAAATCTGATTGAGAGTCATGAATTCAATAAATCTCAAACCATAAAGAAGTTGTAATGAATTCAAATATGTACGTCCCTCTGACGCTAACTTATGTTAGGAAGTCCATTCACGAAGAAAGGTTATAGAACATCATCAGCCTCAATCATGTTGAAACAACTTGAAGTTTCTACAGGCTTCAGATCTGGCCATTAAACATGTGTTTCATAAGTAACTACCACGACCGTCAGGTGATCTGGAACAACTCCAGACCATAAAAATTAATTGGTGCTCGTCTGCGATACTCACTGCAGTATCGACATTGCCAGGTATCTGAATCGACAAACATTAGAACAATCAAAAACGGGGGGAAAAAATGCAGACTATCCATCGATCATTCGGCAACGAATACGTATGTATGTGTGCCCTAAAAAAAAAGCCATTCAGTTAAGTGATTCCCATGAGTATTAGTAGAACGTTGAAATCAAGCTCATAACATTTGATTGATAAGTACATACATAATTGGCCATTACAACCCTCCAGTCAGGATTACGACCTAGCTTCTCACACCACTTATGTTGTGTGCGTTAATTTTATACATGAGTGGCGGGACCTACAGTTTAAAGTCGACTCCGAACGACAGATTTTTGAGAAGCTTTTCATCAATTTTTACTCTCAGAGTCTTTGCCAGAATTCTGCTGAGAGGAAGTCGCCGAAGAAATATTTTTCGTTTTGATGTCTGACCTGGGATTCGAACTCGCGCCTTTCGACTAATAAGCCAACACACTACCCACTATACCACGGCGACTTGATTCATAAGTACTTATAATAATACTTACAATCTTAGTTGCTGTTGCATTTACAAAAGAAGAAAAAAGAAAAGACAAGAGGACAGCAAGCAAAGCAAAAACACAACGTTATAGCGAGTATTGTGGCATTCGTACTCGAATCATACTTATTTTGTGTTTCGTGTAAATGCTGAGTCCAGGAGAGTCGAAATCAACAACATCATGCGTATTGTTAAGAATGAGTACAATGAGTACTTCAAACTTTGAGTATGAGTAGTATGAGTATCATATTAAAATAAGTATGAATACGTATAAGTATTTGAAATTATAAGTATGACTCGAATCTCCTCATCGTTTTGAATAGTTACTGCTGATCTCTGATACTCATCATATTTATACTTAACAACACGTATAATGTCGTTACTTACGAATCACAAAATAAGTATGAATCACGTACGAACACTAAAATGCTTACTAGAAAGTTGGTTTTTTGTTTAGGTCTCCATTTTCTTTTATTGTAAATGCAACAACAACTAAGACTGTAAATTTTAATGAATGATTCGAGTCATTCAAATCATTTCTAAGAATTATAAAATCATTTTTCTGTCTTATAAATCAAACATATTTCAAATGGTATGAGTTTGATGCCAACGTTGTATGCATACTCATTGCAACCTGTACATATAAATCAACGTTGTAGTGAGTATGAATGAATCAGAGTACATACATAGTTGAATTTCAATGTTATTGATCTCTGATACGTACATAATTGGTCATTATGATCCGATCTAGCTTCTCACAATACTTATGTTGTGTGCGTTAATTTTCATACATGAGTGGTGGGAGCTATAGTTTAATGTTGACCCTGAACGACAGATCAGATTATCAAGCCTGTATACATAATACAATTAGAAACTTTTACTTTACTTAATTGATTATTACAATCCTTAAGTCAGGATTACAAGTGAGTTTCTAGCACCACTCGTGTGTGTCAATTTTACACATCGACCTACTGTTTAATGTCGATTCTGAACAGCAGATTTGAGTATGTTTCCATGGCAATTTTTATTTTACTACCAGAGTTTTAGACAGAAGACTTCTCAGTTCTTTTTTAAACAGCTTCTACAGAAATTCATGTAATTAAACCTCGAATAATTACTGCCTTCAACAAGAATTCGAATGAAATTAAGATTGTTTGTCTTCAATTTTAAAATTTTGTTCCCCGTTTATGATTTGCAATATGTTTTCTAACTAATCTTCCTTCTTTTCCAGCATCTGTTGTAAAGAAAACATTTTCTAAGGCTTTAAATAAAATTTCATAAATTTATTGTTTATTTAATCAAAATAAAAATAAAAAACTTTTCTTTTTTTTTAGCATTAAAACTCCCTTAAAAAATTTTTATGAAATGAAAGAAAAATATTTTTAATGTCCTTTGGGTTTGTTTTTTAATTTTTAAGATTAAAAAAAAACAAAAAAAAAATACTTCACCATAAAATTTATTTGGTTTTTTCATTCCTTTTCATTTCTGTATTTTTAACCACACGTTATAATTTCAAAAATACACATAAAAATTCTTTTATGAATACACACACATACATACTTACATACAAACAGTAGGCAAACAGTAAATTTAAATGTCTGTGTATGTGTATGAGTGTAAAGTGGATAAAGTTTGGAGGTTTTTTTTCTTATTTTTTGAAGAGTTACGGGCGCTAAAAAGCTCTGCTAAACATAACATAAAAAAAAATTTTAATCCTCTTAGAAAACTTTAATGGAATTTATGTGTTTAAAACCACACACACACACACATACATACACGCATGCAGCCATAACACGCAAATATTTACATTCATACATACAATTATACAGTTATACTCACTTATACCAATAAAAAAAACTTACTTTATTGTAAAAACTGTGAATTAAATGGCATTTAAAAGAGTGAATTCTTTAAGAAAAGAATTTTAAACGGATTTTTACTAGAAATTTTTAGTAGCTCATGGAGACATGGTAGTAGTCCCCGTAGTCTAGTAAGTAGTTTGACGGCTTATTAGACGTAATGTCCAGGATCAAACCCCCAGGTCAGACATCAAAATGAAAATATAAAAACAAAATATTTCTTCGGCAACTGCAGCAGACTTCGCGCAAAAACTCCAAGAGTAAATAAAATTGCCATGAAAAGTTTCTCAGAAATCTATCATTCCGAATGGGTTTTAAACTGTTGGTCTCGCCACTCATGTATAAAATTAACACACACATTGTAGTCGCCGTGGTCTAGTAGGTAGTGTGTTGGCTTATTAGACGAAAGACCCGGGTTCGTATCCCAGGTCAGACATCAAAACGAAAAATATTTCTTCGGCGACTTCCTCTCAGCAGATTTCTGGCAAAGACTCTGAGAGTAAAAATTGCCATGAAAAAAATCTGTCGTTCGGAGTCGACTTTAAACTGTAGGTCCCGCCAATCATGTATAAAATCAACGCACACAACATAAGTGGTATGAGAAGCTAGGTCGTAATCCTGACTGAAGGGTTGTAATGGCCAATTATGTATGTATTAAAAGTGGCGTAAGAAACTAGGTTGTAATCCTGGCTAAAGGGTTGTAATGACCAATTGTGTACATAGGGAGGAACGTGAAGTGCGCTGCAGTTGTATTGCAAAATTCAAAGTTTTTGAAATTTCTATTTAAAAAAGTAAAATTTATTAATATTTTATGTTACCTTGTCTTTGGCGCTAATTCGCCACCCTAATTAGGTTTTACTTAAGAAGTTGAAACTTTCAGATCATAGAAAAATTTCTATTTTTTCGCCAATAACGCTTTGATAAAAAAAAATTATATAAAAATAAAATAGCTTATGAAATGCTGCTTAATTTCATTCAAAATAGAGTTTCAATCGCCCCCAGTTTCAATTGCTTACAAAATTGCTGATTCCTGAGCAATACTTTTACGTTTTTTAAGTATTTTCTTTAACTTTGAAAATAATCTTCCTGGAGTAGTGCGCGTGCAAAGGATGTCATAATTTGCATGAACTCTCTACATTGTATACGTCGACATAAACGCCTCTACTAGGGAGAAAAGAATAAGCGGACGAACTGACACGTAAGGCAATACTTTTCCTAATTGAAAAAAAAGTAGCATGGAATCCAATAAACTGTGGGTAATCCGAAGTACCTGATTGCCGAATTTCAAGATCATGAGAACAGGCCTGCCTTCTACACTGTATAACACAATTACCCATACGGCCATATGGCAAGCTATCCGCTAACCTAAGCTAGTGCCTGCAGTTCATCATTCGCCACCTCTCTTCGCATCAAAATCAATATTTCTAGGATGTATAAAACATCATTCGCATCTTGAAATCAATGGATTAATGAAACATATACAAGACATGTCACGAAAAACAAACGAGAAGTTTTATTTAATTTTTTTTTTCCAATTTTTATTTCAATTTTTCCAATTTTCCCGTAACTGGTATGAAAATTTGAATTTTTCAAATAAAATAAAAAAAAAAACGTACAGCATTATCTACACTATTTTGTAAGTTATTAAAGACACAAACCATGTGTCTATTTGAAGTGAAACAATAACTGGAATGTATTTTGTAAGACATGCTCTATTGCTAACCTATTGACTATGCTCTCTGAGAAAAGGTACCCATCATACTAGTGATTCTGGTATCGTTAATTCAGATCCATAAGAGTTGTTATAGATGAGAGCCCAACAGACAAATAAAAGTAAAATTCCGGCTGTTTTCTTCCAACACTACTTTTTTTCGTTATTCAACATTTTGCACACGATAACCCCATTCCCTCATAAATAATCCAGTAACCATTTATAATCAAAATGGCCTCGTGTGAATGGCACTCAGAGAATCCATAATGCTTATTAAGTGGGGCAGGGCAGGGTAAATTTCAATAAATGCAGGATACAATACAGTGCCTTATAAAGTTATTAAAGACACAAACCATATGTAAAACATATGCCATCTTTTATGAAATTAGTATTTTGATTTATTTGAGGTTAGGCATGAAATGTACTTCTCAAACTGCATAATCCGAATCGGACATCTCGTTAATAGGCAGTGGAAGCCTACCACGACTTTGGCCTTTTGGATTACAACCCAATTTTGCCTTACCCAATAGAAACTGTACCCTAATGATCAAACTGTAACGATCATCAAACTCAACTTTTACCACTTAAGGAGAGCGGCCGCAAAAAATTTAACAAAATTTTGAAATTTTTTTTAATTTTTATTCTTTTTTTAATTTTAAAAAATTTTAGTGAAACAGTTTTAGAATAAACAGTTTAGAATAAAATAATAAAAATTTATTAATATATATTTAATAAATGTACAGTTTCTTTTGACGGTCACTGTATATACTTGTTCTCTAAATTCACCATATACGGGAACGTCACCATATTCAGATTATGCTACTTGACCTGTCTTTAAACTTCTTCTCTTTGAATATTAATGCACTCTTTGCCTTCACTGGGTACTTCTTAATCCAAGGGTTGTTTGCAATAATTTTGATGTTCACATTTTTTTTGTAAATTTTTACTGTTATTTCTCGCATTCTCTTTCTCTCTTTCTCTCTCCCTCTCTTTAAGTGTGTGTTGAAACTAACAATGCACACACTGTGATGGTTATGGTGAATTAGCAAAATTGCTACAACACATATCGTCATCATATAACCAATGACAACAACAACAATAACAACAACTTGTCGACAAGGATTTTCGAATATTTTTGTTGTTCAAAACATAAATTTTAATGTGTTGATTCCATATGATAATGTATGGCTGATGTGGAGTCATTCAAATAGAGGGGGGTTGAACATGAAAATTTTTCATTTTAAAAGGGAAAACATTCCAAAAAAAATTTTTTTTTTTTTTTGGGAGCACTACTTTATACAAACGGGAAAATGTTGAAAAAAAATTTATCTTTTTTGGAGCGAATTATGATTCATGATGCATAACATTTTAAAAGATTAAAATCGTGAACATAAAACTCCTTTCAAAACATTTAATTGTGAAGCTGATTAAGCGATTTATGGGCCAAGAGTTTTAATTTATTTTTTTTTTTTTCATGAGCACTGCTAGTCCGTTTGCTATTAATTAAAGCTTATTTAAGCAAGGCTTTGTACTAGAGTGGTCAGTCATTAAGGCCCCCCCCTCCCAAACATTTCTTTTTCGCTTTCAATATATGATTTCCATGTGTTCCACAATTTATTTCTGTTTTTTTTTTATTCGTTTTTTATTATAAATTATCGTTATTAGTGTCGTATAACTACCCGTAATAGCCATAAATAAGTGGCAGTAATGAAAAGCAAAGCAAAGAAAAAACAAATCAAGTTGCCGTCCTGTGTTGGCTTTCTTTGATTGAAACTGAGACTGCTGGTGGCATTGCAAGCATTTTCCACAGTTCAATAACCACGATTTACACAAACACACACACACTTCACACTCACACTGACTGGCTGGCAGTCAAATCAAAAGTTGAAAATTGTCTTGAAAATATATTAACGCGCGCGTTACAAATCGTACGAAGACGAAGAAAATCGTCGCCAATCGTCGCTACTTGTGCCGGGTGACAAAACATTTTCAAATACGTACGGCATGTACGTCTTTTAGGTGAATCAACTCTTGTCACTTCTCTTGTGACTGCAAGTGGTCAAATCAAGTCACTTACGGCTGGTATTGTATTTGGAAAGAAAAGTTATAGGAAAATAACTGAAGAAAAAGCATTTTTTTCTTTTCATGAACGTTTAGTAATTACGCGCGTAGTTTGCTGTTTAAGCCGTGGAAAATATCTGCGAGATGTTTAATTAGAAATTACACACAGTAAGGGGAGTTTAAATAGAGGCAGTAATTGTTTTACATTGTAAAAGCACAGATAAGGCATAATTTAATTGTGCTTTCCATCCGTGTGGTACAGACGATAATATTGATACGTTTTTTTACTTTTTAAAGAGGTTTAAAAATATGAGTTCGTATGATTGCAAATAAAATTAAAAAGTATAACTCACTTTCACTTGACAGGATCTTGAGTGGCTTTTATGATGTATTATTTAAATGTTTTAGGGAGTGTGTTCCATTGGTCGTCCATGGAATTCGGCTAGACTGTCAAGGTTGAGGAATAGGAAATCAAAGTTATTTAAAAAGTTTGTTAGATCAGGTTCTGATATTGATTATGTTCTTTACTCTAGGGCGCGCGCGGAAAATCGCAGAATGAATCATTACTGCTATGAGGTATATATGATATGAGTCGTTAATGATCCTAAGTCGTTTTACGACTTCGTTCGAGCTAAACGTAAATCATCTTTGTTTCCCACTGAGATGTGTTACAGGGGCGTATCATCCTCTAGCCACCTTGATATTTCGAATATGTTTGCTGACTTCTTTCAGTCTACATATAGGCAGTTGGATTCGGGCCCTGATCTGAGTAGCGGGTATCCTTATTCAGTGGGAAGTGTCTCTATTTCTAACATATATTCATTTGATGAGGAGTCTGTTCTGAACTTGTACCAATAACTATCACAATATATGCTTGTTCGTTGTATTTTTCTGCAACAACACTTGTTTGTTATTCTTCTTTGCACACAACCCTTATTGTAAGCACAACACTAACAACTGTTTTCTTTAACACGCAACTTGTCTGCACGCAAGACAGACTGAATTATAGCTCCATCTCGTGTCTTCACATAGAACTCAATTTAACATGTTGTCGTCATACACGACTAACTTAGTTCGAAACTCTATCATTGCTCGCTTGTCTTACATACATAATTGGCCATTACAACCCTTCAGTAGGATTATTGACCTAGTTTCTTACACTACTTATGTAGTGTGTGTTAATTTTATACATAAGTGGCGGGACCTACAGTTTAAAGTCGACTCCGAACGACAGATTTTTGAGAAACTTTTCATGGCAATTTTATTTTTACTCTCAGAGTTTTTGCCAGAAATCTGCTGAGAAGAAATCGCCGAAAAAAATACTTTTTGTATTTTTATTTTGATGTCTGGCCTGGGACTCGAACCCTGGCTTTACGTCTAATAAGCCAGCACACTACCTACTAGACCACGGCGACTTCGACTTTGTCTTGCATTTTATATTTATAGGATGATGGCCTTCGGAAAAGATCCAAAAATATAAACAACTTGTTTCCATTTTTGCTTGTGTATCTTGTTTACATTCGTCCAGGCAGAGTAGTTGTTGTTTGTGTATTTGTCTATGCACTATTTTATAGTTTTACGCTGCACTTTGTTTTTGGTTGTTTACATCTTTTATCCCTTATTTTTGTTTATTCATCGAACAAGCCCATTATTTTTGTTGCTATATTTTCGACTTATTCGTTGATAACGTAAACAAGTCCATTATTTTGGTTTTTGGAGCTTTTGTTTATCATTTCACACATGATCAAATCCATTGTATTGTTTTTGGAGTTTTTGTTTATTATTTTATCAACACCATTTCCATTTTCGTAACAATATTATCAACGAACATCGTTGCCAGATCAAGTATACTTATCTCTGGAGAAAGAATGGAACTACACTGCAGGAACTTCATTGAGTTTTCTCACTATTACACTCAATACGATAACAAAATACATTCTAAAGTGTTAATTTCTATTCAGAGACAGTTGGCAACCCTATTATTCTAGAACATGTTAGAGTAGACCAATCACCAGTTTGAAAAAAAACTTGTTTAATGAAACAAACTCAAGGCAAAGAATACTAGACAAATTGAGTTTGATTGAAAGTACCTTGTAAAAGCGATTTAGGATCTAATGGCCTAATAAAACAGGCACCGTGCTTATCAAATGCATCCATTAACATATCCAAAACATTAGAAATCAGCAGTTAAATAATATTTTCATGCCGCTAAAATAATTCAGCACATTGCGATATGGCCAGAAGGTTCCATAAGGTTCCATAAAGGTCCAACATAGAGGTACAGAAACACAGAAGTCTTAAACTGAAAGCAACTGCCTCATTTGAGCTGCACATAAAACTCAAAATAGTTGTAATTTGTAACTAGATATGGGCCGAAATATCCCACCATGACTAGACTTAATCACATATTGAAGGGACTATTAAAAATTAGCTAAGAAAGCTGCCGTCCCATCTCAGAATGTTTCTATCACTTTAAAACATCGTATCCGAAATGAGTAACACGTTACTAGAAAAGGGAAAATATCATAGCTTTGAGTACAAAATAAGCTGTATTTTTAAGTACCCAACAGTGTTTCTCCCTATCGCTATCCATTTAGTCCACTATGCGCTATCCATGGCTACAAATCAATGGAAAAACTTGACTTGATTGCCTTGAAACACTGGTAAATACTGGTTGTTTTGCACAAAAACTTGGACTTTTTAAATTTTCGTTCAAAATTTGTTTTGTTGTACAGTTTCACATTTATGTAACCACCACATTAAGTTCGTTTATCTTCAGTTAATGGTCCTTCCATACCTTTTTTGGATTTTCTTAATGATTTCTAGTGCCGTATAATAGCCATAAACAGAAAGAACAAAGTGAAGTGATCTACAGTTTAAAATCAGCTCCGAAAGCCAGTTTTTTTTTCCTTTTTTTGAGAAACTTTTCATTGCAAATATTATTCACTGGCAGAAAATTGCTGAGAGGAAGTCACTGTGGAAATATTTTTCCGTTTTTCATTTTGTTTGAAATCTAGGACGTTGTACAATAGGTCAATTCGACCTCCGGATACTGTACTTGTCACAATTGGCAAGTACATGACCTCTAACCTAACCTAATCTAACTTTTGTTTGAGATGACTGAACGGCCTTGGATGTCTAATAAGCCAACACTTTATCTACTAGACTAACGGCGATTTCGCAGCTATTTCGCGTAGCTATTTTCTGTTTTATTTTTCTTCAATTATTTTTGCTCTGGCAACTTCGAGAATCGTTGTGTTTCTTTGTTGATTTGTTATTGTATTTTTTTTTCATGCGTTCAGAGTGTTGGGTTTTTTAAGCTTCCCAAAGTAATTTTCATTGTTATTTGCTTTACTCTATCTACGGATTACCTTTACATTTGCAAACTTTTATTGGAAAAATACCAGTTCAGTGGTAGACTAATGACTCATCATCAAAACGATGAGCAGAATGGAATCATACTCGTAATTTAATATCATGGAACATCTATTCATATTCAAAGTGTGAAGTACTCATGATGTTGAGTTCAACTCTCCATTACTCAACATATACACGAATCCCGAAATAAGTATGATTCGCGTACGAACACTAAAATACTCACTAAAATGTTGTGGGTCGAATCGTTTATTTTTCTGAATGAATCAAACATAATTCGAATGGCATGAGTTTGATGTCAACGTTATGCGCATACCTATTGCGACTTGTACTTATAAATCAACATTGTAGTGTGTGGGAATGAATCAGAGTACATAGTTTTTATAAAAATTGCTGACTCACTTATATTCAAAATTATATAAGTGCTTATGAATAGCAAAAAAACGATTCATTGTTGATCTCTGGTTGACACTGACTAGGATAACATAGCAGAGCTATTCTTCAGTATGGATAACATAGCAGAGCAATTCTTCAGTATGGATAACATACTGTTACGTTGTTAGCTTTTTAAAAACGTTTGAAATATGAGTTCGTCGATTGCAAACAATTAAACTTTCTTTATTGTTTTCACTACTTTTGTGCCACTGTACATACTTAACTGATCAAACAATAATTGCTTGTTCGCTATTCTTTTCTGTTTACAACCTTTTTATAAGCACAATACTTTTACTCGCGTAAACACTAACAACACTTTTACTCGCGTAAACACTAACAACACTTTTGTAGGCTTTACTACGCACGCAACTTGTTTGCACGCAAAACTTACTGAATTATAACTAACTGGTTGCCTGCTTTGTCTTGAATTTTTATATGCAAACCTGTTCCGTCTGATGATGGTTCTCGAAGTGGAACGTTCGGGGTTTTGCAGTTTCGAGAATTCATTTGCGACTTCATTGTTTGTTGTTGCGTTTGCTTACTTGTCTATCCATTTTTCTCTCATACTTGTCTATGCTTTGCTTGTAACATATTCGTCGTAGTTGTTGGTATGGCTATTATTAATGATCACGTTCGTTGTATTCGTTAGTGTGTATTTGTGTCGTGTGTAGGTGATAGCTGTTGTTTTTTTTATTGTTAAACTATATAAGGTCGTTTCGATTTGCGTAACAATATGCAACGATTATTAATTATGGATTTTCTGAAAAGATTCCTGTCATTGTCATTTTCTTACTAAAATATCCATGGCCTTTAAGGCCATTTTTTTTTAATTTCCCACACTGTATACCCGCTTCAATGAAATGCTTCAATTGACCATCAGCTGCTGTTAAGCAATCGTTCAACATTGGTTTTCTTGTACTTTTCATGCACAATTTAATCGTAAATAAATTCGCATGAATTAAATATTTTTTTCTTTCAATTTATTAAAAAAAATAAAACAACAACAACAACAATCACAAAAATAATCCAAAAAAATGTAAATTTTTTCTGTCATAATTTCCGTGTTTCTTAAATAGGCAGACCTGACCAGACCAGACCCGTGCAGCAGCAGCCAACCATTAAGAAGACGTTGCTGTTGTTTAGCCGTCCATAAACAGAAATTACAAAAATAGCTAAACAGGGGCTAAACCCCTTCTTTTTTTGCTTGTTTTTGATTGCTAAACTGGACCTGGTATTTTTGCTGAAGACATTTTTTGTGACAATTTTTTTTGCTTGCTTCTTATTGTTGTTGTTGTTGTCTATTTTAATGTCATTGTTTTGTTGTTATCGCAAGTTTATCTGTCTTTATAATTTTTTTGTAGATTTTATTTCGATTTCATTGTCGTTGATAAAAAATGTCCACCTTTTTTTATGGTCGGTTGATGCCTATGAAATGCGAAGTTTTTTTCCACATTTTTTTGCCTTCATTCCTTAGTGCATTGTTTTCAGCATGTAATAATTTTGTTTTTGTTATTGTTATTGTTGTTGTACATTCTTTACAAAATAAAAATAATTCATGTTTTTGTCGCTGTTGTTGTTGTTGTTGTCATTGTAATATTTTTTATTATTTTCATCGTATTCATGCATGTTTTAAGTAATTCTTCCAACATCTACGCATTTATGTCTGTCTGCCTGTTGTTGTTGTTGTAACACAAACATGTTGCACTTCAATCTGTGTCTACACATGCAACAGCAAGCATTCTGCGAATGTTGTTGTCATTGGTCTTGTCTCGTGGTCAAGTGAATTTTTTTTTTGTCGCCGGATACACTATATTCAGGTGAGGTTGTTTAGTTTTCTGTTCGTCATGTCTGTGCCTGTGTTTGCGTTTTTTTTTTTTTTTGGTGTGGTGAATTTAGTTATGGAGGCTGTTGTGGAATTTCAATAATGAAGGAAGAACAACATTTTTTCATTCTTTCTTTTTTTGTTTTTTGCTTCAATCGAGAGAAATATTTTAGTTAGCAATGCAAGAAACAAAAAAACTTTAGAATTTCCTTTGGCCCATTGTTGCATTATAGCAGGTTGTTGTATTGGTTATAGTCCCTCAGGGTAGGATTATCTTCGGCTTTTTATACACATCAGACACGATTGTTGATGGTTCGTTAAAGAGAGCATAAAAATGCATTCAGTTGCTTGTCAACTTTCAGTGAAGCAGGTTCTTGTCGCTTCTTTTTGGAATTTTTTTTGTATATCAATTATACACCCAAAGAAAAATTATAGTAGAGTTTACTATTTTCTAATGAGATTCACTAATATTCAATGAGAAATGATCTCCATTTTGTGGAAGAATAATTGTCAAGTTAAATACGCAGTGTTAAGGGGTTTGACACTGTACATTTTCCATTCTCCACTACATAAACACATTATTAGGTTACACTTGAAACTATTACTAACAATTTTCCTCTGGGTTACACACACATTTTTATCATAATTTCTTTGTGCCAACGTCTGGTTATAGTGCAGGTTCAAATGCAAGAGAAGACAAACAAATACATACATACATACATAATTGACCATTACAACCCTTCAGTTAGGATTACAGCCTAGCTTCTCACACCATTTGTGTTAAGTGCGTTAATTTTATACGTCCATGGCGGGACCTACAGTTTAAAGTCGACTCCGAACGACAAATTTTTTGAGAAACTGTTTCATGGCATTTTTATTTACTCCCAGAGTTTTTGTCAGAAATCTGCTGAGCGGAAATCGCCATAGAAAAATTTTTGTTTCATATTTCGTTTTGATGCCTAACCTGGGATACGAACCCGGACTTTTACGTCTAACAAAAGCCAACACACTACCTACTATACTACGGCGTCTACGAGACAAACAAATATTCTCCATAATTGCCTGAAAAGTTTTCAAAATTTTTTGTAAATTTATGGGGTTGAATTGCGACTCGCAAGTAATTTATCTCGGAAACCATCTGAGCTACCCTCATAGCATAATATCAGTAATAACTATCATAAGAAAGTCAATTAATGTCCACCTCTTGAGCAAGAATCAATAAGCAAGGATTCAATGGCCACCTGTAGAGATGGAAGTAGAATTCTCAATGAACAAGTATTCATCGCAAGAGAAGGCTAGACAATTACAGGCTCCTCAGTCTTACTACAGTAGGTATGATCGCTTTACTTACTTAATTTGGGCATTACAACCCTTTAGTCAGGATTAAAACCTAGCTTCGCACACTACCCATACTGTGTACATTAATTTTATTCATGAGTTGCACGACCTATAGTTTAAAATCGATTCGGAGTGCCAGATTTTTGAGAAATTTTTCATGGTAATTTTTTGTTTTACTCTTAGAGTTATTGCCAGAAGACTGCTGAAAGGAAAGTCACCGAAACAAATATTTTTTCCGTTCTGTTCGCGATGTCTAGGCGATGTCTAATAAGCCAACACACTACCTACTAGATTACGGGAACTAAAATTATAAGTTTCAGGAACAGCAAATTGAAAACATTCGGTAATTCTGCCATCTACATACATTACAACCATTTAGTTAGGATTACAACCTAGCTTCTAACGCCACTTATGTTGTGTGCGTTAATTTTTATACATGAGTGGTGGGACCAAGAGTTTTAAAGTCGATCCCGAACGGTAGGGTTTTGAGGATTTAGTCTTTAATTCTGCTATGTGAAGAGTTTCTAAAAAGGATGTTGAAAGGCGCATTAAAAAGCCCAGATAAGCCTTCGATTAACTGCTCCTGGTGAGAAGCCCCTGAAGTCGCCGTAGTCTAGTAGGTAGTGTGTTGGCTTATTAGACTTAAGGCGAGAAGCTGCTTGAAGTCGCCGCAGTCTAGTAGGTAGTGTGTTGGCTTATTAGACTTAAGTCGAGAAGCCCCTGAAGTCGCCGTAGTCTAGTAGGTAGTGTGTTGGCTTATTAGACTGAAGGCGAGAAGCTGCTGAAGTCGCCGTAGTCTAGTAGGTAGTGTGTTGGCTTATTAGACTGAAGGCGAGAAGCTGCTGAAGTCGCCGTAGTCTAGTAGGTGTTGGCTTATTCAAAACCCAGGTCAGACATCAAAAAAAAATATTTCTTCGATAGCGACCTCGCAGAAGATTTCTGACAAAAACACTGAGAGCAAATAAAAAGTAATCCAGTTTGTTTTGGCAAACGTTGCTTAAAACGAATGTAGCGGAATTTTAGACGAACATTATCAGCAACACTCTACAGTTACGGTTGGAAACTAGGTAGGCCGCAATTGCCACATTGCAGCGGGCAAAAGTGATTGGCCATTTGGTAATGGGCCTTACTTCTCATAGGAATAAAAGAATTTTACATACGTACATACAGTGAGCGTCAAAAGAAATTCTAACAATTACCAAACTCAACTTTTACCAATTAAGGATAGTGCCCGCAAAAAATTTGAGAAAGTTTTGTAATTTTTTTTTTTTATTTTTTTTTTTATTTTTTTTTTAAATTTTTTTTTAATTTTTTTTAAAAATTTTTTTATTTTTTTAGTTTTTTTTTAATTTTTTTTATTTTTTTTTTAAATTTTAAAAATCCAAAGAAAGAATTTTAAAATATAAATAACGGTAATTTATTAATTGATACATTTTTTTAATGTACGGCACCTTTTGATGCTAACTGTACTTACAAATATATCTTTAAGGTGACCATTTTCGTTAAAATTAATGCCGTTATAGAGATATTTCGTGATGCATTCTTTGGCGATCAAGTGGCATCTCTTAAGAAAACTGAGCCTCATTTATCATGTAATTGTAGCCTACATTGCTTGAAGCTGATGAAAAATGAAACTTTAAAACTGAATTTATTTCTTGTGATAATTTTTCTCGTTTAATTTCATTTAATTTCTTTGGATTTTAATTTTAATTTTTTTTTTTTGCGTTGAAGGAAAAGTAATAAATTTTCATTTACGTTGTATGACTAAATGCAATTGCAATTATTTTTCGATAAAAAATTTAATCTCCAACATCATTAACTAGAGGAGTTACACACACACATACACGGAGACAGCCAGTCAAATGGAAAGAACAGACAACGGGGAGTAATAATAAGAGAGTGTTGGAGAGTACATAGACCCATTAACCCACAATTCCATAAAAATGCTTAGACAGGTACTTTGTTTGAAGTTTTAAGAAAAAAAAGACTTTTTGTGTAAGACACTCACACACACACTTTGTAGTTGTTGTTGTTAAAAATAATGGCTGATAACTGCATTAAGCACAGCAGCAGTAGCAGCAATAGCAAAAAAAAAACAAAGAAAAAAACCTTCTAATGGAAGTATAAAATTAGTGGCCACTGAAGCCTATAATCCGAACACGCAAATCGTCGTCTACAACATCGGTACTATTAAGGCACACACACACACTTACTATGCACATACACATAGAGACAGTGGTGATTCTTTTCCTATGTACTTTAATATGCAACATCTCCTACAACTTCTGTAGGCTAACAGTTTAGCAACAGCAATTGCTGCAGCCGCAGAAGCGTATACGAAGGAGTTGCCTTGTAATTTTTAATAGTTTTTGCTATTGCTACTGATGCTGCTGCTGTTGTTGGTTTTGTCGCAGTTGTTGTTGTTCTCTTAATTTAACCAAAATTTCCGCATTGTTGTGTTTGCCAAAAAAAATAACGGCGTACCCAAACAGAAAAAGTGAAAGAAAGAAAGAAAATTTTTCGGTTTTTTTTTGTTTTTTTCTACAAAAATTTTACAAAGAATTATGAGGCAGCCAGTGGAGGAAAGGAATGGAAAAAACTTTCTTTTGAATGGCGAAAGAAAAGTGGGAGAAATTTTTAAATAATTCGAACACACACACAATTAACGAAAGGAAAGAAAATTTAAATTAATTTTTAATGTGTGTGTAAAGATTAAATCGAACCCAAGACACAATCCATAAATATTAGCCGCGCCACATTTGGAGCTAACAGAAAAAAGTTTTTCTTTTTAATTTGTGCCAGTCATATTCCTTTTATTTTGAAAACAACAATAAAAAATAGAATCATATTCTAAAAATAAAATTATATTCTTATTGCCTAGTACGAGTATTTCATACGAATTGTGTAACAACAATACCAGCAACATGCAAACACAAAAGTACCCCCATTAACACCATCACAATCACCATCACAAATAATAACAATAATAACCGAGCAGCGATAGAACGCACAAACCAAATGGACAACAACTGACAGACAGAACAGCAACAATAAAAGAAAAGCAAGAATAATGGAAATAAATGTAATGTAATGGGCCACTATATTTCACATACGCATTTTATAATAACAATAACAACAACATCAACAATAAATAAAATAGCAACAATAATAAACAAAAGTGGCATGAATATTACCAGCAATCTCTACATAAAGAAGACAATGATGAAGCATGATGATCATAATCGTAATCATCATTATTAGCACAACAACAATTATAAAATGAATCATAAAAAAAATCATATGAAATACTATCAACACAACAATGACATTAAAGAACACAACACAACTTGAAAGAAGAAATTCTTACAAAAAGAAAAAACCACACAAACACATGCAGCCATCATACACATAAGCTTACAAAAGGAAAATGAAAAGAAAAGAAAGAAAAAACAATTAAAATTGCATGATGGCCCCATACGTGTGAATAAAAGCACATACAGTAAACAAAATAAAATAAAAAAAAACTAAATTTAAATGAAAACAAAAAAGAAAAACAACATCAAAACAATGGACTTTAAAACAGCAAGCAACAATACTCTTCTTAAAGCAAAAAGAAAACGAAAAACGACGTGTTGTGTTGAGTGACGACGAAAATATGAAATACGAAGATGTTGTGCCGTGTTGCTGTCGTCTATGATGGTGATTATGATGATGATGATGGCGAAGTTTTAAAGAAGACAACAACATTATTTGACTGGCCCGAGCAACTACTACTGAGATTATGTGTGTGTGTTTGTTTACATTAGCGGCCGCCAAATCAATTCATGGCTGGCAAATATATTTAACGTGCACTTACACTTCCACACACTTGTTGTTTTCTTTTGTGTTGTTTGCATGTACATACAATGGTAATCACAACTACTAACACCACACACAACGAACGACTACGAGTACTTTTACTACTACTACTCTCATGGTGAAGCATAAAAACTCAGCTGGATCATATATTTTGTTTTGAAAGAGATTTTAGTCGCCGAATTACTTTCAAACCGATCGAATGAAACGTCGTCATAGTTTATCGTCTTTTGTTGTTGTCGCCATTGCAATTGTGAATTTTTCTTGAAAGAAATTTAAAGAAAAGAAAAAAAAGAATTCAATTCTTGTAAATTAAAGAAAATTCTACGCGTAAAAGTATTTTTTTTATTATTAATTAAATGCGGTGGTAATTATATGGTAAATGTTAGTTAAAGTTTTATTTTGTTTGCTATTACGGCAATATATTGAGTGTATGCGTGTGTGTATGTGTGTTAAAAGCAGATCACAAAGATGGTCAAGTGATACGAAGCATAAGAGGAAATAAACACGAAAATATTTTTGCAAGCGGAAAACGTGTTAGAATGTTGTTCTACAAATTGTTTGTGTGTGTTTTCTAATAAGTGCGGTAAAGTCAAGGATGAAAGTATTCATACACTAAGAAAAAATATAAATAAGAAAGAAAATTTCAAATGAAAATTTAAAAAGAAATAAAATGTTTTTTTTATTCAAATAAAATAAATAAATAAATAAAAATAGAAGAGTGTTATGTGCTTAAAAAATTTTTTTAAATCTAATAAAATTTTTGTGAACCATTAAACCCGAAAATTTAACATTTCATCAATAAATTTAAAAATAATTTCTTGAAAATATTTAATTTTTTAATTTTTTTTTAAATCTCTGTGGTAATATTGCACACCACAAGCGAACACTGGTAGGAATTGAATTTATAACCCTCGTATAGAGTGTTATACAGTCTAAAAAATGATCTTTTGCCAAAGATTTGTAATTTTTATTAAACGAAATAGGCAGGGCAAATAAGATTTGACAGTAGCAGCAATAAATGCAACATGTTTGACACAAATTCAAAGCGAAATAAGTTGTTGTAATGCTGCTACTACCTGTATAAAAATTTCCTAACTTCTACATAATTTTTAGCCTTAAAATATTTGATTTTTATGAAAAACCTACTTTTCCTAGTAGACAGCAATGATAGGTTAGGTTAGAGGACGTGTACTTGTCAATTCTGACAAGTACAGTACTCGGTGGTCGAATTGACCCATTGTACTACGTCCTAGCTTCTCACACCACTTATGTTGTGTGCGTTAATTTTATACATGAGTGGCGACTCCAAACGACATATTTTTTTTTAAGAAGCATTCCATGGCAATTTTTTACTCTCAGAGTTTTTACCAGAAATCTGCTGAGAGGAAGTCACCGAAAAATTATTTTCAAATTTTCGTTTTGATGTCTGACCTGGGATTCGAACTGGGGTCTTTCGTCTAATAAGCCAACACACTACCTACTAGACCACGGCGACCTCAATGGCGACAGCAATGATAAATTCAATAATATGTGGATGAACGCTGGCATAAGATCAGTTTTACCCAAACTATCTGGCTGCCTTTGCTCTAAAATAGCAATTTTTTCTACTTTCTTGTGGTCATGCTATTCAATATCTTTGTTTGCAGGTCAAAAAAGTCGTTGTTAGCGGTAATGTTGTTTGCAGGATAGTTTTCGACCACCAATAACACTTTCAGGGCAAAACGCGCACCAAACGGTTGCTTCTTAGTTTTCCTAGCTTCATATGCGTGTGCATATTTTAACTTAATTGGATTTACCGTCTGGATTACAACCTAGCTTCTCATACCACCCACGCTATGTTTGTTAATTTTATACATAAGTGGCGGAATCTACAGATTTGTTTGAAAAACCCTGTTTTTTATTTACTCCTAGACTTTTTGTCCGAAGTCTGCAGAGGGGAAGTCGTCGAAACAAATATTTTTTCCGTATTTCATTGCGTTGGGAATGTCTGAGCCAGGGTTTGTACCACAAGCTTGATTCCAATATGCCAATACAATGCCTATACAACAGTTTTACATTTTTTTTTTGGGACAAATAACAGCACAAACACAATATTTATTAAAAAAAAGAAACCCACAACCTGATAGCAGTATAAGTAATAAAAAAAAAATAAAATTAAAATGATAAAAAAAAACAAAAATATGTTCACGAATCTTATCAATGTTTTGTTAATCGACAAAGCCACACCACAAGTTAACGAAAAAACAATTTAATCACTTGCCCAACACTGGTTATGAAAGAACACCGACTGCATATTGACAAAAAAAAAAACAAGCGAAATATGCAAAAACAATAAAAACAAGAAAGAAAGAAAAAACCTCATTCCTGTGATTCATGGCGAATTTATAAGGAATTTATTTTTGATTTCTCTTCTGCATGCAAATCTCTTACTCATCGTGCCGTTCTCTTTTTCTCTCTCTCTCTCTCTATCTCGCACAACTTTGTTTCTCTGCTATGCCAGTAAAAACGAAAAAACCGTACGCACCCCACCCACCCATGTATTCTAAATGTAAACAATCAATTAATTTTGTACGTACTTATTGTAACGGTACTAACGAAATGTGATATGAGATTAAACGAAAAAAGAAAAAATTGGGCGAATAACACAAGATTAATTGCGTTTAGTAAGCAGCACTAAGAAGAAGCAAAAAAAATAAACAAATTTATCGTGGTTTTTTGAAGAAAAGAATTTTTTTTTTTTGGTAATCTTTTAATGTTAATGGGTTAAGAAACAAAAAAAAAGTGTAAATTAATGTTTAATAATAAAATAAAACAACAAAAATGTATAAAACAAACAACAATGAATACAAATCACAATAATTCGTCATAAATTCGTATTGAAAATAAAGTGTTGAATTCATATGGAAAAGAGTGCAGTTAAGAAAAAGAGAGACCGGGAGAGAGAGAGAGAGAGAGAAAAAAATTAAAACAACAAAGGCTATCAAAAATCAAGCATAATTTACGGTTAAAAAAAATTTTTTAGTTCCCAATTAGATTTCTTTGGCAAAAGAAGTGCTCGTAACCCAGTTTTTTTTCCTTTTTTTTTATTTTTATGATTATGAAGCCATTAAAAGTGCCTATAAAAACCAACATTATTCGACATAAAAAGGAATTATTTCTGCACTTTATGTACATACGTACACTGTGCTTTTATTGTTTATTCATTATTGTGAGACACTCTGTGACTTTCCCATCAACGTTTTGACGTTTCCAAATAGTTCTTCTAGAGAAGAGGCTTTAATTTGTTGCCCTATATGTTCCATATTTTCTCATTAGAAATAGTTTTTTATGGCAAAAAATTCTATTTTAAACGTTAACGTGTTTACGATCAAATACTTTACCATGAGCCCTAAAAAAATTAGCATGTGGATGTTAATTATATCAAACGTAGCTTAAAAATGAGGCATTATTTGTATTAAGCTTTTGAACTAACAGTAGACGTTGTTTGGCTAGTTGGTAGTGTGTTGGCTTACTAGACAAAAGCCTAAGGTTCAACACCAGGCTTAGGCGTATCGAGATTTTCTCAGCACTATTCTGGCAAAAATACTGAAAAGTGATTAAATTGCTATGAAAATTTTTTCCAAAAATTTGTTGTTCAAAGTCAATTTAAAATTGTAAAGTTCAGTCATTCTTGTGTAAAGATGCGGTGTGTTTGAAGATAATAATCATGGTTTGAGGATCTCCGTTACAAAGATCTGTCGAACAATTGTTATTGTTTACGCAAAAGAGTATGCCAAGAGGAATGACAAACAAAGCAATTGTTGTTGTTTACATCAAGTTGTGAACTGTGGCACACAAATAACTAAGCGAACAATAAAGTATCCAATTTAAACTAAATATAAATTTATTTTTAAATTGTTTGCAATTTACGAGCGCATATTTTAAAAGGTAGAGATACACAATCCACAACTCATACATAAAATTAAGACACACAAGTGAGAAGATAGATTGTAAACCTTACTACAGGGTTTTAATGACCAACTAAATAGGTAACGTCTTCAAAGTATTGTTATTACGTATACGCTGTATACGATTTTTTTTTATTTCTGAATCTAAAGACATAACGTTGCCCGTCCACACATTAAATAATGGATCAAACTCACCTTTTTTCGTTATTGTGCTGGTAAAAAAAAAAACTTCCAAATATAGGCCAACGTGAATTTGATGGATATCAAAGATAAAATTTTAATGTATTCCTCTAAGCTAAGTTTCACCCGTGGCATCATAACGGGTCGCCATGCGTGCTCAAGTGAGCTTTGTGATATCAGAGCTACCACTACGACCTAACCTAACCTCTAAGCTAAGCAAAACAATTATTACCAACACAAATTGTAAACCTGATCAGTAGAATTTGATGTGTCGCCATAGGCCATAACAGGAAGCCTAATCAATCCTTTAATAAAACTAATGGAGTCGCCGTAGTCTAGTAGGTAGTGTGCTGGCTTATTAGACTTAAAGCCAGGGTTCGAGTCCCCGGCCAGACATCAAAATAAAATACAAAAAGCATTTCTTCGGCGATTTCCTCTCAACAGATCTCTGGCAAAAACTCTGAGAGTAAATAAACTTGTCATGAACGGTTTCTCAAAAATCTGTCGTTCGAAATCGTTCGGCGATTTCCTCTCAACAGATTTCTGGCAAAAACTTTGAGAGTAAATAAACTTGCCATGAACGGTTTCTCAAAAATCTGTCGTTCGAAATCGTTCGGCGATTTCGTCTCAACAGATTTCGGGCAAAAACTCAGAGAGTAAATAAACTTGCCATAAACGGTTTCTCAAAAATCTGTCGCTCGAAATCGTTCGGCGATTTCCTCTCAACAGATTTCTGGCAAAAACTCTGAGACTAAATAAACTTGCCATGAACGGTTTCTCAAAAATCTGTCGTTCGGAGTCGAATTTAAACTGTAGGTCCCGCCACTTATGTATAAAATTAACACACACAACATAAATGGTGTGAGAAACTAGGTCAATAAACCTGACTGAGGGGTTGTAGTGACCAATTATGTATGTATGTATGTATGCAATGGTGTTTTCTTTTCTACAAAGAAAATGTTGCTTTCTTACAATGTGCATTAAAAAAATTTGCTGAGCAACCCTTTTATTTGAGAAGAACATAACACAAGTATTAAAAAAGGATATGTAAAGGTAGAAAAGAAAGCACCATTAGGATAAAACATATCAGCCTTTTAGAGGGCGAAACATTTTTAAGAAACAAACATAAAATTGCATTTTTTTGAAATAAAATGCACATTTTTTTTGGTAGAAAAGAACACACCATAAGTTGAACGTAAAAATTTTTAAATCCTTTTTAATATTCTAAAATAAATTCAATATTGCAGTGTAAAAAAGAGAAAAATATTAAAAAAAAAAATAAAAATAAGCAAAGTGGTGTTCTGTGTAATAAAATTAATGTGATCTGAAGAGCGAAAAAAATGTAATAAAAATACGAAATAAAATAAAATGAAATAAGAAAAAAATATTTCATTAATTTGTGTAAAAAATAAAAAAAATTTAAAGAGAAAAATAAATAAAAAAAAAAATTCTTTGTGTGTCTGCTACTGTATTTTACATGGAATTTTATCGCACAATAATGACGACCACCAGTCTGGGACGTAATTTTTTTGAAAAATTATTCAGTTTTCGGTATGTAATAATGAAAAACATTTATTATTTTGCTTATCTTATATTTATAAATTGATAATCAGTATACATTTCTTTAAAGTTTTATAATTAAATTTATTTATCATACACATTTAGTATTTAAATTTAATATTTATGGTGTTTTCTTTTCTACAAAGAAAATGTCACCCTCTTACAAGGTGCATTAAAAAATTTTTGACCAACCCTGTTGTAATGCCATTTTTTATTTGAGAAAAGAACATAACACAAATATTTAAAAAAGGGTATACCCTGTGTTTGCCACGGTGGCTGTTGATTACGTATGTAATAAATTCAGTAATGAATCTAATAACTGATTTATTCTTTATATTTTTTTTTTTCATAAAAAAAGTTTTAGATCTAGAAATATTTTGTATTTTTTGATTTCTTTTCAATAATATGAAAAAGGTGTTGCCAGATCGCTAATTTCTCAGCTTTATTTTTGGAGAGCTTTTTTTTTAACAAAAAAAAAAAAAACATTTTAACACTGTTCTAATATTGAATGCAATTTTTTATATTACTGACCATGTAGCTTTAATAATGTAATGTTTTCTTAAGGTTACTTAACAAAACAATGAAAAAATCAACTTCAAATTGTATAACAATACCAGGCGACTTTTTTAAATATCATCTGGTAGCCCTATGAATAAACAAAAGTCATCTGCTTTACATGGCATTATCAGCACTCTCGATTTATACAGGACATAAACTGCAATGCCCTCCACCATTGGCAAGTGTGAATTATTTAGAATAAAACATACCATCCTTTTAGAGAGCTAAACATTTTTAAGAAACAAACACAAAATTGCATTTTGCCTTAATAAAATGCACATTTTTTGGTAGAAAAAAAAACACCATTAGTTGCCTTACTTCCAAAAGTTTTTTTCAAAAACTCAATACAATATTAAATTCCCGGAAGAGGTTTGTGCTTTAACAACTTACAGGGTATTTAGAAGGGTATGCCCACTTAATTATTTAATGAACTTTTTAAAGTTTTGTTTGTCTGCTTCAAACTATTGTGCGCCCTATACCTCATTTAGCGATTTCAAACTGTTAGAGATGGATAGTTCAATTCAGAGATGTAGTCTAGCGATAAACGAAAATGACAAAGGTTATCGCCAAGCTTAAATTTGAAAAATGATTGTAATCTACTCCAGCAATAGGTTTAAGACATTCTTAATCGGTAGCATTAAGCCAAACTGAAGATAATTGGATCGAGTCCTGTTTACTAGCGTATTGGATCGATTTGGACAGCTGGAAGTTTAAGTAGTCAAATGTAAAATCTGTTCAACCATTTAACTTAATCCTAACGGAATTTTCTATATGACCAACGTAAACAACGTTGGTGAAACGTAGTACAGGGACTGCGTTTCACCCGTGGCATCACAACGGGCCTCCATGCGTGCTCAAGTGAGCTTTGTGATATTGGAGCTACCACTACGACGACCCGACCAACGTAAAGTATTGCATTTCTTAGGTCCAGCAAAGCCTTTAAAGCCATTAAAATCGAGTCAAATTAACTACTAGGCTAATATGAATATTTGTTAGAGAAGGAAATGCGACCAAACATTAGATCGCAGCCAAGGGCATGTTGCTATACAAGATAAGAATTGTTTAGAATATTTATTGCACAAATCTTGTCGTGTTCAATCACTTTTTGTTTCGATTGTTGCAAAAACATTCTCACTTTGAAGGCTTGTCACTACAGAATGGGAAACCGGAATCCTTAGCGTTCCTTTTTCGCGAAATTATTTATTCTTCCTTTAGTTCCTCTAAGAAGCATAGGGCAATCAAAAACGGTGTCCGTTTTATCCTTAAAATTTCTGTTTTTTTCTTGGTTTGCCTTGATTTAATTGCAGGGATTAGAAGTTCTAGGATGATAGGGTTGCCAACTATCTATTGATGATATGTGTTTTCTGTGTAAATGTATTGAATTATTGTGTAATGTATCAGCGTGCAGGTGAAGTCGCCGTGGTCTAGTGGGTAGTGTGTTGGCTTATTAGACAAAAGGCCCGGGTTCGTATCCCAGGTCAGACATCAAAACGAAAAAATATTTCTTCGGCGACTTCCTCTCAGCAGATTTCAAACAAAGACTCTGAGAGTAAAAATTGCCAAGAAAAGCTTCTCAAAAATCTGTCGTTCGGAGACGACTTTAAACTGTAGGTTCTGCCACTCATGTATTAAATTAATGCACTCGACATAAATGGTGTGAGAAGCTAGGTCGTAATCCTGACTGAAGAGTTGTAATGGCCAATTATGTATGTACGTATGTGTCATCGTGCGGAATTTCTGGATTAAGTTCTATTCTTAATCATGGAGTTGAGCTGCCGTTACTTTCAATGATGCTCGTTATTGACATACATTCATAATTGGCCATTACAACCCTTCAGTCAGGATTACGACCTAGCTTCTCCCACCACTTATGTTGTGTCCGGTTATTCTATACATGAGTGGTGGGTCCTACAGTTTAAAGACGACTCCGAACGACAGATTTTTGAGAAGCTTTTCATGGCAATTTTTACTCTCAGAGTTTTTGTCAGAAATCTGCTGAGAGGAAGTCGCCGAAGAAATATTTTTTTCGTTTTGATGTCTGACCTGGGATTCGAACCTGGGTCTTTTGTCTAATAAGCCAACACACTACCCACTAGACCACGGCGACTTCTCGTTAGCTCGTTATTGATGTCATGAATATTCGGTGATGATTATTTGGATGGGAAATGAACATCATGATGGAAACCTGAGAGGATTGATCCACGAAATCCATTTGTTGCTAGGAAAGCAATGGCTAACGATCGTTTAAAGTTTGAATGAATTTATTGTGTACCAAAGTTTTATAATTTACAACCAAACTACCAGATTTCAAAGTTATTTACCCTGTGGTTTTCCGATTTTCTTATATTTTCTTTTCAATATCCGAAAACGTTGCTGCTGTTGGCTAATGACACTTAATTTGGACCACAAAAAAAAAAGTGTTAATGGAAAAATGCATTTTCCAAATGCTATTTTCCACAAACTTAAAGAAAAGCTCTTCACACTCAACCACTAATAATTTACGGGCAATAAATTATTCTTGCCAACCAACGACAAGCAATTAAAAAAAAGATTTCCTTTTTACAACTCCCTGGTACTATGAGTAGTTCACACATTATTTTCCTAAAAAAAAAATTTTTTTTTTTAATAAAATCTTGGTTGTTATTGCCTATAAAAGAAAGAGTAAAAATAATGAAAGAAATTAAAAAATTTTTCCAGTATTTTTCTAGTCATTCATATCACGTAATTTATTATCTGTTGTGTGTGTGCCATGTTGATGTTTTTCTGTTTTTAATTTCATACAAAAAAAGTTTATAAAACAGCCACAGAAAATCTCTTGTAAATTTTTATCTGCAATTTTCCTTAAAAATTCATTGAAATGCATATACATACGGCTGTGGAGTGAATTTTCTTTTGATTTTTTTTTTAGCAAATTACATGATAAGCAAATAGATATGTAATGGCAAATTGCATTAGGGAAGTTCACCAATATGTGTGAAGATAAGTTCCAATTTGAAAATCCAAGACGCAACCCATAAATTTTAGTAGCGCCACACTTAGCGTTAACAGTGCACAATTTGATCTTAACAGAGCAAAATTTGCCGTCAACAGAGCACTGTTAACTGTTTAACAGTATCCATTTGAACAAGGTCACTTGTTTAACATGTACTTTTAGGGCATATAGTAGGTCTATGAGTACCATATAATACTCTAGGGATTGTTCCAATGCCTCTTAATATTATCAGCAAAAAAAGTCCTATATGAAGTGATATGGTATTGTAAAAATTGGCTTTGAAAACATCAAATTTTTGATTGAAAATTCTCTAGAAGATCAGTGGCCATTTAGGAACATATAAGAAACTGTAGCCCATACAGACTATATCTAAATGGTAGTCCAGAGGGTTCTCTTTCCAACCGTGGTAGTGGGATAGGTGAAATAATTTTGTGAGTCGAGATATTGAATTTTAAAAAAATCGATTTTTGGTCGAAAATATGTGAGAATTCTCTAGAAGATCAATGGCCATTTGGGAACATATAAGAAACTGTACCCCATACAGACATACAGAAAGAGGACCCTCTGGACTACCATTTGTATATAGTCCGTATGGGGTATAGTTTCATATTAACGGCAAATTTTGCTCTGTTAAGATCAAATTGTGCACGTTAACGCTAAGTGTGGCGCTGCTAAAATTTATGAATTGCGTCTTGGATTTTCAAATTCGCATTTATCTTCACACACATAGTTCACCAAGTAAGAGTAAAAATGTTCTCAAAAAATCTGTCATTCGAGGTAGACTTTAAACTTTAGGTTCCGCCCTTCATGTAAAGAAATTAACGCAGACAACCTAAGTAGTGCAAGTGACTAGGTGGTAATCCTGACTAAAGTACTGTAATGTACGTAGGTTCACAAATAAGTTACAATAAGACTTATCAGCATTTCTCTTGGATTTAATTTTAGGATTGTGAATATATTTGAAAGACTTTCCAAACAGTACACTACAAATAAGCCCACATACGGTGAGGAGCAGAAGCGAGTACGTTTTAATCTTTTAAAAACGTTTATAATTTCCCATTCTACCTCCCCTTCCCTACATTCCTATATCCTTCATTTCCTTCCTCCCCTAAAGTCAACTTCGACCTCCGGGTACTGTGATTGTCTTGACCGACAGGTGCACGTCTTCAAACCTAACCTAACCTAACGTTTATAATATGGGCTCATAGAGTGCAAATAAAATAAAAATAAATTTCTGTTCAATTTTAATTTTTATTTTTGCTTACTTGTTTACCCATTTTTTTATTTTTGTGCTTGTGAGTATATTTTTGTTTACTTGTTTACCATTTTTTATGCTGGTATTTGTTGTTGTATTACGCAGTGTGATTATTTGAAAACAAATTCATTGTTTTGTTTTCTGTTTGTAGCTTTTATTTATAATTTTATTGTTAAATCTAGATCTTTTTTTATTTTCGGAACAATATACTACCACGTGGAACTAAGGATTTTGTATGTGAGGACATCTACTCACTTTTTATCTCCACTGTATATGTTTTATCGCCGAATTTCAGTTACTCTAATGAAGTATTATCCAGGCAGCTAGACTTTAGTGAAATTTAAATTGTTTTTTATTTGCTCAGGTAGTCGAATTTAAAAAGGAATTTAGTTCCAAGACCCGCAGATTAACCGATGTACCCCCTTATTCATGTAATTTTTGTTTTAATGACAAGTGCATCTAACTTCGTTACTTTTTTCTCTGAAGTTTAGCAGACTACCAATTAAGCCATCGGGATTTAACTATTGATTGATGAAAATGCGGACTCTGGCTTAGAAACTATTTTGATCTGATAATTGTAACGTATGAAATAATGAAAAACACTTTTTAGAAGCTATGATGATTTCGAATAAGTTATGGAGCGATTTCTGTAGGCAACCACTCTCAATTAAATTACTAAATTAGCATCTATATACACATAAGACTATAGTACGATTTAATCATTGTAGTCGCGTAGTCTTTTTTTTTTATATAAAACCAGAACTCAGGGGATGACCCCTACTCATGCAGTGCATTGTGCAAGTTTTTTAGGAAAGGTGGATAGAGAGAGGGGAGAAGCAAACTGTAAGGAAACGAGTTGCTGCTGGTGACTATAAAATGGCCAGTGCTATACCTTCACCATTAAACAGTCTACAGCAATCGTTCCCAAGAAGCCCGCAGTTTCTCACATCACTTATGTTGTGTGTATTAATTTTATACAAAAGTGGCGGGACCTACAATTTACAGTCGACTCCGAACGACAGATTTTTTGAGAAACAAGAAGAGAAATTGCCGAAAAAATACTTTTTGTATTTTTTATTTTGATGTTTGGCCTGGGACTCGAACCCTGGCTTTACGTGTAATAAGCCTCCACACTACCTACTAGACCACGGCGACCACCACGTAAAGCCAGGATTCAAACCCCAGGTGAGATATCAAAACGAAATTGTGAAAAATCATTTATTTGGCGTCTTTATCTCTCAGCAGATTTCTGGCAAAACCTCTGAAAGTAAATAAAATTTGCAATGAAGAGCTTCCTAAACATCTGTCGTTCGGAATCGACTTTAAACTGTAGGTCCCACCGCCACTCATGTATAAAATTAACGCACACAACATAAGTGGTATGAGCAGCTAGGTTGTAATACTGACTGAAGGGCTGTAATGGCGAATTTGGCCTTTAACCCCAAAATTTCACACTTAATTGCTTTTACTAGCGGTTGTATAACATCACCACAAAGTGGTACCAAATTCTGTCCTTCTCAGTAGTGAATCCATGTCCAAATATTCGTAGTACTTCCGTTGTTACTTGAGAGAGAACAATAGGTATACCTATTGAAGCAGATGCAAGGAACTTGGTTCCGTCACCAATGTAATTAGATTTTACATTCCTTCCTTTGAAATTTATCAGAGAACTTGATTTATGATCACGAAATTAATTTCAGGGGGACACTGCAATATAATTCTATTCGCTAACGACAGGAATTTGACTGAAGCCTATGGCCTAAGTAGTTAGAAGTTGTGTTTTGTTCAATTTCCAAAATCTTCCTTTCACTACGAACATCCCTAATTCCGATTTTTTTACAGGTTAGGTTAGGTTAGGTCGTAGTGGTAGCTCTGATATCACAAAGCTCACTTGAGCACGCATGGTGGCCCGTTGTGATGTCACGGGTGAACGCAGTCCCTCTACTATCTAAGTTCCGCCAAATCAGGGAAAAGGAAGAGGTTGGTCAGTGCAAGGGCTGCACAAATTAGAATTAGTTAGAAATTCTGTTTTGTTCTTCCTTTTTTTTTCACAATTTCCAAAATTTTCCATTCACTACGAACCTCCTTAATATTTTCCGATGTTTTTTTTTTTAATTGTGAAGAAAATTTTTTAATTTTTATTGAATAACGTTGCATAAATCATACAGAGAAGGCAAATAGGCTAACACAACTATTGACTACATGGATACGATGAAAGTATACTTGACTATTGAAAAATTAAAATCTTTATTACAAACAACTAAACAGTGAAGTCAAATTATTGCAAACATCGTGGTAGGCTGAGAAGTTAAATTAATAGCTTAGCTAAGCTACAAGGAGCCACTGTGAAGATTATTAATATTTTTTTAGAAGGCCAGGGGTCGTAACCCAGGTCAGCCATCAAAAAATGAAAATATGAAAACATTTCTTCGGGAACTTCCCCTCAAAAAATGTCTGGCAGAAGCTAAAAGAGTAAATAAAAATTGCCATGAAAAGCTTCTTAAAAATCTGTCGTTCGGAGTCGACTTCAAACTGTAGATCCCGCCACTCAAGTATAAAATTAATGCACTCGACATAAGTGGTGTGAGAAGCTAGGTCGTAATTCTAACTGAAGGATTGTAATGACCAATTATGTTACGTATGTATGATAGAATAAAATTATGGCACATGCATAGCAAGGAGGAATACAAATATGCTTAAAAACGTACTTCTTGAATTACAGGAGCTAACCCTCTTAAAAAATATAAAATATACCTCGATTCCGGTCCAGCTGTCTGAATAAATCAAAATTAGGAAAAATTCCATCAGCTAACAACCTTTGAGTAATGGCCATGATCTTCAATTAAAATAGACTGCAGTGGTATCATGGATCCTTTATGAAGGCATACCACAGCCTACTCTGTCTAGAATTTGTAGCTTGCATTCCAGAGTATCACAGTAGCAGCTTCTCATTGGAATCTTAAATCCGAAAAAATCATGAACTCGATCCAAATGTGTCGCTGGCTTCCTAAAATAACTGCATTTAGCTAAACTGCCTCCAGTTGAGCATTTTTTTTTTGTTAGTGGATCAGAGGGGTAGCAAATAAAGTCCTTGATACGTTTAAGCAGATTTTCCTGATAATCAGAAAAGCTGACTGCCTCCATATTCTGTTTGTCAACCAACAATGATACTGCACACTGGCCACCAAAAGTGAACAGCCTAAAAACAATAGACTTTACCTCTACGCCCTCTTAAAGATGTAGTAAACTTTGATCGCTTTTTTTGAAGCCTTTATTAGAGATATTACCAGACGACTATTGGATCTACAGTGAACGTTAAAGGAAATTGTACATTAAAAAATTTATATTAAAAAATTACCGCTACATTTAATTTAAAATTATTTCATTGCGCGTTTCCAAAATTGGAAGAAAAAATATTTGGAAATATTGTAAAATTTTTTCGGGGACTCTCCTTAAATGGTAAAAGCTAGGTTTGGTGATTGTTAGAATTTCATTTTTAGTGTATAGTTACCTTTGAAGCTCACAGTATATTAATAAAATTGAGGAAAAAATTTGGAAATTTTGTAAAATTTTTCGGGTACTCTCCTTAAATAGTAAAACTTAGGTTTGGTGTTTGTTAGAATTTTATTCTTAGTGTACAGTTACTTTTGACGCTCACTGTATATTAATAAAATTGAGAAAAAAATTTGGAAATATTGTAAAATTTTTTCGGGCACTCTCCTTAAATGGTAAAAGTTAGGTTTAGTGATTGTTAGAATTTTATTCTTAGTGTATATTATTAGGCGGGCCTATAACTGAAGACATAAAATTACTTTGCAGCGAATATGGGTCTCGATGGATTGATTACTCGGTAATAAAAAAGCACAGAATTTTCCATAAAGAGAAAAGTTTTATGGTCTATTTTCTCTAAGTATTTAATGCAAAAGATACCATCTCGGCTGTAGTGGCCGTGCTTAATGAGGCTCCCTTTTAACGACTTCTGCCGTGGATGCAGATTCACTGAAGAAGAGGAGAGCGTTAGTCACTTTCTTTGCCAGTGCCCGTCTCTTGCTAGGTGTAGATATAGGTTATTTGGCTCGCCATTCCTTGTTAGCTTAACGGAGCTATCATCTATTGATATCAAGGATATAGTTTCGTTCATCAAATTTTCTGGCTGGTTTTCCAGTGCGGGGTAGTCGTGCTTTTATTGTGCAGCGCTTGCGCTGATCACTTCTTCCTTTCCCTGATTTGGCGGAACTTGGTCAGTACAGGGACTGCGTTACACCCGTGGCATCACAACGGGCCGCCATGCGTGCTCAAGTGAGTTTTGTGATATCAGAGCTACCACTACGACCTACCCTCTCTAAACTGGCTTTCGTTTTAGCTAAACTTTACTGTATTTCTCATCAGTTGAAAGCCATCATAATATATGAAAAAAAATAATGAAAAGATTTTCTTTAAAATAATTAACACGTACAATTATAATCTGCATTTTGCATGTTAAAATCAACAGCACAATATTTTCATTTAATTTTCTCTGTTGCTTTGTTGTTTTTGTTGTTTTTTTATTGTATTTTGAGGAGTTGATTGTCTTTATTGCATAATAATTAAATTGAATTGAATTGCATCGACTAGATATTGTGCAATAATACACCCGCACCTACTGCTATGCTATTAACGAGACACAGTATTTACGAACGTACTAATTACGATCTACGAATGTTGGGTTTGTTAACAAACAACGTACAAGAGTTTTGAAGTATAGAAGAGGGCCCAGGTTTTCTTTTTTTTTCTTCTATAAAAACTCATTATCTGGCTTGTATGAACGTGTACTTTTTTATTTATTTAACAATACAATACAAAATAATAAAAATAATTATTAGTTTTAAACAAAAAAAAAAATTGAAATAAATTTTACAAACGTAATGTTTAAGTACTGGGTGATGTTGTATGGGAATATTCATATTCGTAGTCAAACTCCTCATACTGGTATTCGAATTCGAAACTCTTATGAGTACTATGGCATGTGATTATTTGCTTTCAAAATCGTGTTTTTTTTCTGTAATTTATAAACAAAAGTTTCCATGTAAACTGGGTTTAGTTTATAATTTAAAACAGAAAACAAAATTATTATTGTGAAAATAAGAAAAAATTTTCATATATTTGTACAATAATTATATAATTTTCCATCATCATCATCATCATTATCATGTTATTCAAGAGACTTCTTCATAATTTAACACATTTTCTTTAAAATATAAAATTACCACATCAAATTATTAATTATTCATGCTTATTCACGCTTTGTTACTATATTTATGAGCATCATTGTCTTCTTGCCATTGTAGCATAATACAAATAAATAATTAACAATGAATGTGTCAATTATTTTCATACGAAAATCTATTTTAATAAATTGAATTCGAAATGAAATTGAATTTGTCTGCATTTGTGACTTAAAATGAAAGAAATCGTTTTAAAGAGTTTACTGTTGTTGAAATTGTTTTATTAGAGGGAAGGTTACTCAATATAAAACTTTTCATGAAGTAGTAGAATAGTTAAAACAAGAAACTCAAGAATCCCAAATGCTTTAGTTTAGAGAATTGACAACAAGTTGCCTCCAGACATCCCTGTCCATAGCAGGTGGGATCCAAATTACACTCCTTCGTAGTCGTTAAAATGGTCTTACAACTAATGTAGAAATAACTTTTCTCCTTGAACTTCCATTGGTTAATTTCGATTTTTTTAAATGATTCGTAACTTTAAATTTAAATAATCAAAGTGTATGCATCAACATTATTTTTTATTCGTTTGAAAGCTCTATTGATGCCTTTATGTATGAATATAACAACGTTAAATGGCCGCTACAGCCATCTCGGTGGAGCCGATCAATTTTCAGTTTGAATTTGACTGACGGCTTAGATTATGTCGTCTGTGAGCTCTACTGTAGTTTGTGTCTCATTCGCATACGTCTGGGGTTTAATAAAACCCCTTAAGAAAAAGTCTAACAGTGTCAGACCACAATGTATCAGTGGCCAGTTGACATCATCCCCACCCCCTACGTGAAATTCCCTTAAATCTTTGGTGGCGAGTATCCATGCATGAGGCATGAGTAGTTCTGTGGCAAGTGTTGCCATACTGTAGAAATCTCATCATCGAATTCAATTGAAAACAAGCTGGATATTAATGACCTATAGTGCTCGCCGTTGACAGTGATGATTTGGTCGTTCTCAAAACAATGGAGGCTGATGCCGCCCCCAGCGAACAATCCATACACAAAACAGTGACTTTTTGCGTCGGTCCCCGATCCCATGTGGATATGCACCATTCCAAACTTGATAATTTCATTGTTCACAACGTATCCATTTAACCAGATATGAACCTAATCTCTGATCAGTTGTAGGTTGCCAGTTGCCAACTGCTCCAAAATCCATTCAGCGAGCACATACCATTGTTTGTGATCATTTATGGCGATTTAGCAAAACTGGAAGGAAAAAAAATAGTAATCCAACAGTCAATTTGTCTGCAAAACTCTTAGCAATTACACATTTACGTTCAGAGAATTGCTGGAATGTTGTAATCCCTCAGAATTAGATCACTTTCATACGGCTGCCATTATGACAAAGATGACGAATATCCGTGACAACGAAGAGGATAAAGTCTTCTGTAGTAAGAGGTTAACACATGATCAAAATTTATTATGAAGAAATATTAAAATGCAATTCCAAAAAATTTCTAAGCTTTGACGCTAAGTTATCTATCGACTTTTGCTCTGAGACTGAACAGAAATAACTTAAAGACGCTTTCAGTGACACTTACAGATTACACAGCCCTGCATGAGTTTTGCAAATAAGATGGCTCCAAAAACTTTCCATCACTTCAGGTTTTCGAGAAAGAGGGGATTGAAACTCCTAAAAATAGCGTTTTTGGCTATTTTCGAAAAATTATAGAAAAATTGTACTGACATGCTAGAATCATCACTATTGTCAGAAATTGAGAATTGATCTTTGCGTTTTAAAATAAGCCCAGAAGCCAAATTGATTGCATGCAACCTTAAAGTAGGGGCTGGAGTGCAAGAGAAAAAGAAACACATTACGTAGGTCCTTAAAAATTAATCAGACTTACTTTAAAATTGTTACTCAAGGGTTTTTGGGGTCGTTGATTACAGATCTTCATTCAGATTTAAAAAATTCAAAATGGTGGATCCAATATGGCTGTCAAAGTTTATAGAAATTAATCGGATTTACTTGAAAATTGTTACCCAGATTCGTGTTCAGCCCGTAAAATAGCTACGTTATCAAAAGGAGCCATCTTATTTGGACAAGAAAAGTCCAAATTTACAGAGGTGTGTTATTATTCCAATAATAAGCGAACGTACAGAGTAGAAACATCTCGCAGTAGTACATGCAATTTTCATTGCATGGAATGGAATTCGTATGAGGTCTTACACCACCACTTGTGTAGCACTGGAGCTTAAGAAATACAGACGATTTCATACCTATAACCTGGATTGTTGAACATCAACTACTGAGTCTCCAATATACAGGAGGTGGACTCGTTTTGCTGACGCACCACAGAATTTGTTATTATCGAGAAGACGAGCGCTACGCTACATTGCATTGAATGCAATATTTTTGATAGGCCTCTGGTTTCTAGCGTAGTATTGCTTTCGGCATACCTTCCCTTTCAAAACTCTTCTAATTTTATAGAACCATTCCCCTCCACCCTTCGCTTAAAGCATAAAGCTGCCAACTATTGTCACTTGTTAAGGCTATTGTTGTTGTCAACATTTTCGTTCGTTTATAATTCGACACATCGACTCATTATGAGATGCAACGAAGCATTTGAATACAACAACAACAGCATCTTCATCGTCTTTTCATCGTATTCTACAGACCCATTCAAATACATTTGTATTGTTGTTGCTGCAATTGAAACTGAAAACAAAAATCTCTTCTTCTCTTCGCTGACAACACAACAACAAACGAAATTCAAATGTTTTGAATAAGAAATGGGAAAAAAGTGATTTCGTTTTGCCTTCGGGAAATTAAAGAAAAAAAATCAGGGAGAGGGGGAGGTAGGGAAATGCTATAGAAAAGAATAGAAAAAGAATTTCAATTTCTATTGCGCGCACACACACACAGATATCATCAAGTACTTCTCCGACATGCAACGACAACAAACGAAAACAAAACTTTCCTTTTGTTGTAAGTAGATGGATGATGGGTGGATGGATAGATGGATCGAGAATTTTGTTTTCAGTTCAGTTTTTTTCTTTCTTTTTTCTTCTTATTCTTCTTATGTTGTTGTATGTTAAATTGTGAATTGTTGTTGTAGTTGTAGTTGTGATCATGATCATTATTATCGCCTTTGTTGTTGCCAGTCTGTCAGTGCTTTACAATTATGGGCGCAACAATGAATCGTTTTTTTAAAGTGTCTTGCTTGTGGCGTTTTTTTCTTCTGTTGTTTGTTTGTTTGCTTTTAAGCTGCATGTGGTTGATTATTTGATTTGATTTTGATACTGTTTCTCTGCCTCCCTCTCATTTGCATTTGCGTTTACTTAGCTAATGAAATGAAATTTTAAATTACCGGGTAATTTTCTATAGAAAGTTTGTTCGTTTTTCTCTTTTTTTCGTTCTAAAAACACATTTTCTTATTTTTTTTTTTTTTTGCGTTATCACATGCAAATTTCTTTGTTATTTTTTTTCCAATTCTAATTCAATGAAAGTAAAAAAAGAAGGAAAATTTATTTGAAAACTGTTTGGAAAGATATGCAAATAAATATAGGGAGGGGAGTGGTTTTTTATCACTGCCTTACATCTCCTAAAATGCATTTTTTATGCACGGACCTAACAAATTTAAAGGACGGCGTGCTATAGAAATAATAGAAAACATCATCTTAGGCTTTGTAGGCAGCTAAATATCTAGGTTGTTTACTTAACCTACTTAAGTGGTCATTGAAAAGTTTTAAGCGGGCTTTCAACCTATCTTCAAACGCCACCCATGTCGGGTGTGTTACTTTTATCTATGAGTGGCTGGGACCTGTAGTTTAAAGTGACAGATTTTTTGGAAAAGTCTTTATTTACTCTCTGTGTCCTTTGCCACAAGACTGTTGAGTGGAAATTGCTAAAATATTTTTTCCCGCATGACCATTTCGCTTATTGGATTCGCCAAAAAAAAAATCACCTTTTCGGATAAAACTCATTTTCATCTTGAGGGTTACGTTAACTAGCAAAATTGCCCTATTTGAGGCTCTGAAAATCCTTACATACATACATAATTGGTCATTATAACCCTTCAGTCTGGATTATTGATCTAGTTTCTCACACTACTTATGTTGTGTGTGTTATTTAAAGTGGCGGGACCTATAGTTTAAAGTCGACTCCGAACGACAGATTTTATGAGAAACTTTTCATGGCAATTTTTATTTACGCTCAGAGTTTTTGCCAGAAATCTGCTGAGAAGAAATCGCCGAAAAAAATTGCTTTCTGTGTTTTATTTTGAAGTCTGGCCTAGGGACTCGAACATCTGGCTTTACGTCTAATTAAGCCAGCACACTACCTACTAGACCACGGCGTCTTTAAAAAATCCTGAAAAAATTCTGAAAATCCTTACGTGGACTTAAAGAAACCAATGTACTCCTTATAAGTGACTCTTTGGTGCGACATGCGGATCAGAATGTATCATTAGCCCATATTTCTTTGAAATGAATGGCACAATTAATTGCGGTCAATCTAACTGCAACGTGGATAAGCCGATTTTTTTGTCCCGCTTTTCATGGTAATTAATGTGAACGATATTTGGTTTCCACAGGATGGTGCAACTTGTCACACATTTCATGCCACAATCGATTTATTACGGCAAACGTTTGATGGCCGTTTAATTAAGCAAAATGGCGATGTCAAGTGGCTATCAAGAAGCCATAATGTGACTCCGTTGAACTATTTTCAGTGGGGCGCCTTTAAAGAAAACTGTTATGCTGATAAACCAAAGGAAACTGAGCATTTGAAGGCAACATTCGTGATGCCATTGCTCAGGATACGACCCCATATACTCGAAAAAGTATAGGAAATTGGTTTAATTCAAATGAGGTAACGTGAGGGGTAAGTCGTGACAGCCATATGAATGAAATAATGTTTGACGACAAATCAGCGACAAGAGAGGATTTGAAGGCCAACATTCGTGATGCCACTGAATGAAAAGTGGGCCGATCGAATGAGGTACTATGAGGCCATTAGCGAAAGACATATGAACGAAATAGGATTCAATTTCTAACCGAAAAATTGTACTTCACAACAACCCGACCAGTTCTTTAGAACCGTTTAGTCAGGATTACAATCTAGCTTAGCCATTATTAGCGGCATCTTCAGTTTAAAACCCGATTTCGAAAGAGAGATTTTCTTGAAACTTTATTTATCCTGGAATTTTGTTCTAGAAATTGCCGAAAGAAATTTGTTTTTTCCGAATTTTGTTTCGTTTGAGATATCTTAGCTGGGGGTTGAACCATAGGCTCATGTATAATAAGCCAACACACTACCTACTCGACTATTGCGACTATTGTGGTTGAAGTACAGGCTCATGTATAACAACCCAACACACTACAACTGATTGGACTCCAAAGAAGAAAAATTTTTTATGGAATACTATCTCCAGTTCATTGTCTTTGAATTTTTATAGATCAGTTGGACAGTTTTTCTATTGAAAATTTAAAAAGATTTCTTAACAATTTTTTTTGTTTTTATTTTTCTAGAATAAAATTCTTTTTTTTTCAAAACTTGAAAAATAAAAGAAAAATTAATTCCAACAACAAAAACGTTTTCCAAAAAATTTTTAGTTCAATTAAAAAAATTATTTCGCTTCCTTTTTTTTCTCATTTTTCATGTAAGAATTCCTTCAGTGAATACAAAAAATTTGTTTTGTTTATGGTTGTTGTTGTTGCCAAGCAACAAATGTTGTGGTATTTCATACAAGTTCACGTCGTAACAAATGGAACACGATGTTGTTGTTGTCGTTATCGTTTTAACACTCCTTTTGTGGGGCAATTTTCAGGTTCATACATAAACCCACCACACCTCTCTACTGTTTTATGCCAACAAACATATTTTCACTTCTCCACTCACACCACTACACACACCACCGACAACCACAGTTCATGTCAAACCACATTCTAAGCAACAAATATTGCCTCCTTTTTTGTTGTTGTTATTGTTTTCGTTTGCCGGTATTTTGTTTACACACTCTCTTTGGTAGGAAGGAGTAGCAGCGGAATAACTTCATAATTTCCTTAAACTCTCTAAGGAGTTGTCTTGTCGTGTGTGTATGAATGTCTGCCTGTTTTTTTTTTAGTTTTCTTGTTTGGCAACAACTTGTTTTAAAACTTCCGTTTCCGTTTTAACTAAAGTTATTTACTACTTGCCGTTGTCGTCGTCATAGTTGTAGTTGTTGTTATTGCTGTTATGTTTGTTGCTGTTTATTGTGTGGCAAATATTTAACAACGAAATTTTGAAAAACATTTTCCCTTAAACAACGAAATTGTTTGTTGTTGTTGTTGTTTGTAAAATTAAAATTTTATGATGCCATTGAGCTGCAGCCTTAGCAGATACTTTGTTTATATGCAAACAAACAAAAATAAAAACAAAAACAAATAATTTTTGTTGTTGATAACAAACAAATCCATTCTCGGGGGTATAAATTTAGAAAATTAAGTACATGAGTTGAAAGTAAAAAAAGTTTTTCTATTTTCTTGTTGCTTTTTTTATTAAATTTGAAAAGTTTTTTTATTTGAAAAGGAAAAAATTAATTTTTGTTATTAAAACTAAAGATCTAAAGAGTAATTGTTGTTACGATTTATTGCTTTTAACAGGCCAAAAGGGAATAGTTTGTTAATTAATTTAGGAGAGTCAATTGCAGCCACGAACATTAACAATGTTCGTTAAAAAGAGCGTGAACATGCATTTAGTGCTTGTCAGCTTTCAGTAAAGCAAGTTTACGTCACTTCTTGAATTTTTTTTATGTAAATTATACACCCAAAGAAAAATTACAGTAGGATTCACTATTTCCTAATGAGATTCACTAATATTCAATGAGAAAGTGATCTCCATTTTTGGAAGAATATTTGTCAAATTAAATACGTAATCTTTAAGGGTTTGGAACTGTACATTTTCCACTTTCCACTACATAAACACATTATTAGGTTCCAATTGAAAATATTACTAACAATATTCCTCTGGGTTATACACCTGCCTCTTATAAATATACTTACATTTTTATCATATTCTCTTTGTGGCGACGTCTGGCCAAAAGTTAAATTTTTTTACTGCCTCTAATCTGCATCAGATCTCAGGTCAGACCTCAAAACGAAAAAATATTTCTTCGGCGATTTCCTCTCAGCAGATTTCTGGCAAAGACTCTGAGAGTAAATAAAATTACCAGGAAAAGCTTCTCAAAAATCTGTCGTTCGTAGTCGACTTTAAACTGTAGGTCCCGCCACTTATGTATAAAATTAACGCACACAACATAAGTGGTGTGGGAAGCAAGGTCGTAATCCTGACTGAAGGATTGTAGTGGCCAATTATGTATGTATGTAATCTGCATCAGAATCTATATTTGAATCTGAGTTAATCAGTACAATGAACCAAAGTTCTTGGGGTCCTAAGTCCTAAATTCAAGTTATTCCTGAATGACTCAGTTCTTCTCTTAACGTAATTAAAAATGAAAGTTTAGATTTTTTCAAATCCATTTGATTTAATAACAACCTTTACCTCTCACCATTTTTCTTTTTACCGACATCCCATCCCTACACATTGTTGAGAATTCCCACATAACTTGGAATCCAGCAGATGATGGCTCTGTTATGCCAGCCTTGCTAACTCATCTTACACAGTGAGAGTAAGAGAAATAAAATGGCAAATCCGATCAAAGCTAGTTAAACTAGGGAAAGTCTGTTCAAATTGTCGTTTCTGGACACTCGAGGTGGAGTCGTATTGGATTAGATTCATCTAGACCAGCATGGCTTCTGAAGGAGTAACTAAAAAGAACAGTTAGGGGAAAACGATTCTTCATATTCTGTATACATGATCGGCGTTATGTAGCAATAAAATAATCTAAGTTTCTGTTTCCTCAATTTGGAGACGGACAGTGATATCCACACTGGTCCAAGCGTCTAACTTATTAAAGTGGCAGTACATTATCTTCCAACAGGAACTTTCAAACAGATGATTATGGTCATAATGTCATCGATTAAATTCGATGTCATTTATTCAAATTGTTCTTCAAAAACTTCATAGACAACCATAGACACCTGTTCGCTGAATGGGTCCTGAAGCAGTAGGCAGCACACCTTAATTTTCATCGAAAAGCCAAATTCAACGATTAGGCCTATTCGTGAATGAATGGATACGTGAACACGCAAAATTGTCGAATTTGGAATGACATTGAAATGAGATCCATGAGCGTCGCGATACATCGCGATACAGCCAATGTTTGGAGTTTCAGATGGCGTTATCCATACTTTTTCGAGAAACACATTTGCAAGACCATAATCAGATGATTACCAACTTCGTGTGGCGTGACTTAGATGCTCTCAATGCCAAAAATAAGTGATTTCACTGTCCACCGCTATCCTGCGGATTAAATCCTCAAAACCAACATAATCCATTAGATTCTTCCTGATTTATGCGCCATGATCATAGAAAATCGAACATTTCGGATGGGTTTCTCTCAGGGAAGCAAAGGCAAGCATTTGAATTTTGTTATATTCCACAAACGAATGAAAATGAAATTAAGGAACCGCTTAATGAAAGAATATTAAAGTACTTGCCAACAGTTATTTGACGGTTGACATCTGGCAAAGTTTATATTTGACAGCCGTTAATAGCATATTGTTACGCAAATCGAAACGATCTAATATCGTTTAACATTAACGATAAACCAAAGCTACAAAAACAAAAGACAATGCATACACAATACACACGACACAAAGGCAAAGTAGGCAGTCATTCAGTCAGTTGTAATTCAGTCACTCTTGTGTGAATAAAAGTTGCATGCAAAGTAAAGTCTACCGAAGAGTTGTTAATGTTTACGCGAGCAATGGTGTTGTACTTACCAAAATGTTGTGAGCAGAGAATAGCGAACAAGCAATTATTATTGTATCAGTTAAGTGTGAACAGTGGCACAATAAAGAAAGTTTAATTGAAATAAAACTCATATTTGTTTTTATTTTGTTTGCAATAAACGAACTCATATTATAAACGTTTTTAAAAAGGTTAAAACGTAACAATATTATTGATGAAATCAAGTAGATAATTGAAAAAAGAAGTGAATTTCTTTCTAAAAGGGGTAAAAGCCCATGAATTTCGCAACGAATTGCTGTTTCACTCGCCTTAGGAATCCTGCCCAGCTGCTTACATTCCGCTGCTCACTCACGTTTAGGAAGAATTTCCACTTAATTCGTAATACTTTTCGTAAATTTTCGACTGCCTAAGGCCTCTACTTCAAAAGCTTTTAAACACTTTCTCGATTTGAAAACAGATTTGTTTTATGAATACCTTAGTGCTATTTATTGTGTTACATAGAAATTAAAATTCCAATTAATGTCAATGTTTTCTTGGTGCTGTTACACTTTTTCAATTCCATAATATTATTGCTTTAAAGCCTTTTAACCTTTAACCTTTTGAAACTTGGTAATGAGTTCTTTAAAAATAACAATAAAAGAAAATTTCTAATTATTATTGTTCTTCTTCCTTAACTTTGCAATAACAAAAAAAAAACAAGGCCCTACAAAGTTCAAATAAAATAATAAAAAAAAAACATGAACTCATTATCAACATCCGCAACAGCATCGCATCACAACATCGTATCATCGCTTTAACTCTGTCTACGCCTTACCATAAAATAAAAAATCATTATTAACTGACGACGAACATAAAATGTGTATGTGTGTGTGTGTGTATGTGTGTAAGCAAAACTTTCGGGAATGAAGAAATTTTAATTATTTTGGGTGGTGGTGGTGTGATGGTGTTGGTGGTAGGAATGGATGGATGGACGGATGAATGAATGTCTCTCACAATTATTAATTCGAACATTAGAAAACTTCTACTGGGCTAGACAAAAAAAAAAACGAAAGAAGATACCAGAAGAGATAAATTTTATTGGCCAAAATAAAACATCACAACAAAACAACAGAATACACAGGCGAAATGGTAATTTGTGTTTGACGGTACAGTGCGGTATGATTGTTGTCTGTTGGTTTGAGTTACTGAAGTTAACTGAAAATAATAAAACACAATAAAAATTATTCTAATAAAAACAACAACAACGATAATAATCATTATGATTTTAGAATAGCAAAAGAATTCACAACATCAGCAGCAACAATTATAAAGGGTGGACCATTTAAAAGTTTAAATTTAAAAATGCAATAAAACAAAAATGATTTGAAATTTTGCCAAATTTTATTTTATTTTGTTGTAAAGCACAATTGTTCGGGTTAGAAATGGAATATTATTTCAATCACATGGCTGCCATGACTGTCATCCTAGTATCTCTTTGGAGCGGACCAATTTTCCTGCACTTTTTTGAGTGTATTGAGTCGTATCTCAGCAATGGCATGGCGAATGTTCGCCTTCAAATGCTGTATTGCCGCTGGTTTATTGGTAAAACGGTTTTCTTTAACTCCACGCCCACAGAAAATAGTCCAACGGTGTCAAATCGCAGCTTCGTGGCGATCAATTGAGATCACCATTTCAGTTAATTAAATGGCCATCAAATGTTTGACGCAATAAATGGCACTACGAATGTTGGCCTTCAAATGCACTATTTGCTCTGGTTTGTCGGCATAATACTTTTCTTTAGCGGCGCCCCCACAGAAAATAGTCCAACGGTGTCAAATCGCAGCTTCGTGGCGATCAATTGAGATCACCATTTCAGTTAATTAAATGGCCATCAAATGTTTGACGCAATAAATCGCAATAAATGGCATTACGAATGTTGGCCTTCAAATGCTTTATTATCGCTGGTTATTTTCTTTAACTCCGCGCCTACAGAAAATAGTCTAACGGTGTCAAATCACAGCTTCTTGGCGTCCAGTTGACATTATCATTTCGGCTAATTAAATGGCCATCAAACGTTTGACGCAATAAATCGCAATAAATGGCATTACGAATGTTGGCCTTCAAATGCTCTATTGCCGGTGGTTTGTTGGCATAACACTTTTCTTTAACTCCGTGGACACAGAAAATAGTCAAAACGCAGCTTCTTAACGGCCAATTGACATCATCATTTCCCTTAATTAAACGGCCATCAAACGTTTGATGCAATAAATTGATTGTGGCATGAGATGTGTGGCACGATGTACCTTCCTTTTGAAATTAAACATCGTTCACATCAATACCATGAAGAGTGGGTAAAAAAATCGGTTATCATAATGCGATTAGTGTCTCCATTAACCGTAATGGTAGAGCCGTCCTCTTTTTCATAGAAATATAAGCCAATGATGCCTCCACACTCAGCACTCACTCGTAATGGGTGCATTGACTTCTGTAGGTCGATATCAATACCATGAACAGCGGTTATCATGATCCGATGGGTGTCTCCATTGAGCCAATGATGCCTCCGCTACACAAGCTGCAAAAAACAATCACTTGTAATGGATGCATTGGCTTCTGTAAGACCACGTGTTGGATATCTGAGCCCCAAAAACCGCAAAATGAAAATGAGCTTCATCTGGAGAGATGATTTTTTTGTCTCCTTGGCCCAATAAATCCCAAAGTTGCTCAAGGATAAAACAATTCATTGCCTTCACATACACACGTAATAGGCCATTACAACCCTTTAGTCTTCTTATGCCATTCATATTGTGTGCATTAATCTTAACCGTGAATGGCAACACCTACGGTTTATCATCGACTCCGAATGACAGATTTTTTAGAAGCTTTGTATGGCAATTTTATTTTTACTCTCACAGTTTTTTGCCAGAAATCTGATGAGAGGAAGAAATGTTTTTTTTTTCATATTTCGTATCGATGCCTCTGACCTGGGATACGAACCCGGAACCTACTTTTTAAAAACGAATCCGAACGACAAATTTTTGAGGTACCATTCATGACAATTTTATTGAGTTTCAGAGTTCTTGCCAGAAATCTGCTGAGAGGAAGTCGTTGTAGAAATATTTTTCCATATTTTCGATTTGATGTCTGATCTAGGGTTTGAATCGTGGCCTCACGCCTAATAAGTCTACACACTAGCTACTAGGCCGCAGCGACTTCCTTGCCTTTAGTGGAGATAATACACTGAATTTTGGGACTGAATAAAGTGACATAAGTATTGAAGTCGCCAGTGGTCTAGTAGGTAGTGTGTTGGCTTATTAGACGAAAGGCCCGGGTTCGTATCCCAGGTCAGACATCAAAACGAAAAATATTTCTTCGGCGACTTCCTCTTAGCAGATTTCTGGCAAAGACTCTGAGAGTAAAAATTGCCAATGAAAAGCTTCTCCAAAATCTGTCCTTCGGAGTCGACTTTAAACTGTAGGTCCCACCGCCACTCATGTATAAAATTAACGCACACAACATAAGTGGTGTGAGAAGCTAGGTCGTAAACCTGACTGAAGGGTTGTAATGGCCAATTATGTATGTATGTATGTAAGTATTGCCAGATATGTCGCCGAAGGTAGTGTGTTGGTTTATTAGCCGTGAGGCCACGGTTCAAACCCCAAATCGGGTCAGAAATGTTTGAGTAATCCAGACATTTGTGCGAAAAGTAAAAAAAATACAGTTTTTGTCAGTTTTTCTATATAAAATTAACACACACAACATAAGTGGTGTGAGAAACTGCGGGCTTCTTGGGGACGATTGCTGTAGACTGTTTAATGGTGAAGGAATAGCACTGATCATTTTATAGTCAGTTCCCTCTTTCTAGGGGTTATCCCCTGAGTGCTGGTTTAAACAAAAAATAAAACAAGTTTGGAAGAGGGTTCGAGAAATATAAGAGAAAAATATTTTTATGTCATTAGCCGGGTGTATTTAATTATTTTTATTTTGTCGCATAGTGTTATGTAAGTATTGCCAGATTAGAAGTAATTGATGGTTTAAATCTAAACCGATAGATGGCCTACCCGTTATTATCAACTATGAAAAGAAACAACTTCAAATGCTGCTTAAATTTTGCCAACCAAAAAAACAGAAGACAAAAATTTGGTCAAGGGAACAAAATGGGAGTTGCAACTCCTGTTAACTTTTAAATGATGGCGGGGGTAATAAAATATTATGAAAATTGTTTGTTGTTGTTGTTGTTTACTTGGTTTTTAACCCAAAAAATAATTACTATCATGACGTGTATTACGTTTAATTAAAACAATTAGACTGTCTTGTCCGTCTATGAACTTATTTTAAGTTGTTGTTTTTCAAAAAAAAAACTTTTTAATTATGTTCATTAAAATAAAACACCTTAAAACAGAAAGAAAAAACCAAAAAAAAAAAATTTTAAATTAAATTCAGTTTTTCAAATGCTTTTTAAAGTCACTCCAGTTTGGAGGTAAAAACAAAACAAAAAAAAGAAAAAATTTGAAAAACTTTTTTCGAGTCTTTTTTGTATTCAGTTTTTCATGTTTGTTGTTGTTGTTATTTTTGCCATTTAAAATTATTACAAATTATTCCCCTTGTATTGCCGAAATAAAATACAATAAAAGGCCAAACCAAGTAACACAATAAAACAAAACAAAACGAATAAACCAAGTTTTTTGTTTTGTTTTTTAAATAGAATTCCAAGAAATTTTATGTTTCATCGTCATCATCAACATCATCATCATCGTCTCTGAATAATAAAAAATCTAAAAAAAAAATTAAAAAACCTAAGAAATAAGTCAAGCATTGCAAAAAACGACCACACAATTAAATTTGCACATGTTGTAGGTCGACTTGTATACACACCCTACCATGTTTTATAGCCTCATAGCCTCCGATATGTTGATCGTACTCTATAACCTTTTTTTTCCCCGGGACGGCTATCTGCATTACTTCCGGAAAGGGCCCAGAACGACGTCCAGTTAAGGGCCGTTGTCTACTCTCCCACGTCTGGGTACGCCATATTTGAAGCCAGCTTCATGCTATTGGCTCGTCTTCTCATGTATCATTCCATTGTATTGTACCAAGGTCGAACTTCTTTCTGCGGAGTACATATTCAACGTATCTTCTCACAGCGTTCCATTTCATCTCACTTTCGAGCATTGCATTCACAATGGTGTCGGGTGTAAATTCACCAATTTGTTCCATCAACATGTTCTTCTCGTCTTGCCATTTAATGCAATAAATGCAGCCAGGATCAGTCACCTTGCCCATACGGTATAGATATTTTCGGAAATAACCAGAGAGAAACTGGGTCAGAAAATAGTTAGTTTCCCCAAAGGTTCTCCGTATCCATGCCTCTATAGATGGCATATGTTTATAAGTCCATTTTCCGCATCTTTCCTCGTTCCATCTACTTTGTCATCGCCGTAGTGTTTCAGATCTGAGATCTGCGCTACTAATGGAAAGATTTTCCCTCTTCGTTCTCCAAGATTTTCTTCGCTCAAATGCCTGCAGGTCAATAGGTATCTCACCGGCGATCACTAGGACTGCGGCGCCCGATACTGTGCGGTAGGCCGGGGCAACTCTTAATGCCACTGTTCGCTGCACCGCTGCTAATATTTTCCGCTTAGATTTAATCTCCAGCGCATCTCCCCATATCTCCCTTCCGTACAGCAATATCGAGTTCGTCGCCGCCATAATCAATTTTCGTTTGGCCTGTGTTGGTCCGCCAATATTTGCCATCATCCTGCTTAGCATGCCCGTTAGTTTCGCTGCCTTGGTAGCTGCATGCTGTATTTGGGCCCAATAATTAAGTCTGCTGCAGTCGAGTCTTATGCCCAAATATCTAACTGCCCTTTTTGTGACCAGTGACACATCACCTATCTGCATACCAATCTGGAGTGGGATGTGAGCCATTGTCATCTGTATGTGCTCAGTCTTGTTCTTTGCGAGCTCTAGACCATGATCCTCAAGCCATATCTGAGTCCTTATCATGACTCGTTTCAGTTTTTTCCTGGCATCCTCAATGTCGCGCGTTGAAATGACTGACACTATATCATCCGCGTATCCCACGAGGTATGTGTCCTCTGGCATTTCTATACCTAAGATTTCGTCATAGCTCAGGTTCCAGAGATCTGGTCCAAGAATAGATCCCTGAGCTGCTCCAGACGTGATCTCCACGGCCCTTCGTCCATCGGGTGTGTCATATAGAAGCTTGCGATCCTTCAGATAGCTGCGTAATATTCTTAGAAGGTATATAGGAATACGAAATCTTTCCTGTAGTGCCTTAATAATATCCTCCCATCGTAGGCTGTTGAAAGCATTCCTCACATCGAGCGTGGCAAGGACAACAATGCGCTTCGGATAGTAACGTCTGAGCCTTGTCCGTTCAACGCATTCCACTTACCTTAACCTTGAAAAATATTCTTTTTATTTTACCGCGATACTCGAATTCTTATGGAAGCCCATAACCACCATACTTAACAGACATCTCTTGATCGAATGGCGAGTTCTGAACTTAGAATTGAGACTGATCGCGCCCAAACCGATGGGTAACAAAACCTAGCTGTGTTTTATCACGGAAGATCTGAATTCATTATGATTACGAGAGATCTCACGGTAGCCCTTGCAATTTCTTTGTGATGTTTACATTAATGCATACCCTTTAACCTAGATTACGACCTAGCTTCCTTTACCACTTATGTTGGGTGCATTAATTTCATCTATAAGTGACGAGACCTACAGTTTTAAAGTCGACTCTGAACGACAGATTTTTCAGAAACTTTTCATGGCAATTTTATTTGCCCCCAGAATTTTTGCCAGAAATCTACTAAGAGGAAGTCGCCGACGAAATATTTGTTCGTATTTCGTTTTGTTGAAGATGTGTGAACTGGGATTCGAATCGTGCCCTCACGTTTAATAAGCCAACATATTACCTACTCGAATAACAGCGCTTTCAGGGTATGCAGAGAGATTTTTCAGAAACTTTTCATGGCATTTTATTTTACTCTCAGAGTTTTTGCTCATGGGAAAACGCCGAAGAAATATTCTGTTCTAATTCCTTTTTTTTCGAGATGCCTGACCTGGGGTTTGAACCGTGGCTTCGTGTCTAATTAGTCACGACTCTCGTGAGATTCCTAATCACAGATTTTTGGTAAACTTTGCCAGAAATTCATTCATAATTGACCATTACAACCCTTCAGTCAGGATTACGACCTAGCTTCTCACACCACTTATGTTGTGTGCGTTAATTTTACCCATGAGTGGCGGGACCTACAAGTCGACTCCGAACGATAGATTTTTGAGAAGCTTTTTCATGGCAATTTTTTACTATCGGAATCTTTGCCAGAAATCTGCTGAGAGGAAGTCGCCGAAGAAATATTTTTCGTTTTGATGTCTGACCTGGGATTCGAACCCGGGCCTTTCGTCTAATAAGCCAACACACTAACCACTAGACCACGGCGACTTCTACCTGAACAACACCTCAATCAATACCATATCACGACTCTCGTGGGATTCCTAATCACAGATTTTTGAGAAACTTTGCCAGAAATGTGCTGAGAAATTACACATAACATATGTACAGTAAAACCTCGCTTAACGCTTCTCCCCTTAACGCTGTTTCAGTATTACGCGGTAGTACAGAGATTCCATGAAAAGGCAATGCACCATCCAAATGCGGAGCACTATGTATTTACCTTTTTCAACGCTCTTTTTGGTTAGTCTGTCCAGAATAAAGATTCCAACTGTATTTTCCGAAGACGCAATCACAGTACGACAGCATTTTTCCCGTTGCCTCGTTTAACGCTGTTTTTTAAGTGCAGTAACTTATTTAAACGTAAACCCCCCCTCCCCCGTTAAGCGGGGTTTTACTGTAATTGGTCGTTACGACCCTTTTACTCTGGTCTACAACCCAGTTTCTCACATCAACCAGTAGGATCTACTGTTAGAAGTCAACTTCGAACGACAGATTTTTTAGAAACTTTTCACGGCAATTATTTTTTACTCTCAGAGTTTTTGTCCGAAGCCTGTTGAGGGAAAGTCACAAAGGAAATATTTCTGTTGATATTCCTTTATATTTGATATATCTGAGCGAGGACTTGAACCACAAGCTCTCGTCTAATAAACCAGCACATTACTTACTAGACTACTTTCTACTTTCTGGATGGCTTTAGTATAGGTTAGCTGACCTAGAGTTTGTGGAAGATGGTGAGACTTGAATCCATGTACGCTTAGAAACTCAAATGGGCTTGTAGGTGTTTACGATCATTAGAAGTTGACATAGTGTATTGATTGTTAGACGACGGTGACTTTGTTGACCTAAAGTCTATGAGTGTGAGACATGAGCTTCTGTGCCATTATAAACTCAAATGGGCTTGACCTCTGGCTGCAGAGATAGAATTAACAACGAGTACTTTAAGCCGCCCAGGCAGCGGTTTTTTCTGAGGATGAATAAAGATCAATTAGCAAATTTCCCCACCACCTAACCCTAGACAACAATCCAATACATGGTCGCACAGAGCATAGTTCCTCGACAACGACGAATGGCAATCCTATCATTCTAGATTCTCATTCAATAGACTTAAAACACAGCAATTGAATAATAAGATGGGTAGGGTAGAATGCCCTAAAATTTCAACTGACATCGTTGGCGTAGGGGTATCAAAAGAATTTTGATGTTTGTTGGTTTTTTCGTTGTAAAATTACATTTTGTATATGGAGCACATTTGTTTTTGCTTTTTTTTATGTTCCTTGTAGTTGAAGATAAAAATAAATTCATAATGTTGGCCAAATATTATGGGGGATAAAACTGTGGCTCACACAATCTCTGGTGAAGTAAAACTTTTGGCATATGTCTTCATAATTTTATGGGATCTCAAACCTATACAAAGTTTACTTTGATCCACTGAAAAACACAGTACCTTGAGGTATCTACAAACAGAATCACAGTTACATTCGTTCTAAAACAGATAAAACTCTCGACTAAATTTGGGGGTTCAAGATGGAAACGTTCTGTTACCACTGCCATCTTTACCTTTTCGTAAAAATCTTGCCACTGTAACTTCTTCTTGTCATCTATCCATCGTACTTCTTTGTTCATAGCCAAGTTATTTAGAGATTCTATCCCAAAGACAATCTCCCAATGCAACCATGGCAATAGGATCGATATTGAAGCCTATCAAAAATTAGGGCCTAAAATCGGAATATGTCATGATTTGCACTTGGGATTCACATGCTTTACACTGCCAGCGTCTTATATAAAAAATCCTTCTCTTTCATTTCCTCGTAGATTGCAAATAAAATAAAAATAAATTTGTGTTTAGTTTTTAATTGAAATTCCTTATTATTTGCACAATTCTGTGTGTTACTGTGTATTACTTGATGTAAACAACAACAATTGCTTTTTTTTGTTATTCCTGTGTTTACACCCTTTGCATAAACAATAACAATTACTAGACAATTATTCAACAAATCTTTATAACGGAGATCTTCAAACCACAATTACTCTCTTCAAACACATTGCGTCTTCACGCAAGACTGACTGAACTTCTTTCATTCACTCCCATGCTTTGCTTTGCCTTTTATGAAGCAGGGTAAACAGTCTGATGAATGTTCTTAAATTCGAGGGTCGTGGTTTCGCCTTCTCGAAATCTCTATATAACGTAAACATTGTTGTTTGATTATTGTTGTTTATGTATTTCGTTTACATTCATTCTTGTAGTGTTTGTTGTTGTATTTTTGTTTACTTTAAAAATGTTTTAAATATGAGCTTGTAGATTGCAAATAAAATAAAAATAAATTTGTTTTGAGTTTTAATTAAAATTCTTTATTGTTTGCACAATTCTGTGGGCCACTGTTTACAACTTGATGTAAACAACAACAATTGTTTTTCTCTGTGGTTCCTCTGTTTACATCCTTCGCATTGATAACAACAATTACTATACAAATGTTCGACAGACCTTTGTAATGGAGATTATTAAACCACAATTACTCTCTTCAAACACACTGCGTCTTCACACAAGACTGACTAAACTTTTACTAACTCTGTTGCCTACTTTCAGTCTGATGAATGTTCTTGAAAGCGTATGTTCGCAATCTCTATGAACGTAATCATCGTTGTTTCATTATTGTTGTTTGCGTATTTTGTTTACATTTATTCTTGTAGTGTTTGTTGTTGTATTTTTGTTTACTTGTTTACCATTTCTTCTTATATTGATGTTTGTTGCTGTAGTTATGTTTACTTGTTCACCATTTTTATGTTAAGTGTTGTAAAATCAAAACACCAATCTCTAGATGCTACATTTTCGTAACAATGTGACTTTCTCGAAATCATTCTAGAAATTTACTGGAACCCATATTGCTTTTATTACTGGTTTAAAGAAATACATGGAGGCTAGCTAATTGTTAAGGCGAGAGGAGTGGTGACCATCCAATTAATCAAGGCCTGAAGAGATTGATGGATTGACGTAACGAAATCCAATTAAGTTTTCTAAGAATATGCAGGATAAACATACCAAATTTCAAAAGTTATCCAAGACATCAACCTAAACTGTGCGAGACAAAGGTTTGAAATGCAAACAAGCTTAATACGTGTAAAGACCAGTCTTATACTATGTTCACGTATGCACCTTTATTGCGTAAATCGCAATTAACGCCAATGTTATTCTCAATATTTCATATAAAATGTCAATTAATTATTGCTCAATTAAATGCTAATTGTTATAATATTGAGTAAAACTTTGAATACAGCTTTGTCATAAGTCTGTTAGTGAGCATATTATAAGTAACCGAAAAACAAAAGAAAAACAATGTTGTTGAAACAACCAGCGCAAATGAATATTGAGTAAGCTGAATATTGCCTATATTTATTATACCTGAACGATTAAAATTTTGTTCTCAATTAGCCGAATATTGACTCAATTAAATTGCATACGTGAACATAGTATTAAGAACAGAAATGGACAAGAGTTACATTGTTTATGGTGCATCAGAATCACCCTCTAATTTCCATTTTTAAACCAGACTTTATTTACATTTCTTGCAAGTCAACTGTCCCACTGTGCACTTGCCCGGCACTAGTGAAAAACTTCAATAATTTTTCTTTTAATTTTCTTTTTTTTCAGTTTTCTGTTTGCTTTCCTAAATGACTATAAAAAGAAAGAAAAATATTTCCATCATTAGCAAAAAGAAATAAAAAAAATGAAGAGCCCACCAGATAATGTGTGTGAGTTTCTCTACAAGTTATCTGCTGCATTGATATGTTGGCTCAGACTCATATTTTCTTTATAAATTTTAATGGCATTTTTAAAAACCAAAAAAAAAGAAAAACGACAAAAAAAATGGAGAAAATTCTCGAGTCAGTAGCAGGAAGTGTGTTGCATTAAATATTCTCTTGCAAAATCTGTTGCAAATTCATACTTGTTGCACATTTGTTTCAGCTCCAAGAATAACAAAAATTTCTTCGTTTTTTTTAATAGCAATTCTGCCAAAATGTTGTTGACACTTTTCTGACACACAAAGTCTTCTTCTCTTCTTTTTTTTTTGTAATTTATGGCAGAAATAGTTTTGAGTGCAACACTGCAACACCAACATCCATTAAATAATTCTGCTTTCAATGTGACACTTGAAAAATCGTTTCTTTTTTTCTTTCTTTCTCGTTTTTGTATCGCTTTTTTAAATGAGCGAGTGAATGAGTGCAGTATGTGGCAGCAAATTAAGATGGATTAGAGAGAAAATTATGCGGAAATTGGTTTTTCCCCCATACAAATGGTTTCCCAATATAAATGAAAGATTATGACAGATTGATTGGAAGTGTGTGCTTATGTGAGATATTTTGGTGCAATGAAATGACGCTGATGCACTGATAATGCTTGCAAAATGGGCAGCAGTGGCTTTCTATTGAATTTTTAAACTTTTAAACTGCAGGTTGTAAGAACTTATTTGCATATCAACTTGATGTCCGAAATACACTAAGAAAAAATTTTTCCCAACTAAGCAGCATTCAATTGATGTGAATGTGGAGAAAAATTCACATTTAAAAACTCAAGACGCAAACCACCCTACTTTTAGCAACGCCACTTTTTGTATCTAACAGGGCAAATTTTGATATTAACAGAGCACTGTTAATTGTTTAACAGTGGCAATAAGTATATTAGTCTTCCGCTTCGCAGTTATTGCACACTATTTTCATAAAATACAATTGTCAGTTGGTCATAACACTATGTCCAAATATACATTTTAATTAAGTCAATATTCGGTTAATTGAGAACAAACTTTTAACCGTTCAGGTATAATAATATTCAGCTTACTCAATATTGACTTGACAGCTGGGAAACAAACCAGCTGGTTGTTTCAACAACATTGTTATTGTTGGAAGTGTTCGGTTACTTATAATATGCTCACTAAACAGACTTATGACAGTGCAGTATTTAAAGTTTTACTCAATATTATAACAATTAGCATTTAATTGAGCAATAATTAATTGAGATTTTATATGAAATATTGAGATTAATATTGGCGTTAATTGCGATTTACATATACTTACGCATAATATTACATACATACGTAATTGGCCATTAGAACCCTTCATTGAGGACTGCGACCTAGCTTCTTACACCACTTATGTTGTGTGCATTAATGTTATACATGAGTAGCAGGACCTACAGTTTAACGTCGACTCCGAACAACAGATTTTTGAGAAGCTTTTCATGACACTTTTATTTACTCTCAGAGTTTTTGCCAGAAATCTGCTGAGAAGAAGTCGCCGAAGAAATATTTTCACAATTTCGTTTTGATATCTGACCTGGGGTTTGAACTCGGGCCTTATGTGTAATAAGCCAACACACTACCTACTACACTACGGCGACTTCCAGTATGATCAGTATTATTTGTAAAAAAAAAAACAAATTGTTGAAATGTAAAGGATGGTTGGCAGGGATGGAAAATGGAAATTTTACTACCACGGTTCGAAAGAGGACTACCTTTGCATAGACTACTATTTGCGTATAGCCCGTACGGTGTACTATTTCTTATATGTTCCAAAATGGCAACTGGCCTTATAGAGAATTCTCAATCCAAAAATTGATATTTTCAAAGTTAAATTTAAATTTTCACTTTTCATGTAACTATGTTGCTAATTATATTAACCGGCCTTGGAACCTTCCTTTGCATATTGTTACGAAAATGGAAATGATGTTATTAAAGTAATAATCAAAACTCCAAAACCAAGACAATGTTTACATGATCAACGAAAAAGTAAAAATATAGCAACAAAAACAATGGACTTGTTTACAAGATCAATGAATAAACAAAAATATAGCAACAACATCAGTATAAAAAAATATAAGAGGTAAATATGTAAATAACACAAAGAAGTAAACAACCAACAACAAAAAGCAATATCAAAAAGGAAAGCGGATAAACAGTAAACAAGATACACAAATACAAATAATGAAAACAACTTGTTTACATTTTCAAATATTTCCCGAAGGCGAATGACGGTCTCCTTCGAGAGTATTCATCTCACTATTGATCCACCGCTATAAAAGGCAAGACAGAACAGATATCGACGTTTAAGTTAAAATTCAGTCAGTTGTGTGTGAAGACACAAGATTCGGTTCAATTCAGATTCAGTCGTGTGTGAAGAAAAGGAAATCTTCAATTTAAAAATAGTTTTCTAATAACATGAAACAGTCTCCCACTATGAAATTAAATCCATGAATAAATTTATTATTTCTAAAACGTTTCTATGAAAATCATTCTCAAATCTTTACTCGTATTTTTCATAGCTTAGCTTATACGATAAACTTTTCTTGTGTAAATATTTCCATTTTTTTTAATCATAAGAATACCGATACGAAATAATTATTATTCATGCGATATTAAAACGTACAACGCAAATACATACATTGTTGATTAATTAAAATTAATTTTAAATGGAAAACTAATAATGACTTAACGATACGACATATGGCCATAGCCATAGTCATAGCCACAGCCTTAGGGGAAGCCAACTGTGGTTCATATTTGTAAAGAAATCAATAAAAAACTAAAAAAAATTGCGGTGATATAAACATGTGAATGCAACAGTTTTTTCCCCCTCATTTTATTTGCAACAATCAATTGGAATACGTAGTACTCGTTACAAAAGGCATTTTAAAAAGGAAAACAATTTTTTTTTCTCTTCACAATTGATAATTAAATGAGTCACGATATTCTTAAATTTGTTTCCACTTTATTTAGTAGAGCAAAACAAAGAAAGAAAAATTAAATAAAATTAAAACGTCATTTAAAGGTTTAAAGTTTATCCCACAAATATAAGTGATTAACTCGGATATCATGTTAAGCTGTTCAGAATAAACCCAGCGGGTCATTTGCCCCATGCTCCTACCTATTTTAATAGAAAAGTTTACAAGAAATTTTTATTTTAGAATACAATGCAAGTGGTCAGGGTAATTAATATTTTTCTCACACTTATTTTGCATATTTCCTAATAAAAAAAACAAACTAAAAATAATCTTTAGAAAAGTTATAAATTTGTCTCTGGAGTAACATAAAGTTCGCATAGAAAAACCCCAACAAAATCTCTTACCCCTAAAGTGGAATACAATTAAACAAGGTTCCATAGAATTTAAGGCATCACAAAGAAATCTTTAAAACACCATCAACTTCGAAATAAATTTTGGAAAAATAATGAATTTCTAAAATTGTAGCAACGAAAATAATGGACTTGTTTACAAGATCGATGAATAAACAAAAATATAACAACAACATCAGTATAAAAAAAGAGAGCGGATAAACAGTAAACAAGATACACAAACAACAATAATATAAACAACTTGTTTACATTTTTAGACATTTCCCGAAAGCCGTCATTCACCTTCGAGAGTATTCATTACACTATTGATCTAGCGATATAAAAGGCAGGACAGATCATTCAGTCAGAATTCAGTCAGTTGTGTGTGAAGACACGGGATTCAGTTAGAATTCAGTCAGTCGTGCCTGAAGAGGACACATGAGATTCAGTCAGAATTCAGTCAGAATTCAGTCAATTGTTTGTGAAGACAAGAGATTCAGTTAGAATTCAGTCAGTCGTGTGTGAAAACGACAGGTGGGTTTCAATATGAATTCGGTCAGACACGTTGTATGTAAAGACAATATTGTGGTGTTGCTTACAAAAAGGTTGTAAACAGAGAAGAAAAACGACAAATTGTTATTGCATACGCGAAATAGTGTGAAGAATAGTGTGAAGACGACACATGAGATGGAGTCAGTTGTGTGTGAAGACACTGTATTCAGTTAGAATTCAGTCAGTCGTGTGTGAAGAGGGCACGTGAGATTCAGTCAGAATTCAGTCAGTTATGTGTGAAAACAAGAGATTCAGTTACAATTCAGTAAGTCGTGTGTGAAGACGACAGGTGGGTTCCAGTAAGAATTCGGTCAGACACGATGTGTGTGCAGAGAATATTGTAGTGTTGCTTACAAAAATGTTGTAAGCAGAAAAGAAAAACGACAAATTGTTATTGCATACGCGGAATAGTGCGATCATTAAAGAATTGATCCAAAAATTAAACACAGATTTATTTTTATTTTATTTGCAATCTACGAACTCATATTTTTAATGTTTTTAAAAAGGTAAAAACATAACAATATCTAAAATTGCCATATTGAAAATAATATATAGTATGGAAAATTCAAATATAAACTTTACTTTAAAAGTTAGAGGTAGGATGATCCGTCCTTCCTTATTGTCTACTTAAAATAATGAAAAACAATTTATCTGCCCGTTAGAGTCCTCCCTTTAGTTAACGGCAAGTGTTAATAATGGACCTTAGCATTACAATGTTTAATTAAGTCAAAGGCTGAATATACACGTTAAACTTTCAACATAATTATTTGTATTTCGCAGACGAACCCCTAACGAAGACGAAAAATATTAGAATTATATTAGGGTCAGGAGTTTAATGAATGCACTCGAAGGAGAATGTCTTCGAGAAATATCTAAAAAAATGTAAACAAGTTTGTTCCATTATTGTTGTTTGTGCATATTGTTTCCATTAGTCTAGGCTGAAGAGTTTTTTTTTTATTCTGCACTTTGATTTTGCTTGTCTACTTCTTTGTCCACTGCTCTTTGTTGTTGGTTGTTTACATTTTTGTTACTTATATTTTTTTATGTTGATATTGTTGCTATATTCTTGTTTATTCATCGATCTTGTAAACACGCCCATTATTTTTGTTTGCTATACTTTTTACTTATTCATTGATCACGTGAACAAGTCCATTGTTGTGTTTTTGGAGCGTTTGTTTATTATTTTAACAATTCCATTTCCATTTTCGTGACAATATAAATAAAATAAGCAAATACAACAAAAAAAAAACAAAAACAATGTTGTTGAAACAACCAGCTGTCAAAAGAATATTGAGTAAGCTGAATATTGCGTTTATTTATTATGCCTGAACGGAATATTGACTCAATTAAATTGCATACGCGAATATTGTATAATACTTAGGGTTTTAATATATTCTTCCTGGCTCTAATGGCCCCATACTGTGGTCATTTTCATTTGTTTTATTTTTTTTATTTATTTTAATTCTGTTTGTATGACTCGATTTAATTTTATTTATATTCTTTCGCATATCTATTGTTAAATAATTAAAAATAAATTTTATTTCTACTCGATTATTTACAAAAAACCATTTGCCTTACTTTACCTTCTCTTAAAATTCAATTCAATTTTAATTTCGAATTTATTTTTAATTTTTTTTCTTTTACTTTTCTTGTATCTTTTTGCAGGTGAGTGTTGGTTTCGAGCATTTTTATGAATCAATAGCACGTAAGTTAAATGATGCAAAAACACATAACAATAACAATAAAACACTTGTTGCCTGCCACTGGTGCTGGTGCTGGTGCCATAAAATTTATTTGTGCAACGTTTAATTATTGATTGCTGCTGCTGCAGCTATTGCTGAGTACTGTGCTGTAAGCAAATCTAATTAAAAGAAAATTTATTTCTGAAAATCGAAGGCAAACCAATGCCAAAGTCAATAAAACAAGATAAAAATAAATGAAATAAAATGGTTTTTAGGCTATCAAAAGCAAAAAGAAAGCACCCTTGAGAAAACACCTTAGAATTCTTAGGCAGAGGCCAAAAGGAAGACCTACATTTATAGCATTAAAGGCAAGAGAAGGCAAAAAGGGCAGTGAAAGGGCAGTGAACTGCACTGAAAAAGGGCAACCAACTAACCAACCAGCCAAGCGTTGAAAATAACAGTAAAACAAAAGACTGGTTTCTACCACTCTTATGTGCGATTGACTGTCTTGTCATCGACAAAAACAAAAATAAAATTTAAAAAAAGGGGAAAAACAACCCATGTTTATAGCCTAGTGACATGGAACATATTTTGCATGTCACTTAACAATTTGCGATTTTGTTGTGTCATATGTTCGTTGCAACAAAACGTTGACACACACTCGTAATATGATTATGAATGATTCCCATGCCTGGCTGGCTGAGTGTGGGTGGGGAGTAGAGGCCAGGCAAGTGAAACTGTTTGCAGTTTTGCAAAAAAAGTTTGTTTAACCGCCTGACTGTCGTATTTATTACGGCGTTAATGTGCCTGCCTTTTATTTAAAAAAAAAATTTTTTTTTGCATTTTTGGGTTTTTTTTTTTTGCAAAATTGTGTAGAAAGTTAATTGAATTTCGTGTTGGAAAGCCATTTATTAAAATCCATTTTTTTGTTTTGTTGTTTTTTCTTCTTTCCATATACTTTGTTAAACACTTAAGGAAATGCTTTGCAAAAAAAAATTCAAACTCTATGGCCTAAAATTCATACCCAACACTATTGCCTTACTGGCTTAGTGACTGACTGACTGCCTCTCTGCCTGGTATTTTGTTTAGAAAATTAATTTTCGTTTTTTTGTAATGAGGCTAATTGCACTCAATTACTCATTGGTTATGCTACTTATTTGCAGTTTAATTTTTTTCTTTTCTTTTTTTTTCATTGTTTTCAATCCATATTTTACAAGCAATTTTAAAAATTTAAAAATTTTTTTCGAACATTTTGTTTAAACTCTTGCATACTGATTGAATTTAGTTTGGCAACTGTGAAGGCCAGCTTACTGCTTCAATGCCATTCCATTCCAATTTCTTACATACATAATTGGTCATTACAAACAACCCTTGAGTCAGAATTACGACTTATACTATGTTCAGACATGCACTTTTATTCAATATACGGTTTATTGAACACAATATTTTAAGTGTTCAGACATAATAATATACGGAAATCAGCTGCTTATTCAATATTCATTTAACAGCTGGTAAACAACAACAGCTGGTTGTTTCGACAACATAGTTTTTATTTTGTTTTTTGAGTTGTAAAATATAAATAGGAAGTGTTCGGAAAATTTGTAATATGCTCACTGAACGTACTTATAACAGTGCTGACTTTTAAGTTTTTTAGTATGTCATTATAGTCATTTCGGAAAGCAAAAAAAAAAAAACGAAAAAAAAAAAATTATTGAAGTTTTTCACTAGTGCCGGGCAAGTGCACAGTGGGACAGTTGACTTGCAAGAAATGTAAATAAATTTTGGTTTAAAAATGGCAATTGGAAGGTAATTCTGGTGCACCATAAACAATGAAACTCTTGTCCATTTCTTTTCCTAATACTATGTTCACGTATGCAATTTAATTCAGTCAATATTCGGTTAATTGAGAACAATATTTTAACTGTTCAGGTATAATAAATATACGCAATATTCAGCTTACTCAATATTCATTTTACAGCTGCTTCACAAACCAAATGGTTGTTTCAACAACATTATTTTTGTTTATCGTGAACATGAAATATCAATATAAAGTCGCCGTAGTCTAGTAGGTAGTGTGTTGGCTTAGACATCAAACCAAAATACAAAAAAAAAGTATTTCTGCGGCCATTTCCTGTCAGGAGATTTCTAACAAAAACTCTGACAGTAAATAAAATTGCCATAAAAATTTTCTCAAAAAAATTTGTCGTTTAAAGTCGACTTTAAACTGTAGGTCCCCGTCACTTATGTATAAAATTAACACACACAACATAAGTGGTGTGAGAAACTAGGTCAATAATCCTGCCCCAAGGGTTGTAATAGCCAATTATGTATGTATGTACTCATAATATGCTCCCTAAACAGAGACAGTGATGTATTTAAAATTTAACTGAATATTATAACAATTAGCATTTAATTGAGCAATAATTAATTGAAACTTTATATGAAATATTTAGATCAATATTGGCGATTTACGCAATAAAGCTGCATATGTGAACATAGTATTACGCAATATTATTACAATTTGCGTATTTATTGCACAATAATTAATTGAAAATTTATATGAAATATTGAGCTTAATAATGGCGTTTATTGCGATTTACGCAATAAAAGTGCATGTCTGCACATAGTATTAGCTTCTCAACACAATTTATGTTGCTTACTTTACTTAATTGGCCATTAACAACCCGATTAACGGATTTCAGCCTGCCGCAACAAATTCTTCCAAGCGCTTCTGCTTAGATTGTAAAACACAAGACTTCTGCTCGCGTAACACTAGCAAGTGCTTTATTCACGCGCAACTTGTCTGCACGCAAGACTTGCTGAATTATAATTCGATCTTGTGTCTTCACACACAACTGATTGTATTCTCACTGAATACATCGTGACGTTGTCACACACGACTGATTTAATTGAAATTCCATCATTGCCCGCTTTGTCTTGCCTTTTATATCGCTGGATCATTAGTGTCACAGTGTGACAGATTTTTGAGAAGCTTTTCATGGCAATTTTTACTCTCAGAGTCTTTGCCAGAAATCTGCTGAGAGGAAGTCGCCGAAGAAATATTTTTCGATTTTATGTCTGACCTGGGATTCAAATCCGGTCCTTCCGTCTAATAAGCCAACACACTACCCACTAGACCACGGCGACTTCTAAACAACTATGTAACTATATGTAAACAACTTGTTTTCATTATTGTTGTTTGTGTGTGTGTCGCTGTACTTTGTTGTTGGTTGTTTACATCTTTTATCTCTTCTATTTTTTATGCTGATGTTGGTGCTATATTTTTGTTTTGTTCTTTGATCAGCTGAACAAGTCCACTGTTTTGTTTTTCGGACTTTTGTTTATTATTTTATTTCGGGAAATCCCAATACTACAGCGTAATACTGGAACAGCGTTAAGCGGGGTTTTACTGTACTTTGATATTCTTGTCACACACCTATCCTGTAATAAAATCGTAGAATCTATTTAACCAATTGGCATAGCTTCTATGCTTTATTAATTGAATAATTATGAACGATACAGCGATCAGCAACTCGTTAGATCATCTACATTATCTGCTACTCTGCTAGAGGAATCTAATTCTCTGTTTCTGTAAGACAACGAACGAAAATATTAAAATAATTGCTTCTTATATATCGATTGACCGAAATCGTTTGTCTTATAGAAACAGTTGGTAAATAAATTATTGCTCTGATTAATAATACATTTAATCTGTGCCTTAATTACAGTGTGTGTAATAAAAATGTACACAAATATTAATCCCCCTATAAATGAATTCATTCGCATGTATTCGCAGTAATCACTTGTGAATACATTAACATTTTAATCATGCCACGTCCGTCTATTGTAGTATCAATAAATGAAATGGGAAATGGGGAAAAAACAAAAGAAATTAAAGAAAGATTTTTCATAAAACAAATCGTAAAATTAATTCATTAAATATCATAGAAGAAGAAGAAGAAAAAGAAGAAATATTACTCACTAATCACATGTGAATGAACGTCGGGTTTTGTTTCTTTTCTTCTCATATTTTTGCCACTTTTTGCCAAGCAAATCTGAAACAAAGAAAAACAAAATAAAAGAAAAATAGAAAAAGAGGCAAAAACGATGTGTGAAAAATTAGAAAAACATTTTTCATGATTATAAAACATGCATAAAACAATAGTGGGAAAGAATCCCCACTCCCCACTTCGGCAACAAAAAATAAAGCACAGGAAACAATGGAAAAAAATATTTAAAAAAAATATGTTGCCTACATTAGGGGAACATTTTTTTTCTTTCTCTTCCTATAGAAAAAATAGTCGGTCGCCACAGATTATTATTAAAGTAGACATTAAAAACGCCACACAATAAAAGCCAGTGCATAGAATAGAGTAGAAAGAAAACGCAACACAATGTTCATTACATATCTTAGGGGGCGTTTATGAATGAATTGGGGAGGGGGGGCGGTTACCATGGCAACAACTACAATAATAGTTACAACACAACATTAACAATGCAATGCAAAGTACAAAGCCCCATTGTAATATGAATGTTTCTGGTTATTTATGAATTATTTCAAAAAATTTATCAAAAACGCCTTAATGTATGCTTTGGTTTGCTTTAAAGAGGCCTTAATAAAAGTAGGCAACATGGAAATTAGTGCTTGTGAATGAGGTCAAAGCCTAAAAAAGGATTTTAAATATTGGAATTAATTTTTTTAACTGAAATTAATTTTTGAAATCAGAAGTGCTCTACATCAAGATATTACATACATACATAATTGGCCATTACAACCCTTCACTCAGGATTACGACCTAGCTTCTCACACCACTTATGTTGTGTGCGTTAATTTTATACATGAGTGGCGGGACCTACAGTTTAAAGTCGACTCCGAACGACAGATTTTTGAGAAGCTTTTCTTTGCAATTTTTACTCTCAGAGTCTTTGCTAGAAATCTGCTAAGAGGAAGTCGCCGAGAAAATATTTTTCGTTTTGATGTTTGACCTGGCATACCTGGCATAGCCAACACACTACCTACTAGACCACGGCGACTTCAAGATATTGAGAAAGAATAATCCGAGTCCAAAATAAATCTTGTTATACAGAAAGTGAGAGCTCAGAAAGCTCTGTAACTTTATGACAAAAGCTAGGCGCTGCCACATGAGGTGTTGAGGAGCTTCTTAGGCCCACGTTTTCTGTAGAAGTTATTTGCCGGAATGCCAAGTCTTACAGCATGTGCACCAAAAAAAAAAGAAAAACAAAGGCCCGTAAGAATCGCTATTTTCTATTCGATTTACGATCAAAAGTGAGTCGGTCCGCTTTCCTTCTGTACGTCTCAAAAAGACCCTAGCAATATTCCATGTGCCCTGATGCGATATTGAGCCTCAATGTAAAACGAATCGACAGTATCCGGAATTCTAAGCCTTGCGGCATACCGACCAAAAGAACAAAGGCCCGCAAGTATCGCTATTTTTCGACGGTTTTTTATCCGATTTACGATCAAAAGTGGGTAGGTCCTCTTCACTTCTGGACGTATCCAACAGAGTCTAGCAATATTGCATGTACCCTCGTGTGATATTGAGCCACCATGTAAAACGAGTGCACAGTATCGCGAATACCGAGTCTACCGCGATGCCCACCAAAAGAACAAAGGGCCGTAAGGTTATTATTCTATTATATATTAGCCAATTGAAGATCAGAAGTGAGTCGATCCTCTTCCCTTCAGTACGTGTCCAGCAGAGTCATATAATATTGCACGTGCCCTGTTGCGTTATTGAGCCTCCATGTAAAACGAGTGGGCAGCAGTATCCCGAATACCGAGTCTTTCTCGATATGCCTACCAAAATGGCAGTGGCCCGTAAGAATCGGTATTATGAGATGGATTTCCATCTTCCCGTCCATACATGTGTGTCCAGCAGAGTCTAACAATATTGTACGTGTCCTTCTGCTATAAAACAAGTGCACAATATCCAAATTAACTGAGGCAAGCGCACTGTTACCTATGTCCTGTTACGTGTGAGTGCTCTTCCCATCCATACGAGTCTAACAATATTGAACGTGCCTTCCTCCTACCAAAGAGATTGAGCCTCCATTTAAAACGAATTACCTTAGGCAATCGAAATATCTATACCCTCTAACATGTAAGAGATTGCGAGCTCCGTTGCGTACCTGGCCAGCTCATCAGCAAGGAACGACTTCTACGAGTTCCCTTTAAATGATTAGACAAATTCTCGGTAACTACCATTAGCGTTCTCAGAAATAACGTTCTCTCTGCAAATGTTTTGAGCCCACAGAAGACCCCCTATTATTGTTTCTGTATTTTGTTTACATTTATTCTTGTAGCGTTTGTTGTTGTATTTTTGTTTACTTGTTTACCATTTTTTTTATGCTAGTGTTTGTTGTTGTATGTTTTGTTTATAATTTTAACGTTAAGCAATGTAAAAGCAAAGCACCACTATCTAGATTTTTGATTTTCGTAACAATATGATAAATATGTTGACTATTCCACGGAAAAAAAAAACGCAATTTTCAAAACTTTATTTCACTCAATAATTCACCAAATTTTTCCCCCCACCCTCGTATATTCATGTTCATGTTGAAAATATCTGTAAAAGTATCTTAAAAATAAACAAACCACATAACCACTCAAAATCATAAAGAAAAAAGCTTTCGCTCGAAAAGCTTTACGCATGTGGAACACAAATAAAATGCCGGTCGGTGGCTACTGAAATACCACAATACAATGCAACCAACACAGTGGAGTGGATTGGAGTGAATAGAAAAAAGTCTTGAGTAAATAATGGATTTTAAGTCCACAAAAGCAAAAGCAAGCAGTAGTGATACGTTATGCCTCTCACAAATACACACACACACATTTTTATCATGTTCTCTTTGTGCAGACGTCTGGTTATATTGTGTTTATTACATATACAAACACACGCACACTCAAACTCTAGTTTAGCAGCCAATGTCCCTCTGGGGAAGATCATCTTATGCTTTTTACATACATAGAGCACGAATATCAACAATGTTCGTTAAAAAGAACGTAAAAATGCATTCAGTTGCTTGTCAACTTTCAATGAAGCAGGTTCTTGTCGCTTCTTTTTGAAATTTTTTTTTGTATATCAATTATACACCCAAAGAAAAATTACAGTAGGATCAACTATTTTCTAATGAGATTCACTAATATTTAATGAGAATTGATCTCCATTTTTGGAAGAATATTTGTCAAGTTAAATACGCAGTCTTTAGAGATTTGGTCCTCTAGATTTTCCACTTCATAGACATATTATTTGGTTAGACTTGGAAATATTACTAACAATTTGCCTCTCACTAATACACTCCTCACATTTTTTTATCATGTTCTCTTCGCGCCGACGTCTGGTTATGATATCTTTAACATACAACACAACTGAGTGATTATGTGTGGCAAAATGCAGAAGAAATTAATGAAAAATTTTTTAAATTGTAATTAATGTTCAAAGTTTAAATTGTATAAAGAGATCACGGGAAAATGCTTAGAGGAACAGAAATATACCATGAAAGAGAGCTAAGGGCAGCCTTTGTTTTTGTTGAGAAATGTATCTTTTTGAAATCGCCATCTTAATTTTTATGTTGTAAGTATAAATGGGTGTATGTGCGTGTGTGTTGATATCATTTAAATTGTATTTCAGCGATTTACAATAAATATAGTGGCTGTTGTTATTACGAATGATTAGTTCAATATGTTTTGGTTTGGGTTTTGTGTTCTTATTTGTTTGTTTATTTTTCTTTATAAATGTTATTGTTGTTGTTTTAAATAATAAATAACAACAACAACAATAGCCATTCGAAAGAATAAAAACCATATGTTCCATCCATAACAAGTAGAATACAACGCATATACGTACGTTTCATTATAGCTGTTTGTACGAGGGTGGAAGCAAAAGTAGGAGATACTATTTATATACGGTCACAATGAAAAAAACAGATTATAAAGTTATATGGAAGCTACTAAGCCGAGCATTTCAATCAATTAAGGTGTCAATCCCAGAAATATTAAAGAAAATTCACGAAATGGATTTGAAGTCTCATTGGCTGAAGACATATAAGCTGGCTGAAATGGTTAACACTTCATAAAGTGCCCAACATGGCATGTGAAGCAAAAGTTGGTTAGCAGACAGTTGGGTAAAGGATGTACGCCGCATTTAATCATAACAAAACAAATAGCTTTGGTAAGTTAGGTTAGGTTAGGTTAGGTTAGAGGACGTGTACTTGTCAATTCTGACAAGTACAGTACTTGGTGCTCGAATTGACCAATTGTACTACGTCCTAGCTTCTCACACCACTTATATTGTGTGCGTTAATTTTATACATGAGTGGCAGGACCTACAGTTTAGAGTCGACTCCGAACGACACATTTTTTGAGAAGCATTCCATGGCAATATTTTCTCTCAGAGTTTTTGCCAGAAATCTGCTGAGAGGAAGTCACTGAAAAATTGTTTTCAAATTTTCGTTTTGATGTCTGACCTGGGATTCGAACTCGGGTCTTTCGTCTAATAAGCCAACACACTAAATACTAGACCACGATGGCTTCTAAAAGTAAGTTAGTTTTTGGTCCTTTCGGAATGATGGACGGAATGTAGGTTTAACACTTCATACCATGAGACAAGGGAACAACCAACCTAGCCAACATGATTGTGGTAAACCAGGAATAAAAAAGGCTATCAAAGTCAAAGACTCCGCTTTGGGAACCTACGTGTAGCATTTCTTGTTTTTGAAAAGCCAGAAACAGAGGGGCACTATGACAACATACATTAAAGACGGGATTAGTCTCAAGGCTGTCTTTCACACTGTGACCATTGTTGATCCCTCACATTTGTAAGCACATTGCCTCTTTAACCTGATTCAGTTAAAGAAAAATGGCACCGTATTTGGGAAAAAAGGATGTGTTGTTTGATCCTCAAAATGCCCTAAAATGGTCAAAATGAATTTCTTGTTTAAGTTTAACGCCCTGGGAGTATTTTCTATTTTTAAATTTGAAAAACGTTTCCCAATAATGAAGAACAGACAGTTCTGCTGATCGGCCACCTCGGGTCATATTTCTTAACAGCCTACTTATTCCTTAAATTTTAATGTTTGTCTCGTGAAAATACTTGTTCTTAGTTATTACCTCTGAAAATATGGTTTCTCGCATTCGTCGCCCGTTTATTTTCTTGTATTCAAATCATATCCCTCTCAGGAAGGCTAAAAAGACTGTTAGATATTGAACACATCAACTCCTAGTGATGCATTAAAGACCTTTCCCTCACTGCTAGATTTTCCAACTCGCCTATTATTGTGACATAAAAATACTGCAAAAATGTTTCCTTCAAAAGCTCACCAAATGTGGTAATGGTGATTTAATATGCTTTAACACATTCGCTTCTAAGGACGAGTATACTCGTCTTTGACAGGGTATCCTGTACTGCTAAGGCGAGTAAACACAAAAGTACTGAAAAAAAAATGTTCCTTCAAAAGCCCACCTAATGTGGTAAGGGGATTCATTATACTATAAGACATTCGCTACCAAGAACGAGTATACTCGTCTTTGACAGGGTATCCTGCACTGCTAAGACGAGTATACACAAAAATACTGCAAAAAATGTTTCCTTCAAAAGCGCACCAAATGTGGTAATGGTGATTTAATATGCTTTAACACATTCGCTGCCAAGGACGAGTATACTCGTCTTTGACAGAGTATTCCGCACTGCCAAGACGAGTATACTCGTTCTACTTTAAATATATTATAACATGCAGTAATTTGAATTAGCAAATAATGAATTTCTAAGTGTTGCCAATTGACGCAATGTGTTTCGTTTCATTCCATTTTCTTTATTTTATCCATTTGCGAGATTTATTATTTGTTTTTCCTAAAACGTATGCAAATACAAAAAAGGATATCGAGTCCTTCTGCCTTCCTATTGCTAATGACGAGTATACTCGTCCTTAGTTTTCTGCTTTTAAATGATTATGTATGATAATAAACAATAACACTCAAAATATAAATGGCAATGGGAATTGGACTTCATATAATTTAAGCTTGGCAGCGAATGTGTTAAAAGGAGAAAGAAAATCCCACAATTTTTTATCCACAATTTCGACTGACTGCAGTATTTAGCGAGCCTTGTTTACAAACATACATAATTGGTCATTACAACCCTTCAGCCAGGATTACGGCCTAGCTTCTCATACCACTTATGTCGAGTGCAATTTTATAATTTATATACATGAGTGGCGGGCCTTCAGTTTAAATTCGACTCCGAGCGACAGATTTTTGAGAAGCTTTTCATGGCAATTTTTACTCTCAGAGTCTTTGCCAGAAATCTGCTGAGATGAAATAGCCGAAGAAATATTTTTCGTTTTGATGTCTGACCTGGGATTCGAACCCGGGCCTTTTGTCTAATAAGCCAACACACTACCCACTAGACCACGGCGACTTCTACGAGCCTTGTTTATGGTTCTTAAATCTAGTCTTTAAATCTTCTTTTAAAAATGTGTAGCGGATCATACGCCTCTCAGTAATTTACTTAAGAGGTTTCCGAATTAATAAATCGATTTCAATGGCGACAATAAAGCTGTAGCGGTTACTCTTCATGGCTATTTTAAGAAGCTAAACAGGGTAGTTCTTACAGCGTAAATTGTTAAAAGAAACTAAATTTTTTTTTTGATTAATTTTCAAACCATCCTCGTATTTGTAATCTGTAAAGTTGTTATAAAATTTTAAATTTTGTTGAAATTTTCACACCACCCTCGTATTTGTAATCTGTAAAATTGTTATAAAATTTAAAATTTTATTGAAAAAAAATTTTTTTTTAGATTAATTTTCTTACCACCCTCGTATTTGTATTCACAATTTGATATTCATTGTGTGTTGAGTTTATTTATCTTTCAGTTTGTCATGAGATACGCTGATATTGTTGTTCTTGATGTTGTTTTAATGGATCGTCGTTTTCGTTTCTTCTTCTGGTTTTTTTTTTGTGTTTTTTGCAACTTTTGGCATGCTTGCCTGGCTGGCAGTCAGTCAAACAGCCGCTTTGGCTTTGTATAGCATTTGGAGTATCTTTCTTTTGTATCTTTACTATGTAACTTGTCTTGTAGTTTATTCGAGTCTTTGTACTTGCGCTTCGCTATGTGTTCATTATTATTTGTTTATGTGCGTGTGTATGTGTGTGTGTGTATTTTGCTTGATGAAGATGCGTCATCATAATAATAATTTCTTTTGAAGCGTATTTACTCTCATCATATTCAGTATTTTGACTGTCTGTCCGTCTGTCTGTCCTGTTTTTGTATCTGACAGATACAATCGCATATGAAAACATTACTCTTTGCTCACTTGTTCAGCGCTGTATGGTTAAATTTACAGGGTGTGCCTGTGTGTTTCGGTGTGCATAAGCATTTTCAGCCAAAGAACAACGACAACTTGCCATGATTTTATGCGAATAGTGGCTGGTTTTTCTCCTTTCCTTACCGTTGGTGTGTCTTCATGTCATTTTGTTTACATTTTGCCTTTACGTTTGGATAATAAGAAGAGCAGAGGATCACTTTTAAACAAACACCCGCAAACAACCGAACAAAAGTAAATATTTTTGACATTAATTCCAATGCAAACGTTTGTAATTTTTATTTGCATTTGCAAGGAGGAAATTTGATGCATTTTTATGGCACATGGATCAATGCAATCTATTTTCGTTTTTTTTTTTTTTTTTTTTTGTAAACATTTTGGTTTTTGTGGTAAACTATCACGTATGGTGCACCATATGGCTGTTGCAGGCAAGCCTAAGGAAGTTGTACTCATTTCGATTGCAGCAATTTACAAAAAAGGAGGTCAAATCATAAAAAAAATACAAAAAAAAAAATTCATCAAAATTATGTTAAACTTTTGACAATATGTGATGATTTGGTTTGCAATGATGGATTTAAGCACGAGCTAATAAAAGGAGACTCCTTATGCTGGCTATGTACCAGCCAGCGATCAACAATGAATCGTTTTTTCGCTACTCATGTAATTTTGAGTATAAGTGAGCCAATTCAACTACCCTGACTCATTCGTACTTAGTACAACATTGATTTATAAGCAATGAGTCTGAGTACAACGTTGACATCAAACTCATACATACATACATACGCACATAATTGGTCATTAGAACTTATCAGTCAGGATTATTGATCTAGTTTCTCACACCACTTATGTTGTGTGTTTTCATTTTATACATGTGAGTAGCGGGACCTACAGTTTAAACTCGACTCCGAACGACAAATTTTATAAGAAACTTTTCATGGCAATTTTATTTACTCTCAGAGTTTTTAGCCAGAAATCTGCTAAGAGGAAATCGCCGAAAAATAATTTCTGTATTTTGTTTTGATGTCTGGCCTGGTACTCGAATCCTGGCCTTTCCGTCTAATAAGCCAACACACTACCTACTAGACCACGGCGACTTCAACATCAAACTCATAACATTAGAAAAATCTTTCATTCATACGGCTACTCATTTTGATTCATAAATTTAGAAAAAAGTACTCTTCCAATACTTATATATGGATTCGAGTGATTCGAATCATTCATCAAAATTTACAATTTTAGTTGAAGAAGAAAGAAAAAGACAAAGACATCAAGCAAAGCACACACGCAAACTTCTAGTGAGTATTGTCGTGTTCGTACTCGAATCATACTTATTTTATGCTTCGCTTATACATGCTGAGTCAAGGAGAGTCGCAATCAACAACTTCGTGCGTATTGTTAAGTATGTGCACGATCCGTAATTCAAACTTTCAATGCAGACGTCAGCTTAAAGCTAACATCATAAAAATGGGAGTGTATATGTCAGAGGCATATGTACCAGAGGAAAATTGTTAGTAATATTTTCAAGTGTAACCTAACAATGTGTTTATGTAGTGGAAAATGGAAAATGTTGAGTGCCAAATCTCTAAAGTCGGCGTATTTAACTTGACAAATATTCTTCCAAAAATGGTGATCATTTCTCATTGAATATTAGTGAAACTCATTAGAAAATAGTGAATCCTACTGTAAGTTTTCTTTGGGTGTAGAATTGATATACAAAAAAAAATTTCAAAACTAAGCTAAGAGAACCTGCTTCATGTCTACGTTATTTTAACGTACATGGTTGATGTGTAGGGCCGAAGATCATCTTCCCCTGAGGGACAGTGGTCTGACTCGAATCTACTCATCGTTTTCTATTGTCATTGTTGTTCTCTGGTAAAATAACGGCATATTTTACTTCAGAATTCCAATAGCAATGGGTTTTAGGACTCTATAAGTGTTTTGGTAGCTTAGTTTGTGCTTAGTTTTTATTTTTTCTTAAAATTTTTTTATTTACCATTAGTAGGTACCTCCAGCGTGAAATGCAGCGCAATACTGTATTTTATGGCCTTATTTTAATCCTCAAATCATCATATCCTCATTCATCTGTATGTATGTACATACATACGTATGTATATTGCCTCTTACAAAGCAATCAACTTCAGCAATAAAACACCTGTGCCAGCCTAGTATTTCTAAGAAACCGTGTTCAGGTTGCATCCCCTATTCTTATGAATTTTGTTGTTTGCAGTTTTGGAAAAACCTCTTCATTACATTTGTGATCACCAGGGTCTTCATATTCAGTTTTTAAAAGAAGACTTCTTCTACTTTGATTCTTGTGAATAGAAATTCTTTCATACGAAATTCGCCGGCCGACATATGAGTTAAATATTCCCATGCCGTTATACTTATTTCCGCATACATACTCAACATAATTTGTTATTACAACCCCTAGGTCGTAATCCTACCTAGTTTCTCTCACCACTTATGTTGTGTGTGTTAATATTACACATCACTAGCGGGACTTACAGTTTAAAGACGACTCCTAATGACCGTTCAATTTCCACAGACAATAATATTTTGCATTCGAAAGCTTGCAAACTCCAGGTTTTATTAACCAATGTCTCCTAAGTATGGTTTTTGCAATCCTTGTCTATCTTCTGTGTAAAGAGACGGCTCGTTTTTGAACTGATCTTTTTGGATTTTAGAAAATTAACAACCAAAATAACAGCTAGGGAGTACAATTTGCTCATCTTTGCGCTGCAGCTCATGCTTAATACTCTTCTAAAAGTCAAGTGAAAAAAATGCTGCTTTTATACATTCCCACATAGCACGATAGAGAGAGGAGAGATGATAGAGAGAGTTTTAGGTTCAAATTTATTTCTGAAATTCGGAATATGTACGGATTTAGTTAGGATTACCACCTGCCTCCTTCACAGCACCTATATTGTGTGTTTACAAATTATGCGTGAGTGCCGACGAAACCTACAGTTAAAATCAATTCCGAACGAACAAATTTATATCGAACTTTTCATGACAATTTTATATACTTACTTACTTAATTGGCCATAACAACCGATTAACGGATTTCGGCCGGGCAACAATCGCCGAGAGCGCTGTTCTTCCCGCTACTCCAATTTCAAGCAGACAATCGGATAGGGCTCCTCGATTTGGTCTTCCAACGGAACAGGTCGTCCTCTTTCGCCGACTTCGCAACCCGCATCATAATACCTTCTCGCCGGAGCATCCTCCTCCATTAGAACCATGCCGAGCAGCGTAGCCGCTAATTACGCACAACGTATGTCTTTGAGACTCATACAGCTCACTGTTTGTATCGATGCGTAAATCGCCATCGCACTAAAGATCTTGCTATACTACTTTCTCTCGATACTTCAAGGCAGGACACTCCCAGTTCTTAATAGGTCCAGCTCCGCAAATGCAGACGGGTATATGACGTTCGAGAGTAAAGTTTTCTTCTGCGAGAAGGTCTCTTACTCTTAGAGCCTTTGAGAAATCTCTGAGAGAAGTCGCCGGAAATAATTTTCGTTTGATCTGACTGACCTGGATACAACCGGACTTTGTGTCTAATAAGCCAACACACTACCCACTAGACCACGGCGACTTCAACACACTATCTTCTAAATTACGGCGGCTTCTAAATTTATTTTCTGAAAATCTGGAATCTGTGCTGATATTATTATCGATATTCCTTTAGTCAGGATTACAACCTAACATTGCACACCACTCATGTTGTGGACATATGTTAATGAGTGAGTGTTGAGGCATATTGCTTAACATTGACCTTAAGCGACAGATTTTTGTGAAGCTTTTTCCTGAATTTTGGGAAGTCTCTGAAGGAACTATTTTTCAAATTTCGTTTTGTTCGAAGTATCATGTCTAATAAGCTTACTTTGTGGAATCTGTGCTGATATTATCATCCTTTAGTCAGGATTACAACCTAGTTTCTAACACAACTCAAGTTGTGTGTCGTAATTCTATGCATGAGGGGTGGGACCCACAGTTTAAAGTCGGCTACAAACGATAGATTTGAAAAGCATTTCATTGCAGTTTTTGCCAGAATATTAATGAGATAAAGCCTCCTTTTAACGCTGTTTCAATATTACGCAATAGTTTGGAATTCGTACACTGCATTGAAGCTTGTTGTTTATGAGTGGAAATGAAACGGCCATACACCAACCAAAAGTGGTGCACTATATTGCAACGGTGCACTATGTATTTATCATTTTTTCAGCGCTCTTTTGTTAGCCTATCCAGAATAAAGATTCCAGCGGTATTTTCCGAAGTTGCAATGTACTTACATATGGACGTGTTAAGCTGCCTCGTTTAACTCTGTTTCGTTTAGCGCTGCAACTTATTGGAACGTATCTCCCGCCTTAAGCGGGGTCTTACTGTATGTTTATACCGTAAGTATCAAAGGAAACTGCACGCTATGGATAAAATTCTGACAATCACCAAACTCAACTTTTACCACTTAAGGAGAGTGCCCGAAAAAAATTTGCCAATATTTTGAAATTTTTTTTTAAATTTTTTTTTATTTCAATTTTAAAAACAAAACAATTTTAAAACAAAAATAACGGAAATTAATTAATTTGTATTTTTTTGTATGTACAGTTTCTTTTAACGCACACTGTATGAACGTCACCAATAAACGCAATTATTTAATGTTGTTTCCATAACGAAAAGACAAACTCTATGACCCAGTTTTTATGGCAATTTTAAAGCAATAAATTATTATTGAATGCGATTTAAATGGTTCCAGAATGAAAAAATAAATAAAAAAAAACGACAAACAAAATGAGCCAAAAATTGTGGCATAATTTTTTCCTTTTTATGAAAAAAAAAAAACCAAAGAATTTCGTATGGTTTTCCGAATCATTTAGAAAATTTCATTTCTTAACACTGTCTGTTGTGTCACACCCACCATAAACCATAATAATAACACCATGCGACAAAATAAAAAAAATATTAAATACAACCGGCTAATACACATAGTGTTTTTTTATATTTCTCGAATCCTTCAAACTTGTTTTATTTGACAAAAACTGTTTTTTTTTTCTTCTTTACGCACAAATTTCTGGATTACTTAAACATTTCTAAGCCGATTTCCAAAATTTAAATCTTGTTGGAAAGTAGAGAGATGGACCTTTAAAACGGTATCCATATATCTATTATTTGATTTAATTTGATATGAGATTTGATGAGATAAACTTGGAAAATATGAATTTTTATCATATTTCTTCAATTTTTTTTTTACTTTACTCACAAATTTCTGGATTACTCAAACATTTCTGAGCCGATTTACAAAATTTAAACCCTGTTGGAAAGGGGAGAGATTAACCTTTAAAACGGTATCCATATATCTATTATTTGATTTAATTTGATATGAGATTTGATGAGATAAACTTGGAAAATATGAATTTTTATCATATTTTTTCAAGTTTGTCGGTTCCTAGAAGCAAACTTTACTTAAAAAATATGAAATAAGTGATAACATTCTAAAAGTACATTATCTTGTGAAGAGATTGTCATTTTGTTTGATCAAATTGGACAAAAATTACCGTAGTTATTATTTAAAGGGTCAAGCAGTCGTGTTATATTTTTTGTCATCCCATCAAATGAACTTTTTGTACAAAAAATTTTCAAAATTTTTGATGGATCTTGATTGTTTATTGGAAAAGGTATCAATTTCACATTTGACCAGCCACCAGAAGTTGGCCAATGTTTGCGCAAAGAGAAATAATAATATTAGCAAAAAAAAAACAAAACACAAATATTAGGCAACTTCTGGAAGTTGTGCAAACGTGAAATTGACTTATTTTATGATAAACAATCAAGATCCATCACAAAATTCTGAAAATATTTGAACTAAAAGTTCATTTGATGAGATGACATATGTATGTATAAAAAATATAACACAACTGTTACACTATTTATATAATAACTACGGTAATTTTTGTCCAATTTGATCAAATGATGATACAATCTCTTCCTAAGAAAACAGGCTTTAAGAATATCATCACTTATTTCATATTTTTTAAGTAAAGTTTTAAATATGAAAAAAAATCGAATTTTCCAAGTTTATCTCATCAAATCTCATATCAAATTAAGACAAATAATAGATATATGGATACCGTTTTAAAGGTCCATCTCTCTACTTTCCAACAAGATTTAAATTTTGTAAATCGGGTCAGAATTGTTTGAGTAATCCAGAAATTTGTGTGAAAATATAAAAAAAAAAATTTTTGTCAAACAAAAAAAGTTTGAGAAAGGTTCGAGAAATATAAAAAAAAATTTTTTTGAGTTCTATTCAATTAACAGAACAACATGGACGTGGACTATGTAGTTACCCGTGTGTATTTTCACTGTTGCACTGTGTAATTTGGGAATAAATGAAAGGCAACAACAACAGCCACAACATAAATCCAAAAGAATTGTAACAAAACCAACCCAAAAATAACTGCATTTTGGTATGGCCTATGTACGACACAACATGTTGATTCTGCCTGCCTGCCTCCCTCCCAAGTAAACAAAATTGATTGCAAAAAAAAAATTCGTTTTTTAGTCTTGATTCAAATGCATTAATTTTCATTTATCTTTCCACCAAACAACAACAACAAGAAATATAGGCCCCCCATAAATAAAAAACAAATTTTTTTTTTCAAAATATTTTTGAAAATAAAGAGGCTTTAAGCAGCAGCAGCAAGCAAGATTGAAAAATGGAAGAGAAGAAAAAAAACTAATTAACCCAAGTGAACTTTTCAACTTCTTATGATGATTAGTTAGACGGACGGAAAGGCAAAACAAATAGTCAAGCAAGCAGGCCTTGCAGCAGTGAGTAGTGAGTCAGTCAATAGGCATATAAATGCCACACACATGAACATATGCTGGCTGGCTGGCTGGCTCGCAGGCTGTAAACAGAAATTCAAACAAAACTTCTTTAAATGAGTTGTTGTTGCTGTTGCTGCTGCTGCTACTGCTGCTGTTACGATTATTATTGCTGTTAATGATGTATACTTTGGTTGATGATTGCTGCCACTGCTGCTAACAACACATTGACACTGTTTTCTACTCTTTTTGTACAAGCACAACATCCAACAGCCCCTCTCAGTCATTCACTCTTTAGCTAATGGCCGGTTTAGCAGTTTGTGTGTGTGTGTATGTGTGCATTGCAATAAAAATCGTTAAACTTTCAATCGTTTTTTATTCATAAACACGGCCCTCCATGCATTCCACTTTTACTTTCTTTTTCATTTGCCTGCCTGGTTTCGTTTGCTGCTGCCTATGCTGATGTAATTTAAGATTTTTCATGGCGAGTTTTTTTTTTTGTTTTTTCTTTCCTTAAATTTTAAAAACAATTAAAATTGAAATAATTTTAAATGCAGAGAAAATAAATAAATTATTAAGGAAAGGCCTAAAAAAAAACAAAACAAAACATTTTTTGTTTTTGTTTTAGTCTGGTTTGAATTTTGCAAAGACAAAAAATAAAGAAAAAAATTTTTTTGTAGCATGAGAGAAAATTGTAGGAAATTACGGAAATAAATAGGGTCCCCTATGCTAAGTAACCAGACACAAAAAGTTTACAGAATACAGAGTAGGGTTGCCTAGCCCTGATAACCAGAAAAGCTTTCTAATAATCTGTGTTTGTTTGGCAGTAATCTTAGCTTGTCAATTGCTTTGTCGGTTTTGCGATCTTCTAGGTCACAGAACTCTGTATGGAAAGGACTATTATCAGCGATATTCCCGCTCCTTATCAGACGGTTAATCTTCTGTTGGGAGATAATTTTCCGTAGGAACCCGTGGATATAATTTTGAAGCACGTTTTTTATTTTTTGGAAAACTGCAGTTTCATAGTCAAAAGGCATATTCGTGAACCGTGTAGACCCTTGTACTGTTTTTCTAAGCTCAGCATATTACTTACTAGACCTTCTTAATTGGTCATTACAAACCTTTAGTCAAGATTACAAGTATTTAGTCTAGTTAACAACCTTTTAATCATGATTACAACCTTTTTAGTCAGATTTACAACCCGGTTTATCACACCACCCATGTTATGTATGTTAATTACATGCGCGAGTGGTTTAATTAACTCCGTTTACCGTGGCTTCAAAGCTCAATATATACAGTAAGACCCCGCTTAACGCTGTTTCAGTATTACGCGGTAGTATTGGGATTCCCCTGTTGATACTTATGGTGCACTATATAGCAACGGTGTATATCGGCTACAAACGATAGATTTGAGAAGAAGCATTTCATTGCAGTTTTTGCCAGAATATTAATGAGATAAAGCCTCCTTTTAACGCTGTTTCAATATTACGCGATAGTTTGGAATTCCCCTAAATCGCACACTGCATTGAAGCTTGTTGTTTATGTGTGCAAATGAAACGGCCTTACACCAACCAAAAGTGATGCACTATATTGCAACGCTGCACTATGTATTTATCTTTTTCAACGCACTTTTGTTACCCTGTCCAGAATAAAGATTCCAACGGTATTTTCCGAAGTTGCAATTACAGTACGAACGCATCTTTCCTGCGTTACAGTTGATTTATTAGCTGTCATTAACGTTACTAGCTGTATACATAAGTACGTGTTAAGTTGCCTCGTTTAACGCTGTTTCGTTTAACGCTACAACTTATGGGAACCTATCCCCCGAGTTAAGAGGGGTCTTACAGTAATCGACAAAAATCTCTCGTACTTCATTCTCTACAATAAAGTGAAGCAAGACATCTGTGTTTTACGATCTACATTCTGTCTGCTTACCAAAGTTAAACGGAGTCACAATCAAATGTGTTCAGATGAACTTTTAGGACCCACCTTGAGAATAAATCTAGGCAGATTAGTAACAAGAATAAGGCAGTTTAGTAGCTTGTATGGCACTCGGTTCTCTCTCTTACTGCTTGCAATGATACAGGCAAGGATAACATTAGAATGCTTCACTATTCCATGAAAATGTATTTGGCGTCCGCTAATAAAGAAGAATAAACACCATACAAGGCTTAGAATACACTACAGCCTTTCAATGTAAAGCTAATTCTCTTGATAATTTTCTTTATATAAAAGCCACATCCAACTACGAACGAATACTACGAGATTAATACGTTTTTTTGTGAGCCGATCACAAAAAGTCCCAAATATTTGATTTCTCCCTTTCAAATTAAATGTTTTATAATGTTTTTTCATAATTTTTTTGTCCGATTAAGACATAATTTAATCGTTTATATATGTAGGCAGGCATACCTTCCCTTAAGCTATCATAACCACACTTCCCTTTAATTAAATATCATAAATTGTTGGTTTAAAATACCCTTCCCATTATTTATATGTAGCATGCGATAAAATCTTTAAATTAAAACTCTTTGATACACGAACATTCTCGTACTCACTCTCTTTTTCAATGACAAAATTTATTCTCTCTCTCTTACATACACTCCCGATAAATTTTCAACACTCTACAACATACAATCCACAGCAGGGATGGGAAATTGATCTTAAGAAATTGTACTAACGTTCGCAAAAAATTGTACTTTTTTCAGAGCGATTGTACTAAATTCACTTTTTTCTTTTTTAAACTTCCTATGTCCTCCTCTTCCTTCCTCCCCTAAGGACAATGTACAATGGGTCAATTTCGACCTCCGGGTACTGTGCTTGTCTTGACCGACAGGTGCACGTCCACTAACCTAACCTAACCTAAACTTTTTTTTATTATAAATTAATAAAAAAATATAAATGACAATTCATTTCATTGTGTGTAGTATTAATGTAAAAGAATAAAAATAACAGTAAATTTTTCATATTGTTAGCGCAATTTTGACTTCAGCATAAAAATTAAGATTTTTAGTCTTTGCAAAATTATAGCACTAGTCTCATTTTTGTTCAATAAGAAGCTTTATTTACCAAAAATATTTATACTTAAAACTTAGTAAACCCCCCTTATTAAAGTAAATATTCGGTCTTTGATATTCTTATAAAGATTATTTAATATTTCTCCGTCTATTTTTACCCACTCTTCGATCATTTTTAATTTAAAATTTTCAGCACTGGTAAATTGTCTGTTATTTTGAATATAATCTTCGGACAAGAATGGGGAATTCGTTTGGGGAAACGTTTTCAATAATATTCATATCAGGAGAGCAACCTGGCCACGATAAAACCTCAATAGATTATGTTGCAGAACCATTCCCTCCTCTGTTCGCTGACATGAATTCTGGCATTGTCCTGCTGTAAAATATATTTTTTTATTATTTTCTCTCAAGAAGGTCAGCAAACTACAGCTAAGAACAGTAAAGTACTCTGTACTATACATTCGCGTAGATGGAAACTGAAATTCAAGGCGACCACTCAAAGAAATAACCTCCCAGCAATAGACTATATCCCCAAAATTTGAATTTCTAAGGTCACGACAGTAGTATCGATAGCCATCTGGTCTATCTAAGTTCCACTTTTTTTCATCAGAGAATATGACCTGAAGACAATTCATTGTTTGTTATTATTGAAATGCTGGTGGTGCTATAATTATGAAAAGCACTTTATAATAGGTAAACTTAGCAACTTACTTTAATACTTAACTATAAAGGAATAAAAAGTGTATGAGATCTAATTTTTAAATCACTATTCGTGATAAATTTTGTACCAGCAAACTATTTGTTATTTCAAAATTGTAGCAACACTAATTAAATGACTTCAATAAATCCCTTGTTTGGATTAAATTAGAGACAGTCAAAGGAAACAGTCCATTTGTCTCTTTGATTTTAATTAAATTTTGGTATGAAAATATCCTTTCTACATTTGCAGATGAATGTGGAACGGATAATATTCCTTTTGTAACTCCTGACATGTCAAGTTAGCAACGAGTTGCCATATGGAAATGAAACAAAAACAAAAAATTATAGATTGATGAGACAGAATATTTGAGTGATGTAATAAAGTAGAAAACATTTTTCAATAGTGCTAAATAAGTCATTAAGGTGCTATGGTGTTTTTGACGTCCAAATAGTGCTAAAAAAAGTACAATTGTACCAACTTTTCCATCCCTGATCCACAGCCGAAAGAGAGAAAACATTGAGGAAAAAAAAACAACAACAATCAAAACAAAACAGAAAAAATTGTAAAAATAATGAGACTTGTAAACACAACAAACACACGCACGTGGTATGTACATACATTGCTGGCGAGCACAACCTGAGATACAATTTCAACCACCATGTGGGTTTTTTTTTTGTTTTCTATTTTGTTGTGTGTTGGATTTGTTTTTTGGCTTACATACAGTGATGCCAAATATTGGGAACTAGAAAAGCGTTCAAATTTTCAAAGGCATAATAATCATCATATTTGAGTAGAGGGACTAGCGAATACACTTATTTTGTGGTCTATAAAGAGAAAGGACGATGAGTTAAAATACTTAACCCGATTCAGCCTCTGAAAACAGCATTTATTTAAAAAATTATGTACCGTAACTAACCCCCTACTGGACATTCTCAAATTGAATTTCTATATTTGCCTCTGTCTCAATGCATATTCTCAATAGGCAGTTTGTATACAATATTAGGCCGTCCGATATCATATTTACAGAAGCATATTTGACACTTATTCTCGTTTTTAATTGACAGTTTTTGTTTCCGTCAAAAATTTGAATTTTTTGCTAACAAAACTTCATTTGAAAAAAATCTTCCTTTAATTCCACGATTTTAAAAACAAAAAATTGAAGCAGAATAATTCCTTATCCTTCCAATAGCAGTATTGATTTAGAAGAAAGAGAATTAGAAAATGGCGATTTTAAACGCATGGATAGCTTTTGAAATAATTAGAAGCCTTTTAAACAACAATTTTAAAAGTAACGTGATATTTCCCACTCCTACTCATTTTGGAAGACGAATTTACGTATTAAAATGCTGATTACAGCTTACAAAAACAAGTAATACTTGCATCGTATCATCGTTAAGGTTACAAGAGGCATTGAAAAATGTTTTTGTGGGCCAAAGTGTGATCACAGCTGAATATCCGTTGCAGACAAGGTTATGCAGTGTATTTTTTGAGATCATAAGAAACCTATCAGCTGCTGATTTTGACGAATACAGGATATATTTTACCGAACACAATCGAATATTGACAGTAATATGCGATCAGAAATGAAGCCGTAGTGTATGATACCTACATAATTAATCATTATCAGAGATCAGCAACGAGTATTCAAAACGATAAGTAGATTCAAATCATACTTATAATTTCTGATACTTAAACGTATTCATACTTATTTTAATATCATACTCATACTACTCATACTCAAAGTTGAAACTACACGTCGTATTCATACTTAACAATACCGATGATGTTATTGACTTCCACTCGTCTCTATTTAACATTTACACGAAGCACAAAATAAGTATGATTCGTGTACGGATACTACTACACTCAAAAGAAGATTGTGTGTATGCTTTGCTTGTTGTTTTTGTCTTTTTCATTCTTCTGTTTCTTAAATGGAACAACAACTAAGACTGTAAATTTTGATGAATGATTCGACTTACTTTACTTATAAGTATTATAAGTATTTTCCTCAATCAATCATATTTCGAATGTTGTGAGTTTGATGTTAATGTTGTACTCATACTCATTGCTACTTATACTCATAAATCAATGTTGTGACGAATGTACGAATGAATTATAGTAGTTAAATTTCAATTCTGTTGATTCATTCATAATCAAAATTGCATGGGTGCTTATGAGTAGCGGAAAAACGATTCATTACTGATCTCTGGTCATTACAACCCTTCAGTCAGGATAACGACCTAGCTTCTCACACCATTTATGTTGTGTGTGTTAATTTTTTACATAGGTGGCGGAACCTACAATTTAAAGTAATTTCGTACGACAGATTTTTGTGAAAAGCTTTTCATGGAAATTGGCCAGAAAACTGATGATAGGAAGACGCCGACGAAATATTTTTCCATGCCACTGCCTCTAGCCAATGCCTTCTAGACTACAATTATTATTATTTAAGAAAAGTGGTTGGATATTCTTCCTTCATTCGCGTTATATGTTGTTAAATTTTTTTTTCGGACGTTGCAGACCTTTGTTAATTGAACATTACATTTAAAATTGTCATAAAACGAATTTTTTTTTTTCAAAATTATCATATTTTTTCGCTATTCATCCGTATTTTACCTGAAATACGAGAAATTACCATAACTAACTAACAATGGCTAATGTTTTAAGTAATTTAAGTACAATACACAATAAAATGCCCAAATTCACGTTTAAAACGCGTTAATTTAACAACATTGTGGCTGGTCGGTGTTGTTGCTACTCTCTTGTCCCGGCAAATAAACAAACGAAATGGAACGAAATGAGTACGAACAAAAACAAACGAAATACACCACCATTAGTGTTGTATACAATAATACAACACTCTTAACTACTTGGTGTTGTTATGATAAGACAGGGGGCAGAGAGGGGTGCATATAGCATGTGCAAAGTTGCTGTTTTTTTTTCTTGTTGTTGTTTTTATTGTTCTGTATTTATTTTATTATTTCTCTTAAGCCCAAAATAACACACACTAGCATTTGATTGCTGGTTGAAGTTGAATTTTTAGTTGCGTTTTAGAATCCACACGGTACGGTTGTCTTTCAAGCGGAAAGTAACGTCGTGCGTTTATTAAAAATAAAAGTTAGTTGTAGACAGTGGGCTTGTAATTTTGTATGAAAAAGTTTCTGGTTTTTTTTTTGTTTTTTACTTTACAAAAAGAAGAGTAAAAATTAAATAAAAAAAACGAGTGTCTAATACAGTTGGCGTTTTTTTATAGCCTTTAATTGTTTTTTTTATATTCTTCGTAAGAATTGAAAATTCATGAAAAATAATTGAAAAGGCAAAAAATTATTGTTTAAATTAGCAAAGAAAAAAAGGTGAATTCATAATAAATTGTTACAAAAAAAAATTAAATTTTAATTGCTGATTAATAAAAAAGTGTCTGCCTATCTGAATATCTGTGTTGCCATCTAAATATCTGTGTTCACTAAACGGAAATTGCAAATCAAATAAAAAAATAAAATATTCTACAACAACAACAAAAGTAATGAAAAAAGAGTGTTTTTTTGTATTTTTGATTTATTTTTCAAACTTTAAAGTTTTAAATTAAGCTTGACAACAGCAATAACAACAACTACCACAATAACAAAAGTAAATATTTGATTGTGCCCAATAAATAATAAAAGAAACAACAAATTTAAGAAAAATAAAATACAACAACAACAACATAAATACATAATAAATACAAATAAATACAAATACAATAAAACAAGAAACAAGTATAATAACAGCAGCAGCAACAATAACAACAACAAAAAACTACTAAAAATAGTATTTTTCTTAAAGCGAAATTATTCTTCTGTTTTCTGTGAGTAACAGTAACAACAACAACAACAAAAACACAAACACAACATGTATCGACATAATCAAACCCAAAAACAAAATATTATTTAGTGCGTGTACGTACAAGTTGGTGTATTGCTACAATTTGCTCCTTTGGCAGAGTATCAAAGGAATTAATTCTTTAATTAAAACAATTTGTTTGAAAAAAAAAAATTTTTTTTTTTGAGTTTTAATTAAAAATTCAGTTTAAATGTTTTTAAAGATTTACATAAAATATCGGCATATAAAGGCTAAACAAAAATTCAAATTCTAGAAGGAGATTAAGATCCTTACTTGGAATTATAAATTAAAAATTAAATATACTCGAACTTCTATTTATCGCATCACCATTATCACGAAAAAAAAACTTCCACTTATAAAAACTTCAAGTTAAAGAAGCAAAACCTGATAGAATTTCAGTCCAAGATGCTATTGCTATGCTTCAACTTATAAAACTTCAAGTAATAGAAGTTTAAATTATAGACGTTCGACTGTAAAATGAAAAAAAAAAATTTCTTTCATATAAATTGATTATTTTGGTTGTGTTTTACGGAAAAAACAAGCTTTTTAAATCATTTTTGAAAGATGTACATTTCGGCCGGAGATAATGTCTGAAAACGGACAAGAGTACTCTGGATGGGGGAAACCTATAGTTTTTGCAATTCGAACGTAGCTTCCAGAAAATTTTCAATTCTGTAAGAAAATTTCCAATTTTCATAGAATTTTAGAGTTTTTGTAAATTATTTAGAAAAATTGCAATTGAAATTGTCTTATAAAAAAGCCTGCTATTATAATTTTAAATCCACATCTAGCAGGTCTCAAAAGAAAATACTTTATTTGCGTGATTTTAGTTTTCTTTGGTTGGTAAATGTAAAAAATTCAGAATTTATAAAATTAGAATCTATTTAGTTTCGTATAAATTTTTCTTATTACCTCCGGGTACTGTAATTGTCTAGTTTGACAGGTACACGTCCTCTAACCTAACGATTGCATATGCGGAGACCATGTAAGATGACATTATTTACTTTTTACATGATTAATCTCTTAAACATTTGTTAACAACACTATTTAGATTGCCAACCATTTGCATTGCAAACCAATATCTAAAGTTTCTTAAACATAATTATTGCTTTCGTGCAATATATGGTTTTTCTTTAAGTTTCCCCTGTTTAATCAATTTAAATACATCGTATATGGGGAGTTGCTAATACTAAGTTTTAAAAAGAATTTTTTTTTTCTTTAATAGCTATCTTCTCTATTTAAGTAGCGACAATCACATATCAGCCTTCGTGTTATTTTAAAGATATTTTGTTGAGAAGTCTACGATACTTCAATATTTAAAACTGCTATTTTTCCAATTCCAAGTTTCCGTAGCATAAAGAAGTAGGTTTAAGGTTTTATAAAACTTTTCTATTGTATCATAACTATTAAGTATTTTCTTGTATTTAAGAAAATGATTTAAGAATTCGAGTACATTTTATTTTCGTAATTATACAGTAAGACCCCGCTTAAAGCTGTTTCAGTATTATGCGGTAGTATTGTGATTCCCCTAAATCGCACACTGTATTGGTACTTGTCGTATATGTATGCAAATAAAACGGCCATGTACCAACCAAAAGTGATCCACTATATAGCGACGGTGTATGCTATGTATCTTTTTCAACGCTCTTTTGTTACCCTGGTCAGAATAAAAATTCCAATTGCATTTTCCGAAGTTGCAATGTGTTTTCATATGTACGTGTTAGGCTGCCTCGTTTCATTTAGCATTGCAACTTATTGGAACGTATCCCCCGCGTTAAACAGGGTCTTACTGTACACGTTTTTAGTGTTCTAAGCTTTTAGAAAATTATTTTTCGTATTGTTTACATTTTTCAGCATATATTGACGCCTCCATTCTAAGTACACTTAAAACGTTTTTAATGTTATTGCATTTTTTCTATTCTACGTTCTCTAACTTAAATACTGTCAAAATTTGGTTAAGATGCGGCCATCCGTTCCGAAGTTATAAAAAAAATCTACTTAGAATACACATATAGCGGTATGAGGCGTGAAGACTTTGAGAGCTCATAACACAAAATACACTTTTTCGACTTAGAATGTTATAAAACGGAGGCGTCGATATTTGCATAATCTGACAATGTCTTTGGAATATACTTCTATAAAACAAAATAAAATATTTTCAAAAGTTTTACAGAATTTATTAGCAATTACAGAAAGTATTACCAATTTCTTATTTGTTTTATAGTTTTTCTAAAAAAAATTTTAAATTCTTTTCTAAAAATAAACAAATTTCAATCAAAATTCAAATCACAGCTGTAATAATTAAAGAATTAATTCCTTTACATACTGTTCTGTTAACTCTACAATCCACCGTTATTAGGTGTGTTTAAAATGCTACTCTCTACTTGCAGTGTGCTATAGCTATAGCTAGATTATTTTCATTTAATTTTCTTTTAATTTGCCTTAGTGTGTGTGTGTGTGTATGGGCATGTAAATAAAATTTGAGAGTTGTAGTTAGAGAGTAGGTAGAATTGAGTGTGTTGAAAAAAGAGTAAAAACAACAACAACAACAGCATTAAACATAGAAGAGTCATGGGGTATTGTATTGCAATAAATATTTTATAATGAAAAAAAAAGAAACAACAACAACAAAGAGCAATACATATGTAGGTTTATGATTATGCTAATACTTAAGGCAGTTGCCAGTGTTCGTAAGTGGAGTGATAGTGAAAAAGATTTAAACAACATTGACTGTCAAACAAACAAACCCGTAAATGAACAAACCAAATTAAACAATGAAAAAAAAACGAAATGCTGCTACTGCTGTTAAAGTGTCATGCAATTGTGTTTTAATTGAAGAAAAATTTTATAAAAAAAAATTAATTTTTTTAAATGAACAAATTAATTAATTAACAAAAATAGCAATAATAATAAATAAAAATAAAGACTTCTTTCTTTCGGTTTGTAATTATTGTTTGAGTTTTGAAAAAAACAAAATTTATTTCCATTAAAATTGTCGGCCGCCAAGCTATTTTATGCTGAATATTAAATTTTATTAAAAAAAAATTTTTTTTTTTTATTAAATTATTTCAAAATCATAACAATTCATTATAATTTTTTTTTCTTGTTTATTTCAACGAAATAAACATGAATTTGCACAAAAATCGTAAAAAAATTTTTTTTTTGTAGTAAAAATGATTTTAAAAACAATGAGTCATTGAACTATGTATGCGGACTTTTAAATTAATTAACCAAACAAACAAATAAAAAAAACAAAACATTAAAAATGTATGTTTTTAGCAAAATTAACATTTTTTTTAAATATTTTTTTTTAAATTTTTAATTTATAAACAGTTTTATAAATAGATTCCAATCTATCGTAGTAAATTTATATTCATGATAGAACCTGTTCCAAACGTAATTGTAAAAATATTCAAAACAACAATAAAAATAAATTTTTTTAATATTTTTTTTTATTAATTTGAATTTTACACGCCATTAAACAAAACAAAAAAAATTCATAATTTACGATTAAAAATTGTCTGATAAAAATATTCAAATTCTAATGGCTAGGATTGGGTGTAAGATTTAAATATGCGGTATTTTTGCAAAATATTAGACATCTAGTGGACCATCGGTGTATATCACCTATGATCGCTTAACTGGATTATATCTTACAAAAGAAAGAAACCTTCTAATCTCACTAAATATGTAGCTTAGCACACGGTTTCCTGTGGTGATTAGATTAGATTAGAGAAGATATCACATGAGTATCTTGTTTCAATGCTTTTGTGCATGGCTCCAATGAATTTACCAGTTCATCTTGAGTTTGACAACAATCTCTTCAAACTTTTCTATCTGACTTGTCGGCCATCATTTCTCAATCTCGGTTTTTAACATAATTTTTTAATCAGCATGTCGTCCAGAAATCGCCATAGTCTAGTAGGTAGTGTGTTGCTTCTTCGGCGACTTTCTCTTAGTAGATTTTTGGCAAAAACTCTTTGAGTAAGTAAAAATTGCTATGAAAAGTTGTTTAAAAATCTGTCGTTCTTCGCAGTCGACTATAAACTGTAGGTCCCTGCCACTTCTGTATAAAATTAACGCACACAAAATAAGTGGTGTGAGAAGCTAGGTCGTAATTCTGACTAAAGGGTGACCTATTACACTGCTTCATATCAAAAAGCCTATTGCATACGTTTTTTAACTAATCACTTCAATCAAATTACTTGCATCGGTACAGGTCTCTAGGGAGGATCTAGATCCACATCTCTTACTGGATGTAATACTTTTGTTACGACTAAATACAGGCCATAGCGAGTTTCACATACGAATTATACATATTTGTGTGGTGATAATAAATTTAATTTTGATTGCCTGTAACGATTCGATAACAAATTCGTTTCTTTTTAAGACTCAGTCATTCGGTCGTGTAAAACTAACGCCTCCCGTATTCCACTGGTACCGAACTTTCCAAGATTTTGCAAATGTTTTGAAATTATTGCTTGACTGATAATCAATAATTCTTGAAATTCGTCATTCATTTGACAACAATCTTTCAAAAATATTTCATGGCTTGGAACACACAATCCTTATTTATCACTTCTGAACCTCAGAAACGATTGCTCGCATATTGAGATCGACAAAAAAAAATGTTATTGAATCACAGTATATGTGCTTAAGCTGCATTTAATTATTTTCAAATTTAAAAATGAATCTAAGGTTTCTGGTCTCCGGCACAATTAGACAAAATACCATCCACTTGTAAAATCTAATACAACTCTTACCTCCAGTAATCTATTTGGCGTTGACAAATTCTGCGTTACGCAAGAACATTCTGCAGTGCAAGGCTCTTTGTTAGTGGCTTGATTGGCCCATTACAATCCTTTAGTCAGAATTACAACCTTGCTTCTCGCACCACTCATGTCATGTGTGCTAATTTTATGCATGATTGGCGGGACCTACAATTTAATGTCTACCCCGAACAACAGATTTTTCGCAGCAATTCTGTTTCAGTCTCAGAAGTTACTATCGTTTCGTTCGAGGTGTCTAAGCTAAGACTTTAACTACGTATAATAAAGCAAAATACCACTTACTATTCATCTAGAGTTTTCACTTGGCACTGAGATAAGGCATCATCTGTTATCAAATAAGTTTGGATTTTAGACAACTCCAGCTTCCGCCTATCCTATCCTAACTTGTCACACTATTTCGTTCAATGACTTAGTGCCGTTATAAATTATTAAAGACCCAAACCATGTATGATGTAAGCTATGCCATCTATTAAGAATTTCTGTCTTATACTATGTTCAGACATGCACTTATATTGAGAAAATCGCAATAAACGGCATTATTGATCTCAATATCTCATATAAAATCTCAATTAATTATTGCTTAATAAATTCATAAATTGTTATAATATTGATTAAAACTTCAAATACAACACTGCCATAAGTACGTTCTGTGAGCATATTACATTTTTCCGAACACTTTCTATTGATATTAGACAACTCAAATGTAAACAACGATAGGGCCATAAGCAAAAGTTTTCTTTTCTGCAAGCTATCCAAAATTATCAAATTTTTATTTCTCATCCTTCTGAGGAAAACCACTTTGGAGTCACATGTAGTCCCTATTAACCGCTCGGCGTTTCGGTTAATCATTAGCAATGTCTCTCAAATGTTAAATTGTTTTCCATTTTTCTAAAAAATATTTTAGAAACTAATTTTAGCGATTAAATTAAAAGCAATTTTGTTGAAGCAATCAGCTGTTTTGTTTACCAGCTGTCAAATAAATTTCCGTATATTATATGTCTGAACGCTAAAAATATTGTTTTCAATTAACCGAATATTGATATAATAAAAGTACATGTCTGAACATAGTATTAGCTTGCAATGAAATAACCACCCAAAAAAAATTTGCTAAGAAAAAATAAATTATTCTAGATAAATATTTTAAAAATCCAGAAAAAATATTTTTAATCAAATTTTTTTAAGTTTGAAATAAAAATTAAAAAAAATTAAAAAAAAAAATTTTCAAAAATAAATTTTATATGGAATTTGTTGGTATAATTTTTTCTATTGAAAGAAATTAAAAGAAAAAAATGTTTTTCTGTACAAAACCAATTTATTTTTATTAGTTTTCAATTAACACTTTAATTTTCCAAAGTTTAAGTAGTTCAATGACTTGTTGATCGGTACTCTTACAATGATTCCATAACATAATTGCGGCCACAATTTGGATTCTTTATCAAAAAGAACTTTAAAAAAACTTTTTTTTTATAAAATAAATTATGAAATGGTAAAGAAAATGGAAAACTAATAGAGAAAAATATAATTCCAATGATATTTGAAAAATTTAAAAGAAAAAAAGGAAAATTAAAAAGAAAATTCAATACAAACAAAACACAAATAATGAAAAGCCATGGCAATTGCCAAAAGAGGGAAAAAAAACTTGAAGGAAAAATAATAAAAAAATAAAAAAATAAATAAAAAATTACAAAAGAAAAATACAAAAAATAGTTTTAATAAAAAAATAATAAATAAATAAACAAATAAAATAACAATTTAATATATAGTCAGAGAAAAATTAAAAAAAAAAAATTACAAAAAAAAAAAACAAAAAATAGTTTTAATAAAAAAATAAAAATAGAAAAATAAACAAATAAAATAAAAATTTAAAATACAGTCACAAAAAAATTAAAAAAAAATATTGTTACGCTTTATGATTTTTTATGTTTCGAGAGCAATGCAAACAATTAAAAAAAAATTTTTTTTTTAAATAAAAATAAATAAAATAAAAATTAATAATGAAAAAAATTCCAAAGGAAAACATAAAATAAATACTAAAAAAAATTGTTTATAAAATAAATCATCGAATATCATTATGTTTTTATGCTAAAAATCAATAAAATTCGAAAAGAAAATGTAAAATTTCAAGCATAACTTCAATAAATTATTTGTTTAATAATAAAAAAATAAAGGAAAAATAAAGAAAAAATATTTAAATATTACAACACGAATTAAAAAAAAAATAAGAAAATAAATTTTTTTTAAACAAGTTTTCATAACCTATAACCAAAGCCTAGCCAGCCTATGAAATATTTGTGATTTATTGTGTGTATTTTTAAAGTTTTTTTTTCCATTTATTTAAACGGCTTTTATAATAAAAAAAAATATAAAATAAAGCTTTGAAATAATTTTGTAAGTAATTTAATAATAATTTAAAAATAAAAAAAAAAACCGATTTTTATTTAATGATGTCATCCTCTATATACCATCTATTATAAGCCATTATTATTGCTCGTATTTATGCTTCTTTTTTCCATCGAAGTCTTGCTACAAAACTACTCTTCTTTACAGCTGCAGTAGCAGCAGCAGTAGTATTACTGCTTGAAAGGCCTAAAGTTTTCATAGCGATTTTTTATGCTTGATTACTACAAACAAATTTTGTTACAAAATAAATAAAATTTTTTTTGTCTCTTTTGTATTTCTAACACATATTTTTTGTTTCTATTTCTTTCTCTATTTTTTTTTTTTCACAAATATTTGGTCGTTTTATTTAATATCTTCGATGCGTTTACCAAATTGAGTAATTTCAACGTCAAAAAAAAAAATAACCAAAAATGAAAATGAAAAATAAAATAGAAAAACCGAAAAAAAATACATTGAATGTGGAATAAGCCAACAGCTGTACAATGGAATACGCATTCGAGTGATTGGGTTATAAGGTGAGGTTTTTAGTTTGGAAAAATTATGTCAATATTGACTTATACTATGTTCAGACATGCACTTATATTAGAAAATCGCAATAAACGGCATTATTGATCTCAATAATTCAAATAATTATTGCTCAATAAATTCATAAATTGTTATAATATTGATTGAAACTTCAAATACAACACTGTCATAAGTACGTTCTGTGAGCATATTACATTTTTCCGAACACTTTCTATTGATATTAGACAGACAACTCAAATGCAAACAACGACTAAGCCATAAGCATAATCTTTCTTTTCTGCAATCTACCCAAAATGATCAAATTTTTATTTCTCATCCTTCTGAGGAAAACCATTTTGGAGTCACATGTAGTCCCTATTAACCGCAACAGATCGGCGTTTCGGTTAATCATTAGCAAATACCTTTTCCAATATTAAATTGTTTTCCATTTTTTCTAAATAATATTTTTGCCACTAATTTTCGCGATTTTGCTAAAGCAATCAGCTGTTTTGTTTACCAGCTGTCAAATAAATTTTCATAGATTATATGTCTGAACGCTAAAAATATTGTTCTCAATAAACCGAATATTGATTTAATAAAAGTGCATGCCTGAACATAGTATTACAAATATTATTCACATATGCCTACTCTTATAAAACGCAAATATTTTATAAAATTTTATTATAAAAAAAAGCATTGAACATTTATTTTCCACATGAAATCCGTTCCATGAAGTCTTTAAATTATTTAATCCGTCGGAGATTAAACCTGTATTTGAAAGATCTTTTGTTCGTAGCATTTTCACACTTAAAACTTCCCGGCGTCAAAAAGGACGTTGCATTTCTAACAAACCCGATATTGATATAAAACTCTCAGAGTTTATGATTCTGTTTAAGCCCATATTTTCTTCTCCTACATCGCAGACGTGTCCATGTATAGTAGGTAAGGGTGGCAGTCAATCCAAGAGAATAGAATACCACGACCGTCCATTTCTCCTAGCCCTGGCACTATCTCAAGTCTCTGATAAAGCCAAATCATTATGATTTGCAAGCTAGAAATTAAATTTATTTCTTCTTCTCCGATATAGCGCTGTGGTGTAGTAGGTAGTGTGCTGGCTTATTAGACGTATAGGCAGGGTTCGAGTCCCAGGCCAGACATCAAAAATAAAAAAAAAAAAATACAAAAAAAGTATTTTTTCGGCGATTTCTTCTCTTTCTCTTCTTGAAAAGTTTCTCAAATAAATCTGTCGTTCGGAGTCAACTTTAAACTGTAGGTCCCGCCACTTCTGTATAAAATTAACACACATAGTTTGTTTTGAGTAAACTTCTTATTGCGCAAACATGTTGCCATTTAACTCCAGCAGGCTGGTTTTTTTCTTTTTTATTTGCAAGTAGGTCATTCACTGTCAGTTTTAGCATCAGTTGTAGTTTGCAGGAGTATAAGAGTTAAAATTTTTCCACTTTTAAGTACACAACTCATTCTGTGAAATTCTCGAGCATACCAAAGACTTTTTCAATGATCGATCGGTCTAGATTAATTATGCAGCAGTGTATTTGGAATTCTAAGCAGCATTCTGTATCGATTTCGCCGAGATATGTGTTCTTTTTAACCATATTTTGATAGATAAAGTTCCCAAATGATTATCATTTTATTTCCTCATTAGTGTGAAGCAGGTATTAATCTCCCTCTTAAAAATTAATAACACAATAATTCGTTTACCTGATATGTACGTACTCATAAATATGTAATGCAAAGCAAAGTGTATGTGTTATCATCATAAATGCCAATTCTTTGTTTGTAAGTGGAATTTTGGATTTCGATTATGATTTCACCAAACAAATCACTTCCAATTATTATCTTTATTTCCACTTTTTTTTCTTCTTTTTTTTTTTTGCTTCTAAAAAAATGTGTTTTTAGAGTAAAATTTATACACGTACTGCGGCCAATACAATTTCTAGTGTTTTCTTATCTAAAAACAGGGCGACGCAGAGAAATACAATGTATTTATCAGTCTGCAAGTGAGAATAAACAAATAAAAACATAGTGAAGTAACGGCATTTACAAGTTAAACAACAAAAACAAATAAAATTCAACACAGCCAAACCAAGCAAACAGAATTTGTTTGTATTTTGTTTATTGTTGGGGGGTTCGATTATGAAATACGAAATATAGTCACCACACACTAATGCTGGCGACACTTGCATATTTGTTGCATCGCATCGTTTAATTGCAGGATCGTTAACAATCGTTTCTAGTGTTTCATGTAAACAACAAATGTTCGTGTGTGTGCTTTGTATGTGTAAAATCAAAGTTCAAAGTCGTGAATAATTGATTTCCCCTCCCCGTGCGTTAATTTCTTAGTAAAACAAATGAAATGGAAAGCAATACACACATGAATTGAGGTTAGAAAAAAAAATCCATAACCATTAGCGATAAATGACGTCAAATTGTGGTAGCAATGAATAGAATCTTAAGTGATATTACAACTAATAATAGGTCTGTCTTTGATAGAAACTGCATATGAATCATGTTTTCTTTAGTGAAATAAAGGTTGTTATGGAACTGCATAGATTTCTTTATAATCGATAGAATTTTTATTTTCCTTTACTGTTAAAGGGTTTTTTGTAAAGTAGAATTGCTTCAGTTAGAAATGGAATATTATTTCATTCTTATGTCTGTCGCATCATGACAATTGAGTACGTTTCTATTGAACTCTTGGTCATCCATTAAGAGTTTCAGTTTCATGTGTTAAACTGGAAAGAATTCCACGCGGCTCTTAAATTTGCGACTCATTACCGCTTTTGTGTCTCTAAATCTTCTTTGAGAATTTTAATTCAGTTTTTCAATTCAATTGATTAGATTCGGAAAAGTACATTGCTGCTCTGCAAACACTTATGGCCTCACTACAGGGTGTTTCGGATCCCACAGTATTCTGTTTACCGCTTGCTTCTGAAATTTTAAAGTCCCTTCTTTCACTGTTTCAATAGAAGAAGTAGAGGGGGAGGTGTTATGACCTTCTAATCGTTTTTATCATTAAAATAATCGCTTTCATTATTACATTCTTGGGTTCCCGTTTTCTTCTTCTTCTGTGTGATATTTTGCCTACAAATCTAATGAGTTTTCTTGTAATTTCCATATAAATTTCGATTAATACCCCTCCCCCCCAATACTTCTCTCAAAAATGTACTCATCTTTGCTAATTTTTTTCTTCTTCCCCAAATATTAAGCACTTTGGGATTGATATTCTAACGGGAAATAACAAAATAATCGACATACAAATCAAGTACTTAAGAAAAGAGAGAGAGAGTGAGAGAGGCAAAAAAAAGGAGAAAAAGGAATGAAGTGCCGAATGCTTTGTAAAGAGTGTCAAATTAACGATGGGTGGTTAAAGACTTGCCGTTACATACCCATACATACTCTTCAATGCCTTACGGCTGGCATTAACCAAATGCCTTTACTTTTTTTTTTTCTTCGTTTTTCATCGTTTTTTTTGGTGTTGTTGTTCTACTTCATTAAATTTTATTAGTCATAAAACTGTTATAAATTATTCTATTAAATACAACAACAACAACAGCAGCAACAATAACAGCAAATAATGAAAATATCAACAAAATTATTAACAAACAATGCCAGCTCTTCATATCCATATTCACATACGCTTGGTTGGCAATTTCTTTTTCTTCTTCCTTTTAATTTTTTTTTTTGAGGATTATTTTGACATTTTCTGTTAAGGTTGCCAAATAAAAATATTTTGAATTTATTATTATTGGATTTGAATTGCAAAAAAATTTTTTTCTTCCTTTATTTTTGAAGGAATATTTTGACATTTTTGTTGAATTTGTTCTTGGATTTGACTTCAAATTGAAATTTCGTATAGCATTTGAATGATTTTTAACATTTCATAATAATTTTTCTTTATTTCATAATTTTCTGTTCTTTTTTTCTTTTTCATTTTGTTTTTTGTTTCTTAATATAAAACAAAAAGCAAAAAAAAAAAAAATCAGGAACAGAAACAGAAAAATATGAAATTCATTAAAATTTTATGCACACATCATTATTTAAGCCACTTGTCTGCACGTATTAAAAGCACTTCTGATAGTGGCAACTTCCCAGCGCTGTTGTTGTTTAAAAGCAATAATGGCATGCAGTGTGCTATAAACGAGTGTGTTTACGTTACAGTGGGCCGTAGATAAAATGAATAGGAAAATAAATTTTTTTTTTGTAAACAAAATCATTTAAATCTTATAAAGTTTCTTGTTCAATGTTGTGGAAACTGTAAGAAAATACCAAAGAATAGCCACATATCGCCGTGGCCTAGTAGGTAGTGTGCTGGCTTATTAGAAGTAAAGCCAGGGTTCGAGTCCCAGGCCAGACATCAAAAAATTTCTTCTCTTTCTCTTCTTGTTTCTCAAAAATCTGTCGTTTGGAGTCGACTTTAAACTGTAGGTCCCGCCACTTCTGTATAAAATTAACACACACACAACATAAGTGGCGTGAGAAACTGCGGGCTTCTTGAAGATTGCTGTAGACTGTCTAATGGTGAAGGTATAGCAATGGCCATTTTATAGTTACCAGCAGCAACTCGTTTCCTTACCGTTCGCATTTTCCCACTCTCTTTCCACCTTTCCTAAAACCTGCACAATGCACTGCATGAGTAGGGGTCATCCCCTGAGTTCAGGTTTAATAATAAAAAAATAAAAAGTACTCTGTCATAGATCCAACACCGTTGTGCCTCACTTGAGCGAGCGCATCCTCCATCCAGTTTTGACTGGTTAGGATAGTTTGCCGCTAACTGAGGCTGTTTTTAAAAAAAAAAAAACAAAAAAAAAACACTCAGGTCCAGTATATCGTGTAATACCATATCGATTGTTTTCACCTCGAACTGTTCAAAGCTGCTTAGTCTCCCAATGTCTTGCCTGGAAAGTGAGATTGTACGGAGCCTAAGCGTTTCCTTCTCTTATTCATTTTTTAATGAACAATTTCCTTTTCTTTCTCGTCTCTGCAAGACTTGCAAACGTCCTTGTTTAAATGATCAAAATCAATGCGTTTCGTATGTCGACCTAGACCTAGTAATTACTTCCACAACAGCACCATACGTGCTCTATTAGAGTTTGAGCACATTTTTCGTATGCAAGCTCTAGCAAATTTGCTGCTCTATTCTGTCCGCATATGAAGTTGCTCACGCCATGTTAATGGGTCCTTTATCACGTTCACGCCGGCCCAGTAATTCTTGCTTGTCGTCTACGGGCGGCTGCAGTTAGTGCTTTTCGTTCTATCGCATAAAATAAATACAAAAATCAATGCTTTTAACGGAAGTTGAGTCTGAAATACTCTTTTTCGGGAGTCGAAGTATTAAAAATCTGAATATTTGAGGTTTCGTACCGGCTTCTACCACCGATGGTACACGTCACCGGTGATAGGCGCCGGCATGAACGTGTTAACTATAGTCTCCTAAACTCTTAGGCTCTTAATTGGGTTTCCAATGTAGTTATCTCGCTTGAAAGTTCAATTACTCTACATCTGTTCAATTCATCCATTAAACATAAATAATTGGTCATTAGAACCCTTCAGTCAGGATTATTGACCTAGTTTCTCACACCACTTATGTTGTGTGTGTTAATTTTATACATGAGTAGCGGGACCTAGAGTTTAAAGTCGACACCGAACGACAGATTTTATGAGAAACTTTTCATGGCAATTTTATTTACTCTCAGAGTTTTTGCCGGAAATCTGCCGAGAGGAAATCGCCGAAAAAATACTTTTTTTGGATTTTGTTTTGATGTCTGGCCTGGACTCGAACCCTGGCTTTTACGTCTAATATGCCAACGCACTACCTACTAGACCACGGGGATTTCATCCATTATCATTCTATTAAACAGTTTTCGGAAATACCATCACTTCCCTTGAGAGACCCCCGTCAGTAGAAAATCGATGTAGATGTCATTATGTGAATATCTAGGGTCTCAGCGGACATCTACGTGACAGAAAGTATACAATTATTTCTCCCAGAGCTGTTGTCAATCAAATCGCCATAGTCTAGTAGGTAGAGAGCTGGCTTATTAGTTGAGAGCCCGTGATTCAATCCTTTGACTAATGGGGCTATTCACTGTCATTTATTTTTAAGAATTTCTTTTGCTAAACGGTTGTTGCTTTAGCAACTCGTCAATAAGGATGGCACAATTCTAGAATATTCTATGCACTCTTCTAATTCTAATTGAGAATAAATTGCATAGGTTTACTCTCCCAAATGCTATATAATAGGGTGTTCAGATATGCACTTTTATTGCGTAAATCGCAATAAATGCCATTATTGAGCTCAATATTTCATATTTAGTTTCAATTAATAATTACGCAATAAATACGTTGTTATAGTATTGCGTATATTATAATGCCTGAACACTTAAAATATTGACTCAATTTTTTTTTTGCTGGAAGGAGGGAAAATGCTTTATGCATTCATGAAGGTCGTCACCAGACATGATATGTCGGACTCACCCATTAGGTATACCGACTAAAAACCCGCCTTGTCTCCTCACCGGGGAGTCATGCCACCTCGGAACCACGGTTGTATTACGTCGAGGTGGACCCCTTTTCTGGCATGTGATCCAGTTACATCATCGTCAGCCTGCATCCAGGCTCCGCACTATTTTTATTCTGCTGCATCTAAATCAGATTTCTTTCTTCTTAAGACGTACTCTGCGAATTTTTTCACGGCATTCCAGCTTTCTCTATTATTTATCATTTTCGTCACGACATTTGTTGGGCTAATGACACCAATTTCAGCTTCGAGTCGTTGACGACTTTCGGCCCAGCGACGGCAGCTGAAGAATGTGTGTTCGGCATCGTCTAAAGTTTCTTTCTCCTCGTAAATACAAAATGACGAGAGGCATTTACCCATGCGATGCAGATACTCTCTAAAGTATCCGTGGCCCGTCAGCATCTGGGTTATATAGTAGTCCACTTCTTCACAATTCGGGGATCAGTTTGTACGTCCATCTTCCATGCTGTTCATTTTCCCATCGAGATTGCCATCTTAGGAAAACTTCCTGCTTTATCGCTTCTATGTTTTGTGGCTGAGTCATACTGTGCTTGACATTAAAAATCATCCTGCGCTCGATTGCTTGTAGGTCGATGGAAACTATTCCAGCTATTACTAGGACAGCTTGTGTTGACACCGTGCAGTACGAGGATATCACTCGTAAAGCGGCTATTCTCTGCGCAGATAGAAGCTTTTTAGCTCTAGTTCGGGTTTCCAGAGTGGGAGTGGGAATGTTGACTCAATAGAAGTGCATATCTGAACACAGTAAAAGTTATCAAAGACTCAAACCATGTGTTGCTATTTACCCAAAATAAAAAATTTTCTTTTTTTTAACAGATTTTTTTTTATTTCCCATAACACTGTAGCCACTTTAATACATGCCACGAAACACTTATACAAAGTTTACTTCAGAAAGATCAAGAGAAGACAAAAAAAGTTAAGAATTTCAGAAGAACTAAACTCTTGGCATTGCTTGTTGAAAATCAGAAAATATTTCCATTAAGCTTACACGAATAAATAATTATAGAAATACGTAAATATTATTGTTGTTGTTGTTGGTGTACAGTAAAGCCCCGCTTAATAAGGGGAATACGTTCTAATAAGTTCCAGCACTAAACGCAACAGTCAAGGCCATTTCGTTTGCACGTATACACGTATACGTAGGAGAATCCCCAATACTACAGCTTAATACTGAAACAGCATTAAACGGAGCAGCGTTAAGCGGGGTCTTACTGTATTTATAATTACAATTACTTTGCGATTATTTTTTGTTCATTTTTCCATTTTTAATTTTAATTTTTTTATGATTATTTCTCGTAGAACATGTCTTGCATTTTAAGTAGAATTTAAAATTTTTTTTTTTAAATTCTGTCAAGTTTTTTGCAATTAAAATTCAAGCAACTCATAAATAATGATGACTTTATAAGGTAGTTTAGACGGTCGGTATGGCCACATTGATGTCTTAAGGGCATTCAAATGTGTGGGAGAGTCACTTTACGACGTATTTGGCCGATAAGTATACCATATTGGACGAGTTAACACGTGTGGTAAATGCCGACAAAAAGTATTTTGATTTACTTTTAAGTGGGGAGGGGATTTCCCATCTACAGAGAAATGAAACATTTTTAATCTGCCATTAAACGGAAGTTACTAACAAAGTAAACCCCGGATTAAATTCAAAAATTATTATCTTAAGACTGGCTATCCTACAGATCTTCTCTTTACAATGCGTAGACGGTTCGGCTTCCTGTTGTTATTTGAGGGTTTTAAGGTTTAAACTATAAATTAAACAAAAAATAGAAGAGAAGAGAAAAAAATCTTAACATGAAATCAATATCAGCTGAGTAGCGCAGCTAGTAAATAAATTTAAAATCTAAATCATGACTTTCGTAGGTTGTATGTTTAAAGCCGTTTTTTTTTTCTTTCAAATTTATTACAACAACTTATGTTTTAGGCCTTATTTACAGTAACACCTCGCTTAACGCAGCTAGATAAATAGTGCATTGCTTTTGGTTGGGTGCATGGTCGTTTCATTTCCACACAATATCAATACAGTACGCGATTTAGGGTCATCCAAATGCTACCGCGTAATACTGAAACAAAGTTAAGCGGATTAGCGTTAAGCGGGGTCTTACTGTACTTACTTGCAACCAAATACCAATAAAATCAACAACAATTTTCAAACACCCACAAACAATCGCAAAGAGAACGCCTTAAACCACTTTAAAAAAAAACCGTCAACATTTTTCAGCTTTAAACAGCGACTTTAAGTAATAAACCCTCTTTACAAGCAGCATTTAAAGTTTAAAAAAATTTGTTTTTTTATGGTGGCCATAAATTAATCAAAAAAAAAAATTTAGAAAATTAAAAAATCGTTGTAAATATTTCTTTAAAAGAGTTGGCGTGATTTGTTTATTAAAATTTACAACAAAAAATTTTTTTAAAGCCTCCGTATTCTCTTACAAAAATATCTTGCGTTTCATTATCTTCATTTTGTTAAAGAAAAATTTTCAGAATATTTTAAATTAAAATCAAATCAGGTGGGTTGTTGCATTATGCTTTCTGAAAATAAGGTTTGAAATTTAAGTTTTTAAAATTAAAATTTTTTTTTATTTTGTAACATCCGCACAATGGCCATATGCTTGGGTGTCTGTTTCCTTTACCTTCACAGCATGCTGGTATAAATTTCTTAAATGAAAATAATTATTCTGTCATGAAATACCACCCAAGCTTACTTTTTTAATCACATCCGAAGTAATCATTGCTAAAAACAAACTTGAACTCCAGCAGCGAATACCTCATCATACCACGGTACTAATATCCCCCGGGGGCCGAACACCTTCGGCTTTTTACACACATAGGACAGGACACGAACATCAACAATGTTTGTTAAAAAGAGCGTAAGAATGCATTCAGTTTCTTAGCAGCTTTCAGTGAAACAGGTAGTTCTCGTCCCTTTTTTTTCAATTTTTTGTATATCAATTATACACCCAAAGAAAAATTTAATTAAAATGTGAAGAAAAACGAGGAAACAGAATTTTTTTTACATTAAATATATTGAATTTCAGGTACTTGCAATGATGACTCTTGCTACAAATCCATCAAAATACACAATATTTGTTCGAACACTGCTTGAAACAATAATTACTAACAATTTTCCTCTGGGTTATACACTCACTCATGTTCTCTTTGTGCCGACGTCTGCTCATCACAAATGTAAATTTCTTAATTTCCATAGGCTTTTCCAGCTCTGATAGCAAGAGAAATAAATAAAAACTGAAAACTGTTAGATGTACTTGGGAATTTTTAAAATTTTCTTTATTGGAAATCAATTTTTGGTCCAAGTACTCATAGGCCATAGTTAACTAAAAGGTCTTAAACAGAGATGTCGTGCTTAAACCTCATTCAGGTTGTATGGTTGGTTTACAAAGTCTATTATAATTAACACGAGCAACGAGTTGCATCATGAGAGACCATTTTGTGTGTTTCTTCACTACATCCTTTGAACCTTTGTAGATCCTTAGATCGTCTCATGTTCCATCTAATATAACATGAACCAAGAATTATGCAGATGTGGTGTCTAAGTGCTAAACGGCTGCGTAAAAAGTGGTTAACTGTCTTCTTATCTTCTTCTGCGAGAGAAAACTGTCGATCGTGACCTAGAATCGGCCGTGACCTAGAATAAACCAGCAAATATAACCACCAGTCTCTTTATCTGTCCCTAGTTGCACCATCCACTGTCTGCACTTTCCTAGTAATAGGCGGGGATACCTCTTAATCTTTCAATCGGCCTTATAGGTGATGTCATGGAGACAGAATGGGGTTAACCCAGACCGACTCTGTAAGTGTAGTGTAAGTGCAAGTGTAAGTGCCCTCTCTTCCAAAGAAAACTCGATGATTTTTGAACCATTGAAGCGGTATTCGATACAAAGATTTTCCTTCCTTTCACCAATCGTAAGGTACATAGCAGTCTGCGCTCAACAGACTAGAATACCCACGTTGAACTGAAATAGTAGTCAGCATATCTAGGTTGTCGCCAACCCTAATATTTCTGCCTTGAAAATGCTTGAGCTATTGGAATTCGTCTTCAATTCAATCTTGGGTATTCTGATTCGAACACATGGGTTTCAAAATCTTAATAAAAATTAATAAAATTCGCGGTTTTTTGGAGTTAAAAAATGGACGCTTCATTTTTGTCCTTGAAATTATCCATTTGGAAAGCATTCTAACTGTTTAGACCACAGGAACGGCAATATCAGCAGCGTGTATCAAAGGAAGTTGAGGTAGCGTAGTCTAATCAGAATGGTTAAGACTTATTAGGTAAAAATTTCTTACAAATATACACAAACCAGTAATTCACTTCCACAAACAGCGTTGTTTCCAAGTAGCAGTGGCAACCCTGTTATTCTAGAATCTGCTGCAAAAGACTAATTTAATAGATAAAACTCGAAACTAAGCAATAAAAAGAAAATGGGAGAGATTTTTGGTGAAAGCCTTGTATGCCTTAGAATCAAGTAAACGCCAAAACAAATCGTTAAGAAGCTATAAACATTCAAAAATCTCTTGAAATCTAAAACCATTATCAACCAGTACAAGGCGAAAGGTGTTTGAATTCAAATTCAGTCCCAGTTAATTCCAATATCGAGCAGATATAGAAGAAAATATACACCAAAGCACCGTTCTTTGTCGTTATTTCTACTCTGAGTTATGAGGGTGGGTCAATGAGTCCACAACTTTCGGAATTTCTTGAGTGTTAACTGGCATTGCAACACTGTTGCTATCTTTAGGACTCTGTCAGTTGGCTCCTATTGATAACAGTGAGTGGATTTCTGACAAAAATTCATTCATCAATGAAAAAAAGGTGAGAAACGTTAAAAAAAAACTATTTAGGACTCAAAGAAAACTGTTTTCAAAAATTATAATTTTTTTCATGTAAACATGAGTGTTTCATTCAAAAAAGCCAAGGGCTTGTTAAGCCACACTCGTCTTTAAAGCTTTTATTTAACAACAAACGGAATTTCATTAAAATTTAAACAATTAGGCGTAAAAAACCATTAAAATTAAAACCCGATTTGTTTAACAAACACTTGATTACACCATTGACTCGAATACTAAATCGCCTATTGCAACCGCTAGACGTACATACTTCACAGTGAAAGTTTTATTTTCAAGTTTTTCCCCAAAGAAAATTGTTTTTTTATCATCTTTTGTAAGCGTTAATTAGTAAACATTGTCTTCTCGTATGTATGTATGTATATAGAATACAACAATAACAATAAAATCATAAAAACTTAATTAAATTCTAATAAAAAAAATCAAAAATAAATTTAAAAGGAAAGAAAAATTCCTGTTTTAACTGGCAACACTTTCTAACATTTTTTCCCCACATTTGAACCGAACACGCTGCTTTTACGAGACTCTTTGTAAGTGAACCGATTCAAGTAACGTCTCTCTTGTGTCTCAATTTTTATTTCTGCTTAGAGTATTGAAGCGATTAAATTAATTTCAACATAAATAACGGTTTATAGCATTACGTTTCATTAATTTGTTATCTTTATGTACACACACACACTCATCTACACAACATGCAAAGAAATACGAGAGTACGTATGTACGTGTTATGCTGCCACAATATTAAACAAACCGGGTTGACTTGTACTGTTTATGGTGAATGTTTTGATTTGTTTTGTTTTGTTGTTGTTTTTCTTTTAAACTATACAAAAATAGTAGCCAAACATTAGAGAGATTATACATAGGAGAGAGAGAGGCACACAGCCATTAATTTGTATTGATTGTACACGACTGTCTGCTGTTGCTGCTGCTGGTATTATGAATGCATTCAAGCAGAACTGCATTTGGGTTTTTAATTTGTTTTTTCATAATTTTTGTTGTTGGCTTTTTTGGTGAATATCTACGTACGTATGTATGTGTGTGTTTTGTGATTGAGAATGCATTGAATTAAATTACCTTGAGAGCAAGAAACACTCCTTTTTTTTGGTTTATTGTTTTGGTGTTGTTTTGTTGTTGTTTTATTGTAAACAAATATGGTTGATTTGTGTTTATTTATGTTTTCATTACATTAAAATGACAGTTGCCAAGTACACACAACTATGTATGCACTCGTGTTGATTAACAGTGTTGCCAAATTCGTATTTGCTTTGGTTTGACTTAAAAATCGAAGCCGCAAAGAAAATAAAAGAATATTTTACACTTGCAAAGGCATTTTGACTAGATTAATTAGGTGCATTGCTTACTATGGAGGCGAATTGTATTAAATTTAATTTTATTATGAAAATTTAAATTCAAAACATGAAAAATTCATATCTTTAAAGTCTTCTCTAAAATATAAAAATTTTATTTTCATTCTAATCATCCTTATTTGGGATTTTTATGCCGTATCTCTATTCTATTCTCTAAGTAATCATGCTTTAATCGCCAACTTTCAAATCTCAATTACAATTTTATTTTTCGAATAATGATTTGCATAAGACTTTGGCATGGCAGATAACCTTGTACAAGTACAATAATATTATTTTATAATCGGTTTTTTTCTTCTTTTTTTTTCTCTCTTCATATCATTTTGTAAAGCTCTACTTGGTAAACCACAAGTGACTGCAGTTTTATGAGTTTCGTTTTAAAAATCAGCAGAAATGTAAAGGACTGAAATCAATAGCACATACTTTTTTGTTTTAAAATCTGCGTTTTTTTTTTTCTTTTTTAATTGTAAAATTTCGATAATTTTGTATAAAGTTTAACTAAATTGAATTTACTTTCTAAAATATAATAAATTTTGTTTGAATAACTTAAAAATGCGATTAACGAGACATGGTTTGTAACTCCACTAATTTTTATGGCATTTTTCGGTGCCAACTTTAGGCTTATGGTCTCACTTATTCACTAAACGAACTACTATGAGAACTTTTGTTAAAAAAAATCGAAGTTTAGGCCAATTTGAAGCTTAATTTGTGTAAAATTCAGTTTGGTTTTCACAATTTGAAGAAAAATAAAATTTAAAGCACTTTTCTTGCTCAATAGCTTTAGCTTTAGCTTCTATATGATGAATTATGCTTACAAATTCATGACGATTGTTATCAAACTCACTAAAACTAGCATAATCGTTGGTGTTCAGTCTAATTCAAAATTTGTGCAAGCATCAGGGCGGTATTTATCTCAAAAACTAATCCAAGAAAAGATTTTGATGTGAAATTCTGTGTGAACACTTTAAAAGGATACCTGCTACTATGTAGAAGGCTCAACAAACCAATCAAGTTAATTAGAAAGCCGAATATTCATGGTTGTTGGCAGGTCTATAGTCAGGATTTGTTTACCTGTGTGCTGGTACACATGTTTCAGTAAACTGAACTAAATTCTGTAATTTACTCTACGAAACTTTCAAAAGTTTATCCTTTATTGACTGCTTGTAAGAGCTGATAATAAACTTAACTTTCGTTTTTTGTAAAAAATGTTCGGAGTAGTTTCTGGGGGCATCTACCTATTAATACTAATCCTCTTAGGTTAGATTAGGTTAGGTTAGAGGACGTGTACTTGTCAATTCTGACAAGTACAGTACTCGGTGGTCGAATTGACCCATTGTACTATGTCCTAGCTTCTCACACCACTTATGTGGTGTGCGTTAATTTTATACATGAGTGGCGGGACCTACAGTTTAAAGTCGACTCCGAACGACACATTTTTTTTTTTTGAGAAGCATTCTATGGAAATTTTTTTTCTCTCAGAGTTTTTGCCAGAAATCTGCTGAGGTCACCGAAAAATTATTTTCAAATTTTCGTTTTGATGTCTGACCTGGGATTCGAACTCGGGTCTTTCGTCTAATAAGCCAACACACTACCTACTAGACCACGGCGACCGCTTATGTTTTTACTAAAACTGAATAAGTTCATGACATCTCGATATTTTGTAGATCTATAGCTATAGTTGCATTTCTTTCGTAAGAACTATTTAGTAAACAGTGGCACGAAAAGTTTGCCTTTACCTAACCGTCGTTTTATCAATTTTTTTTGAAACCAAATGCTCTACTTGCAATTAATTTTTTTGTTGCAAATTCTCTTCGCACGTTGATTGTCCATTATTTTGAACTGAACTTTTATGAAATTTTATGCTGATTTAAAAACACATACCTTTACAGCTCTGTTTTGCTGCCCGTACAACTATTGAAAATGTATGATAATGTTTGGCTGACTGCATGGCTGGTTTATATCGCCTCTTAAGAGTTGTACGACAGAAAAAAGAAGAAAAAATACCCAATTGAACTGCATTCTTTTTATCATAATCCCACATTTAAATCAATAAAATACCAAAAAAAAGCAGAAAAAAAATTGCATTTTAAAATTAAAATTCAAAAAAAAATTGGAATAAAAAATTGGCTACTAAAACTGGCCAAAGCGAATTTATGTGCATTTGACTCAAAAGATTTAAGCCAGAATAAGAATAATAAACGGCATTAAAGAGAAAAAAAATTTAATTTCTGTAAAATTCACAACAAGAAATACCACCGCTTTGGACTATAATGATGACGGCATTGATGATGGAAAACAAATGGCCGGCAAATGAAATGGCAAAATGGAGGGGTGCCCCCATTTAAAAAAAAAAAATTGGCTTCTTTTTAATGGCATTTAATCTCCACTCTGATGTTTAAATTCTCGATAATTATAGAAACTTAATAATGCTGCTTTAATGAATTTAAATCTGTTCTGTTCTGCTCTGGCCATAGCATAAGGAATGGATTTCTTAAATGCAATTCGTTTCCATAATTTTCCACACATTATGCTGCTGCCTGCATTCAATAATTGTGTGTAGTGGTATGACCAGAAAAGAGAAGAAAAACAATTTTAGGTGCGGTTGAAGTTTTTTTCTCTAAACTATGGGGCTGTGTTTAATCATTTTCAAAATACAGGGTGTTTGCCTCATTTAATTTTATTTTAAAGTAACCGCCTTGCAAAGACACACACACACAGTTGTACATGCATACATACAGTAAGCGTCAAAAGAAAATGTACATAAAAAAAAATATGTATATAAATTAATAAATTACCGTTATTTTTATTTTAAAAAAAATTGTTTCACTAACAGTTTTTAAAATAGCAAAAAAAAATTACAAATTCTAATGAAATGTTATAAAATTGTTTGCGGGCACACTCTTTAAATGGTGATTTTAAGAATTGAAGTCGCCGTAGTCTAGTAGATTGTGAGTTTGCTAATTAGACGTAAGGCCACGGTTCAAACCCCAAGTCAAACATCAAAACGAAAATATGAAGAAATATTCCTTCGGCGACTTCCTCTCAGCAGATTTCTGGCAAAAACTCTAAGAGTAAATAAAACTTGTCATGAAAAGCTTCTTAAAAATCTGTCGTTCGGAGTCGACTTTAAAATTGTAGGTCCCGCCACTCATGTATAAAATTAACGCACACAAGTGGTGTGAGAAGCTAGGCTGTAGTCCTGGCTGAAGGGTTGTAATGGCCAATTATGTATGTTATGTAGGATGTAAGAATTTAATCCATAGTGTACAATTTCTTTTGGCGCCCACTGTACATATGTAAGTATATGTATAGCCACCATGTTTTGTTTTTACAATTTTTGAAAAGATTTTTTTTATCTTTTTGCCCTAAAAATTATAGAAAATGAAATAACAGAACAATGAGGGCCATTGTTTGCAATTAAATTGATTTTGTTTGCCTAAGCCCTACAATAGTTTGTTTACTTAATTCAATTATTAAGAGTTCATTTTGAATTATGAAGGGGAATTCGCAATCAAGCCTCCGTTTTTGCTGGGGTATAAGTTTCTCTACTAGGTTGCAAGGCCGATATGGTTTTCTGTCATTAGACCAGTGCTAGTGTGCTTTAGCCAGCTCACGAACCTTCAGTTGACGATCACTCAAACCATGTCAGGCAGGACGTCTTAATTGCTTCAGCATTATAAAGTTTATCTTAGCAGTTTAAGATGAGCCATGACGGCCTTCTTTTATAATTGTGAAGGAACAGAATCTTTCGAAGTAAAATTTAACATTGATTCGATTGAAACATTTCAATCGAAATTGCCAGCAATTCGTTGCAGGTTTACGACTTCACTAGATGGTTTGCTTTAAGGAGTCAAGTCTCTTTTTTTTTATCGCAATTATATTTACTTTGGGAGTTTTTCCCAAAAAAATGTTTCTCAAACAATCTGTTGTTCGAAGTCGATTTTCTTTTGTAGGTTCCGCCACTAATGGATTAAATTAGCACACAGAACATGGGTGATGTAATATGCTAGGTTGTAATCCTGACTAAAAAGTTGTACTGCCGACTAATTAGTAAGTGAGGTAAGTGCACTCAAGCAGACCAAAAGCATTGGGTTTCTCGGTACAATCTCTTGATAAGCATAGCCGCACAAACCACAAAAAAGTCTAATGGTGTCAAATCGCATGATCTTGATACCCAGTTGATATCGCCACGACATGAAATTACGCGGCCATTGTCTCTTGCAATAAAACCATATTCGTTCGAATTGTGTGGCATGTGGCACGGTCTTGTTGAAACCACATGTTCTCGTGAAGTCGTATTCTTCAATAGCAGGCAAAAAAAAGTCGGTTATTATATGACCATAACACTCCGAATTAACGGTGACAGTCGTTCCATCGTGGTTTTCGAAGAAGTAAGGTCCAATCACACCATTGGACCAAAGAGCGCACCAAACAGTGACTTTTCGGGTTGTAATGGCCTCTCTTTAATTACTTGAGGATTCTCAGAATCCCAAATATGACAATTTTGTTTATTAACATAACCACCGAGTGTGAAATGTGCTTCATTGCAGAAGAAAATTTTGTTTGAAAAATTACCGTCCACCGCCTGTTATTCGAGCACCCATTCCATGTACAGTGGAAATTCTATAATTTGAACTTCTATTAGTTGAAGGAAGTAAACAAAAGTTGAAGAATAGCAAGAGCGTCTTGGACAGAAATTCTATCCGGTTTTGCTTCTTTAACTTGAAGTTTCTATAAGTTGTAGTTTTTTTCTGGATAATGGTGATTCCATTTATAAAAGTCCTACTGTATCTATGACATTGTGAATGGTCAGCTGGCTTCAGTTGCTGCGTGAGCTGGACTTTATATGGACTTGTAGGTGTAGATCTAAATGCAAAATACGCCATAATGTGCCGTAAGATAGTCCTAATTCCTGAGAACGACAAGGAATCGACATATTCGGGTTTTCGGCAACACTGTCGCTTACAATAGCGATATTTTCAGCGGAATGAGCGAAACGAGCGAAACGATGATGTACAGGCTTTTCAATATTTTTGTAACCACTTTAGTCTCCTCAAATTTCTTCCTTGCGTGAGCTGGACTGTGCAGATCTAAATGCAAAATACGCCATAATGTGCCGTAAGATAGTCCTAATTCCTGCGAACGACGAGGAATCAACACATTCGGGTCTTCGCCAACATTTTTACTTACAATAGCGATTACTAGCGAAGCGAAGATGCGTAGGCCTTTCAATATTTGTAACCACTCCAGTCTCTTCAAATTTCTTCGCAATTTTGCCAATTGCTTACGTAGTTGGACGATTTTGTAAACCAAAATCTCCTCATAAAGCACGATACGTGGCTCTGGTAGAGTCAACATTTTTGTAGGAGGTTTTGATAATTTTTATGCGTTGTGTTGTAATAGTTAAGCGATCCATTTTCGTAAATATCAGACATTCAACTGAAAATAAGAAAAAAAATTGGTTTTACAACTTAGTTTGACAGATATCGAATACCAGTTCCATACTTTTGAAACCGCGAAATGGATGGCCCTTTAAAATGACATTCTAGGATTAATGTCTACACGTTTTTGGGTTAATTAACCAACTAATTTAATATCTCAAATGCAACAAACGCCATCTATACGTCAGATAGGACTAATTTTTTCTTCACCATCGTAAGTAAGTGTTTATGAGGTCGCCGTGGTCTAGTAGGTAGTGTGTTGGCTTATTAGACGAAAGACCGAGTACTGTACTTGTCAGAATTGACAAGTACACGTTCTCTTACCTAACCTAACCTAAGTAATAATACTCTGACTCCTGTGACAAAGCTTTACTCAATTCTTGAAATCCTTCTCTTGATTGATTCGTATTGGGTTACAGATTTGCAGTTCTCAGTTGAAGGCTTATGGTGACTGAGGAATCATTGCTGTGACTAAAATATCAATCATTTGCCTATACATTGGCGGCGCTATGGTGGCCATTATTACTTCATTCGCATCAAGTTGAGACGTTTCTAGAGTAACTTTGATGTGACAAGATGACAAGAAAAAAAATTTTAAATTCATGAAAATTTTTGGAATTTTTTTCGTAAGCCTGATAACAACCTTCGGCCATGGATACTTGCTATACAAAAAGGAAATAAAAATTTCCCAGAAATCTCCAGTTTTTTGTTTGTGTCTCTCTGTACGTGACTTGCCACAAGTTGCATAAGCTTAATGGTTTTTTTGAAAGGTATTCTTGGAAAATGATCAAAAAAAAAAAAATTTCGTAAAAAATTTTTTTACATGCAGCATACAACGTCCATTGTACATACATTTTAAGCTTCATTCATGCATTCATTCATCCATTCATTCATCCAAGCAGGCAACCAGGCATCTATGCACTATGAATAGTCGAGTATTTTTTTTTTTAAGCAGGAAACGCTTAAACACTAGCCTTCTATGCCGTTTAGCTTACTGCTGCTCTTGTTATTGCAATTACTGGCTGAAGGGGCACGTTTCGCCTAAAAAAAATAGAAAATTCCATTCTAAGGTCGCTTGCTAGTATTTAAAGACGTAAAAAAAAATCATAAAAAAAATAGAGAACTGGAAAGTAAAGGGTCCGCCAAATATTTTTTTTTTTGAAAATGCTTTAAACTACTGAAAATTTTCTCAAATTTCTTTTTTTATTTGAAAAATACAATCCTTCCGGTTAATAATGGAAAAAAATTTCATTCAAATGGCTACCTCGGCTGACCATGCAATAGCCTACACGATCGATCTAATTTTTATCTGCTGTATTTCACCATAGGCTTCAAGAATATTGTCTTTTAAAGCATCAATTGTCTCTGGCTTGTCGGCGTAACACTTATCTTTGACGGCACCCAATAAATAATAGTCCAACGGTGTCAAATCTGATAATACATCCGTAATTGGCCATTACAACCTTTCAGTCAGGATTACGACGTAGCTTCTCACACCACTTGTGTGCATTAATTTTATACATGAGTTGCGGGACCTACAGTTTAAAGTCGACTCCGAACGACAGATTTTTGAGAAGCTTTTCATGGCAATTTTTACTCTTAGAGTCTTTGCCAGAAATCTGCTGAGAGGAAGTCGCCGAAGAAATATTTTCTCGTTTGATGTCTGACCTGGGATGTGAACCCCCCGGGCCTTTTGTCTAATAAGCCAACACACTACCCACTAGACCACGGCGACTTCTGCGGCTGATAATACGATCTTCAAAAACAGGGCGCAAAACATTGAGTGTAGCTTCGGCTGTAGCACTAGCGCCATCTTGTTGCAACCGAATGTTGCCAATATCCTCCTCTTTAATTTTTGTAAACAAAAATTCGTTCAACATGGCCCGATTAATTAAGTGCCTTGCAGTAGCCTACACGATTATTTAATAGTCCAACGGTGTCAAATCCCAGCTCTGAGGTGGTCAAACGACATCAGCTCTGCGGCTGATAATGCGATCTTCAAAAACAGGGCGCAAAACATCGAGTGTTGCTTCGGCTGTGTAGCACTTAGCGCCGTCGTGTTGAAACCAAGTTTCAAGTTTTGTAAACAAAAATTCCTTCAACATGGCCCGATTAATAAAGTGCCTTGCAGTAGCCTACACGATCGGTCCAATTTTTTTAAGCACATTTTCGATTGTGTGCAGCTTTAAAGCGTCAATTGTCTCTGGCTTGTCGGCGTAACACTTATCTTTGACGACACCTCACAGATAATAGTCCAACGGTGTCAAATCACAGCTCCGAGTTGGCCAAACGACATTAGCTCTAGGGCTGATAATGTGATCTTTAAAAACAAAGCGTAAAACATCGACTGTAGCTTCGGCTAGGTGGCACTTAGCGCCGTCGTGTTGAAACCAAGTTTCAAGTTTTGTAAACAAAAATTCGTTGATTGACGGCATCCACAGATAATAGTCCAACGGTGTCAAATTCCCAGCTCTGAGGGTGGTCAACGACATCAGCTCTGCGGCTGATATATGCGATCTTCAAAAACAGGGCGCAAAACTCGAGTGTTGCTTCGGCTGTGTAGCACTTAGCGCCGTCGTGTTGAAACCAAGTTTCAAGTTTTGTAAACAAAATTCCTTCAACATGGCCCGATTAATAAAGTGCCTTGACAGTAGCCTACACGATCGGTCCAATTTTTTTAAGCACATTTTCGATTGTGTGCAGCTTTAAGCGTCAATTGTCTCTGGCTTGTCGGCGTAATACTTATCTTTGACGCCATCTCACAAATAATAGTCCAACGGTGTCAAATCACAGCTCCGAGTTGGCCAAACGACATTAGCTCTAGGGCTGATAATGTGATCTTTAAAAACAAAGCGTAAAACATCGACTGTAGCTTCGGCTAGGTGGCACTTAGCGCCGTCCTATTGAAACCAAAATGTTGCCAATATCCTCCTCTTCAATTTTTGTGAACAAAAATTCCTTCAACATGGCTCGATAACCGATCGCCAATTGACTGTAACGGCCACTCCTTGCTAATTTTCGAAGAAAAATGGCCTAATGATGCCTCTGGACCAAAATTCGCACCAAATAGTGACCCGTTTTGGGTGTGTCGGCTTATCAATGTATGCGTGCGAGATTTCTGTGCCCCAAATGCAACAATTTTGCTTGTTTACCTAACCGCCAAGATCAAAATGAGGTTCATCTGAAAAGATGATTTTTTCTTTGCCAAAATCGGCATCTTCTGTAAGTCGATCGCAGGTCCTCTTAGCGAAGCGAAAACGCATTGGATGGTCAAAATATTTGTTCAGCGGAAGTGTAAAACTAATTATCTGTCAAATCAGACATGAGCTAAGTGGTGTTAGGTTAGGTTAGGTTAGGTTAAAAGGCAAGCACAGTACCCGGAGGTCGAAATTGATCCATTGTACATTGTCCTTAGGGGAGGAAGGAAATAGAGGATATAGGAATGTAGGGAAGGGGAGGGAGAATGGGAAACGCAGGACTTACACAAAACAAAAGAGGTTGAGAGTACGACTACACTTATGAAGCCCTAGCACCTCTCAACCAGGCCAAGCTGCTAATGAATCTGTGTAGAGCCTTGATGTCGGCTTTCGACAGAGAACTCAAGCTCTCAAAGAAGGCCCTGCCAAGGGTCCTCAACCTCAACATACCAAAGGCTGGACAATTGCAGAGGAGATGTTCGACAGTCTCCAACTCCTCCTCATCGCAACATGCTCTGCAATAGTCCGGCTGGGATCTGGACCTAACCTCGCAGTGCCCCGTGATAAAACCGACAACCAACCTTAAGCTGGCCTTAGCCAAACCCAGCAGCCACTCTGTCCTCTTGCTGTCCACAGCAGGCCATAGACGCCTAGAAACAGAACAACCCGATCTGATCCGTGAATGTTACCATTCACGAAATACGCACTAGTTAAAAAAAAAACGTTAGATGGTGGACCCGATATTTAAAGACGTAAAAAACGAGAAAAAACCTGCAAAATATTTCTAGAGAGTCCAGAAGACAACAACAACAAATTGGAAAAATATTTCTAGAGTGTAAAGGAAGGCGATATGCCATGGTTTTGTTGCAAGTTTATGGAGCTTCAAAAAAAAATGAAAAAAAGTGGAAAAAACTGGTCTTTGGAGTTTATGCTGCTGTTGCTGGCTGTTCTTTCTTGCCTGTCAGTATGTGCAGTAGTAACGGTAACTGTAGTTTCCTGTTTCTTACAATCCGTAAGCCGCGACTGCATACATCTTTAGAGGAGACTGCCATGCCATGTTGCAGCAGTTACTGCGTTAGAGGCGCATGCATGCATCCATGCATCGTTAAACTTTTTCTTTCTTTTACTTGCCATAACTAACGTCCGTAGTTCATGGCGCGTGTTACAATTTCTCTCGTTTTTTTTTTCTTCTTCTTGGGGAATGTTTTTCTTTCTTTCTTTTTTTTACAAAAAAAAAATTCTTTTTTAACGTTTTTCTTTGCATCTTCTTTATGTTTTTTGTTGTTGTTGTTGTTGTTTCCTTAGTATGGCCAAGAAAGTCAAGCCAGCCCGTAAACTTGATTAAAAAAAAAGAGAAATGAAAAGCAAAATAACAACAGCAACCGTAATAAAGAATGCATTTCGTTAAAACCAGACTTTAAAACGTATTTTTGTTGTTGTTGTTTTTGGTTTTAAAAATTTTTTAAAGAAACCTGTTGTTGTAAAAGAAATTTTTTTCAGTTAAAAATTAATTGAGCAACCAACACAGCCACCAGAAAGAAACACACTTCTTGGCCCCAAAATTTATTGGCATTTTTAAGAGATTTTTTTTTGTTTTTGTTTTTTCAAAAATCAAAATGCATTACAAATGCATTCAACCACCTACAATTTGTTATTTTTCTCTCTCAATTCAATTTCAAATCGTAAAAAAATTTTTTTTTTTCAAATTACTAGTGGCAAGCGTTTAATGGTATGAGGCCCACATACAGTTTCATTAAATTTGACCTGATTTTCGGAATTGTATGCAGCGTACATATATGTGCGAGTGTACATCCACTCAGCCACAAAAGTATGCGTATGTACGTTTAAAAAAATTTCACAAATTTCGGAAAATCGCGGAAAATTATAAGGATTTCCAACGGTGGTCTACTCCCTAAAGAAAGGGAAGGAGCATTTAGGCTCATTTTGATACCACAGTCGCCGTAGTCTTGTCCAGAAAAAAGATATAAACTGTATTTTCCGAAGTCGCAATTACAGTACGAACGCATCTATCCTGCGTCTCAGTTGATTTATTAGTTGTCATCAACGTTACTAACTGGATATATATGTAGGCACCTGTTAAATTGCTCGTTTAATGCTGTTTTGTTTAGCGCTGGAACTTATTGCAACGTATCCGCCGCGTTAAGCCGGGTCTTACTGTATCTGTATCCAATCGAATACCATTTCGGTTCGCTTAAGTAAGCTGGCGTAGCCCTCCCTAAAGAAAGGGAAGGAGCATTTAGGCTCAGTCGCTGTAGTCTTGTACATCTTATTAGATGTAAGGCCTCTGTTCAAACCACACGTCAGACATCATTAAGGAAATATGAAAAAATATTTCTACGGCAACTTCTTCCCAGCAGATTTCCGTCAAAAGCTCTGAGAGTAAATAGAAAATTGCCATGAAAAGTTTCTGGAGTCGACTTTATACTGTAGGATCTCTGTCACTTATGTAACTTTTAATGATCAGTGATCAATGTTATATACACAGGTCCACAAACGATTAAAAAATTTCACAAATTTCTGGAAAGTTATCAGACAATTATAAAGAGTTTCAGAGTAACTGGATTGGTAAAAATTTTTTTGAAATTTCTTAACTTTTATGTGCCTGTGTAGGTCCACAAAAGTATACATACGATTAAAAAATTTTTCAAATTTCTGGAACAATGCAAAATCGATAAAAGTTGTCAGACAATTATAAAGATTTTCAACGAAAAAGGATTGATTAAAAAAATTTCTGAAATTTCTTAACCGTATGTATACTTTTGTGGCTGAGTGTATGTAGTACTTAATTTATTTCCGACCATAGCATGGTGTTGCAAATTTAGAATGCTTCAGAATACTTTCAGGTTTGAATCTGAAAGCCTTCTGTTCCCCACAAAAAAATTCTGCTTCGAAGTTTGCCTTCATGTGAAAGCTGTGGCAGGCCTGCGCAGGTCCACAAAAGTATACATACGATTAAAAAAATTCCACAAATTTCTGAACAAATGCAAAAGATCGTTTTAAAATCGAGGAAAGTTGTCAACCCTTATAACATACATACATACATAATTGGCCATTACAACCCTTCAGTCAGGATTACGACCTAGCTTCTCACACCACTTATGTCGAGTACATTAATTTTATACATGAGTGGCGGCACCTACAGTTTAAAGTCGACTCCTAACGATAGATTTTTGAGAAGCTTTTCATGGCAATTTTTACTCTCAGAGTCTTTGCCAGAAATCTGCTGAGAGGAAGTCGCCGAAGAAATATTTTTTCGTTTTGATGTCTGACCTGGAATACGAACCCGGGCCTTTCGTCTAATAAGACAACACACTACCTACTAGACCACGGCGACTACATACAAAGATTTATAAAGACCCCTTATAAAGATTTTCAATGAAAACGGTTTAACCGTATGCATAGTTTTGTGGCTGAGTGTATGCATTTACTTTCACTGTCAGAAGACAAAATACTTTAAAAATCTTAAAGAAAAAACAAAAAAATATTTGAAGAAATTACAAAACGAAACAAATTCACACCTTAACGCCTTAAAAAATTTTTGTCTTTGAATTTTCTTGATACACTTACACTTACGTTCATTCATTCATTCATTCATTCAGTCTTTCAATTTATTCATTGAGCAACGGAAAACAATTATAAACCGTCTTTGAATTCATGAAAAAATAAAAACAAAGAATGAAAAAGAAAATTCAATTCAAATTTGCATCCACAATGAATGTGTAAATGCAGGAAACAGAGAAGTTTAAAATAATAGCACTTATGCTAATGAATGGCCAGATTAAATACAGATGACATTTAGGAAGTTGCTTACTCTCACCGATAACCAAAAACATTTGAACAATTTTGGTTCCATGATTCCTAGACATATTTTTTCATGAATTGTAGACATTCTGTAATGTTCAGAGTAACCCTCTCTATGGGCCCTCTCCATATTCTTCAAGGACATTTTCTTTTAATTTTTCTGACGATAAACTCCCCCTATGCCATCGACAATATTTGAAGCGTTCTGTTTTAATGATTATCCTGAGAGCTTTACAAAAACGTTTTTTGGGTAAACATTTTTAACCCTTACTTATGACAAAGCTGCACTATAAGCATAGGGTTGCCAAGTTTTGAATCTCTACGAATAAAATGGCAGTTTGGACGAACAAGGTAGGTTTCAATTTCATAGCACGCAGGAGTTAAGTGCTTCGATCCAATAGCTTGATGTTTCGAAAAATATTGTACTCTTCAGGGTTTCGGTTTACTCTGAGGTTTCCGAAAAAAAAACTGGCTGAAAGATTGTTGAAAGATGGCTCCACAGCAGATTTTATTGATACCAAGTCCAAATTTCCAATTCATTTGGCAGAAGACTGATCATTGTGGACCATCTTAGAGGCAAACATTGTGAAGACGTTCGAGAACTACACCAGACCAAGCAATTAATGGGGTCTCTATATTACTACACATAAGTAATTGGCCCTTTATTCAGAATTACAACCTACCTTCTCACATCACTTATGTTGCGTATGTTAATTTCGTACATGAGTGTGGGGACCTAATGATTAAAGTCCACTTCGAACGAAAAATTTTTAAGGAATTTTTTAGCAATTTTCTTAATAGACTCGAGAGTTTCGGGAAGAAATCTGCGTCTAAATAATCCAGCACACGACTCACGAAGCTATGGGGATAGTAAACTATAGGACATCGATGGTATTCTAAGTTTTCTATCAGGACACTACCTACCACCTGTTATAACGCCTTGAAACGTCTTCTAAATGAAACAAAGTGTAGACTCTGACAGTGGTTCCTTAGACTGGCAATGCTATTTTTTTTTTTAATAAATCCATCACTCAGGGGATGACCCCTACTCATGCAGTGCATTGTGCAGGTTTTTCAGGAAAGGTGGAAAGGGAGAGGGAAGATGCGAGTTGTTGCTGGTGACTATAAAATGGCCAGAGCTATACCTTCACCATTAGACAGTCTACAGCAATCGTACCCAAGAAGCCCGCAGTTTCTCACACCGCTTATGTTGTGTGTGTTAATTTTATGGAGAAGTGGCGGGACCTACAATTTAAAGTCGCCCCCGAAAGACAGATTTTTGAGAAACAAGAAGAGAAAGAGAAGAAATCGCCGAAAAATACTTTTTTTGTATTTTTTTTTATTTTTGATGCCTGGCCAGGGACTCGAACCCTGGCTTTATGTCTAATAAGCCCCCCAACCGCAAAGCTTTGAAGTTTGAATAGACGTTTTTTTTCTAATTTGTACGTAAAAAATCTTTCTTTGGGGACTTTATGCGATTTCATGTAGATTTTATATATCAATTCACAAAGGTTAGGCAAACTCTGAGTGGAAATAAAATTGCAATGAAAAGCTTTTCAAAAAACTGTCGCTCGGAGTCGATTTTAAACTGTAGCTCATTTTTATTATCTCCTGACAGTTACGATTCATAGATCCCATAAGATTCGGACAGACGTCAGGAAGAATTCAATACCATGTCTCCTGAATTTTTTTCTTTCAATTTCTGTTTATTTTTTACATTTAAAGTTGGCGATTTTATTTTTTAGGACTTCCCAGAGGTGTTCAATGGGGTTTAAGTCCGGTGATTGCGGCGGCCACTACAATACAGGAATCTCATTCTGTTGAATTCACAATTTGACGCTTCTTGCGGAATGCTTCGGATCATTATACATACATAATTGGCCATTACAACCCTTCAGTCAGGATTACGACCTAGCTTCTCACACCAGTTATGTTGTGTGCGTTAATTTTATACATGAGTGGCGGGAGCTACAGTTTTTAAAGTCGACTCCGAACGCCAGATTTTTGAGAAGCTTTTCATGGCAATTTTTACTCTTAGAGTCTTTGCCAGACATCTGCTGAGAGGAAGCCGCCGAAGAAATAATTTTTCGTTTTGATGTCTGACCTGGGATTCACACACTACCCACTAGACCACGGCGACTTCAATCATCAGCGACTTCGGCGACTTCGGATCATCATTGTCTTGCATAAATGCCCATTTTTTTTTTTTTTGGAAATATTTTTACTTTTAATTTTCTTCGTACTGCTGCTATATTTACAGCCATCACTGTTTACCGATTGTTACTCACGCTTCATGCGAGTGCCAACTAAAACAGTCATTTGACAATTGATTTCATTTAAACAACAAAAACAACCAGTTGAAGTAGTTTTTTCGTGTTTCTTTCTTTTTTTTTTGTATTCGAGTGTGTGTTTTGTCTTAAATTTTCTAGGGGGGCCTATAAAAACAATGACTGACACCTCATGTTCACACTCTTAGCCAACCAATTTGGTTGTTGTTGTTTTTTTTTGTACCTCTGATAGACAGCCAAAACAGCCTTTTAGTGTGTGTGTGTAAAGCCCTTCAAGTTTATGAGTTTTCAATGAAGTTCGTTCGTTCGTCCCCTATTCGACGGTGGAGGGCGGCGGGCGTATTACGTTGTAAATAAGTTTTCTTATCCGCGCTGCTATAACGTTAAAAATGATTGAGAAAAATTACTTTTGAACGTGAGTTTTTGTTACAAATTCAAGCGGTTGTGTTCCGCATGTTTATTTATTTTAAAACGTGTGTAGTAAATGCATTTAAAAATAAATTGAAATTGAATTTTTACAAAAAATAAAAAATATTTTCAAGAAAAATACTTTAAAAAAAATTGGAAATTTTATTTGTAAAGATTATGGTGGGGGGTCGGAAGGCCATAAGTTTTTTTTCCATGAATTGTGGAGATAATAAAGAGGGTATTAATGGTTTCAAGCATCTGTTTATGCGGGAGGTTTCCTTATAATTACTTTTAAATTTTATTATTATCATTGCCTTAAATTTTACAAAGTGTAGAGGGTTTCAATAAACATTCTACATCTTGATGTATCTTTTGCTATGATCTTGATTCCATTCCTACTTCCCTAGACCGGTTAGCTTCCTTCTCAGTCAGTCTAAACTTCCTTAGAACTGAAGTAACGTACATCTTCCCTCTTTCCACCTTTCCTAAACCTGCACAATGCACTGCATGAGTAGGGGTCATCCCCTGAGTGCTGATTTAATAAAAAAAAACGTACAGTAAGACTATATCCAAAGGGTGCTCTTTCTAACCGTAGTAGTGTGATAGCTGTACTAATTTTGTGAGTCGAGATTTTGAATTTTGAAAAAATGGATTTTTGACCAAAAATATTTAAAAATTCCGTGGCAATTTTGGAACATAGAAGAAACAGTGCACCGTTCTGATTACATATATCTAAATGGTAGTCCAGAGGTAGTCCTCTTTCGAATCGTGGTAGCGGTAGTGGAATAATTTTATCCCCACATCCCCCCAATTATCCTTTACATTTTAACACTTTTGCTCATAAACAATAACGATCACAATGGGAATTAAATTTTATATCATAGATCTAAAATAATTGCAAAATAGAAGACTAATCGTTTTATTGCCACTGTTAACAGTGCTTTGGTTACAGAAAAGTTTGCCCTGTTAGAGTCAAAAAGTGGCTTTGCTAAAAATGTGGGTTTGCGTCTTTGATTTTTAAATTCGAATTTATCTTCCCACACATAATATTTTCAGCGAAGTATTCTAAGAAAAATTTTTTCTTGAAAGATTGATTGACTCGTACTCAAAATTACATGGGTACTTATGAGTAGCGAAAAAGAGATTCAAAATTATTTCTTAACAGAACACAATTTAATCTTTACAGAGCACTGTTAACCTATAAATTTTAGCAGCATCACATTTGGCTTTAACAGAGTAAAATTTTCTCTTAACAGAGCAAAATTTACTCTTTACAGAGCACTGTTAACTGATTAACAGTTGCCATCTGAATAAGATCACTTGTTTAGGAGCTAATTTTAGAGCATATACTAGATCTATGAGTACCTTATCATACTCTAAGGAAGGTTCCAAGGCCTCTTAGTACAATCAACAATATACTCCCATATAAAGTGATATCTTATTAAGAAAATTGACTTTGAAAATATCAATTTTTTTATTGTAATTTCTCTAAAGGATCGGTTACCATTTTGGAACACAAAAAAAAATAATACACGATACAGACTACATTTAAATTGTAGTCCAGAGGTAGTCCACTTTCGAATCGTGATAGTGGGATACATACATAAATAATTGGCCATTACAACCCTTCAGTCAGGATTACGACCTAGCTTCTCACACCACTTATGTTGTGTGCGTTAATTTTATACACAAGTGGCGGCACCTACGGTTTAAAGTCGACTCCGAACGACAGATTTTTTTTGAGAAAATTTTCATGGCAATTTTATATATTCTCAGAGCTTTTGCCAGAAATCTGCTGAGAGGAAATTGCCGAAGAAATACTTTTTATATTTTATTTTGATCTCTGGCCTGGGGCTTGAACTCTGGCTTTACGTCTAAGAAACTAACTCACTACATACTAGACTATGGCGACTTCTTTATCTTCACACACATAATATTTTCAGTGAAGTATTCTAAGAAACAAATGTCTTCTGAAAATGTCCTGTTCTGAACATTTTAACATGCCTGAAACCAGAATTGTTTGAATGCTTTGACTATTAGACAGTATTTATTGCCACTGTTATACAGTTAACAGTGCTCTGTTAATAGCAAAGTTTACGCTGTTAGAGTCAAAAAGTGGCGTTGCTAAAAATGTGGGTTTAAGTCTTTGGTTATTAATTTCGAATTTATCTTCACAAACACATAATATTTTCAGTGAAGTATTCTAAGAAAAAATGTCTTCTGAAAAGATTGATATGGGGCTAGGGATAGTCTTGCTCTGAATATTCTAACATGCCTGGAACCAGAATTGTTTGATTGCTTTGGATATTAGACAGTATTTATTGCCACTGTTAAACAGTTAACAGTGCTCTGTTAGAGTCAAAAAGTGGCGTTGCTAAAAATGTGGGTTTAAGTCTTTGGTTATTAAATTCGAATTTATCTTCCCGCACATAGATTTCTAACAAAGTTTCGCTAAATATTTTAAAGAAACACTTTTCAATAGCAAATTATTCGTTTTTATATCGTATCGTTAAACAATAATTAATTGTTATAATTTACTAAACTAAACGATAATGATGATAATAATTTATTATTACTATTACAATAATTATGATAGAGATTTTCTTGTATTTTCATTTAAAAATTACTTTTCCTATCGCTTATATGGACTTGTAATTTTCTTCACTTCTTTTTCTTTCTTTCTTTCTTTCTTTCTTTTGTTATCTTTTACAAAATAATCGACCGACCAAACGACCGACACTTTTTCAAACAACAAGTGCATGGCAAACAACACAAGTCAAGATAAAAAAAAAACAGAAAAACAAAGAAAGAAAGGAAAACAACTGCATTCACTCACTACCACTGATTAAAATAGAAAAAAAATAGAAAAAAAATTTGTTTTCTTTTCTTTTTGTTTGTGCAACAATTTAATAAGATTTCTTTGCAACAACACCAACCACCAAGCAACACCAAATGTCGCCTTACAACTTTTCTTTTTGCAAGCTTTTAAGCAACTCGAACGACGACGGCAATTCAAAATAAAATGAAAACAAAACAAAACAACAAAAAAAAAATTTTGTTAAAAATATTAGAAAAATAAACAACAACAACCATAACAACAACAACGGCAAAAGCAATTGCAATAAATTTTAAAGAAAAAGTTTTATGTTGCAACACTGACTCTGACTCCGACTCTGCACTGCTGTATGCACTACTGCAATGAATGTGTTATTATGGAGCGCATCTGTTTAGGAAATCTGTGGTAAATAATCTACGTTTTGTTTTGCTATGATGGCAGACACAGCCTCATAATAATTAAAGAGGTTTTTACTGTTTGAAATTTATTTTCTCATAAAATATTTTCGTACGTTTTTTTTGCGTTTTTACTTCGTGGTATGGTTTCTTAAAATATTTTCAAAGTCTGTGTGTTAATTTTTTTTTTTATTTTGAACGCAGTTAGGAAGCCAGTAATAAAGAAAGAAATTCATTCACGATATTATATTCACGTGGTACCCTATGATATCTATTAGAGATCAGCAATGAGTTCATTTAAAATAATGAATAGAATCGAATCATACTCATAAGATGTCGGCACAAAGAGAACATGATAAAAATGTGAGTGTATTTGTGAGAGGCTTGTGTATAACCCAGAGGAAAATTGTTAGTAATTTTTTCAAGTGTAACCTACATACATAATTGGTCATTACAAACCCTTCAGTCAGGATTATTGACCTAGTTTCTCACACTACTTATGTTGTGTGTGTTAATTTTATTACATAAATGGCGGGAGCTACAGTTTAAACACGACTCCGAACGACAGATTTTTGAGAAACTTTTCATGGCAATTTTATTCACTCTCAGAGTTTTTGCCAGAAATCTGCTGAGAGGAAATGGCCGAAAAATACTTTTTGTTTTTATTTTGATGTCTGGCCTGGAACTCGAAGCCTGGCTTTACGTCTAATAAGTCAGCACACTACCTACTAAATCACGGCGACCTCACAAGCAATATGTAGAAAAATTTTTCAATAAAAACTACATAAAATTCAGAAAAATTTATGAAATCTTTATTTGAATCAATAGTACGGTCCATATAATTTAATGTTTGAAGATTATTTCTACATGCAAATGTTGACCGCAACTGCGCCTCAAATGGTCTATCCGTTTAGTCCAATTTTGGCATACGCTTTCCAACATTTCGGCCAGTATCTCACGAATAAATGCTTCAATGTTGTCTTCCAATGCGTCAATTGAAGCAAGGTTGTCTACATAGACATGAGCTTTAACATAGCCCCACAAAAAATAGTCTAAAGGCTTTAAAACGCACGATCTTCGCGGCCAATTGACCGGTCCCGAACGTGAAATAAAATGTTCACCGAAATCGCCTTTCAATAAGTCCATTGTTACGCGCGCTGTGTGGCATGTGGCACCGTCTTGTTGAAACCACATGTCATGCAAGTCAAGCTCTTGCATTGGATATCATCTCACGGTAGCGCTCACCATTCACAGTTACGTTACGATTCACAGCATCTTTCAAGAAGTACAGTCCAATGATGCCACCAGCCCATAAACCACACCAAACTGTGGTTATTTCGGGATGCATTGGTAACTTTTGCAATGCTTTTGGCTGATCTTCACTCCAAAATCGAAAATTATGCTTATTTACTTATCCATTGAGCCAAAAATGGGCTTCGTCGCTGAACACAATCTTTGGCCAACTTTCCAAGTTGTCTTTCACCAAAAATTCTGCGTTGCGGTAGGTCATTCGGCTTCAATTCTTGCTTCAGCTGTATTTTGAAAGGTTTCACACCTAAATCCTTCTACAAAATTTTCCACGTTGTTGAGTAACAGATGCCCAATTGCTACGAACGGCGACGAATCGCTAATTGATGGTCATCATTAACACTGGCCGATACAGTTGCTATATTTTTTTCAGTTCGTATCTATGTAAGCGTGCTGGGTTTAATTGGGTTTAATGTCCAACAATGTAAATTTGGTGCGAAATTTAGTCACAATAGCCCGAATAGCCGCTTTAGTTGGTCGATTAAACGGACCATAAAATGGAAGAAGCGGTCGATGAACTTTCTTAGCAGAGCACGCATTTTGATTAAAAAAATTCAATGATTTGCAAGCGTTGATTGTTTGTAAGACGATTCATGGTTAAATTCTAGACCAAACTGAAGATGTTGACAGTGAAACAAAACACGAAACGTGCGTAAGCTGTTTAAACCAATGTTGCCAAAAAGATAATAGCTAAAAAATCACCCTTTAGTTGAAAAATAGGAAATGTACAGCACTAAATCGCTAAATATTTGCCTATTTAACTTGGCAAATTATTCTTCCCAAAATGGAGATAATTTTTCATTTAATATTTGTAAATCTCATTAGAAAATAGTGAATTCTACTGTAATTTTTCTTTGGGTGTATAAAAAAAAATTCAAAAAGAAGCGACAAGAACCTGCTTCATTGAAAGTTGGCAAGCAACTGAATGCATTTTAATGCTAATTTTAATTAACATTGTTGATATTCCTGCCTTATGTGTGTAAAAAGCCGAAGATTATCTTCCCCTGAGGGTACTCAAAGAGAGTTTGAGTGTGTGTGTGTACGTATGTGTAATAAAACACAACATAGCCCACATACAAATCCGTTTTTTTATGGATTTACAAAGAATTTGTTTTTATTTCTTCCTTTCGCTCTTCTTCTTTTTATTTGTATTTAATTTTATGGTTCTAAGCATTTCACCACCACTTTTTACCACACTTAAGTTCTTTGGTGGATTATTTTTGTTTTTTTATTTTTACTGGCATAACCAACTCAATAATCAACCATGCCATGCGATGCCACACCATAGCATACAGCTTCTGCTAATCTCATTTCATGTTTTGAATGTGTGGCTGTGTGTGTATGTGTGTGGGTTCCAATAGAATTTTATGGGATTTTAAATATTCAAAGTCTCTCTCTCCCGCTCTCTCTCTCTCTCTCTCTCTATGGCGTGGTTGTTTGTTACATTTTATGATCATTATTTAATAAAGATTTTTGGGGGATTAAATTAATAAACACACACGCACATAAAATACGACCATATTTTGGGAAAAGGAAGTTGGTTTTAATCACTTATTAAATAATGCCATATTAGGCAGGCTCTGTGAGGGCAATTAAGAGATTTTTGAAAAATCATTTTATGATCATAATTACGTCGTATTATTTTTATTTTTTTTTATATTCTCTTAATGTAATCTGATAAGGGGAACAAAGGCTTTGATTTTGATTAATTTTTCCTTTATTTCATGAAATTATTGGCACCTGTTCCTCTTATTTTGAGCCATGTGATCGTGTGCTTTTGCAACCACAACTACTGGCATATTTTTCTGCTTCATTGAATCCTTTCTTATAAATCACTGCCCTGCCCTATCAAATTACAATTCACTGTCTTCCACCTTAAAAAAAAGGGAGCGAGGGACAACTGTTTTTTGATCATCAAAACCTTTAAACAATTTGTGTGTTACGTACCCCTTTAAATTCTTAACTAAAGGAGAAAAGAAAGATCACTTAAATAAAGATAAAAACAGAAAAAATTATTGTACAATATGAACTCCTATATAAACTGATCTTAAAACTTATAAAACGATCCTGGTATTTACTTCGTGCTCTAGATAATGAACGATAAGCTTTCAAATTGTCTTAAAAAACTATTCTTATTTGGCATAGAGTTCTGCTTTTCCCTTCCCCTGCATTTCTATGGCAATGGAGAGAAGAAAAAACTGACAGAGAAACTTCAATTGCTTGTTTGAAGAGAAACTTCAATTTGAATTTTTCTAAGATTTGTTTGAAATATTTTTGATTGAAAAAAGATAATGTAAAAAGACAAGAAGACAAATGAGATCGTTGGGGATTAAATTAATAAACACTCACGCACATAAAATACGACCATATTTTGGGAAAAGGAAGTTGGTTTTAATCACTTATTAAATAAAAATCATGCCATATTAGGCAGGCTCTGTGAGGGCAATTAAGAGATTTTTGAAGAATATTTTATGATCGTAATTACGTTGTATTATTTTTATTTTTTTTTTTATATTCTGTTAATGTAATCTGATAAGGGGAACAAAGGCTTTGAATTTGATTAATTTTTCCTTTATTTCATGAAATTATTGGCACCTGTTCCTCTTATTTTGAGCCATGTGATCGTGTGCTTTTGCAACCACAACTACTGGCATATTTTTCTGCTTCATTGAATCCTTTCTTATAAATCACTGCCCTGCCCTATCAAATTACAATTCACTGTCTTCCACCTTAAAAAAAAGGGAGCGAGGGACAACTGTTTTTTGATCATCAAAACCTTTGTGTTTACGTACCCCTTTTAAATTTTTAACTAAAGGAGAAAAGAAAGATCACTTAAATAAAAATAAAAACAGAAATAAAACGATAAATTTGATGCAAAATTGTAAAGAGAGATAAACAAATTATTGTACAATATGAACTCCTATATAAACTGATCTTAAAACTTATAAAACGATCCTGGTATTTACTTCGTGCTCTAGATAATGAACGATAAGCTTTCAAATTGTCTTAAAAAACTATTCTTATTTGGCATAGAGTTCTGCTTTTCCCTTCCCCTGCATTTCTATGGCAATGGAGAGAAGAAAAAACTGACAGAGAAACTTCAATTGCTTGTTTGAAGAGAAACTTCAATTTGAATTTTTCTAAGATTTGTTTGAAATATTTTTGATTGAAAAAAGATAATGTAAAGAGACAAGAAGACAAATGAGATCGTCTTGAAGTAAATAATCTTGTGATAGAATCTTGCTCTAAAATATGAAATTATAAATGAGGATAATTTAAAAGCAACAAGCAGAGTGATCAGATGTTTAAATCAAAATGAAAACATAATTAGAATTACAAAATTAAGGTCAAATAGTTATCAATTTGTTGTAGAATTTGTTAAAAGTTTTGAACTTGAATCTTTTTGCAGTTTTTGCAAGGAGCAACTACTATGCTTTTATCCGCAATTTTCTGTTGCCTTGTTTCAGTTTTATTAGCTCAAAGTTATCAGCTAAGCATTTATTTTATTTTATCTTAATCATCATTAAAATCTCTGCCCCAGATGACATTTTTAAACTTCAATGCAACTATAGCCTACAGGCCTCTTGTACTTTTCTCTCTAAGCATTTCGAATTTACTCTACGCCGGGAGTTACAAAACCTTTTTGGATGTGCATTAGTAAGTAAGAGAGAGAGAAAATAAGATGATAGCTCACCGTCATAGAAAAATGTTAATAATATAACCTATTTATACATTAAGTTTTATCTTTCACTTAGTAATTAGGAAACATTTTTTATATATTTGTTGTCATCTAATTTTGATCTATAAATTTCCTCTCCTACTAATAACCAACCTTTTAATTTTTCTAAAATATTACTTAAAGCCTATAAATTAAGTATTCCTTAATTCATAACATTTAAATTATTTACTTGACTATTAAAACAAGTAAAATATGTTTTAAGAATATATAAGACATTGGATTTTAATAAAATAATTTTTTAACATAAAATATTTTTTGAGTGTAACCCTGAAAAAAAAATGTTATAGCATCCGCTAACATGTGCACTCGCCGCAGTCTGATCGACGACTAAACAAAAAGGCATAAGCAAAGTGTGTGAATTCTATTTGCACAATTGTGCTATGAAATGGTAATTTCTACTCTACTCACTGCCATAGAAATTCAAATTCCATACAAAATCTCTGCCAATAATTTACATACACACACACACAGACACATAAAGTATTACAAAATTTGTCCATTAGCTTATAGCTACAGACGGTGTCCGTGTTAAACAGATCACTCATCGCCATCATTATTCATAAAAAAAATTATAAAAAAAAAGAAAAAAACAACAACAACCTTAACAAAATCAAAACAGAGACCCGTGTATGCGTCTATTTGTCTGGTTGTTTGTCTCTTTATTGTTGCTGTTGTACTGTGAACTGTTTTCTATTTCTCTTGTTTGTTTTGTTTTTGTTCTCTTTTATTTCTCTAAAGAATTATTTTTGTTGTCATTCTTAAGGCATATCTCATTTGATATTCTTGTTGTTGTTGTTATTGTTATTTACTTTTGTGCTAAATCAGTGAAATATAAATTCACTTTTTTTTTTAAATAAAATTTATTGTTGTTGTTGTTCAGTTGCTGTTGTTGTGTGTTCTTTATGATAATTATTGCAAAACATTTGTGTATTCTTTACTTAACGTTTTGCTTAACGCAGTCTTGCGTATTTTTTTTTTATTATTTTTATCACATAAAATTTACAACAACAACAACAGTAGCAATAATTGAAATGTTGACAATTTATTGGCAATACTTTTACTGTCTGTCTGTGACTGAGTAGATTTCTTTATGTGTGTATGGGTGTGTGTTGTGTGTGCCTTCGAATTACTGCTGAAAGTGAGGTGTTTTTTCATTTTGATGACTCATCACACGGGTAGTTCATGTTCCACCGTTTATGTTCCACCGTTGGATAATGTTGGTCAAAAGCAAAAAATAGACACAAAAAATAAAAAAACGTACAAAAAATAAATAAATTGTGCATTTACAAGGAAAACTTTATTAAAATAAACACAATATTTGCGGAATATGATAGAAAAAGAAAAAATAAAATAAAATATTTGTACGACTAAAGATAAATTTGTTGAAATGGATTTGAAAAATATTAAAGCAATTGCAAAATTGCTACATTGCCACATTGGTTATAACCATCAACGTCCCTTAGGGGCAAAACATCTTCGGCTATTTACACACATAGGGCACGAATATCAACAATGTTCGTTAATAAGAGCGTAAAAATGCATTCAGTTGCTTGCCAGCTTTCAACGATGTAGGTGCTTGTCGTTTTTTTTTTTTAATTTTTTTGTATATCAATTATACACCCAGAGAAAAATTACAGTAGAATTCACTATTTTCTAATGAGATTTTGGAGGAATATTTAACAAGTTAAATACGCAGTCTTTAGGGATTTGGTGCAGTCTTTTTTTCCATATTTGCCATTACGTAAACACATTATTAGATTACACTTGAAAATAATGGGTGATTTTTTAAGAGTTATAGGAAAATTTTTCAAAAAAAAAGAACCCATAAAATTCAAAAAAATGCATGAAATCTTTATTTGAATCGATAGTACGGTCCATATAATTTAATGTTTAATTGACCGCGACAGAGCCTCAAATTATCAATCCGCTTAGTCTAATTTTTACATACTCCTCCAAACATTTCGGCTGGTATCTCACGAATAAATGGATCAATTGAAGCGTGATTGTATGTATAGACATGAGCTTTAACATAGCCCCACAAAAAATAGTCTAAAGGCGTTAAATCGCACGAAATAGCCGGGAAATTAACCGGTGCCGAACGTGAAATAAAACGTTCACCAAACTCGCCTTTCAATAAGTCTAATAAATACGCGTGCTATGTAGCATATGGCAGCGTTTTGTTGAAACTACATGTCATGCAAGTCAAGCTCTTGCATTTTGAACAAAAAAAAGTTGGATGTCATCTCACGGTAGCACTCACCATTCACAGATACGTTACGATTCGAAGCATCTTTGAAGAAGTACGGTCTGCCAGCCCATAAACCGCATCAAACTGTGGCTTTTTCTGGATGTATTGGTAGCTTTTGCAATGCTTCTAGCTGATCTTCATTCCAAAATTGACAATTCTACTTATTTACGTATCAATTGAGCCTAAAATGAGCTTCGTGGCTGAACAGAATTTTTCGATAAAGAAGTCGATCTTCGGCCAACTTTCCAAGAGCCCATTCAGCAAAAATTCTGCGTTGTGGGAGGTCGCTCGGCTTCAATTCTTGCACCAGCTGTATTTTGAAAGGCTTCACATCTAAATCCTTCCGCAAAATTTTCCACGTTGTTGAGTAACAAATGCCCAATTGCTGTGAATGGCAATGAATCGATAATTGATGGTCATCATTAACACTGGCCGATATAGTTGGGATATTTGCTTCAGTTAGTACTTTATGTAAGCGTGTTGATGGTGTGATGTCCAACAATGTAAATTTGATGCGAAATTTAGTCATAATAGCCCGAATAGCCGCTTCAGTTTGTCGACTAAATTGGCCATAAAATGGAAGAAGCGCGCAATGAACTTTTTTAACAGCGCACCATGCATTTTGATAATAAAATTCAATGATTTGCAAGCGTTGTTTGTTTGTAAGACGATTCATGCTTAAATTCTAGACCAAACTGATGATGTTTAACAATGAAACAAAACACGAAACGTGCGTGAGCTGGTTTAAACCAGTATTGCCAAAAAGATAATAGCTTAAAAATCACCCGATATTACTAACAATTTTCCTCGGGGTTATTCACAAATACACTCACACTTTTATCGTGTTCTCTTTGTGCCAACGTCTGTCTGGTGATCAACCAAGAATAACAGCGTAAACAGTAAAGAGCATAAAAGAAAAGGGGTATCGGGGTTGCAGTTTCAATTTCATTTTCAACAACGTAGGAAAAAGGCAGGCGTTAAAACAAAACATAAGAAAGGGGATTAACGATTCTAAAAATCCTCGATTGTTTTAAATTTTTTAAAAAATAAAATTAAAAAAAAAACACATGGTTTCGGGGGACAAGAAAAGGACATTATAAAGGAATAAATTTAAATGACATTTAAAACACACAACATTCAACTCCAGAGACGACCATAGACTGTATTTCTGGTGTGATATGCTATCATAAATCCCCCTCTCACTATTAAGGAAGACACAAAAAAAAACCGAATTTTAATTGCCGGATTTCCTTTTTTATTTCGTTCTTTCATTCTTTCATTTACACTGTAGCTCTGTGTGCTCATTTCGTTTCGAGTTCTACAACAACATTTATTTTGTTAAACTGTAATTTGAGTTTTTCCCCCTCTTGTTTTTGGTTTTTTCATTCGTGACTTTAGTCCTGCTCTATAAATGTGTCCTTGATATGTAAACTAAAGGCAAGTTGAAGAGGAGAAAACTGTGTGTTCCTTGTAATTTATTTGAAAAATGCGTGATTCAGCATATGAAGCACGTTTTTTATTGTCCATAACAACACAATGGACTACAAAAAAAAGGGGAAAGAAATTCTAACGAAATTAAAGCGTTCTTGTTGCTATGAGTAGAAAATTGTGAATCAAATTACTGGACATTTCTTTCGTTTCATAATGTAACTGACCACATTGGCTTTATAATGCCCGATATGGGTGTTCATTAAATCTAAAAGAAGAACCTTCCCCCCTCCCTTCATTTCCATCTAAATATCTAAGCAATATGACACCTTAAATAAACTTGAATTGAAGAACACATTTATACAGTGATTCCTGTAAAGACGTTCATTTCCTATCATGAAATGAAAAATTGTTCTCCTTAAACGATAACAAAAACATCAATTTGAGGGTGATTTCTATTAATAGATTTCCCAATAACCACTGTTTTTGTATGGGGAAAAAACAAAAAAAAAATATGTGAAAAAAAAATATACTGTTTCCTTTAGCAATTAAAAAATTTGGAAGCTTTTATTGCGTTGAATTTAATTTACTAAAGAATTTTTAGTGCCATATGCCTCAAATAATAAGAATCATAAGTTAGTTTTCTCTTCAATACATATCTGCATATATAATTGGTCAATTACAACTCTTCAGTCAGGCTTATGACGTAGTTTCTCACATCACTTATATTGTGGATGTTTATAGTCGACTCCAAACGACAGATTATCATAATAATTTTATTTAATCTCAGGGGATTTTTGCCAGAAATCTACTGAAATTAAGTCGGGGAAGGAAAATTTTTTTAAAAATTTGTAGATGTTTAACCTGGGGTTTGAACTGTAGCCTCACGTTTAATAAGCCAAGACACTACCTATGAAAATCCGGTGACTGCAATGAGCATATTAAGTGAAAAAAGTTACGAAAAAAAGGCCGGTGATTCTTCACAAATAACTTTAAAGCCTTAGACATTTAGACAGTTTATTGGGACAGGTAGGAAGGCATTTATCAATTACACGATGCGACAGTGAAAATACACCCGAGTAACTATATACTCCACGTTGTTCAGTTAGTGAAGTAGAACTCAAAAATATTTTTTTTTATATTTCCCGAACCCTCCAAACTTGTTTTATTTAACAAAACTGTTTTTTTTTTCTTTAACTTTACGCACAAATTTCTGGTTTACTCAAACATTTCTGATCCGATTTCCAAAATTTAAACCTTATTGGAGAGGAGAGGGATGGAGCTTTAAAACGGTATACATATATCTATTATTTGACATAATATGCTATTAGATTTGATGAGATAAAATTGGAAAATGCCAATTTTTTTCATATTTTTTCAAGTTTGTCCATTCATAGCAGCAAAGTTTAATAAAAAAAATATAGGATAAGTGATAATATTCCTTAAGTCTGTTCTCTTGTGAAGAAATTAAGTCATAATTTGATCAAATCAAGCAATTTGACAAAAACTGTTTTTTTGATCTTTTCACACAAATTGCTGGATTACTTAGACTTTTTGACCCGATTTTCAAAATCTAGATCTTGTTGGAAAGGGGAGAGATGGACCTTTAAAACGGTATACATATATCTATTATTTGACTTAATTTGCTATGAGTTTTGATAAGGTAAACTTGGAAAATTAAAATTTTGTTCATATCTTTTCAAGTTTATCCATTCATAGTGCAAACTTTAATAAAAAAAATATAGGATAAATGATAATATTCCTTAAGTCTGTTCTCTTGTGAAGAGATTGAATCATCATTTGATCAAATCGGACACAAATTACCATAGTTATTATTTAAATAGTCTAACAGTCGAGTGATATTTTTTTGTATATGTTACCTCATCGAATGTAATTTTAGGTCATTATTGCTACTTAATCCCAAAATTTCGGAATGGGCTGTCTACCGTCAATTATTCCCTCTTCTCAATCTCCTCTTCTTTTCTTTTGCAAATCTTCCTCTCTCTCTCTCGTTCTCTCTGCCAAATAAAAATCAAATAAATTTTTGATTTTATTGGAAACAGTGTACTGCTCTAGCCAAATCCTAAACAACAAAAGGTAAAACTTTTGGAGTAAAAACCTAAACCAGCGTGTGCATTTGCTCAGTAAATATTGTCAGATGCATTCAAGATCAATATCGGATAAAAAGTCTCAGCTCTTCTAAATTTAACGTTTGTGTCTCTGCCTATCCTAAGAAACATACCACAAAGTAAACCTCATGAGATCTTGTTTCAAACATAATTGCTTCAAATGAATTGTCTAGCATCAAGTAACTCCTCTTTTAAGTATTCTCTGAAATAAAATTTAAACTCTATTTTTTTTTTTATGGGAAACAGTGTATTTTACTATCTCAATCCTGTACAACAGAAGGTAAAACTTTTACAGAAAAAACCAACACAGCGTGTGCATGATTTGTTCAATAATTTTTCAATACTCGTGCGTACTTTAGTTGGCCATTTCTTTACGATTTGTTCAATCGTTACACGATTTACACTTTCCATCATTTGCTACGATTTATTTGCCATTACACTAACGATTTACAACATACAACCCAACCCTGTAAGTTGTAATCAAACACACACACATGGAGTTTCACTCTCGCTCTCTTTCTTTCTCTCTCTCCCTCTCTGTATTGTTTACATCGTGTAAAGTTAACAAACATTTGTAGAATGGAAGAGCATGAGACATGAAATCAAAGTTCTTGACATTTTGTGGAAGCACAATATTGCGTCAAATTTTTTCAATTGCCATCATCGAAAAGGGAAAATCTTTTTATAAAAAAAAAATCTCTTTTGAAAACAATTTTCCCTAAAACAAGAAAAAAAAACAATTTTTTGTTTTGTCCTCTCTATTATGCTGGTAATTTTGCAACTGCTTCCATGTGATAATTTTTTTTCGTTTTACTTGCAACAGAGTTTTAATAACTGGGTGTGGTTCCAGTTGATTTACACAATACAGCCCAGGGTTTGCTTTTTTGCGAAATTGTAGTTGCGTAGGAATACATATATGAATAGATGAGTGTGTTCGGCTGTGGGGCTGTGTGCATGTGTATGATGTTGTGTTTGTATATGTGCTTTATAGTGGATAATTTTTTTAATGCCTTAATCATCTTATTGACACGCTGTTTTTCCAGGGTATGATTTACAACATGACAGTTGGTTGTTACTCAAACACAACATACTCTTAAACTCTCACACACACACATACAACACATTATCATTAGCAAAGTAGTACAGGCAATATTCGGCTGTTGTTGTTCTACTCTTGTTGTAATTGTAAATATTGATGAAAATTGATGGCGGCGACTATTATTTGACAAATTTTTTACACATGATGGGGTTCCTTATTTATTTTTTTCGCCGCTTTTTGTCACCAGGGACTTGAAATTTAACGGCAAAGTGATGGAATTTTTATTTGTAATGAATTGGCGGCTTTTGTAAATTGTTTTCGAACTCATTTTAAGGCAAAAATATTTTTTTTTAGATATTCTTTTGAAGATTTGCGAGCCGGAATAATTGGAAAAAATGTCTTTTTATTTTTAAATTAAATTCCCAAGGTTTTCAACCATAAAATGGAATAAAAAAAGGAAAATATTTTGCCTTTGTTAAGCAAATAGTCTTTTGTTAGGTGGCATGGTGTTGCTTTGAGTCTTCTTATGAAAGATCTCGATAAGTCCAGCATAAGCTTATTATTCGTCTCCAGACATTCATTAGTAGGCCATGACTTCTTAATCTTTGAAGTTCATATTCCAAACGCTTTTTTTGTGGTGCGAATAGGCTTTCTACTAGTGGTATGGTCGATTCACCTTCATTTTTTAGTTTTTATATCCTTAGTTGTCTAAGCTGTCTGTGCTCTCTTATAGGAAAAAACTAGATGACCCGTGCGAATATTTCGCATCGTTAGTTGTCATTTTTGTAATATAAAATGAAAACAATTAATAGAAATTTTATTTAAACAGTATTATCATGCAGTTCTATATAAAATATAATTTTTATCACTGAAGATATTAATTTTTCTATTTCTAATTATTTTTTGCCATTAGTGTTAGATATAAGCTTTAACATGAGATATCGTTCATTAAATTTGATGCGGTGGTATGGAAGATATTTGCAACCGACAAAAAAAAGTGCTTTAGAAATAATATATATGATATTTCTTGGGCGACTTCCTCTCAGCAAAAATTTTGACAATAAATCAGGGAGTAAATAGAAAATACCCATGAAAAGTTTCTCAAAAAAAAATTTGTCATTCGGAATCGACTTTAAACTGTAGATCCCGCTACTCATGTATAAAATTAACGCACACTACATAACTAGTGTGAGAAGCTAGGTAGAAATCCTAACTGGAGGCTTGTAATGTCCAAGTAATGTCCACAATTTACTTTGGAAATTCTTATGAAAGATCTCGGCATCCCACACTTAAGCGTATTGTGCGTCTCCAGACATTCATTGGTAAACCCTGACTTCTTAAACCTTGAAGTTTACATTCTAACGCTTTTCTAGTGGTGCTAGTAGGCATTCTATAGATTGTGTAGTCGATTTGCCTTCATTTTCTAATTTTTTTATACTTCGTTGAAGACGCCGACTGAGGCCTCGATTAAAACCCGAGGTCAGACGTCAAAACGAAAGTATGCCAAAAATATATCTTCGGCGACTTCCTCTCAGCAGATTTCTGGCAAAAACTCGGAGAGTTAATAAATTCCCAATGGAAGGTTTCTCAAAAAATATCTGTCGTTCGGAAACGAATTTAAACTGTAGGTCCCGCTATGCACACAACATAAGTGGCATGGGAAGCTAGGCGGTAATCCTGACATATACTTCATAATGACATTCTCGTTCATTAAGTTCAAGTTGCTCTCATTGTTGATGGCAGCAGAATATTCTGCATATTACTCTGCAGCATTTGTTTGGGAATATCCACAATTTTTACGTGATTGTGTTCAGGTTTGTATTCCCCACAACAGATTGGATATGAACTTTGCATATAAGTTGAGTACTTCAAGGTTCATTTGTGATTGTAATCACTCTTATGACACTCTCCCTTTGCTGCTCCAAACCAATTAACCTAACAAACTTCAGAATACTGTTCGGAGGCAATAAGGACAATTTTGTTCTTAGATGTTTACACCTGGGATACATTAGCACAGGTTCCAAGTATATTCTCTTCTGCTGATTCGTTTTCATCATCCCCGCTTCCACATATTGTTTTCGAGGCAATCCCCATTCTCCGAGCAACTGTTCTTTGAGTCTAAACTGCTCTAGCAAAAGGTCGATTCCTAACCTCAAGTCTTTCCTAGTTAGTCAAATGCATGACTCAAATCTCCTACTAATATATGTAATATCCCAACAAAAGTGTAAATCCTTAGAACCATTTTGAATTGTGAAAAGCCTCCAACCGCAACTCTTTCTATTTCACAAGCAAATTCTGACCTTAGTGGCGGCTTTCTTCCTTACAACATCACCATGAATTCAGAAATTAACTAGGATCCAGATTAGAGTGACCCTATTTCCCCTATCTAACGATTTCATGTTAAGGCGTTTGTCAAGATAGTGTTGCCAACTTAATTTTATAAACATGTTGAAACGTCTTTGTGGATGGATTTTAGTCATAAATGTTTAAAGATTTTTAGTTTTTAAATGATTTTCATCTGTGGAAAGCAATTTATCGTTGAATTGTTGAAAATATATTATATTCACACATTCGCTGCCAAGGACGAGTATACTCGTCTTGTGAATGCGGGATAATCTGTCAAAGACGAGTATACTCGTCCTTGGCAGCGAATGTGTGAATATAATATAATTTCAACAATTCAACGATAAATTGCTTTCCACAGACGAAAGTTATTTAAAAACTGCGGGATAATCTGTCAAAAACGAGTATACTCGTCCTACTTTGAATATATTATAACATGTAGGCTTTTCAATAAGCAAATTTTTCTTTTGCCAATCGACAATAGTGATGCCAATTTTCCCAATGTGTCTCGTTTCATTCCATTTTCTTTATTTTATCCATCTGCGTGATTTATTATTTTTTTTTTTACTAAAACGTATGCAAGTATGAAAAAGGATATCGAGTCCTTCTGCCTTCCTTTTGCCTACAACGAGTATACTCGTCTTTGGCTTTCTGCTTGTAAATGCTTATGTACGATAATATATGTGCTCTTACTAAGAAATAACAGGGTTTTGGTAAACAATAATACTCAAAATATAAATGTCAGTGGGAACGACTTCATATAATTTAGGCTTGGCAGTGAATGTGTTAATAACCAAATTCGAGTGTTGCCAGAGTAACGTTTGAAAGGATCATATCATATAGATTTGCTAGGAATAATGGATATAGGGTAACGCCAAACTAATGATATTGTTGCGTTTTTACCTTTTTAAAAACGTTTAAAATATGAGTTCGTTGATTGCAAACTTAGTAGAAACAAGTCGGTGTTTAGTTTCAATTAAATTCTTTATTGTTTGCACTACTTTTGTGTGCCACTGTTTGTAATCTGTCGTATACAACAACAATTGTTTGTTCGTTATTCTTCTCAGCTCACATCCTTTGCTTTACTTGTTCGTTAGTTCTATATAGCGGAGATTTTTAAACCACGGCTGTTTTCTTCACATGCAACGCGGTTTTACACAAGGTTGACTGAATTTTTACTACTCGCTATTTTCTTTGTCTGGGCTTTTGTATAGGCCTACTCAAACAGTCCGATGAACGTTCTTGATGTAGAATGTTCATGTTCTCGCTTTCTCAAGTGCTCTATTCATTTGTGCTTGTGTATTTTGTTAACATTGCTTGTTGTTGCGTTCGCTTAGTTGTCTATCTTTTTTCTCATACTGATGTTATAGGTTTACTTGTAATAGATATTTATTAGTGTATCTTTTGTTTATAGTTTAATGTTAATATTACACTGTTTCTCTTTCATAACAATATTACGCGTTAATATTGAATTTAATTCTTTCTAACAAAAACTGAAGACATGTAAACAAACCAAAAATTGTTTGAAAGACAATATTTTTTGGAAATACTGAGGCTCATGTACCACTTATTTTAAACAAAATTCAAGTGATCGAATTAAACTAATTGTGATTCCATTTTGAATACCTATTGCATATTAAATCGGTGCATTTTTTTTCCACCCCACGGTATAATATATAAATTGCCATATTATTGCATGCATTTTAAAAATAGAAACACTTACCCATTATTATCTCAATTAAATGGCATTAAAAAAACGAGATCGTAATTTAGTTTTCATTACATCAAATGCCATTTAATTTAGTCCGTCTGTACCATATTTTCTAAAAGTATGTGTGCATTCATTACCCAAAAATGGCACGAAAATTATAACAAATTAAAGATTCGTGATTGCCAGCTGCTGGCATGGCATGGTCTAGTCTGGCATGTCATGTTAGCTTTTAATATTACGAATAACACTATGCAACAAAATAATTTTTTTTTATTTCTTGAACCCTCTAAAATTTTTTTATTTGACAAAAACTTTTTTTTTTTGACTTTACTCATAAATTTCTTGGTTACTCACAAATTTCTTACTCGATTTACCAAATTTATACCTTATTGGGAGAGATGGAGCTTTAAAACGGTATCCATATGTCTATTATTTGACATAATATGCGATTAGATTTGATGAGATAAACTTGGAAAATTCGAATTTTTTTCAAATTTTTTCAAGTTTGCCCATTCATAGTAGCAAACTTTAATAAAAAAAAATATAGGATAAGTGATAGTATTCATAAAGTCTGTTCTCTTATGAAGAGCTTGAGTCATCATTTGATCAAAACAAAAACTGTTTTTTTGTTCTTTTCACACAAATTGCTGGATTACTCAAACCTTTCTGATCCGATTTTCAAAATCAAGATCTTGTTGGAAAGGGGAGAGATGGACCTTTAAAACGGTATACATATATCTATTGTTTGATTTAATTTGATATGAGATTTGATGAGATTAACTTGGAAAATGTGAATTTTTTTCAAATTTTTTCAAGTTTATCCATTCATAGTAGCAAACTTTAATAAAAAATATAGGATAAGTGATAATATTCTTAACGTCTGTTCTCTTGTGAAAAGATTGAGTCATCATTTGATAAAATCGGACAAAAATATTTTTTATATGTCATTTCATCAAATGAACTTTTAGTTCAAAAATTTACAAAAATTTTTTTAAAATTTTTTGATGGACATTTGAGCGACCACCAGAAGTTGGCCAATGTTGGCGCAAAAATAAATAATAAAATTTGCAAAAAAACACAAATATTAGATGAATTCTGGAAGTCGTGCAAATGTGAAATTGACACATTTAAAGAATATCCCTCTACTGTTAGACTCTTTAAATAATAACTACGGTAATATTTGTCCTATTTGATCAAACGAAGTGGCAATCTCTTCACAAGATAATGTACCTTCAGAATGTTACTACTTATTTCATATTTTTTTAATTAAAGTTTGCTGTTTTGAATAAACAAACTTAAAAAAACTATGAAAAATATTCGAATTTTCCAAGTTTACTTCATCAAATCTCTTAGCATATTAAGACAAATAATAGATATATGTATATCGTTTTAAAGGTCCATCTCTCTACTTTCCAATAAGATTTCAATTTTGGAAATTGGATCAGAAACGTTTGAGTAAACCAGAAATTGGTGTGAAAAGATCGAAACACCAGTTTTTGTCAAATACAACAAGTTTTGAGGGTTCGAGAAATATAAAAAAGGAATGTTTTTAAGATCTACTCAACTAAGTGAACAACTTGTATGTGGACTATTTACTTATTTGAGTGTATTTTCATTGATGCACCATGTAAATTTGATGAGAGTTTGAGTAATCCAGAAATTTGTGCATGAATTCCAAAAAAAGCAGTTTTTTGTCAAATAAAACAAGTTCGGAAGGTTCGAAAAATACAAAAAAAAATATTTCTAAGGTAAACTCAAACTAACTGAACAACATGGACTACTATGTAGTTACTCGAGTGTATTTTCATTGTTGCACTGTATAATTTTTAGGAAAACAAAGTGAATTTAAATAATAATTTCAATCAAACTGAAAACAACAATGAAATGCAATTATTTTCTTTGAACAGATTTAATTATATTTACATGATCTGTTTAAATTGTTTTTCAATGATTAACAACAACAAAAAAAAAGTAGGAAAAAATATTTTAAACATTCTAGACATGATTAATCACTCCCATCCTTGAGATTTGATTACCTAATGACAGCATGTTTTCAAGGCTAAACTAATTAGAAAGACTTTAAAATTCTCTTGAAAGATTTTGTTAAAGGGATTTGTAATAAAAATTGGTTCTCTTTAAAGTGTAAACAATTTCAAAATGAATTTGAATTTTTAAATAGAATTTCTATTCCTTTCTCCCTTACAAACCAAGCCACCCTTTGCTTTGCTTGGCCTTACAATGTATCACCCTACCTAATCAATATGTTTCCATGGGAATGGTGAAAGACAGATAAGCATTCGTTCTTTATTTAACCCCCAAAATGTTTTTTAATTCCCTTTTTTTTGGTTTGGTTTTGTTTTAAATGTGCATGAGTAAGTCTGTCTCATAACGGTCCAAAATACTCGAATTGTTTTTGGAAAATTTAACTACAAAGAGAATGAAATTGAATAACTGACTGACTGGTAGATAAAGTGTTTAAATGAATGCCTGGCTGCTTGCCTGCCACACGTGCCAGAGTCATAATTTATGATTAAACTAGAGAAAAAATTGAAATTAAAACAAGAAAAACGAATGAAAAATGAATTTATACTGAGTGGCCCAGTGTTAATGACAAATGTGCTAAAAATTGTCAAAACATATAGAAAATAACCGTCATGCTAAACAGCCATGATAAAGTGAATAGTAAAAACTATTAGGGGAAGAATATAAAGACTGTAACAGAAAATTCATTAAAAAAAAAGTACTTGCTTAACTGCCTTAAAGAAGTGTTGTGCTAATTAACTAATCTCAACTGTTGTTTGTTTTCCCTTCAGTATACATATCCTCGTGTTTAGATTTCAATGAGAATTGTTATGCTGTTATGATCTCTCAAAACAAGTCTTTCTGTTCTTTTGTTTTCTAGCAATATTGTTCTAATTAATTAACCACTGCTGTAATTTATTTCCCCCTCTATGTACATATTTTAGTGAATAGATTTCAATGCCAATTATTATGCTGTTATGATCTCTCAAAACAAATCCTTCTGTTCCTTTCTGTTCTTGTGTTTTTAGGAATATTGTTCTAATTAATTAACCACTGCTGTAATTTATTTCCCCCTCTATGTACATATCTTAGTGTTTAGATTTCAATGACAATTGTTTTGCTGTTATGATCTCTCAAAACAAATCCTTCTGTTCCGTTCTAATCTTTTGCTTTCTAGCAATGTTGTTCTAATTAATTAACCACTGCTGTAATTTATTTCCCCCTCATGTATACATATCTTCGTGTATAGATTTCAATGACAATTCTTGTGCTGATATGATCTCTCAAAACAAGTCCTTCAGTTCCTTTCTGTTGTTGTGTTTTTAGGAATATTGTTCTAATTAATTAACCACTGCTGTAATTTATTTCCCCTTCTGCATACACATCTTTGTGTGTAGATTTCAATGACAATGTTATGCTGTTATAATCTCTCAAAACAAGTCCTTCTGTTCCGATCTGTTATTTTATTTTCTAGCAATATTGTTCTAATTAATTAACCACTGCTGTAATTTATTTCCCCCTCTGTTTACATATCTTCGTGTATCGATTTCAATGCCAATTGTTATGCTGTTATGATCTCTCAAAACAAATCCTTCTGTTCTGTTCTGCGCTTTTGTTTTTCTCTCTTCTTAATGATGGGGGGCGGCGGAGAACAAAACGAGGCTGTGTGACTGTGAAAGGTTCGCCGTTTGCCCTTCAATTTTATAAGTGGCATGATTTTCAGTACATTTTCCCCTTTTTTTTAAACATGAAGGGCTTTTTTTCACTTGATTTACAATTTATTTGCTGGTGTGTTTTACTTTTTCAACGATTTTGAATAATTCTTCAAACTCTTTTCATCCTCTTTTCGTTTTAATAACGAATTTTCTTTTTCACAGTTTGATAGTGATATGGCTCTTCAATATAGAAACCACCCTGTTATGTGGCGAGCTTGGTTAGAATGGGTTAGATTTGGAAAGAGAAAAGCTAGGAAATTCAAGAAAAATAGGAAAACGATACTTAAATAGAAAGAGAGAGAGGGATAGAGAAACTGAATACAATTTGCATGAAATATTTGAAATTTGCCAAGAGATTTTCAATGGTTATTTGGATGGTGTTTCTTTTGTAGTCGCCGTAGTGTAGTAGGTAGTGTGCTGGCTTATTAGACAAAAGGCCCGGGTTCGTATCCCAGATCAGACATCAAAATGAAAAAATATTTCTTCGGCAACTTCCTCTCAGCAGATTACTGGCAAAGACTCTGAGAGTAAAAATTGCCATGAAAAGCTTTTCAAAAATCTGTCTTTCGGAGTCGACTTTAAACTGTAGGTCCCGCCACTCATGTATAAAATTAACGCACACAACATAAGTGGTGTGAGAAGCTAGGTCGTAAACCTGACTGAATGGTTGTAATGGCCAATTATGTATGTTATGTATTTCGGTGGTATTTTTTGTAGTCGCCGAAATCTAGTAGACGTAAGGCCCAAGTTCAAATACCAGGACAGATATCTGTAACAAAATCAAATATGAAAAAATATTTCTTGGGCGACTTCCTCTCAGCAGATTGCTGGCAAAAACTCTGAGAGTAAATAAAAATTGCTATTAAAAATTTCTTAAAAAAAATCTATCCTTCGGAGTTGACTTTAAACGGTAGGTCTCGCCGCATAAGGAGTCAGTGTCCCGGTATGATTTCAAAAATTTTTGCCATGGCTTTTATATGGAAACGTGGCCTCTGTATATATATGTGTGGCTATAACGTTTTAAAATCATTTGTTCTCTCTACAAGTTTTAACATTACCCCTTCCGTCCATTTGCGTACGAGAAAAATCTGTTTGCCAACATATGTTTGCAGAAGTTCTACTCCTGAAAAAGTGTCAATTATGTTGCAGAGATCAGCAATGAATCGTTTTTTCGCTACTCATAAGTACTCATGCAGTTTTAAGTATGAGTGAGTCAACAGAATTGAAATTCAACTACTCTGATTCATTCGTACTCACTACAACAATGATTTATAAGTGCAGTAGGTTGCAATAAGCATGAGTACAACGCTGACATCAAACTCTTAACATTCGAAATATGTTCGATTCATACGTCTACTCATTTAGATTCATAAGTTTAGAAAAGTGGTTTCAATCAATTATGTGCCGAAATAATATACAACACAAACGGGCTAATGACTATGTTGAATTAATAAACAAAATCGGGCTTTGGCAGATCAACATTTGATAGGAATGAAATCATCAATAAATTGTTTTTTCGCTACTCATAAGTACTCATGAAATTTTGAGTATGGGAGAGTCAACAGAATTGAAATTTAACTACTCTGATTCATTCGTACTCAGTACAACATTGTACAACATTATGGTGACATCAAACTCATAACATTCGAAATATGTTTGATTCATATGTCAATTCAAGTGACTCGAATCATTCATCAAAATTTAGAGTCTTAGTTGTTGTTGCATATACAAACAAAGAAGAAAGAAAAGAAAAATACAGCAAGCAAAGCAAACACTCAACTTTCAGTATTGACAAGTACACGTCCTCTAACCTAACCATGATATTAAAACAAGTATGAAAGCATCGCATAAGTATTTGAAATTATAAGTATGACTCGTGTCCATGAATGATAAACTAAAGATTACGCCTTACGCATAATTTCCCGTTAGATAACATGTTTGGGCTATTTTAAAGATTTCCAAGTCTTTTTCATATGTGAAAATTAATATTTATTCTAAAAAATGTGTGCACTACGTGAAAGTAGTTGGCAGTTCTGTAATATAACATACATTATCATTAGCCAATAGGAACACAATTTGGGTGACGTCATTGATTCAACATGCGCAGAATGTTTAAATTTTGTGTGCGTGATGGCGTAATCTTTAGATTATCATTCTGGGCTGCTAAGTATGATTCCTGGCTAACCATTAAGTGTTTCAATTTCCAATTTCGTTTCCTAAACTTGAAAACATTCCATGTGACTTTAAAATTTCATGGTCATCTTTGATTTTGTGCGGCTAAATCCTATTTAAGGATTTAAATTCAATTTTGCAAATTTAGATGATTAGATTCAGAAAAGTACGTTTCTATTGAACTCTTGGTCATCCATTAAGGGTTTCAGTTTCATGTGTTAAACTGGAAAGAATTCCACGCGACTCTAAAAATTTGCAACTCATTATCGCACTACGTGAAAGTAGTTGGCAGCTCTGCATTAGCCAATAGAAACACAATTTGCATGACGTCATTGATTCAACAGGCGAAGAATATTTTAATTTTGTGTGCGTGTGATGGCGTAATATTTAGTTTATCATTCTTGACTCGTATCAACTCATCGTTTTGAATACTTGTTGCTGATCTCTGGTGTGTATGTGGCAGTGTAGGAGCCAGTGTTCTGGTTTGACTGCAAAGATTTTTACCATGGCTTTTATATGGACTCGTGGCCTCTGTATGTGTGAATATAACGTGTTTGTAACGTTGTCCCTTCCGTCCATTTGCTTATGAATAAAATCTGTTTGCCAGCATATGTTTGAAGGAGTTCCATTAACTTCTGAAAGAGTGCCAATAGTGTTGGAATCTTTTTCTCTAAATGAACGGAACGGAATCTTGTATTTAATAAAGGCGTAGAGTGGAACCCCATTGTTTTCTTTAGTTTTTCAGTACAAAACATGTGACAAATTTCTTGAGAGGATTAAAAATAGCCTTCCATTCAATGCATATGATGGCAAACCATATGATGACAATTCATTTCATGTAAAAAACTGTTGACCTTGTAAAAGAAAACGACAATCCATGTAGTAGGGGTATCATCATCATATTCATTTAAAATGATAGAAAAGATAAAATTAAAATCAATTTAAAAAGAAACAAAAAAAGCGAAACTCTTTAGCTAATTATGTTGTAAATTTTTTAAAGCAATTTTAAACATTTCAAAGAGAAAAACAACAACGAGAGACTTTCAACAATTTAATAAACAATTTCAAATTTAAATAACCGGGCGGGTAAATACACTGAGCGCCATAAGTGAGTCAACAGCCACAATAATTTTAAACGCTTTTATTTTTGGAAATTTATTCGACTATTCTCGTTTACTTTTCTCGCTATCCTAAGAAAATCAAGTATTTTAGTGGTGTTTACTTACTTTTGGCGCTCAGTGTATAGTTGTAATGGATGGACGTGTATGTGTGTGTATGTGAGTGAGCCTGTATATCAGTAAACTCATACATGGCTGGGGCGAACGATTTGGTATGCAAACAGCATGTGCTGGATTGACTTAAAATGTCTGAAATTGAAGCAAATAATTGGCGCCACATTGTTTCGTATTTATTACAACAAAAGAAAAATGATGATAAAAAATATTACAATAAAAACTAAACTGTAATAACATTTAAAATAAATTGTCGATTAAATTTTCTCTCATGGTTTTTAATAATAAAAAAAAAAATACAAAAAAAAAATTTACAAAAAATATTATAAAATATTGAAAAAATTTTTTATTGTCAAATTATGGTTCATTGAACGTCCGTCAATCAGTCTGAACTTGTTTGTAAATGTTTTCATGACATGGCAGAGAAAACGTTGTAGAGAAAATTGCATGCAAATATTGCAAAAATTAATTGAAAATTTTTATACGCTTTTAATATAATCCGCAAAACAGGTGAATGCTGTCCAGTTTGTCGGCTGTGATGGGTCCATAAAATGTTTAATTTTTGAATATTATTTGACGTTTTATTTTACTGTGTATTAAAGCAATATTTACATTTCCAAAATATGTCAGAAGGCAGTCAATTTGGTTAGTGTTTGCTACAGCAGGACATTTATTTTCAAGTTCATATTGCCTACTTGCCATAGCCAAGTAGGTAGTAAAGAGTGATTTTTTAAGAGCTATAGGAAAATTAAAAAAAAACACATACAATTCAGAAAAATTTATGAAATCTTTATTTGAATCGATAGTACGGTCCATATAATTTAATGTTGAAAGATTATTTCATGCAAATGTTAACTGCGACTGCTCCTCAAATGGTCCATCCATTTAGTCCAATTTTGGCATACTCTTTCCAACATTTCGGCCGGTATCTCATGAACAAATGCTTCAATGTTGTCTTCCAATCCGTCAATTGAAGCGGGCTGGTCTGTATAGATATGAGCTTTAAGATAGCCCCTCAAAAAAATAGTCTAATGGCGTTAAATCGCACGATATAGGCGACCAATTGACTGGTCCCGAACGTGAAATAAAATGTTCACCAAACTCGCCTTTCAATAAGTCCAATAAATACGCGTGCTGTGTGGCATATGGCAGCGTCTTATTGAAACCACATGTCATGCAAGTCTAGCTTTTGCATTTTGGACAAAAAAAGTTGAATATCATCTCACGATAGCGCTCATCATTCACAGTTACGTTACGATTCGCAGCATCTTTGAAGAAGTACGGTCTGCCAGCCAATAAACCGCACCAAACTGTCACTTTTTCTGGATGCATTGGTAGCTTTTGCAATGCTTCTGGCTGATCTTCACTCCAAAATGGACAATTCTGCTTATTTACGTATCCGTTGAGCCAAAAATGGGCTTCGTCGCTGAACACAATCTTCAGCCAACTTTCCAAGTGCCCATTCACCAAAAATTCTGCTTTGCGGTTGGCCATTCGGCTTCAATTCTTACATCAACTTTATATTGAAAGGCTTCACACCTAAATCCTTCCGTAAAATTTTCCACGTTGTTGAGTAACAGAGGCCAAATTGCTGCGAACGGCGATAAATCGCTAATTGATGGTCATCATTAACATTGGCCGATACAGTTGCGATATTTTTTTCAGTTCGCACTCTACGTAAGCGTGTTGCTGGTTTAATGTCCTACAATGTAAATTTAGTGCGAAATTTAGTCACAATAGCCCGAATAGCCGCTTCAATGGGTCGATTAAACTGACTGACCATATAACGGAAGAAGCGCGCAATGAACTTTCCTAGTGGAGCACGCATTTTGATAATAAAATTCAATGATTTGCAAGCGTTATTCGCTTGTAAGGCGAATCATGGTTAAATTATAGACCAAACTGAAGATGTTTGACAGTGAAAAAAAAAACAGGAAACGTGTGTGAGCTGTTTAAACCAGTGTTGCCAAAAACATAATAGCTAAATAATCACCCGTTACATTAATGGCCTATTATATTTATGGATATCTCTGCCTTCGAAAGATTTGTTCAATTTCCCTTGAACGAAACATAGCTATAATAGCTGACAGACAAGTCACTACTCAAGCTGAATCAGCTAGGGAACCAAACTAAACTTACTATTTTAATTTAAGCAAATGGAGTAACCAAGATTTCGGTTGCTAATCGAACCTACAATTGTCACACTGCTTGACTACCATGACTTGAAACTCCGAAAAAAAATTCAATTGAAATTTGAAATTTTTAAATTAAAAACTTTTGAAGCCTCCATAGAAAGTAATGTGTGTGAAGATAAATTCGAATTTGAAAATCCATCCATAAATTTTAGCAGCGCCACACTTAGCGTTAACAGTGCACAATTTGATCTTCATACATACATAATTGGTCATTACAACCCTTCAGTCAGGATTATTAGCCTAGTTTCTCACACTACTTATGTTGTGTGTGTTAATTTTATACATAAGTGGCGGGACCTACAGTTTAAAGTCGACTCCGAACGACAGATTTTTGAGAAACTTTTCATGGCAATTTTATTTTTACTCTCAGAGTTTTTGCCAGAAATCTGCCGAGAGGCAGTCGCCGAAAAAATACTTTTTGTATTTTCTTTTGATGTCTGGCCGGGGACTCGAACCCTAGCTTTAAGTCTAATAAGCCAGCACACTAACTACTAGACCACGGCGACCACATATAGGACTTTTTTGCTGATAATATTAAGAGGCATTGGAACAATCCCTAGAGTATAATATGGTACTCATAGACCTACTATATGCCCTAAAATTACCTGCTAAACAAGGGACCTCGTTCAAATGGATACTGTTAAACAGTTAACAGTGCTCTGTTAACGGCAAATTTTGCTCCGCTAAGATCAAATTGTGCACTGTTAAGATCAAATTGTGCACTGTTAACGCTAAGTGTGGCGCTGCTAAAATTTATGGGTTGCGTCTTGGATTTTCAAATTCGAATTTATCTCCACACACATTAGAAAGTATGATAATTTAAGCAATTACTTGTTGTTACACCCCTCGTATGAGTGGATAGTAAAAGTGGGCAATTATTTAATAATCTTTTTTTTATTCTTTGTTTAATTTTCTCTACTAATTGTTGCAAACACTATGTATGGTACGATACAAAGTAGAGGCTCTATTTCTTTTTAATGAAGAAAAAACGAAAAAAACAAGGCGAAATTACATAAAATTTTCCTTTTCTCCCATAATAATAATAATAATTATTATTTATTATTATTAGTTTTCCATTATTATTGATTTTATTCTCTTTTTTTTTTTATTGCGGTTTGTTTAACAAACTTGTAGAAAAAATAAACGAAGAAAAATGGAAAGAAAAAAAATCGAAAGTGATTAATGGTTATAAAGTTTTGCACACACATAGAGATTTGATTTGTTTTCTTTATTTACGATAACAAAAAAAATTTTTAATTTTAAAAAACTTTTATTTACGATAATTGATGTACGTATTATGGGAAAAAAAACCTAGTCTAGTGGTCAAACAAAATCCGGTAAAATGAAGAGAAAACTATACGAATTCAAAAGTCAATGACCAGTTTAAACAACACCAATAAACAATTGTTTTGTAAGTATGGTTTTAACAAATACATACGTACGTACAGTGGAACCAAGCAATAACAAACCCATTGGCAGATTAATTTTTTTTTTTTGTTTTTTAATAGAATTCCAAAGACACAAACCCTTATTTATAGGGGAGAAACTTGTTGCCTTTAACAGGTTAAACTTTGCTATTAACTGATCACTGTTAACTGCTTAACAGTGACAGTAAATACTGTCTAATATCTCCAAAACGTTCGAACAATTCTAGTTTCAGGCATGTTAGAATGTTCAGAGCAAGACTAACCATAGCCGGTTATCAATCGTTTGAGAAAAACATTTTTTTTCTTCTCAGAATACTTCACTGAAAATATTATGTGTGTGAAGATAAATTCGAATTTAAAAACCAAAGACGCAAACCCTTACTTTTAGCAAAGCAACTTGTTGCCTTTAATAGGTAAAACTTTGTTGTTCACAGAGCAATGTTAACTATTTAACAGTGCCAGAAATACTGTCTGATACCCCAAAGCATTCAAAGAATTCTGGTTTCAGGCATGTTAGAATGTTCAGAGGAAGACTAACCATAGCCGCTCATCAATCGTTTGAGAAAAACATTTTTTTTTTCTTAGAATACTTCACTTTTGCTTCTGTTCAACAATATGTTCTCGACGCAACTGTATTCATAAAATTATCTCTCAAAATTGTCTGCCTGTTATTCTCTTCACTTTTATTATACATTCTGTTTGCTTAGCACTTCTAAAGGTCTTACCAGTTTACTCGTTCTATCTAGAGCACAATTAGGACCTTAACAGATCATGATCCCCGCTGATGCCTTGCAACGGGCTTTTCTCCCAATATCCTAACAATAATAGTGTTGAAGTCCATTAAAAATCAAAATCCATTTTTATTTTCAAATCAAAACCCATCCGTAAAATGTGCCACACATTGTATTGCACTGGCAATATTGCTTTTAATTCATAAACAAATTTAATAATTTTTCAATTTTATTTGTACGAGTACATTGAATACGTATTGTATTTGCATTATTATTACGTATGTATTTTGATTTTTATTTTTATTATTATTGTTGTTGTTGTTTCCTATTGAATAAATACATCACGTACAACGTTAATGTCTAATAACAATTGAATTTAATGTCAAAATATTTCAAATAATATTTCGTTTTTAATGTAAATAAACATACACACACATACACACACTTACATGACATGACAACATTTGTCAGTTATTACAACCCAACAACAAACAGACATTGTTGCCAATCGTTTACAAACAAATGTAAAACCCGTTTTGAGTTTATTTTTTCATCAAAGATTTCTATTTAAATGGTCATTTAAGTGGTCATTAAAATAATAAAAAAGAAATACGATTTAATAATAAAAAATAAAAAAAGAAATTCAATGAAATGGACAACAATTTCTATTGAAAATTATAATAACGATTGGAAATTTATGCATATTTTGTTAGTCTCTCTCGTAATAATTATGATTTTATCATTACTTGGTTGATTGATAGGCTAATAAACGAGAGGAAACTGAAAGACAGTAAAACCCAATGAAACTGTTATCAATACCTGGTTGATTGATAGGCTAATAAAACAGAGGAACCTATAGATAGTATCACCCTAGAAGAGAAGGTATGGTGAATTCATTTGAAACCCTAATGAATTAAATGTGTGGAGATAAATTCGAAAGAATGAAAATCCAAGACGCAATCCATAAATTTTAGCAACGCCATATTTGGCTTTAACAGAGCAGAGATTAGCAACGAGTATTGAAAACGATGAGTAGATTCGAGTCATACTTATAATTTCTGATACTTAAACGCATTTGTACTTATTTTAATATCATACTCATACTACTCATACTCAAAGTTGAAAGTACTTGTCGCATTCATACTTAACAAAACGCACGATGTTGTTGATTTCGAATCGCCTCTACTTAACATTTACACGAAGCACAAAATAAGTATGAAGTCGCCGTGGTCTAGTAGGTAGCGTGTTGGATATTAGACGTAAATGCCAAGGTTCGTGTCGCAGGCCAGATCTCAAAACCAAATACTAAAGCCTGCTGCAAGGTATCAACGGGCATCATGATCAGTTAAGGTCCTAATTGTGCTCTAGATCGAACCAGTAAACTGGTAAGATCTTGGCAAGTGCTAAGCAAACAGAATGTATAATAAAAGTGAAGAGAATAACAGGCAGACAATTTTGTGAAGCAATTTTATGAATACAGTTGCGCCGAGAACATATTGTAGAACATAAGCAGAAGTGTTCGATCCCAGAGCGATCATACCAGAGAAAATCAATGAATATTCAAAACGATGAGTAGATTCGAGTCATACTTATAATTTCAAATACTTATACGCATTCGTACTTATTTTAATATCATGGAACTTTCTCTACTCATACTCATACTTTGAAATACTTGTCATACGCATACTTAACAATAACGCACAATATTGTTGATTTCGACTCTCGTACACGAAGCACAAAATAACTATGATTTGAGTACAAACACTGCAATACTCACAAGAGGGTTGTGTGTTTGCTTTGCTTGCTGTCTTTGTCTTTTCTTTCTTCGCTTTTTGTAAATTGTAACAACAACAACTAAGACTGTAAATTTTGATAAATGATTCGAGTCATTTGAATTGGCGTATGAATCAAACATATTTCGAATGTTATGAGTTTGACGCCAACATTATGTTGTACAATGTTGTACTGAGTACAAATGAATTAGAGTAGTTGAATTTCAATTCTAATGATTCACTCATACATTTCATGAGTACTTATGAGTAGCGAAAAAACGATTTATTGCTGATTTCTAGTGGATATAGCCAACATTTCTATCAAATGTTGACCCGAATTTGTTTATTAATTCAACATAATCATTAGCCCGTTTGTGTTGTGTATTATTTGGGCTCATAATTTAAAAGTATTGCAACCACTTTTCTAAATTTATGAATCTAAATGAGTAGGCGTATGAATCAAACATATTTCGAATATTATGAGTTTGATGTCAACGTTGTACTCATGCTTATTGCAACCTGCTATACTTATAAATCAATGTTGTACTGAGTACGAATGCGTCAGGGTAGTTGAATTTCAATATTGTTAAGCCACTCGCACTAAAAACTGCATGAGTACTTATGGTTCGATCGCAAAGTGAAATATGCAGTAGATATACACAGTGAAACGTATGTATTTCTTTTAAGCTGCAGTCTTTACCATAGAAAGATGTGCTCTATATAATTTAGGCCATGAAGTGCAATACTATGTGACATTTATTGCTCGATTATGGGCGCCAACGGAATCCCAGTTGCATTGCCAGATGGTAACTAAAGATTTTGTAGTTGCCGAAAAATACTTTTTTGTGTATGAAGTATTTAAATGTTGGTTGTCAGTTGTCGTTTGTAACACTCTTTTTGGCAAGTGGTAACGCAACGGAGGTTGAGTTCCCATCCATAATCGAGCGATTAGGTGTTATCTGAAAACTCAGTTTCTATGATTCGAAATTAGAATGGTAGTCTAAATCAGCTAGGCAAAGAAACAAAAGTGTGCCTCTTTGCTGGAATTTATGTGGTAATAAGCAGTCAGATCCGCTTGGAAGCAAGAAAGTTATCACACCGCTGATGAGACATCTTTGGAGTTGGGAGAGGGGTTTGAAAGGATGTCCCCGACAAAGGGAACGATTATGACGGGGAGAAATTCTTCTCAAGTCAAAAAGCAACAGTTATTGTTGCCGTAATCTAGTAGTGTGTGTTGCTTTATTCATGAGGCCTCGGTTCAAACCTCGAACAAAACGGAATATGAAAAAGAACTACTTCGACGTCTTTTTCTCTGCATATTTCAGGTAGAAATTTTAAAGTTAAAAAAAATTTGCCATAAAGAAGTTTCTAAAAAATCTGTCGTTCGAAGTCGACTTTAAACTATAATCACGACATGGATAGTGTGAGAAGCTGGGTTGTAATGATCAACAAAGTGAATAAACTTTATGTTGGATAATAAAAATGGGAAGACAGACTATCCAGAGGTAGCCAAAGCATAGCAATTATTAGAACACATACTTTGAATCTGATGATAACCAAAAATTTACACGAAAATCGGTTGTCTTATATAAAATCCGAACAAAAAAATATTTCAAATAGTTTTTTTTTATTGTCTTTATCACCACAATTACAATATCATGTCAATATGACAGCTGACAATTCAATACGTGCCGTTAACTTCCTTCCCTTCAGTGACAATATTTGTTTTGACTTTAAATGAAGGGTGACTTTTTCAATATTGCGGTAGTAATAGCAACTGAAATTTGAGTAGAAATACAAATTTTTCTTTCGATTTCAATTTTATTTATTACTGTTGAAATATGGCATAACGAGAAATGATGTGTGATATAAAATACCAAATACACACACACAAATAAATAAATACGAAAATTTTGTTAAAAACAACAACAAAAAGAAGGAAAAGAAAGAAAATTAAATTTAATATTTTTAATATTCATCAAACAAACATTCGAATAGAAAATATGCGATTAAACTTGACACCTTTTTTTTGTTGTTGTTGGTGTTGTATTTTCTTACGGTGCATGCATGCTATTATGGTGGGTTGAATTAAAACAACACGCACACACACATACACACGGCATAAAGCAAACAGATAGAGACAGACGTCTGAGAGTATCAATTTCAATAGCATGTGGTGAGTAACAAGCAAATACAAAGAAGCATAAATGCAATGAGCAATAATAATGGCAAAGTGTGGTTAAATTTTGTCGTACATAATTCAAATAAAAACAAAAACAATGAAAAAAAGCATTGAAAAGTAAACAAAGTTGTTTTTCTTAATAATTTTATAAAAAAATTAAAACAAATTGGAAAAGGCCTTAAAACAAGTGTAATAAGCTTTCAGCAGAGAACATTGATAACGGTTTATAGGTGGAAAATATTCTTCCAAGCAATCGCCTATGTAAACAAACATCAACAGAGAGTTGTATGTAGTTGTTGAGATCACTTAAAGGGAAGAAAAACAGTAAAACCAGTGTTAGAAGCAACTCTACGTTGTTAACACTGGTTTTAATGGATGAGGTGGTGGGTTATATTCCTACACTTGCAAACCCGCTCTCATGTAAATAAACCGCTACAGTGAATGATTGTTTTATAAGATGTTGAATATTTTTAATTATAGTCGTGTATATCACTTAAAGGGAAGAAAACACTGAAACCAGTGTTAGAAGATTTTCGCTGTTAACACTGGTTTTAGTGAATAAGGTAGTGGGTTATATTCCTACACTTGCTAACTCGCTCTCATGTAAACAAACCGCTACAGTGAGCGATTGTTGTATAAGATGTTGAATATTTTTAATTGTAGTTGTTTTTATATCACTGAAAGGTAAGAAAACCCTGAAACCAGTGTTAGAAGATTTCCGCTGTTAACACTGGTTTTAATGGATGAGGTGGTGAGTTATATTCCTACACTTGCAAACCCGCTCTCATGTAAACAAACCGCTACAGTGAGTGATTGTTTTATAAGATGTTGAATATTTTTAATTGTAGTTGTTTTTATATCACTTAAAGGGAAGAAAACCCTGAAACCAGTGTTAGAAGATTTTCGCTGTTAACACTGGTTTTAGTGAATGAGGTAGTGAGTTATATTCCTACACTCTCTCTCATGTAAACAAACCGCTACAGTGAGTGATAATATTTTCTTAAGAAATCGAATATTTTGACGGTAAAAAGCAATTGGGGTTGCAATATCATAAGAAATTAAATACTTTAAACATAAATTCAATAAAAAAACCAAAGAAAATTGTCTTGAAATATGACAATAAATTTTAATATTTAAAATAAAATTGATTGACAAGTAATAAAATCTAATAAATTAAAATTCTATTGAAAGAAACCTTAGGAAATAAAGAATTTAAAAACAACAAATTTTAATGCAATGGCTTTGAAAAACTCATATAACAGTAGCAGGAAATTAAATAAATAAAAACATAATGATATTTGTATTAAATTACACAAAAAAAAACAACAATCAACAACAAGAAAAAAAATTCCAAAAATTTAATTTTAGATCTTCAGCAACGAAAATATTAAAATTAAAAAAAAAATACCAAAAACAAGACTTTAAAATAAAATAAAAAAAATCTTTAAAATGTTTTATTAACTAGAAAAAAAGAAAGAAAGAAAATAAAATACTTTCAAAAAATCCAAAAGAAAGCAAAGGAAAACCTACAAAAATGTCTTCTGATTTGATAAGCGATCAACCTGCGCAGCCTAATAGTGCCACTTTGAATCAAACACTTGTAAACTCTGACACTGCCAATGATGATTCCAAAGTTGAGGTCATGGTCTTAAGCAAGTCCGATAAGACTTTAACGAAAAACATCGATGCCAAAGATGATTCCCTAAGGAAACGTACTTCTTTGATAATAGTACCCCAAAAGGATTCAACCGATATGGAGGATTACGCCTCAAACAATATAACCCATAATATGAGTTCTTCTACCCTTGACAATGAAAATTGCAATGAACTTGTAAGCGATAATGATAAAACCATGGAAAAATCTTCTACAAAATCATTGGATTCATCCATATGCTCTAATCATTCCTCTGCAACTGATGAAGAGGATTTAAATGAGCCTCTTAAGAAACCTTTGAATGCAAACAAATGTGACATTAAACGCCAATCTTTGGCAGATAGTGTGGATAGTTGTGTCTCACGTTCAAATAGTTCTGCCACCTCTGCCTCTATTTCCACCTCCACCTCCACTTCCTCATCCTCAAAATCTAGTTCTTCTGGTGATGATGTCATACTCGATGAAGACTATCAAGATTTGGAAAATGGCAACATTATTGAAGACTTGGAAGCGGAAAGAAAAAATTGCATTTCGAATGCTTCCTCCTGCATTGATGACTATTCGTTGAGGCAAAAATATGAGGAGTACGTAAATGCTAAAGCACAAGATGCCAATGGTGGTGGTGGTGACACCTCAACCGATGCTGATGAGGGTAATATTGAGGGTGATGATGATGATGAATTGGCAGAGCCAAACAACGCAGTACAAGACCAAAGACAAGCAATAACAAAGTCATCGCCATTGTCGTTGTCGTCGTCAGTGTTGCATGAACATAATGAGGGCGGTTTGCTTGGCGGCAGCAATTTTGATGAGGTTGATGCTCAACCACGTAGTTTACCACCATGCGATGCATTGTTAAGCCCTCAAGAGGCTCCCATGGGTAGACGTTATGCTGAAGTGGCTCAATTTAAGGGTAACAAACGGTAAGTTCAATCAAATGCCAAGTAATATTACAATAATACAATACAACAACAACAACAACAATTGAGAAAAAAAAGTTCACTCAAGTTTGTTTTAAAAAAATTTAATGACCTTTTTTAGGAAGCGTGGATTGTTTTTTGAAGCGAAAATTTAACGTTTTTTCAGATTTTTGAGGGAAATAATTACTTGTAGAGGAACTTAAGGAGACATTAGGTTTGTTTTAAACCAAAAAAATAAAGTAATTTTTCTTTGTAATTATATTAGAATAAAAAATTCATTTTCCCTTCCATAGCTTCTAGGAACATAAAGCTGCCACAATACATCTCTCCCTCTTTCCTATTAATTTTTTTCTTTGTTTTCAGTGTGTTTTATTAAATTATTATCAGCCAAAGTAGTAATTGATCTCCTGTAGCAGTTTCTAGATTAATAGGGTTGCCAACTTTCCACAAATAAATTTAATGCTTTTTGTAAAATTTTGTTTCTTATAAAAAATCTAATAAATAATGATAAAAGGAAACGAAAATACATGTAAACGATATCGTGATATCTTTAGAATCAAATACTTAGTCAAGGTCCATGATTATATTGAAACTTGCTTGTACAATAAGATCACAATAGAAATACTGTGTCAAGATTTCTATGTTACTCCTAGTACCAGAAAGTCTACAACTTTCACATACAGTTCGGTTAGTTTAGTTAGCTTTGATATCACAAAGCTCACTTGAGCACACATAGCGGCCCGTTGTGATGCCACAAGAGAACGCAGTCCCTATACTGACCAAGTTCCACCCAAAATCAGGGAGAAGGAAGAAGCTGGTCAGCGCAAGGGCTGTACAACAAAAGCATGACTACGCCGCTCTATAAAAACCATCCAGAAAGTTTGATAAACGAAGCTACACTGAGCGCCATAAGTGAGTCAACACCCACTATAATTTTAAATTTTCTATTATAAAAATATTCTTTTAGCACAACATAATAAGTGATAAATTAACGGTTTTATTTTTCGAAATTTATTCGATTATTCTCATTTACTTTTCTTGCTATCCTAAGAAAATGAATTATTTCAATGGTGTTTACTCACTTTTGGCGCTCAGTGTATATCCTTGATATCAATAGATGATAGCTCCGTTAAGCTAACAAGGAATGGGTAGCCAAATAACCTATATCTACACCTAGCAAGAGACGGGCACTGGCAAAGAAAATGAATAACGGTTTCCTCTTCCTCAGTGGATCTGCATCCACGGCAGAAGTCGTTAAAAGGGAGTCTCATTCTCTCCGCGTGTCTACCCATGACACAATGGCCTGTAAGCACGGTCACTGTAGTCGAGATGACGTCACGACCAAGATCAAGTAATTGGTTAGTATGCCTTCTGCCATTAAAGGCCAGGTGAGTCTAGCGGTAGAACAGGACTTGGCGTCCCGAAGGAATTTCCGCGCAATAGCCAACTTGAAGGAGGCAAGTGACATACCCAATTCAATAGAAGAGGATTGGTAAGCTCGTCGGCTCCACAGTTTCCCGGAATGTCACTGTGCCCAGATAACCACACCAATGAGACAGAAAGGAGATCCAGACAGCGGCGATGTTACCTAACGATCCTAGAGTTTTTCCATACAGTGTTAAAAGAAAAAACAAACACCCTGTCTGTTATGATTAGTTAAGATTTCGTCTTCTATTAATCAGACAATATGAGGCACTTATCAGTATACCAGTTATTGACCTTCTACGCTAGGAATTTTAGCCACCGGATCCTTCTTCTCTTTACCTTTCTATTTGAGGATTCCCAGGCTCTAAGCAAGATTGACTATAACAAGTCTGATAGGAGTCTTGATGGTAAATTAAGCACTAGATAGATGAGGAGCCTAGGGAATGCTATGGAAGTCTATACGGGGAATTCTCTTTTTGATCTAAGAATCTTCAGTCTCTGAGTGAGATTGATTGTAACTAGACTGATAGGGGTCTTGATTGTCTTCACGGACAGACCTGAACTTGGGAATAAAGTACCAACAGCGTATTTTCTTTCCGAAGAAGGAGAATGAATCTTAGAATATCTCATCCCGTCCCCATATTTACTGCAACGTGTTTCAAGCCAAGATAATGGCCACATATTACGCTGACTCTAAGCCAAAGGGATCTCAAACTGGTTAGTGTCTCACTTGATTTGATTGACCCATAACAAGTCTGATAGGAATCTTGATTGTATATTTCATGCCTGGTCGTCTGACATTGTGAGCTCCACAAATTCAGTCGAAGTTTTTACGGACAGACCTGAACTTGGGAATAAAGTACCAAGACCTCACTTTCTCTCCAAAGGAATTAATCTTAGAATATCTTTCCGTTTCCATGTCTACTATAGTGTATTTCCGACCGAGATAATGGACACAAATCATGCTGATTCTAAGCAAGGGATCTCAAACTGTTAACCAATCTAACAGCCAATCTCTGACAGCCAAGTGTTAATCAGATTTCAGGTCGTAACTGATTGTCATATGCTGCGTCACCGTGGTCTAGTAGGTAGTGTGTTGGCTTATTAGAAGAAAGGTCCGAGTTCGAATCCCAGGTCAGACATCAAAACGAAAATATGAAAATACTTTTTCGGCGACTTTCTCTCAGCAGATTACTGGCAAAGACTCTGAGAGTAAAAATTGCCATGAAATGCTATGCCACAGAAGGCACACGACCTCTATCAGATGTCAATCCACAATCCAATGAAATATTAGAGGTTTTCTGACTGTTTGAAGTCGCCGTAGTCGTCTAGTAGGTAGTGTATTGGTTTATTAGACGTAAGGCCGTGGTAAAAACCCCATCATTTCTTTCGTTGACTTCTTCTTTTGACAAAAACTGGCTGCTCTATAGCATCTTCAAAGAGGCTTAAAAGGCTGCTCTGTACCAGAATATTCTCTGATATGCTTGGATACCCGTAAGTCTAGTAAGTTGTGCTTTGGCTTAGGTTAGGTTAGGTTAGGTTAGAGGACGTGCACCCGGAGGTCGAAATTGACCCATTGTACACTGTCCTTAGGGGAGGAAGAAAAAGGAGGATATAGGAAAGTAGGGAAGGGGAGGGAGAATGGGAAACGGAGGAATGAAAAGAAACAGACACAAAACAAAAGAGGTTGAGAGTGGGACTACACTTGTGAAGCCCTAGCACCTTTTAACCAGCCCAAGCTGCTAATGAATCTGTGGAGAGCCTTGATGTCGGCTCTCGACACAGAACTCAAGTTCTCAAAGAAGGCCCTGCCAAGGGTCCTCAACCTCAAGGGCTGGGCAGTTGCAGAGAAGATGTGCTTTGGCTTATTAGATCAGGATCAAACCCCTTGACAGACATCTTGAACAAAACGAAACATGAAAGGAAATGTTCGGGGACTATCCTCTCAGCGGTTTTCTGGAAAAGACTCGAAAAGCAAATAAAAATTTCCATTAAAAAGCTTCTCAAAAATGTTATCTTTCGTAGTCGAAATTAAATTGCAGTCCCCTCCACTCATTAATAAAATTAACACACACAACATGAATGATATGAGAAGCTAGGTCGCAATTCTGACTGATTTGATATACATTTTTAAATCGCAAATATTGGCCTGAAGTACTTGCTATAAGATTGAATTTTTTTTTATAAAAATGTTGCGAAAAAGTGTCGATTGCACTTTATAATTTATGGCACTCATTTGCCAACGCCCAATGCTTTTAATGTCTAGCATCAGTCGCTGCTATTGTGTTTCAACGCCATTATTTTCGCTTTTTAAAGTAAAGTAAAGTTTTCCCATATTTTGACTATTAACGCTATAAAGTGTATGAAAATTCATTCATACTCCCTTAGTTAAATTGCTTTTGTCTGGTGAAACTTTTTAATTATTAATAATTCAATTATACAATTTAAAAGAGAACAAAAGAGACTTACTTTTACAAGAGAGACTGTGCATGTAAACAAATGTCTCTCTAGCTCTCTTTTAAAAACCAAATATGTGTGTGTGTGAATAATTGTAAATGCTGCATGGGAGTGTGACTGTATGTGTTTATAGCGAAATAGAACATGAAGGCAACACAACCATTTCGTTTTTTATTAACGCACGGCTAATTGACATGCCATGACAATATAGGCCACTTTGTGTTATAATGGGTAAAACTAATGGAAACATCATGAACATCATGAACAACATAAACGACAATGACAACAACAACGACATTAAACGAAGAAGTAACATGTCGTTGGCTTAACAAAAACTTTAAAATGCAGAAAAAAACAACAACACTAAAATGATGTTAAATAACACAACACAGCCACAGACACAGAGAAATGGAAAGAGAGAGATCTTAAGGAGGTAGAAAGCAATTGCTGAAGAGTTCACCACAGATAAGGGGAGAGAAAGAAATGAAATGCAATGGAATTGTAGAACTTTTTTATACGCAATGTTTAATTAATATTGTTGAGCTTTTGATAGCATTAACAAGAACACAAAACAACAACAACAAGCAAACAATACTTACCATGTTTAAAGAAATAATTGTGTTGTATTTATATATATAGAGAGAGAGAGAGAAAAAGACAGGGGTGGAGAGAAACTGTTTTAATGTCTAACGTTTTTTTTTTATTAAACAACAAGAGAGGGTGTTTTTTTTTCCTGTTATTTTTTTGATAACACGGAAATTGTATAAAAAAAAAATGTAAAATATTTACGTGTACGTGTCTAAAACTTTATTGAGGGCAACAAGTTTTCCTAAAGAGAAGATTATTTAAAATAGCAAAGCATCATAGAGAGGAGGGGTAAAGAAATTGAGAGTGTAATTTTTTTCTTTTCCTAGTGATTATTTCGATGTTTTTAACCTTAAATGATGTCGCTTTAATTATATGGTGTACGCACGTTTGGTTGTGTTTTAAACTTTTAATGAGATTTGAATTGTTCTAATCAATGGCCTATGGTGAATTAAGTTGGAATCATGGTGGTTTAATATAAAGTGATACAGTAGTGAGGTAAACGAATTATTACGTATCAATTATTGGATTAATTAATGCAAATACAATTTAAAATGATTTTTTTAACATTTATGCGCATAAATATCAGAGGATTTTATTCAGAATTTAAATTAATTTCAATTTCATTGGTTTGTCTTGAAATTCATCTTTAAACGAAGGTGAGCGTTTAAAGTGTTATCGTTTACATATTTATTTATAGAGTTTCCACGATTTTTTCTATGATTTTTGTTGCATTTGAATACTTTTGTTACTGCTAGTAAGATTAATGTCTATTGAGTCATTTGTGATATGCATTTTATAAAATTTTTGACATTTAAACTTCAATTTGATTGAATATCAAACACATTCTGACATAAGAAATAATTTAAAATTTCAGGGTTTTTTTTTAATTTTTTGAGTTATTTAGTTAGCTCTATCTCTTTCCACTAAGGACAATGTACAATGGGTCAATTTCAACCTCCGGGTACTGTGCTTGTCTTGACCGACAGGTGCACAAACCAAACCTAACCTAACCTAGTTATCTCTAATATATAAAATTCTCATGTCATGGTGTTAGTGGTTAAACTCTTCCGAAATGGATCGACCGATTTTCATGAAATTTTCTGTGCATATTGGGTAGGTCTGAGAATCGGACAATATCTACTTCCCATATCCCCAAATGTTAAGAGAGCGTGTTAAAATTGAATATTTAGGTAAATAATGATCGTAGTTGAATAAAATTTGGTGGGTAAATTCGTAGAATCGAAATCGACAATCCCACTAAAAAGGGCGTGACAACCCTCCACCTTCAAGTGATACCTATAACTTTTATACTACTATATCGATTTTAACCATTCTTTTTTTGTTCGAAAGCTTATCAGGTTTAGACGTTTTTTAATAAAAAAGATCGATATAACAAAAAGTAGGCGTGGCAAACTTTTAAAATTTAATATTTAGCGACATAGTGATTGTAGACAAATGCAATTTGGTGGATAAGTTCGTAGAGTCGATATCGACAAACTCACAAAAAATGGGCGTGGCGATCCTCCCTCTTTAAGAAATACCTATAAGTCGGCTAATTCGTTCGATATTTATAACTGTTTGTTTTTGCTTTGGAGCGATTACAACTTCAATTATTTATTACAATAAATATATAATGTGATCTGTTTTGGGAAATAAAAGAAATCAATTTTGGGCGGGACGAAGTTCGCCGGGATAGCTAGTTCACACTATATATGGTGAAAATAAGAAATATTTGAAAAAAGAGTATCGAACTAACGAAAATGCATTCATGCCATGTATTTTTTTGGTACCCCAATTGTTTGCATACACTTCAGTCATACAGAGGTTAGCTTTCTTAGGAGCAAGAAGGGCAAGGCACCCAATAGAACTAGAACATATACCCTGAGGCATGATTGTGATGTATTCATTACAAGCAATAATAACCAAATATCATGGATTTTCCCTTATTACATCGCTTAAATGATATACTTGAGCAAAGAAGTTCTAATTTGAGAAAAATTCAAATTCATCAAGCAATTCACATTCACTTTTTCAATGAACAAGGTTTATAAATTAAACTTGAAATTATTTCATCACATATCCTTAGCTCCTAAAGATTATTTTCCATTTTAAAATTTGGAGAATTAAAACACTGAAGAAACATTTTCAAAGTAGGAAAAATGAGAGCGCTCAAGAAAATATTTCAAACAAGGAAGACGCAGAATCTGCTTTTGATGGCTGAACTGGGAAATCTTCAAACTTATTAAACATCGATTGAAAAAAATTCAAAACCAGACTTTGTTGAAGAATAAAATTTTTTTGTATTTTTTTTTTTGGATGGACCGCCCCTGGGGTATATACGTGTGAAGCAAGAAATTCTACTGGGAATAGCAAATACTCCTTCAAAACAAAAAACAGTTTTAAAATTTCTTGTACGTATGCTTTTACGTTTGCAATGAAAATGTTTAAATAAAAATATTCAAACTTCTGGAAAATAATTTCAAATATTTATTAAGGAACTGCAAATTAAAAATATTCCACAAATTACAATAAATAGAAATTATTTCTTGAATTTAATTTTATTTACGCTTAAAAAGTTTACTTGCAAGGCATTAAATGCTTTTTTTGTAAACGAGTATTCAGAAAAAAGGCTTCATAAATGCTTATTATTTATTATAGCATTTATGCTTTATACGATATGTATATATATACACTAAGCACCATAAGTAAGTCAACATTTAATGTAATTTTAAATTTTCTATTATAAAAAATATACTTGAAACATGATTTTAATTTTGTTTTTGTTTCAATATTTTATAAATAATAAATAAAAATTTTTATTTTTGGAAATTTATTTGCCAATCTCATTTACTTTTTCGCTATCCTAAGAAAATGAATTATTTCAGTGGTGTTTACTTACTTTTGATGCTCAGTGTATGTATATTTGCCATGGATACATACCTACGCATACCATACATACAATGTTTTTTTTTATTTGATTATAATTCATGATATTTTTTTTTTTTTTTTTGTTTAACAACCTGTAATTATTGAAGCTCATAAAACTAGGAAGTAAAAAATTGTATCTACAATCTTGGCATAAATTTTTTTTTAAATGAAATAAAAACACAAACAAAAAACATTAAATAATATAGAGAAAATTATAAATTTTTTTTTTTACAAGTTTTTACAATTTTTTACATTCACTCACGAAGTCAATTCTGTACTACTATCATTCAACCATTCATTCATTCATCCCATACATCCAACCACCATCCATTTATACTTCTCATATGTTATTCATATCAACTCAAGTTAATTAAAAGGTTTTGATGGCAAAAAAAAAAATAAAATAAAACTAAATTTTAATACAGAAAGTGTATGTATGTTAAATAAAAAAAAATTAAAAAAATATTCTTAGTTTTTATAAAATCCTACAAAATTAAAATGAAAAGCAAGAAATATTTCAGACTTACAAATACAAATACAATTGAAAAGCAAAGTTAACTCCGAGTACATTTGATATAATGGGTGATTTTTTAAAAGCTATAGGAAAATTTAAAAAAAAAAACCACATAAAATTCAGAAAAAATGCATGAAATCTTTATTTGAATCGTTAGAACGGTCCATATAATTTAATGTTTGAAGATTATTTCATGCAAATATTGACCGCAACTGCTCCTTAAACGCTCCATCCGCTTAGTCCAATTTTTTCATACTCTTTCCAACATTTCGGCCGGTATCTCACGCGTAAATGCTTAAATGTTGTCTTCCAATTTGAGAATTAAAGCGCGCTTGTCTGTATAGACATGAGCTTTAACATAGCCCCACAAAAAATAGTCTGAAGGCATTAAATCGCACGATCTAGGCGGCCAAATTGACCGTTTCCGAACGTGTAATAAAATGTTCACCGAACTCGCCTCTCAGTATGTACAATATGTACGCGTGCTGTGTGGCATGCGGCACCATCTTGTTGACACCACATGTCATGCAAGTCAAGCTAACCATTCACAGTTTCTTTACGATTCCCAGCATCTTTGAAGAAGTACGGTCCAGTCCTATAGTAAAATCGTTAAATCGAACGATCTAGGCGACCAATTGACCGGTTCCGAACGTAAAATAAAACGTCACCGAACTCGTCTTTCAATAAGTCCATTGTTACGCGTGTTGTGTGGCATATGGCAGGGTCTTATTGAAACCACATGTCATGCAAGTCTAGCTTTTGCATTTTGGACAAAAAAAGTTGAATATCATCTTACGATAGCGCTCATCATTCACAGTTACGTTACGATTCGCAGCATTTTTGAAGAAGTACGTTCCAATGATGCCACCAGCCTATAAACCTCAACAAATTGTGACCTTTTCTGGATGTATTGGTCGCTTTTGCAATGCTTCTGGCTGATCTTCACTCCAAAATCGACAATTCTGCTTATTTACGTATCCATTGGGCCAAAAATGGGCTTCGTCGCGGAACACAATCTTCGGCCAACTTTCCAAATGCCCATTCACCAAAAATTCTAAGTTATGGTAGGTCATTCGGCTTCAATTCTTGCATCAGCTGTATTTTGAAAGACTTCACACCTAAATCCTTCCACAAAATTTTCCAAGTTGTTGATTAACAGATGCCTAATTGCTGCGAATGGCGACGAATCGTTAATTGATGCTCATAATCATTAATACTGGCCGATATAGTTGGGATATTTGCTTCAGTTCGCACTCTATGTAAGCGTGTTGATGGTTTGATGTCCAACAATGTAAATTTGTTGCGAAATTTACTCACAATAGCCCGAATAGCCGCTTCAATGGGTCGATTAAACTGACCATAAAATGGAAGAACCGTGCAATGAACTTTCTTAACAGAGCACCATGCATTTTTGATAATAAATTTCAATGATTTGCAAGCTTTGATCGTTTGTAAGACAATTCATGGTTAAATTCTAGACCAAACTGAAGATGTTTGACAGTGAAACAAAACACGAAACGTGCGTGAGCTGTTTAAACTAGTGTTGCCAAGAAGATAATAGCTAAAAAAATCACCCGTTATATTCGGTTCTTACCTCTTTAAGATTAAGAAGATTAGTTGAGTTAAAATTTTAGAAAAAAAAATTTTTTTTAATTAAAATTTTTGAATTTTTTTTTTCTAATCTTTTATATTCAGGTTCTACTGTAGACTTTGAAGGGCAGAATATACGTATAGAATTAGAAAATAAATTTAATAGTCGTCATATAATAGCTTTTAGGCTCACGACAACAACTGCATTCATTTAATATGCCAATAAACCAACGCAAATTGCATTTCATTATAAACAATAATTTTAAAAATAATTTTTATTTTCCTTTTTTTCGTGCTGTCGAAGTCATTATATTGCAATTTAAATATTTTATTTTTTTTGTGCAAACAACAACAATAATATAACACTTACAGGCAGACATTAATTTAAAATTAAACAAAGACAACAAAAACCTTAAAAAATACAAGAGTTTCTAAGAACTTCAAATAGCGCTACGCTCTATACAATATAACCAGACGTTGGCGCCAATATCCATTTTCCAATAGAACATTTTCGGCTTTTTACATACATAGATGACGAACATCAATAATATTCATTAAAATGAACGTAAAATTGCATTCAGTGGCTTGTCAGCTTTTAAAGAAAAAGGTTCATGTCGCATTTATTTTTTCAAGTTTCAGTTATGCACCCAAAAAAATATTACAGTAGAATTCACTATTTTCTAATCAGATTCACTAATAACCATGAGAAATTATCTCCATTTTTAGAAGAATATTTGTCAAGCTAAATACGCAATCTTTAGGGTATGACGCTGTACATTTCTTCTATATTTTACACTACACTTGCACTTGGAACACGCCTCTCACATTTTTATCAAGTTCTGTTTAAGCCGACGTCTGAATATAAACCAACTCTACACTCATATCCAATACATAGGTATACCTAAAAATGGAGCCTAGAGACAGGCATTACAACATTTTTCCAAGTAATTCTTCGGCCAATTGTTTATTAGGTTTTTAAGCACCTATTCTCAAGCAGATTTTCTTCAGCCTGCCTTCTATATGTGAGGGCTTTTATTACGGCATTATACGGACCGAAAGTTCTTCAAAAACCCCCTTAGGCTGAGTGTCCTCCTACACTACTTATATGTATATGTTGAGTTCAACTTTGAAGACCATTTGTATCTTAGTAAATCCAAATGTGTCATTGGTAATATGCGCCAAAGAATATCTCACTCTCATTTACTTATTTTATTGGTCATTTTACCAATTTTATGGATTACGTTCTAGCTTCTCACATGACCCATGTTGAGAGTGTATTAATATCATCCATGAGTCACCAGACTTACAGTTTAACGTCGACTCCGAACGACTGAATCTTGAGAAAGTTTTCATTGCCATTTTGTTCATACTCAGAATTTTTGCCAGACATCTGCAGCGGGCAAGTTTTCGAAAGAAATATTTTTTCATATTTCATTTTACTCGAAATGTCTGGATTGAGGATTGAACCACGTCCTCACACTGCTCACTAGACTATGGTGACTACATTCATCTTTTATGGTCTATCAGATTAGTTTATTTAAAGAATGTAGATTTACTACGATTTAACGAGATAACAACTTACAAAAAAATCTCATAGTCGCTGAAAATAGTGATTAAGGAGTGCCCACTAAAAAAAAATTCGGTTTACACTTTACTATATAAGAACTTAAACTTAGTAAATCTATTTTAATGTTAATTTAAAATAGAGAAAAAAAATTGTTTGGAGTCTAAGAACTTGTGTCTTTAGGTTAGGTTAGAGGACGTGTACTTGTCAATTCTGACAAGTACAGAACGCGGAGGTCGAATTGACCCATTGTACAAGGTTCTAGCTTTTCACACCACTTATGCTGTGTGTGTTAATTTTATACATGAGTGCCGGGACCTACAGTTTAAAGTCAAATCCGAACGACAGATTTTTTGAGAAGCATTTCATGGCAATTATTACTCTCAGAGTTTTTGGCAGAAATCTGCTGAGAAGAAGTCGCCGAAAAAGTATTTTCATACTTTCGTTTTGATGTCTGACCTGGGATTCGAACTTGGGCCTTTCGTCTAATAAGCCAACACACTACCTACTAGACCACGGCGATTTCTTTAGTGTAATTACTATGTTATCTATCATCATTTTGCTGGTAGTCCTTTACCACCTATAAAATTGTTTCAAAAAACAAGAAATTTTGTTATTAAAATTATTTATTTTTACTGAGACAGATGATTAATAAAAGTAATTTGAATTTCAAAATGAGTAGAATAGAATCTTACTAATTATTACTTATTGTAATATCACTCATATATTTTAATCTACTCATATTCAAAGTTTGAAGTACTTACTTCATACTTAACAACATGTATGATGGTATTGATTTAAACTCTCCATAACTCAATGTATACACGAAGCACAAGATAAGTATGAATCGCGTACTTGGACTAAAATACTCACTAGAAGAGTGTTTGTTTGCTCTGGTTGCTGCTCTGTCTTATTCTTTGCTTATGTGTCTTTTCTTTTTCGAAATGTAACAACAACTAAGGCTTTAAATTTTTAAATATTCTAAGAATTCTTCTAAAGTTTTAGATCCATGAGCAGGTTGGCTTATGCATCAAACAGATTTCAAAACGTATGAGTTTGATGTCAAAATTGTAATTGCAAACTTTACTTGTAAATCAACGTTGCAGTGAGTACGAACGGAATCAGAATGCATAGTTAAATTTCAATATTCTTGACCCACAATTATATTCAAAACGTCATGAGTGCTTGTGAGTAGCGAAAAAACGATTCATTGCTGATATTTGATGTACATATAGCATGCGCTAGTATTGCTATCCTTTTGTATTAACAAAACCCACAATATATGGTCACATAGAACCATTCTTATGCTTTAAATCTTCCAATATTTCTCACCAAATAGAAGAGAAAACATTTTTGCCACAGTTTTTATTAAAACCAATAATTTCAAACCATCAGCCGCCTAAGGGACTACAAAGAGAACAAATTTATCTCAGGTGCTTCTGTCTGATACTCATTAAATTTATGAGGTTCAGAAATTTAGAAATTCCAATAAAAATCTTTGGTATTTATATTGCCCCGACAATAAATTTTGATGGATTGAAATAAAATTTAAGACGACAACGTGTGACAAACACTTAGGCCATCATACATAGCACTTCTAACCTTTTGTAGGGTGGTAATAAAAAAAAAAAAAGAAGACAAAATCAAATCAAAAAAAATTGTGAAAAAAACGAGAGACAATAAATTCGTTAAACGCGTAGTAGAAGCAACAAAAAAAAAATATGCAACAAATGTGGGTCACATCTGATGCATAAAAATAAAATTCATTCATTCATTCGTTCAATCGTTCATTATAAATATTTTATTTTTTATTTTTTTTTTTGTTTTATTTTTATTAAAATTATTCAACATTTTATTGTCGTTGTGCTATAAAAAATAAAATTAGAAAAAAAAAAATAAATTGACAACCACGTCCTATGCAACCATACCCACATAAGAAATGTTTACCAAACCAAAAAAAAAAAATTTCATTTTTTAAGAAATTTTTTTTCTTAATAAATTTTACGAGAGGCCTATTAAAAGAAATCAACAAGTTTAAGTGTTTTGTATGGCATTTTTAAATATTTTTGTAAGAGAAAAACGAAAAAAAATATTTCTTCCATGAATTACAGTGGACTCCCACTAACGTGAACTAATTTTTGCCAAAGCAGTTCACAATTTCGAATTTCGTTTACATTATCGAGTACCGAAATTTAAAATAAAAAATTACTTTATTTAATATGCAAAATATCATCGGCATTATCTTTGTCAGAAACTAAATTTAAAATACTTTTCCAGCAATTGTTTAAAATTTGTTACGAAATTCTATTCCACGCTGAGTCCAAAGGTCCAATTGTGTTTGTTTTTCAGCCACTAATATCAAGAGACTGTATAATAGGGGTTTGTTATTTTAAAAGTCGCCGTGGTCTAGTGGGTAGTGTGTTGGCTTATTAGACTAAAAGCCCGGGTTCGTATCCCAGGTCAGACATCAAAAACGAAAAATATTTCTTGGGCGACTTCCTCTCAGCAGATTTCTGACAAAGACTCTGAGAGTAAAAATTGCCGTGAAAAGCTTCTCAAAAATCTGTCGTTCGGAGTCGACTTTAAACAGTAGGTCTCGCCATTCATGTATAAAATTAACGCACACAACGTAAGTGGTTTGAGAAGCTAGGACGTAATCCTAACTGAAGGGTTGTAATGGCCAATTATGTATGTATGTAACAAAACATTGATGAAACCAGTTATAAAAAATTTTGGATACCATCCATGCTGGCTTGGAGAATTTGTAATCCTCTGGACAAGTAATTCTTTTTGAAATTTCGTGGAGTTTTAGATTTCCCAATTACCAATAAATTAAGTGTCTGAGTTCCCCCCAGCGCATTTGAACACCCCATGAAATTAATTGTTGTTTTTTCCTTCTTTTAACTTTTCCTAAAATGGGTCCACAAGTTGCGGCTGCCGGGAAAGCTTAATTTACAAATTTAAAATTATTATGTCGAACTGCATTACTATTAAGCGACCCTGTATTACCACACTTGAACAAAAACATATAATCATAATGACAACAGCATTATTATGCAGTTCTCTATAAAATATAATTTTTATCAATGAAAATATTACATTTTCAATTTCTAATTATTTTTTGCCATTAGTGTTGGATATAAGCTTTAAAATGAGATATCATTCATTAAATTTGATGCGGTGGTATGGGAGATATTTGTAACCGACAAAAAAAAAGTGCTTTAGAAATAATATATATGATATATTACTATGTGGAATAGCATTACAATTAAGCGACCCTGTTTATCGCACTTGATCTAACAACTACTGCAAAGTATTGCCAAAACAGCTTTTTACAACTTAATATGCATATTATATATAACTGACTTAGTAATAAACGACATTATAGCGGTATTGCCAGAATGGATTTTAATACAAACTATGTTATGTAGAACTGCATTACTATTAAGCGACCCTGTATTAACATACTTGAATAAAAACCTCTAATCATAATGACAATAAAATTATCATGCAGTTCTATATAAAATATAATTTTTATCAATAAAAATATAATTTTTCAATTTCTAATTATTTTTTGCCATTAGTGTTAGATATAAGCTTTAAAATGAGATATCATTCATTAAATTTGATGCGGTGGTATGGGAGATATTTGCAACCGACAAAAAAAAGTGCTTTAGAAATAATATATATGATAATTATCTGCATCATCTTTGTCCGAAACTAAATTTAAAATACTTTTCCAGCAATTGTTTAAAATTTGTTACGAAATTGTACTTCACGTTATGTCCAATGGTCCAATTCTGTTTGTTTTTTAGCCGCTAATGCCAAAAGACTGTTTTTATAATAGGGGTTTGTAATTTTAAAAACATTCTGGTCCTTAGGCTGAATTAACGATATAACATAGGGTGGCAAAAACATTAAGCAATTGAATCCATCTTCAGAAAGCAATCGAAATTTAAGGACCTTTACCCCTAGCCCCTGTTTAGTCAAGAGCTTAGCAGGCTAAAACCAAAAATTATTACAAAATTTTCACGTTTTTAACAAAACATTGTGGTCGCCGTGGTCTAGTGGATAGTGTGTTGGCTTATTAGACAAAAGGTCCGGGTTCGAATCCCACGTCAGAAATCAAAACGAAAAAATATTTCTTCGGCGATTTCCTCTCAGCAGATTTCTGGCAAAGACTCTGAGAGTAAAAATTGCCATGAAAAGCTTCTCAAAAATCTGTCGTTCCGAGTCGACTTTGAACTCTATGTCCCGCGACTCATGTATAAAATTAACGCATACAACATAAGTGGTGTGAAAAGCTAGGTCGTAATCCTGACTGAAGGGTTGTAATGGCCAATTATGTATGTATGTAACAAAACATTGATGAAACCAGTTATAAAAAATTTTGGATACCGTCCATCCTGGCTTGGAGAATTTGTAATCCTCTGGACTGTATTTGTAAATTTTCCATTTACCAGCAAATTAAGTTTCTGTGTTCCCCCCAGTGCATTTGAACACCCCATTAAAGTTAATCGTAGTTTTTTCCATCTTTTAACTTTTCCTTAAATGGGTCCACAAGTTGCGGCTGCCGGGAAAGCTTAATTTTCCAATTTAAAAAGAAATTAAAAACTAAAATTTGTTTACGTTTCTAAGACGTTCAGACTTTCAAGTGTTCACGTTTTCGTGAGTTTACTGTAATTTTTTCTTAAGAAAATAAAAATTTTCTTGGAAAAAAAATTTTTTTTTGTGTTTTTCTTACATTTCCTTTCTTTTTTTTGCTGTCTTTAATTTTAATGCCACTAATTGGAAATCTTTATTAATTTATGAGTAATTTTGTGAAATACTTTTTCTAATCTCTTCATTAATTTATGATAATTGTGGGCAAGCAAGCAACACCTTCTTCTTATCCATTCTGTCATATTTTCTTGTAATTTCTTGAAAAAATTTCAAATTTTTTTGTTAAATTTCAATAAGTTTCGTAAGCGTTTTTTGTGTAAGAATTAATGACCTTCAGCCACTTGGAATTTATTGGTTTTCCCCTTTAAGAAAATATTTCGTTTTTTTTGAAATTTTCGAAACCAAAAAAAACAACAAAATTTTATTTTTTTGTTTCACAAACTATTTCGTCTCAAGTGGTGAAACCATAAGAGCTCATCGCAGCCCTTTGATAGCCATAAACCATAAGGCTTGTACAACATAATTTCAAAACATTGTCCTCAACTGTTTGATAATTCTTGGAACACATTCGAAATTAATATTTCAAATTATTAAAATAAAAATGGATGGGTCTTGTAAAAGCCTACTTAATTTAATCATTTGGAATTATTATGAAATTTATTTGAAAATAAAACCCAAGGGATTTCGAAAAGTGAATGAAATATTAATTTGGAGCAAGAAAAACATGCCTTGCATGAAATTTTCTTCAAAAATAAATACTAGAATGTAGCCTTGTAGTTGTAGTGTGTCGGCTTATTGGACACATGAGGCCTCGGTTTAAACTCCAGGTCGGATATCTCCAACGAAACGAAATATGAAAAATAATTTTTCTTCGGCGACTTAGTCTCACAGCAGTCTGCTGCTGGCAAAAACTCTGAGGATACAAATAAATTTGCTATGAAAAGTTTCTCAAAAACCTTTCGTTTGAAATCGGCTTTAAACTGTAAGTCCTCCCACACACACAACATAAATAGTGTGAGAAACTACGTCGTAATCCTGATTGAAGGGTTGTATAGTAAGACCCCGCTTAATGCTGTTCACCTAAATCGCACACTGTATTTATACTTATTGTATCGGGTCCACCATCTAACGTTTTTTTCAACTAGTGTTTATTTCGTAAATGGTAACACTTAGCTCAAGCTTATGGTTGGGTATACACTTGAACAATGCTGGGAAATATTGCAACATTACTTTACAAATCATGGTAATGTTGCAGAATGTGTGCGAAAATTGCGTACGGATTTTGGAACAAGAGAAGCACCGTCTGCTCCGTATGTTCGTTATCTTGTGAAAAAAGTGAAAGAAGCTGGCATCCTCATCGATAAACCAAAGCGTGAAAAGCCAAAAACAATGCGAACACCCGAGAATATTGCTGCTGTGGCAGAACAATTGTCCGTCGTTCTCAACAATTGAACATTTCGTAGACTTCATTGAGACGAATTTTGCATAAAAACCTTGGCATGACGCCATACAAAGTCCAATTGGTTCAGGAGTTAAAGTTAATTGACCATACAATGCGTTTTTGATTTGCTAAGTGGGCCTACGATCGACTTACAGAAAGTGCTGATTTTGGCAAAAAAAATCATCTTTTCAGATGAAGCTCATTTTGATCTTGGCGGGTATGCAAACAAGTAAAATTGTCGTATTTGGGGCACCGAAAACCCGCACGCATACATTGAAAAGTCGACGCAGCACAACGAATCACTGTTTTGTGGGGATTTTGGTCCAGAGGCATAATTGGGCCATTTTTCTTCGAAAATGAGCAAGGTGTGGCCGTTACAGCCAACGGCGATCGTTATCGGGCCATGTTGAATGAATTTTTGTTCACAAAAATTGAAGAGGATGATATTGGCAACATTTGGTTTCAATAGGACAGCACTACGTATCACACAGTCGAAGCTACACACGATTTTAGGTTAGGTTAGGTTGGAGGACGTGCACCTGTCGGTCAAGACAATCACAGTACCCGGAGGTCGAAATTGACCCATTCTACATTGTCCAACTCGATGTTTTGCGCCCTGTTTTTGAAGATCGGATTATCAGCCGCAAAGCTAATGTTGTTTGGCCACCACGGAGCTGCGATTTAACACCGTTGGATTTGCAGTTGATATCTCCCAATACACGACTAACTAAACACATCTCTACAAAACAAAATTAGTCGAGCGAGCTTAAATCTCTTGGTCTTGACGGTCAATGGCCAAAGGTCGATTGTTCTGAAACATGAAATCAATTGCTTAGTAATCTCACCACTAAATAGGTGAGTGGTGAGAACTCCATCTTAAAAGCTCTTCGTGGCAATTATATTTACTCTCGGAGTTTTTGCCACAGAGTTTCTGCAGAGAAAAAGTCCCCGAAGAAATCTTTCTTCATATTTTCGTTTTGATATCTGACGTGGGGTTTGAAATCGGGCCTTCTGTCTAATAGGTCAACAGACTACCTACTAGACTACGATGTCTTTGGCTGGCTTCATGTCTTTAATGCCTTTTAAAAAGTAGTGGGCCTTGGAATTTCAAGTCTTCCTCCTTCTCTTTGATTTCGAAGTATTATTTTAAAATTTTAATAATGCCTTCAATGTATTCTCTAATGCAATTTAATTGTAATTGAAAATATTTTTGTATTTTGCCTTTGGCATTAAAAAGTTTTTCTCTTTCGAAATCCTCTTAAAAGTTTTTTTTTTGTTTCTTACTTTTGCTTCTACCCCCCTTTCTTTAGCTGCTGCCTGCCCCCCTAAAGCAAAGAAAGCAAAAAAAAAACATTTTCTGTTTATTTTATGGCACAGCAATTAATAATTAAATTCGATTTCGCATTACAAAAATACAACAACAAATGGCCAGAAACAAACAAACTTTTTGAAATTTCCTTAAAAAAAAATTCAAAAATAAAATTCGACGCAAAGGAGAGGAGACAGGAGACAGAGAGAGAGAGGAAACGGAAAATATTTATCAAAATCAACTTTACAAAACACAGAGACCAACTTTAATGCAAAAACAAACTTAAAACAAAACAACAACAAAAAAAGTTAAAAGAGCCGCCTAAAGGTAGAAATAGCATTGGACCTGCCTGCCCTGTCCCTGTCCCCCTGTCCTGTCCTGGCATAAATAAAATTCATTTTGCCTTGCTTTTGACATGAAAATCCTGCCAGAAATTTAAGTTTCAAAAAATTTTTTTTGTTCGTACTCTTTTAAAATGGCTTACAGCAGAGAGTGAAGGAAAGGGGAGAGAGGAGGGTGGGGGTTAGAATTTTATGTAATTTTTGAAAGAGAAATAAACTTAATGAAAATGCAATTGACATTAATTGAATTGAATTTGTTTTACGTTCGTTTTTTTCGTTTTTTACGTTTTTTCCCGTGCAATGCAAAGCTTACTCAAGTACTTTTAAGCGCTTTTTTTCTCCTTTCAATTAAGAGCCAAGCAGACATGCAACAAATAAAACAAACTTTGGTCTCTACACAAAAATGTTGCATGCACTAGAGCGTATAAAAGTACAGAGAGACCCCGCTTAACAAAGGGGATACGTACCAATAGGTTCCCACACTGTGCATGATCGTTTTATTTGCAAACACATACTCGTGATGAAGTCGTCGTGGTGTAGTAGGTAGTTTGTTGGCTTATTAGACGAAAGGCCTGGGTTCGAATCCCATCTTTGGCGACTTCCTCTCAGCAGATTTCTGGCAAAGACTCTGAGAGTAAAAATTGCCAACGAAAAGCTTCTCAAAAATCTGTCGTGATTCGACTTTAAACTGTAGGCCCCGCCACTCATGTATAGAATTAACGCACACAACATAAGTGGTGTGAGAAGCTAGGTCGTAATCCTGACTGAAGGGTTGTAATTGCCAATTATGTATGTGTGCATGTACTCGCACAGCAAGTATCAATACAGTGTGCGGTTTTGGAGAATCCCTATACTAACGCGTAATACTGAAACAGCATTAAGCGGGGTCTTACTGTAAAACAAACAACGGAAAAAAAGACTTCAATTTACTTGCACTTTTCTGTTGAATTTCTGTTTTAATTTTGAGAATGAATTTAAAATAAATTCCAGAAAACAAATGAGGTTAAGGATACTCTCTACTCAATGTTACCTTTTCTTTTTCTCTCTCTCTCTCTCTCCCTCTATGAATTAAAAAAAAGGAAAAGGAAAGCTGTGCTTGAAACTAAAATGAGATAAAAACTTTTCAACAAAAAAACAGAAAATCAATGATGAAAAATTGGAAAGAAAAATCATGCAAATTGAAAAGTATTTGTGAATATTTTTGTGCTTCTTTTCAATATTTAATGTGTTGTTTTTCCAAACACTTTTTCCAATCATAAAACAAATAATCTTTGTTAAGTGGTATATCGGGGAAAAAACTTTTCATTACAGTGGAACCCATATAAGAGAAACACAAAGTAGTACTAAAAATGTCATAAATTTTTAAAACTTTCAAAAATTAAAAAAATTCTAAATAAAGTGATGAATTATAGCCAAAAAGAGCAAATAAACTGGCAAGGACAACATTCAGATTAGCTACAGAATTTTGTTCACTGAATCCAACCTGCATAGGATGGTTTCTGTTGTTCATCTGGAGATAGGAAAGGAAAGCCGTCCTAGATAACCGAAAAAAATTAAAATTGAAGTCTTTAAGTCATGAAGAATGTTGTCAAACTCAAGAATAACTTGTAAAATCATTGGAACTGAATTCATATAAAGCTAGGAAAAGAAAAGTTAGCAGAAATACTTTAAAGGGCGAATTTCTCTTGTCCCAAGCTTGTTGAAACTGCATCTGTGCAATTAGTTGTCAATTTACTTAATTTGTTTTGTCGATTTACCATGAACAGATAGAGATAGGTCTGGTATTTGCCGTAATCTAGTAGGTAGTATGCTAGCTTATTAGACATAAGGCCTCAGGTCAAAACTAAAATAGGAAATATGAAAAAAATTATTTCTACGGCAACTTCCTCTCACTAGATTTCTTACAATAAAGCAGGGGGTAAATAGAAAATTACCATGAAAATTGTCTCTCCTTCTTTTAATCTGAATTAGATGATCAACACACCAACGACATATGGTTTCAATAGGACTGCAGCGCTACTTGCCACACAGATCATGCCACAGTTAATGTTCTGTACAAGCAATTTGAGTCCACAGTCAGTCCAAATGGTGATGATGTCAACTGGCCGTGGAATTAATGCGACTTTTGACCCCGTCAGACTTCTTCTCGTGGGGGGTTTTCTTAAATCACAGTCTTATGGGAATAAAGTTACAAATCACAGCCATCATAATAACCCATGACATCGGTCAAATTCCATATAATTTATGCGCCGACAAGTCATAGAAAATTGGAAGTTTCGGATGTGTTCTGACCAAAGCATTGTGTTCCACACATAAAGGGATCTAAAGGTCTTTCAAACAAATAAAAAATTTCGATGATATCACACACACACACACATTATTTTATTTAAATTTAAAAGATAAGGAGAGCGTTTGCTTTGTTCCTTAACCGTGGAGTAAAGGTGGACCTTATCAGAAAGCACCAGAAACTAAACTGCAATAAAAACGGCAGACTTTTCAGGTAAAATCAGTACTAAAAACGAAAGATTGGAAGAACAGAACGTGATAATGTAAAAGTGTGAACATGTGCAGTTGACTTGGACGAATTATTGCCAAACCTAGAAAAATGCCTACGACGGCAAGCAATTTTCCACCAACGATTGGATAAACAAATCTTTTTTCATGTTCTAAACAAACATTTTCGTTTCTTTGGGGAGATTAAAAAAGTTACAATTCAAGGGATATATAGCAAGTGACTCAAGTGACTCTTCCTTTTTAAGTCACTCGAATCTATGCAAAATAGGCTACGTACTCTAGGAAGTATTTTGTTTCTGCTGGAAATACAAGAAGCAGATGCATCTGCTTAAGCAATGGATCATGCTTTTATGTTGCATTTTATCATGGGTACTTTAACATATTCGCTGTAATGGCCGAATATATTCGTCTTTGACAGGATATCCCCCATTGCCAAGACGAGTATACTCGTCCTACTTTAAATATATTATAACATGCAGAAACTAGGTCAATAATCCTGACTGAAGGATTGTAATCTCCAATTATGTATGTATGTACGTAAAACATGGAGGCTTTTGAATTAGTAAATTTTTTTTCCAAGCGACGAATAGTGAATTCTAAGTGTTGCCAATTTCTTCGCAATGTGTCTCGTTTTATTCCATTTTTTATTTTATCCATCTACGTGATTTATTATTTGTTTTTCTATTAAAACGTATACTCGTCTTTGGTTTTCTGCTTGTAAATGATTATGTACGATAGTATATGTGCCTCTAAACAAGAAATAACTGGGGTTTGGTAAACAATAACACTCAAAATATAAATGTCAGTGGACGAGTATACTCGTCTTTGGTTTTCTGCTTGTAAATGATTATGTACGATAATATATGTGCTCTTAGCCAAGAAATAACAGGTTTGTGGTAAACAATAACACTCAAAATATAAATGTCAGTGGACGAGTATACTCGTCTTTGGTTTTCTGCTTGCAAATGATTATGTACGATAATATATGTGCTCTAACCAAGAAATAACAGAGTTTTGGTAAACAATAACACTCAAAATATAAATTTCAGTGGACGAGTATACTCGTCTTTGGTTTTCTGCTTGTAAATGATTATGTACGATAATATATAAGCTCTTACCAAGAAATAACTGGGGTTTGGTGAACAATAATACTCAAAATATAAATGTCAGTGGGAATGACTTCATCCCACATCTTTTTAAGAGGTCCCTGCAAACATAAATGTCCTATTTAAGGTATAGGGATTCTGTTAGTCGTAATGGCCATTGACTTTCTTATTTTTTTACATTTCTTCATTTCACATTAAAATAAATTCTATATGACTTGCATATACAATGAGTTCTAATGTGTTTTTTTTTTCTTTGCTACTTTCCTGTCATAAAATATTTGTTTCCAAACATTTTTGAATATTAAAAGTTTTTCTTTGGAATTTTTTTTATGTTTTCCCAGGAAAAAAAAATCCAAAATTTTCTTCAAAAGTTTCTTGAAATCAGAATTGAAAGTTTAAACTTGAGTAGAATTGAAGTCAAGACATCAATACTGGAATTGAAATGTTGTTTGAAGGAATAGGAAAAACTTTTGATTTTCTTTTAATAGCTTATGGAGTAAATAATGATATGCATGTAGTACATGCATACAGGCTGTACACGGAGAAAAATTTTCAAATATTACAAAGTGTTCGCAATAAAATTATAATTTTTATTAGATAATTTGCTAACAAATCAGTTGTAGTTTGTAATTATAAAACAAATAAAAAAATTAAGTTTTTTTGCATAATTAAGGGGAAAAAAACGAAAATGAAAACGAAAACAATTATCACAAGTTTAATGCCTTTTAATTGACTAGAACGGCGAACGGCATGAAAAACATAATCAACATGATTTTGAGGCATGCAACACAACTGCAAAGTAGGCATTAGACTACAATAACAACAACAATAATACAAACACAAAAAAAGGCAACAATTAACACAAGTTAAGTTGTTCACTTAAAGTTCGAAAAAAATAGAAAACTTTTTTCGGAACAACAAAAAACAACAACAACAAAATTTAAATTAGAAAACAAAATGCATTTCCCTTGCCCTCATGTATTTTAAACCAACACTGTCAACTTCGAGACTTTGAAGAATATTCGCCTGTATAGGCAGCTAAAAAAAATTTCTTTTTGAAGCTTGAAAATTGATTTCCATTTAATTTGCTTGTCTTTTTTACTCTTTACAGATCCTCTGATACGTCTACTATATCAGCAACAACAACAACAATACAAACATCACATCATCATAATCACAATCATCAGAATCAGAATCAAAATAATGCATCGGGTGGAGTAGGAGGAGGAGGAGTTGGTCACCAGCAGCAACAGCAATTGCAACAAAATCAATTTCAAACAAATAGTTCAACATCAACAACAACAACAGCAGGAACAACAAATTCCAACTCCTCAACAAATAATCCAAACAACAACAACAACAATGGCAGCTTAAATAACCATCAACGTGTACCATTTTGTGGTTTAGATTCCATTAAAGGAAGTGACAATAATGGTGTTGGTGATGGTGTTGGTACAGGCTGTCTAATGACCGCCACTGCTGGCAAAACCAATTTAAGTTTCGATTTAAACGGCTGCAATACGACATCGTCTATGACGCACACACATCATATGGTAGGCATTGGGATGATGTTGCCAATGGATAGTGCTGCATCATCGGAACAATTTCATTCGTTGGATGCCAACGATAGTTCATGCTGTGGCGATGGACAATTTGAAGATGATATGCAGGCGTTATTGCCAAAATGTTCACGTCTATCGAGAGATGAATTAAGTCAGGTAAGTTTTCAACAATAACAACAAAAAAAGTTATAAAAAGCCTAAAAGTAGGCAGTAGTTAGAAGAAGTAATGAAAAGCCTTAAAGTAGGCACTTAATTTAATTTAATTTAACCAATGAGTGACAGGGGGGGACATACAGTTTAAAGTTGACTTCGAATGACAGATTTTTAAGAAACTTTTCATGGCAATTTTTTATTTACTCTCAGAACGATTGGCTGAAAACTGTTGAGAGGAAGTACCCATCTTGGTGGGTACGTTAATAAGCAAAATTGCCATATTTGAGGCTCAGAAAACCCTTACGTGGTCTTACAATAGTCAATGAAGCCATTAAGAGTGACTGTTTGGTGCGGCTTATGGAGCGAAGGCATCAGTGGACCATATTTCTTTGAAAATAAGGACAAGGGAATCATTACAGTCAATGGAGATGCCTATCGCTTCATGATAATCGATTCTTTTGCATCCCTCTCTTCATGGTATTGATATGAACGATGTTTGGTATTCAACAGGACGGTGCAACTTGCCACACATCTTATGCCACAATCGATTTATTGCATCACAAAGTTTGATGGCCATTTAATTAGCCAAAATGGTGATGTCAATTGACCGGCAAAAAGCTATGATTTGACAGCATTGAACTATTTTCTGTAGGGCGCCGTTTAAAGAAGGAATTATGAATGCAAAACCAGCGACAATTTTGCAGTTGAAGGATAAATACACCCGAAAAAGTGTACGAAAATTGGTCTAATCGAATGAAGTACTATGAGGCAAGCCGTATAAATGAAATAATACTTAAGAGGTGTAGGTATCACTTGAGGAAGGAAGGGAGGGAGGGTTGTCACCTAATTTCAAAAATTTCTTTTAACTTATTCTCGCTTATTTAACCAAAAATTTATTACCTATCGACCCGCAAAAATATTTAACTCTTCCTCAGGCTTATTTTTATAATTTATGGCTGATTTTGAAAGAAAATTTTTCTTAAACGCTGTAATAAATTTTCGATTTTAATTCCTGGTTCACTTTTTCAACAGCGAATCGCTTCTTTAATATTCTATTCGTACAAATTCCAGCATTCCTGCAATTTGTCAGACTTAAAGACACAAGCAAACAAACATTCTGTACTCAGCTGCCCTTGAGGTGAAAACCCGTAAATTTAAAATTATTTTTCTTTCCGTCTTATTTTAAGCTTAAAATCTACCTTAAAAGTATGCTTCACACACACACACGCATTACCAAACACATTTGTCTTCATTGTTTTGTTATTATTATTTACATTGGCTTGTACTTGTATGAGTAATTTCACAAAATAAACAACAAAACTCATCTGATACAAGAGCATAAACACAAGCACAAGCATACTCACACTCACAAGCAGCACTATTTGTGAAGAAATGTTTTTCTTGTGTTAGGATACACAAGATATAGTGAGAGAAGAGAGAGATTTAGGGAGTTTATAAAAGCAGAGAAAGAGTACATAATTTCAAAGAGTGAGTCAGCTGAGCAGAGCAGAGCAGAGTACGTAGTGACTTTATGAATAAACACTTTATAAGCCAGTGTTTTTTTGGTTAAATTCTAAAGAACAGTTATTCTTCAATGGCAGATTCACTTTATGTGTGTAAATGTAAGCAAGCAAGCTGTTGTAAGTGATGGGAAATGTTTATAAAAGTATGATGACAAGAGGAAAAAGGTCGAATATTTTTAGGGATAGCATATACAACACAATACTTGTACTCCGTGTTCCTTAGATATTGTTTTTATTTTTAATTTTTTTTATTAAAAATTATTTGTTTTATTTTTATTGCAATGATTTTTATTACAATATCCTAATATATAAAACTAGATGAACCGTACGAACTAACGATTTCGCACCGTTAATTGTCATTTTTATAACATAAAATGAAAATAATTAATAGAAATTTTATTAAAAGTATAAAAATATTAGAAATCATAATATCATCATACATATTTATATACGTACATACATATGTTTAAATGCTTTATAATACTTCTTTGAATACAATGTTAGAGGTAATGACATGATCATCGTTAATCCTTAATCCTTATACAACAAAAATATCTTTAGACCTACGTACTCGAGAAAAAACCACATATAACTGTCCATGTGAAAAAACCGGTTCTGGTAAATATAATCCTACATTTTGAAGGGTTTGAGCAAAAGCAACTTTCACAGGGAATTGTTTTCTTGTCATTCGTAAAGGTACAGTTGGATCAGAAGATGTAAGGTTGATTCGGAGTATGGGTACAGTTTTATGGGTATGAATAATTTCTGCTGATATGATGTGTTCTCCCAAGTTTGTTACGATTAGCCTGGTACCATTTATTAACCTCTGTTTAGCATTAAGATTTCTGATTAACATTGTAATTGCATTTGTCTTTTCAAATGCAATTTATTTATATTCTTATTTTTCTTAAAACCTTTTTAACTGTTAAATGTCAGCTGACACGATATACTATATATGTATAGATTAAAAGACACCGTACTACACTTCATAAAACAAACAATGCCACGACAATAACGACATTACCAAAATGGCTTTTACAACTTCATATATTATTATGTGGAATAGCATTACAATTAAGCGACCCTGTTTATCGCACTTAATCTAACAACTATGAACTGCATTACTAAGAAGCGACCCTGTATTACCACACTTGAACAAAAACATATAATCATAATGACAACAGTATTATTATGCAGTTCTATATAAAATATAATTTTTATCAATGAAAACATTGATTTTTCAATTTCTAATTATTTTTTGCCATTAGTGTTAGGTATAAGCTTTAAAATGAGATATCATTCATTAAATTTGATGCGGTGGTATGGGAGATATTTGCAACCGACAAAAAGAAAGTGCTTTAGAAATAATAAATATGATGATTCTCGTGTCACGGTGTTAGTGATTAAACTTCTCCGAAATGGATCGACCGATTTTCATGATTTTCTGAGAATCGGACAACATCTATTTTTCATATCCCTAAATGTTAAGATGGCGTGGACAAATCGTTAAAATTGAATATTTAGGTACATATTGAACGTAGACGAATAAAATTTGGTGGATAAGTTTGTAGAGACGATATCGACAAACTCACCAAAAATGAGCATGACAAACCTCCCCCTTCAAGTGATATCTATAACTGAACCGTTTTAAAAAAAATTTTTTTTTTGTTCGAAAGCTTATCGTGTTAAGATTGTTTAAAAAAAATTCGATATAACAAAAAGTAGGCTTGGCAAACTTTTAAAATTGAATATTTAAGGACATAGTAATCGTAGACGAATGCAATTTGCTAGGTAAGTTCGTAGAGTTGATATCCAAAAATGGGCGTGGCAACCCTCCATCTTTAAATAAGTCGGCTAATTTGATGGTTTATAACTACTAGAGGTGGTACTGTACTAGAGGTGTGCACAAGACATATAAAACTGCACACTATTGCATTTTTCTCAAGACCGTTTTGTTATTTGTAGTCGAGTGCACTTTAAATGTGCACTGTTCGACTCGGCTTTATTGATCAATTCTTTGAGGGAAAATGTCCCTTCTTTTATACTAAAAATTTTGGCTAATCTGACAATTCCAGATCAACCCCTTACTTCTAATACAACATTCGTTTGGCTTAATACTAGAACACATGTTTGTGTGTACAATTAATACTTTAACTATATATTAAAGGGTTTGTGTGTGTTTATCGTAGGACAAGTGGATGTCATACGACACGCGTCCGCTGTCCATAATAATTACCACGGTAAAGTGTGAAGAGAACCACACACAATCACCAGCTATGCAATACAACAACAACACACATGGTGCATATTAATACTGCCGGCGATCACTCAACAAAGTGTCAAATGATCGTGGCGTGTGCGCATTACTATTGTGGCGTCATACGGTGCAGCGACGGTCAGTCAAGTGGTCACTGCTCATATGCAATTGGATATTCTTATGTTTATGTACATGAAATGTTGCGTTGGTATTGGCAACCGTAAAATCATGCTACAGTAGTTGCAAATATAAATAAGTGTAAAGCAAAGATAGAATACAAAAAAACAACTGCACTCGTAAACCATTGTACAACAGCATAAAAAAGAGTTGTGTGAAGAGTGCAACAAAAATATTGTACTCTTCATAGAGTCAAAACATGCATTTCTTTTTTTGCTCTCGGCAACCGTACATCTTCTTCGAAATTTTTATTTCTGGGGAAAAACCTTTTTTTACACTATGGCAATACTGAAAATATAGCTTCAATAGTAAAATATGCTCTTACAACACAAAGCATAGTTCCGTTACTTCACAGACAAACGAGTGCTGTTGTATACATTGCAGAAATGAGAAATACACATTTCAGGGCACTCGTAAAATCAAGAGCAACAGAAAACAGTACACTACAGTATTGCATTCGGTGAAGGGTAACCTAGTCGAATGTCTTGTGCACACCTCTAGTATGTACATATATAACATGTATGTATGTCTGTTAGTTTTAATTTTGGATCGATTAGAACAACTACAACTTCGTCAGGGCTTTACGCAGCGCATTACAATAAAAATATAATGTAACCTGTTTTAAGCAATAAAACAATCAATTTTTTAGGCGGGACGAAGTTCGACGGGTCAGCTAGGTATATATACTATGTATTTATTTTAGTTTTTAATATAAAGTTTTTTTTTGCAAAGTTTTGAAAATTAAATCTCAATAGAAAGGAAAACTCAACAATTATAGCGACCAAAATGGAATAAAAAAGTAAAGTAAGCGTATAATGAATATTTAAAAAAAAAACTACTTCTGCTCTAACGAATGCAGAACAAAAATCCAATTCCGCGACAAATTCAATAAGAACAGAGACTGAAAGTGAAGGAAAAAGAAACAGAAAATTTCACAACACATTGTAATTTGTTATAAAAAAAATGATGAAAAACAAATAGTTGGCAACATTTCTATAACTAACGGTATTTTACATACACTAAAAAAAAATTCCCATAATAAAGAGTAAAAAAATGTATCAAAAAAGAAGAAAAATGTTCATATGAAAGCATTCAATTTCACAAAATTCAAAAGATGTTCACATATACCAGCAGCCATATGTGCATATGTATGTATGCAGTATGAGTATTTTATGTGTAAATAATATGAAATAAAATAAAATGTGTAAATATGAATATGAAATATTATAAAGCAAATAGTCCTCTTCACTACCTTTGAAAACTAAAGAGAAAAATATCGCATTAAATAACGAGAAAGAAGAAGAAAAAACGAGTTCATGCTTTTACTCAACACTGTCATTATATGCCTTTTGGCTGTAGATTTATTTTTTTTGTTGTTGCTTTTTGATATTTTTCTCTTGTGCATATAAAGAAAAATAAAAATTCAAATGTTGTTTCCTTTTCATTTGGTCTCCTTTCTCTATGTGGCGCTCTCTTTCTTCTTTAGTTGTTTTTGTTATTCTTTATTTCCATATTAAATATTCGGTTTATTCATATAAGCAACAGCATACGCACTACGTATAGAGAGTGAAAGAGTAAGAGAGAGAGAGAGCTTTGTATGCCGTTTTTACTGTTGTACATGCATACAAGTACGATACACACACACACACACATTCACTTTTCGTTTTATTTGATTTATTTTATGCAGTGAAAATTACTTTAAATTTGATTTTCATGGTGCATACTTTTGGGTGCTTCACTTGATTTTTATTACATATTCCTGTTACTTTTTGCTTATGTATGGGTACGGTTGGTTCCTTTTTACATTTTTTAACACATTTCTTTATAAATAACTCGGGTTTTTTTGTGTTTTTTTATTTATTTTTTCTGTATGAAGAATTTAAAACAAGCGTAAATAAAATTAATTTTCATTTTTCACATTTCTTAGGTTTTTATTCCCATTTCATTTCGTTTTGAAATGTATTTTCAAGAGATTTATTTGCTTTTAAAAAATATATGCATTTCAACAAGGTAATTTAAAGTATTTCAAGCATCTTATAACAAATGTTTGTTCATATGATATGGCAAATCTTTAAATAAACAAGCATTTAAAAGAATGTAATCTTAAAATGCAGTACATGGAAAAAGGTATTGGTAATCAGTTATTACCAATTCTCATAAACTTCTAGCCAAAATAAATTGATTATCATTCTTTATTCGTGTTTATACTCCAGTGCCCTTTGTTGAAACTAGCAATATTGCTTGTGGGAGGGAAATATAGTGGCTAGGACGTTTGCTTTATTAGTCCTATACTTTCCTACTTAACTTTACTGTGATGTACTTTATTAGTGTTATTGTTTCTAGGGTTTAGAGGTTTCTGGACGGATTATTTGCAAAGCTTAAATCCAATGGCTATTTTGTAAAATTTTTATACTTCAACCTGGATTTTTTAGCTTTGTGATCAAGTACATTTAAAATTCATATATTCTGATAATACATATTATCTGATAAAATAATTATAAGCAAACTGGCATAATCGAAATTTGTTCGTATTACTTTATGCATGCAATGATTTTTGTTGCCAATATTAAGCAGTCGGGTGAATAGAACTCTGAATTCAACAATTTAGTAGACGTTTGTTACGATCCATCACTTGTTTTATTGCGGATTTAATTAAGAACACCATTCCTAAGCGATGCTCACACCAAAATCATGGATTTTTAAGTGCCACATGGACTTATAAGAGAAAAAATTAAGAAACAGAATTTCTTTTTCCCTTTCATTGATAAAATGGAACAAATTCGAACCATTTGTGATTACGGAAGGGGTAAGACCTAGCTTCTCACACCACTTATGTTGTGTGCGTTCATTTGATATAGGGATGGCGAGATCTACAGTTTAAAGTCGACACCGAACAACAGATTTTTGCGAAACTTTTCATAACAATTTTATTTACTCTCAGAGTTTTTGCCAGAAATCGCCGAAGAAATACTTTTTGTATTTAGTTTTGATGTCTGATAGTTAGGTCTGGTAAGGTGAATAAGTATGACAATAACGTGTAAAAAAGATTATAAACGATGTAAGATAAAGCTTGGCAAATGTTCTCAAAGCCAAGATTGACGCTAAGAACAATCATTTTGTGTATTTTCTGAGATTTTAATGTAATTGTTCAATACAAGCTGCTACAACTTGGTTCTAGTTTGTCGTCTCTCTGTATCTGTTCGTTTAACTTTGCTAACATTGCCTTACAAATTGTATTTCCAATAATACTCATTGGTGACTTTCGTAAAATGTGGCCAATTGGCATTTTAACATGCAAAATTATGGTATTATGAATGGAGAATAGATTTTAAAAAATTTAAAAAAAAATTTTTTTTAACTAAATATTAACAATGCATTCCTTTAATACCCTGGCTATATGCTCCCCTAAGCATAAACACGCATATTAAAAACCAATAATAATGCAAAGGTATGTACATACATATCTATACAATACATGCATGTAGTTTTGTGGTTGTAGTTGTATTTGCAATAATTTTTATTTTTTTTTACAAGTTTAAGTGCATCCCTTGGGGTTTTATTTATTTGCGTTTCATATGACGTCTGTTGAGATATTGTCGGCACTCATGTTATGAATCAGATGTGCAATCGGTTGTTTGTTCGTTTGTTTGCGTGTATGTAAGTGTGTGTAAATATTCATTGCCAATATCATGGTGCTCTTAATACGAATTCTTTACTCAATTATTTCCTCTCTTCTTTTTTTTATGTGTCTTTTACGCTCGCATTATTTACGCTTCACGAAATGTGTGTAAATTTTGTCGTGTTTTATGCCCCTGGGAAGAATCGGGTTTTTTTTTCGCTTACAACCACGAACGTACGTGTAGAAAAGCATATACGAACACACATACATAAGTACCTTGTAAATCACTGTTGTTTCTGTAGAAGAAATCTTCAATGTTTCAATTTCTTTTTGTGTTGTTGTTGTGTTCTGTTCCCTCGATTATTTTTATTATTGTGGGTGAGTGTGTGTGTGTGTGTATGTGCTTGTGTCACCCTGCATGAGCCTTAACTTTCTTAAAGGTATTTTTTTGTTGCGTATGATAATGTGTATGTGTTGGTAAGTGGGTTTGAGTTGTAATATGTTGTGTAATTTATTTGTAACATGTGCGTACGTAAGTGTAGCAGCATTTATATTTCAATATTTTATTTACATTTGTTTGTTCGCTTGTTTGTTTGTTGATTTGTTCCTGTACATTCATCATCTCTCATTGCTCTCGCTCTCTCTGTCTCTCTCTTTCGTCCCTCAGTCTGTATTATTTGTTGTAGGTAAATTTCCCGTATTTGTTACAAGAAAATAAATGCTTTTGCTATTGATTTCAATTATTTTCTACTCTTTTGAAGTTGTTATTAGTGTTGCCATTGTGTTATTGTGTATTATGTTACTGTGGTTGTGTTATTTACTGTTTCACTTACAAAATTTATTTGACAAATTCTTTATTTTATTGGTTTTCAATAATAAAATAAAAACCATATCTGATGACTTTAAATGGAAGCGATAAAGAAACGAAAATTCTATTTTTCTTAAATAAATTTAAGGCTCATATTAAATGTAAATCGATATTAAAAGAGGATAACAAGAAATATAAAAAGGGGGGAGTATTTTAGCTTAAAATATTTTACATTTTAAAATATGAAATGAATGAAAAATAACTTACCTTGCAATGTAAACTAAAGGGATGAGAATGTATTCAATTGTAGACTCCCTCCAATCATAGGACAGCTAATGCGGTTGGATGTGTAACCTAAAAATACATAAATTTTGGAAAGTTTTGTTAGTAAAACTTGATTAACATGTTTGGCTCCCTAGAAGGGAACGCAATCTACGAGTTATTTCTACGAGTTATCTACGAGTTATCTCGTATTGCGTTCTCTTCTAGGGAGCCAAACTACGAGTTATCTCGTACGCGCTAATGTGAAAAAATCATCCTATCGGTCTTTGGCTAGATTTCTGAAAATTGCCGCGGTAGTCAACGTGTTAATACACTGAAGCAATAAAATAAAAATAGAAGATAAGGAAATAAACAATATCAAGTTACATTTCCTTAGTATTCTTGGTTTATTGCTAGGTTCAAACAATGGACCGAATTTCTGTGCTTAAATCATATGGCCACTGTGCTTATCTTGACAGGTGCACGTCCTCTAACCTAACCTATCATATGGCCATCCATTGCGCAATGTTGATCTTTATGGGCTTTATTGTCCTCTTGGTAGCCATACCAAAAGAATCGACATTCCAATTAATGACTACTGCAAGGGCTGTGGGTTTGAGGATGAAGAAAAGACTATCCTTCATCTTATGTGTCAGTAACTCGCTTAGGTCTTGAAGAGACAGAGTTTTCTCACCGCTAGTTTTAAAACATCGTTCACCGAGCTCTCTAATATAAAGATTGCTGCAATAGCAAGAATTATTCTCGACTCGGAACGGTGTTTTCTAGGGAAAGGTAGGCCTCCGGGTAGAATTAATTGTGGTATCCTAATTTTGAGGTCGCCGTGGTCTAGTAGGTAGTGTGTTGGCTTATTAGACGAAAGACCCGAGTTCGAATCCCAGGTCAGACATCAAAACGAAAAATTGAAAATAATTTTTTTCGGTGACTTCCTCTCAGCAGATTTCTGGCAAAAACTCTGAGAGTAAAAAATTGCCATGGAATGGAATGAAGTACACGTTCTCTAACCTAACCTAACCAATCCTAAATCTACAATGTTGGTCTAGGTAGGTCCTCTTTCTACCTATCCTATCGTACTCTAACCCAGCTTCGAACATATTGATGCAAACAATTTGATTTTGCTCTGAATTCAGTAGGTCTTCATAGAGGAGACTTCGCCTAGTTAGCCTAGATTTAGATTGGTTGGCCGTAATGGCTTTATATTTCATCTGCATAATGATTCGAATTAAAAGAAAAATTTTTTATTCCGTTTTTTATGGTAATTTTACACTTTGACGTTGACATTTTTAATTTTAATCCGAATTCTCTTAAATTGGTTTTTGTTATCTATTTAACTAGCTTCTCATACCACCCACGTTAAGTGTGTGTGTTTGTTAATTTTATATTTTGTATGGTGGGTCTTAAAGGGTCTCCAAGGGAACGATTAATTTTTGAGAAGCTTTTCATGGCAAGTTTATTTAATCTTGGAGTTCTAGCAAAAGACTTGGTAAAAGGAAGTTGCTGCAACAATACTGTATTTTTATGCAGCACGGGTTTACGTTTAATAAGCCTACACACAGCGTTACCGCTGGAAATTTTTAAGAAGTCGCACAAAAAGGGGATTTTTGAAAAAAAAGTCGCACAAAAAGTGTATTTTGGCAGTAAAAAGGGGAAACATTTTTAAACGAAAAGAAAATGTCTATAGTCTAGTCTCTAGTCTAGTCTCTAGTCTAGCCTCTAGTCTAGTCTCTAGTCTAGTCTCTAGTCTAGTCTCTAGTCTAGTCTCTAGTCTAGTCTCTAGTCTAGTCTCTAGTCTAGTCTCTAGTCTAGTCTCTAGTCTAGTCTCTAGTCTAGTCTCTAGTCTAGTCTTTAGTCTAGTCTCTAGTCTAGTCTTTAGTCTAGTCTCTAGTCTAGTCTCTAGTCTAGTCTCTAGTCTAGTCTCTAGTCTAGTCTCTAGTCTAGTCTCTAGTCTAGTCTCTAGTCTAGTCTCTAGTCTAGTCTCTAGTCTAGTCTCTAGTCTAGTCTCTAGTCTAGTCTAGTCTATAGTCTAGTCTCTAGTCTAGTCTAGTCTATAGTCTAGTCTATAGTCTAGTCTCTAATCTAGTCTAGTCTAGTCTATAGTCTAGTCTAGTCTAGTCTCGCGTCTAGTCTCCAGTCTAGTCTATAGTCTAGTCTAGAGTCTAGTCTAGAGTCTAGTCTCCAGTCTAGTCTATAGTCTAGTCTCTAGTTTAGTCTCTAGTTTAGTCTCTAGTTTAGTCTCTACTCTAGTCTCTAGTCTAGTCTATAGTCTAGTCTCTACTCTAGTCTCTAGTCTAGTCTATAGTCTAGTCTCTACTCTAGTCTCTAGTCTAGTCTATAGTCTAGTCTATAGTCTAGTCTATAGTCTAGTCTATAGTCTAGTATTTAGTTGAGTCTATAGTCTAGTACATAGTCTTGTCTATAGTCTAGTCTAGAGTCTAGTCTCCAGTCTAGTCTATAGTCTAGTCTAGAGTCTAGTCTCCAGTCTAGTCTATAGTTTAGTCTAGAGTCTAGTCTAGTCTATAGTTTAGTCTCTAGTCTAGTCTATAGTCTAGTCTAGTCTCCAGTCTAGTCTATAGTCTAGTCTCTAGTCTAGTATACAGTCTAGTCTAGTCTAGTCCATACTACTATATACATACTATAGAATAGTATAGAGTCTAGTATATTGTCTAGTCTATAGTCTAGAAAAATACTTTTTAAAAAAAGAGGGAAAAAGGGTCAAAAATCTTAAAAAGCGTCAGATTTAGTTTATTTTAGTAAGGGGGCACAAAAAGTGGCGAGGTCGCTGAAAAAGTGTCAAATTGCGACTTTAGTCGCTCAACGGTAACGCTGCCTATACATTATCTACTACACCACGGCAACTTCTGGAAACTAATCGCCAAGTCAACATAAGCGCACCATCTCAAACTCTGCAGATCTTTTTCACTAATTTTTAAATTGTTGACTTATTAGGCCATTATACCATCATGTATGGTGGAGCTTTCTTTGTTATTATTTTTGTAGAGCTTCATACGTAATAATCGAATCATTTAAAGCAAATGAAAAAGGCCATCGTAATGAAATGCTTCCCCTCTTGCCTTTGGCTTTACGTTTGCAAGGGCGGTAACCGACCAATTTCTTTACGCAATTACACTCAACAACAATTGCAATTTTATTTGATCGTAAGACTTAAGATTTTATTTCCCATTGTTTGTATAACTTTAACATTCACTTCTGTTTTGTGTTTATATGAGCATAAAACGAGAAATAAAACCTTCAAGGCATTAAGTTTTATATCGTTGGTCTTCTATGGAAAGGCCTTAACTCACACTTTTTTCGAAATTGATTTTTTTTCTTGTGATTCCTATACATTTAATACAAATACATACACCTCCTCCTCCTCCTCATAAAAATTTAATACGAAAAATAATAAAAAATATTTGAGTTAGGGCCTTTCTACATGCAACCAATGATATGTTCTTTCATTTGATTAGAAAAAAAAACATTCCTTTGAAGACATTTAAAGTCTTAATTGTCTCCAAAAGGAGATAAATTAAGAGAATAACACATACACACACAAACATTTTCATTGTCCAGTTTCCTTTTCATTTTATTTCACTTGGTTTTTGTGTCTGGTATTTTGACCGTAACAAATCCTTTGATGTTATGTCCCTCCCTCTCTCCCTCTATTCTTTGTTTCTCTCTGTTTTTTCTGTAAATATTTTATAAATATTGATGCTGACAGTGAGTGACATTTAAAGTTAGAAAAACTAATACGACAATACATCTCTCCCTCTCTTGTCGTACAGCTGTCTGCCTGTCTAAGAAATGGGAAAAACTATCGTTTGCAGTTGCTTTCTCTAAACAAATGCGTACGTTTTGTTGTTACATATCCTTGCATGTTATTCTTGTTGTTGTTGTTGCTGCTTTGCTAGTTGACAAACATAAGGATTTTGTTGCCGATAACAATGGCTTTTAAGGAAATGCTTTCAAATTTACTTAAGCCATACGGTCGTTTTACAAAGACCGCTTCAATGCACTCAGTCTTTTAAAATAACTACTGTCCTGTCCTGTCTAGGTGTGTGTGTGAGAGTGTGTGTGAGTGTCCGGACTTTTTAATATCTACGACCACTTATGCCAAGGCTATGGTGTAGCATAGTGTGGCAATGGTAATGTGTTGGTTTGTGTATGTTGTGGTGTATTGAGACAACACCCTGCCAAAAACTAGAAGCCAAATATGTCTGGTTAAGTTTTATATCGTTGGTCTTCTATGGAAAGGCCTTAACTCACACTTTTTTCGAAATTGATTTTTTTTTCTTGTGATTCCTATACATTTAACATAAATACACAGACCTCCTCTTCCTCATAAAAATTTAATACGAAAAATAATAAAAAATATTTGAGTTAGGGCCTTTCTACATGCAACCAATGATATGTTCTTTCATTTGATTAGAAAAAAAACATTCCTTTGAAGACATTTAAAGTCTTAATTGTCTCCAAAAGGAGATAAATTAAGAGAATAACACATACACACACAAACATTTTCATTGTCCAGTTTCCTTTTCATTTTATTTCACTTGGTTTTTGTGTCTGGTTTTTTGACCGTAACAAATCCTTTGATGTTATGTCCCCCTCTCTCTCTCTATTCTTTGTTTCTCTCTGTTTTTTCTGTAAATATTTTATAAATATTGATGCTGACAGTGAGTGACATTTAAAGTTAGAAAAAACTAATACGACAATACATCTCTCCCTCTCTTGTCGTACAGCTGTCTGCCTGTCTAAGAAATGGGGAAAACTATCGTTTGCAGTTGCTTTCTCTAAACAAATGCGTACGTTTTGTTGTTACATATCCTTGCATGTTATTCTTGTTGTTGTTGTTTTGCTAGTTGACAAACATAAGGATTTTGTTGCTGATAACAATGGCTTTTAAGGAAATGCTTTCAAATTTACTTAAGCCATACGGTCGTTTTACAAAGACCGCTTCAATGCACTCACTCCTTTAAAATACCTACTGTTGTCTTGTCTAGGTGTGTGTGTGTGTGAGTGTCTGACTTTTTAATAAACAAACTACAAAAGATGTTCAGAAGACCGAAAAAAAACCAAAATAGTGTTGAATTTCCTGTTGCTTTTTCAAAACGAGATAACATTCCAACACACTACGACCACTTATGCCATGGGTAGTGGTGTAGCATAGTGTGGCAATGGTATGTGTATGTTGTGGTGTATTGAGACAACACCCTGCCAAAAACTAGAAGCCAAATATGTCTGGTTTGGTTTCATTCTCTATTTCAAATAGAAATGATGGGACATTACAGCTACACTTTCCAATACATACTCACATACTATTGCACACTACCATACACTCTCTCTGGCTTTTCTCTCTCTTCTTTCATTTTAGCACATTTAAATAAACAGTGTTGCCATTGCTCTAATATTTATTAGAAGCAATTGGAAAAGCAATAAGAAATCTCAAACACTTTAAAAATGTCCTCGATGTGAAATACTTCGTCGACTAATATAAGAACCCAATATCACATACTTGGTCATTACAATCCTTCAGTCACGATTACATCCTTGCTCCTCACACCACTTATAGGTTAGGTTAGGTTAGAGGACGTGTACTTGTCAATTCTGACAAGTACAGTACTCGGTGGTCGAATTGACCCATTGTACTACGCCACTCATGTGTGCGTTAATTTTACACATGATTAGCGGGATCTACAGTTTAAAGTCGATTTCGAACGACACATTTTTTGAGAAGCATTCCATGGCAATTTTTTACTCTCGAGAGTTTTTACCAGAAATCTGCTGAGAGGAAGTCACCGAAAAATTATTTTCAAATATTTCGTTTTGATGTCTGACCTGGGATTCGAACTCGGGTCTTTCGTCTAATAAGCCAACACACTACCTACTAGACCACGGCGACCACTCACACCACTTATGTTTTGTGCAGTAAATTGGTGGTGGGACATACGGTTTAAAGTCGATTTCGAACAACAGATTTTTGAGAAACTTTCCAGGGCAATGGTGGGAAGTCACCGAAGAAATATTTGTTCATATTTCGTTCTGTTGGAGATATCTGAGCTGCGGTTTGAAGCAAGTCCTCATGTCTAATAAGCCAACACATTACCTACAATATCACACAGATACGAAATAAAGGCGTGTATTAAAGGATTTCACAGAAGCATTTTACGTTTCTTACTTGCACTCAATTCACCTCATTTTGGTGCTTATTTCCTCAACTCTCATGAGAAAATTGCCTGTAAAGCAGTCCCGTAAAAGGCAATTCTGAAGTCTACATTTTGTTGAGAGCTTTACACTTTGATTTTCAGGTGAAAATCAAGTCCATTTTAAAAAAAATAAATTATTTTCAAAGTAATTCTTGTTTAGGTTCCAGACCATAGTAGATAGGATCGGAAATTGCACTTCAGTTGAACTAGTCAGGACTAAAACAAACTCTGACGTGTCATAGAGCTTAGGTGTTCCGACTGGATATTACAGGAAGGCTTAACTTCGTCATCAGCATCAGAGAGCACGTGAAATATTATTAGGCTCTGCTAGACTGATATGGATAAAGAGATAGCCTTCTTAGCTGAAATCACATAACCATCCCTCGCACTATTGCAATTCCTATAGGCCATTGCGCTATTTTAAGTTATATAAGCAGGCTTTCCATTCCCTCGAAAGATTTCTGCAGCAATGACGGATTTTGTTCTGAAGTAACGGAGAGCCTTTGGGGACCATGCCTTTGGTTACCTGCAAGCTTATAATTGACAGTGCAATTGTGGACCTTGTCAACCGTAGATGGGCAGCTTTGAGCACGGCATAACGGCTCATAAAAGCTTGCCAATACTGGATAGAAGGTTTGTGGCAGCTTTGCTTAAACTGCAGAGAAGTAGGCTCAATACTGTTGTCAGGCTTATTAAGGCTCATTGCTTTACATATAGGAACACATGCAAAGCGTATTGGCCTTAGGCACTCTTGCAATTGGTTTCTGCAGAAACTATGGAGATAAGGAGGACAATGAAGCTGTTCATCACCAACTGTATACATGCCCGTCACTTTGTCGGAGGAGAAAGAGGCACCTTGATGCCTACTATATAGAGGATGTATCCACAATGCACTGTCTTGCATTGATATTGTCATCCTGAATCGCTTCATCGGATGCTTCGAGTGGTTCTTGGACTAGGGAAAAATGTGAAACTGTGGTATCACAAAGGGGCTCTGTGTGTCTGCTTGGTGATAACTCAATGGAGGGGACAGGCACTTGTACCTACCTATCGAAGGAGGGCCTTAACTTCTCATTTTCTATCATCTTTGACTGGAATCCCTCCAAGATAAGGATTACAGCAAGATATATTTTGAATTCAGAATAGTTTCCTCTCTCTATTTTCTGCTCTCTTCTGTTTTCGTTTAATCACGATTGAAAATAATTTGTATAACTTTACTTTCATCGCTGAAAAGCTCGTAAGAAATTTATAGTGCCATCAGGTTCATATCAGAATCATATCATATCAGCAATGAATCGTTTTTTCGCTACTCATAAGTACTTATGAAATTTTGAGTATGAGTGAGTCAACAGAATTGAAATTCAAATACTCTGATTCATTCGTACTCGCTTCAACATTGATTTATAAGTACAGCAGGTTGCAATGAGTATGAGTACAACGTTGAAATATGTTTGATTCATACGCCTACTCATTGTGACTCATAAATTTAGAAAAGTACTTATAATATTTATAAGTGATTCGAATCATTCATAAAAATTTACAGCCTTTGTTATTGTTGCATGTACAAACAAAGAAAAAAAGAAAGACAAAGACAAGCAAGCAAAGCATATACACAATCTTCTTGTGAGTATAGTAGTGTTCGTACGCGAATCATACTTATTTTGTGCTTCGTGGAAATGTTAAGTTGAGATGAGTCGAAGTCAATAACATCATGCGTTTTGTTAAGTATGAATACGACGAGTACTTCCAACTTTCAGTATGAGTAATATGAGTATCATATTGAAATAAGTATGAATGCGTATAAGTATCAGAAATTATAAGTATGACTCGAATCTACTTATCGTTTTGAATACTCGTTGCTGATCCCTGGTATGTACGGCACTAAGATCGATCAAAGGACTTCTAAAGACACAGGATAGGCTATTAGCTGCATGAGTGTAGTCTTTTATGGGCAGATACATGTCCGACATTTCCTCCTTTCCATAGAGTAGATTTTAAACATACATTGAATGTTCTAAACCTAGTTTGCCTGAATATTCCTCACTTCTCCATACTGATTACAGAGTTTTGAATAGCAATCTCTTTCTGTTTATTCCTTAAAAGCGATAAATATCTTCATATTCCACTGGTTGGCCTTTTACTCGTTGCTGATCTCTGGTTTATATTATTATATTCGCAGTCATATTACGGTTGTTTACTAAAATTACCACAATGGCAACACTTGCTACAAAACCTATGTGTAGCGGTAGCATCTAGTCAGACTGTGTGTATGTTTGTAAAAGAGAGTTTAGGTGCTGTTTGTATAAAAACTAAAATTTCTCTCTCTCTTCCTCACTCTCTCTCTTGTATTTATTGCTAGAGTTAGTGTTTGTCTGATGTTGGGTGTATATATGTATGTAGGTGTGTCTGTATGTGTTGATTTTTATAGTTTTTACTTTTCCGGTTATTTTGGTTTCTGCTAATTCTTGAATGTTTTGTTGTGTTGTTTGTTATTTAAATCCTCTCACTATCAGTATTCTCTGTATAGTCTGGCGTCCTTCTCTAGCCATAATATGGCATTTTTTTTTTTTTATTGTTGTAGTTGTTGCTGTTTGTAGTGAATGTTTTTGAAGTGCCTTTGCAAAGTAAATATTTTTGTGGTTCGTTTTTCCGTTTTGTTGTACAGATTTCTGTTTATGCTGTTTTATGTTTTGCAATTTCTGCCCTCTCTCGCTCTCTCTCTCTCTCTCTTTCTGTGTGTGTAAAACTAATTTCAATTCCCTTCTATTCGAATTAAATATTGTTGTCTGTGTATTGTTGTTTTATTTTTTTTTTTATTGTTTTTTTTGCTAAACAAAAATAAAATGTTTTCTAAAACATTGAATTTAAATTGTAAAATTGTTGGACAACATATTGATTTCAATTCTCTTCTTCTTCTGTCTTTGTTTTTTGCATTTCTAAAATTTATTGCGTTCATTTTGTTTCAATTTCTATTTTCTGTTGTAGTTGTTGTTGTTAAAAAATTTACATAAAAATAAAATGTTCGTTACATTTTCATGTATTTGTTGTATTCTGTGTTTTGTTTTGTTTTTTGTTTGGATATCATTTGAAAAGGTTTCTTGTGGAATTTAGTGTTTCTGGTATAATTTCTTCTTCCTTTTTGTTGTTGATGTTGTTATTGTTGTTGTAATTTTATGTAAATTTAAATGTTTATTTACATTTCAAATGAAGCAGCTTTTAAAGAATGTTTATTTTTATGTTCTTTAAATGACAGCGATAGAGAGAGATAAATATTGGCAAGACATTTTTAACCCTCGATTGACAGGAAAAATACTTTTTTTTTTGTTTTAGAAGAAGGTTAGAAAAAACAGCAATGAAAAATTAAATGAAAAAAAAATATTTTGCTTAAAATGTAGTTCCAGATCCTCAGGTTCTGTTTTTCACTGTTCAACAATTAAATTCTCTGTATTTTTAAGGATTTAATTTAACATTCAAAGAAATTCGCTTTTTTCATTCAAAAGCCTAACTTCTGATATGGTTTAACCATACTTTGCTTGTATAGAACAGAAAAAAGGATCAAATTTTCATCATAACTTTCAAGTTATAATGAAATTTAAGACTTTATTGCCTCTTCTAATAATAACACGGTCCGAGAGTAAAAATACACCCGAGTAACTATATAGTCCACGTGGTTGAGTTAGTTGAGTAGTTAGTTGGTTGGAGTCCTGCTCAGTGGAGAAACATATTGTTCTCAGATGAATCCAAATTCAACATAAAAGGCTCAGGTATGAAGAACTTTACCGTAAGGAGGCCAAAAAATGAACGTCTTAAACTGCAATATTGTAAAGGAACGGTTAAACATGGTGAAAGCTCAATAACGGTGTGGGATTGTTTTTCATACGATGGAGTTGGGCCAATTTACCAAATTACTGAGAAAATGGATCGATTTGTTTATAAAAATTTGTTGGAAAACGTAATGCTGCCATATGCATAAGAAAACATGCCACTGATTTGGGTTTTCCAACATGACAAGGACCCAAAACATGCTTCGAAATTTGTTAAGGAATGGTTGAGTCAATCAAAAGTAAATGTTCTCGGGTAGCCAGCTCAATTGCCAAACCTTAACCCCATTGAAAACCTTTGGAGCATCGTTGACCGTAAAATAAAAAGAGATTCAGAGACAAATAAACACACCATTTTTAATCGTATCCAGAACGCATGGAACAGCATTTCTAAAGATCAAATTGAGAGGCTGATTGATTCAATGCCGTGATTAAAAATAAGAATTTATGAATTTATGGTTATTTCGTTATTTTGAAAAAAAAAAATAATCTTTTAAGCAAATGGATTATAATTTTTTAGCAGAATATATTTTCTAAAACATCAAAGTGTAATGTCAGTTGCTTTAGTTTTGGCCACCAGTGTATATATTGTTTGACATAATATGCTACAAGATTTGATAAGGTAAACTTGGATAATTCGAATTTTTTTCACATTTCTTCAAGATTGTCCTTTCGTAGAAGCAAATTTTAATTAAAAAAAAAATATGAAATAAGTGATTATAATCTGAAAGTCTTGTGGAGAGGTTGAGTTATCATTTGATCAAATCGGACAAAAATTGCCGTAGTTATTATTTAAAACGTCTAACAGTCGAGTGATATTTTTTAAATATGTCAGGTCAAGTGAACTTTTAGTTAAAAAATGTTCAGAGTTTTTGATGGATCTTGATTGTTTATCACAAAATGTTTCAATTTCACGCTTGAACGGTGGTCAATGTTTGCGCAAAGGGAAATTTGCAAAAAACACAAACATTAGCCGACTTGTGGTGGTCGTTCAAACGGAATCAAGACGGCATTTTAAAATAAAAAATAATAAGGAAATGAACTATATGGGAAATGTAAGAACTATTAGGGCCATAACAACTTGCCATTAACTAAAAGGAGAATTTTAACGGACATATCCGTAAATTGCTTTTCATTATTATAGCTTTAAAGTTAAATTTATGTTTGATCTTGCCATATTATATAATTTTTTGAGTATGGCAACGTTGCCTGACACTGAGTTAAAGTAAAACTTGTGTTATTGACATTGCTCCGGCACTGCCATATTTTTAGAAGACTTTAACTTTATTTTATCATTCACTAGTAATAACGAAACAAAGTTAAAATTGACTTTAAAGTTCACTTTAGCTAAAGTTACTTTTAACTAAACTCAAGTTTAACGGCAAGTTGTAATAATAGTCCTAAAAGTTTTAATGATCGCTAGCATATCCTGTAAATTTTATTATATTTACTCAGAAATTTTATTTCAAAGTAATTTTTTCTTTCTTTACCACTGTTTATATTAGTCTGGGGACTTCATAAATCATAAGAAATAGTGGCCGCTATATTAACAAAATTAATAAAAAAAAAAACAAAAGCAAATAATGGCATCACGTTTTCATGCTTTCAAGTATCCTACAACAAATTGAACGAAAATGAAGAAAAATCCTCTAACAATTTTAATTAATTGCCGGCGAATACTCGAGTGAATGTCACATTGTTGTTGTTGTTGTTGTAATGTTTCCTAACACGTACAACAATTTATCAGGCGGCTTAGGAAATATGCCAGTAAAAGGCAGGAAGAAAGATACACACGCACGCTTAATACAAATGCAAATAAAATGAAGATGATAAAGACAACAAAGAAGAAAAAGGGGATCACCCTGTACTTTAAAATATTTAGATTAAGAGAACCTGTTACTCTGTGACAGTCATCACAAAGATGCACAAGACAAATATATAAATTCCGCTTTTATTGTAGGGATTCCTTCCTTTCAATCTTTTAGACGAACACAGTAAATATGCCAGGCATACTGGCATGGATGTCTTGACATGTTATTGTAGAGGGTATTTGCAATGTGAAATGAACTTAACAAATCAATTTAAAAGCAATAATTAGTTATGCAAATAAGGAAAAATTCCTACGCTCTCTCTCTCACTCTCACTATCTCTCTCTCTTGGTCTCAACAATTTCCTTCTAAAGTGTCATGCTACACTACACAAGGGGTGCTCTACTTGTATTACTGCTTAAATGACAACGTAACGTTGCCTGCAATCAACTAAACATGCCGTTGTAATAGGAAATCAAAAGTATAATCGATCAAATACTGTTGTTGCTGTTGTTCTTGTTGTTGTTTACACAAAACAGGGTGTAGACATTATAATTATTTTACATTAAATTGCTATTGCTCTTAACTGTTGTTGTTATTGTTGGTATCGGTGTTGTTATTGTTGCATATTTAATTAAAATTGCTCTCTTTCTCTCAATCTCTTTTTATCTCTCACTTTCTATAATGAATTGCAATGCATGTGGATTGCATATTCAAAAGACACTAAAACAACAACCATTTAAACCATAATCATCATCATTATCATCATCATTATGGCCTTAATCATTATCATCCATCTTCTATTGTTTGTGTTATTCATTTATGGTGAAGACGAAATGAGAAACGCAACGCATTCTGCTTGCAGGCGTATAAGTTGTGATAAATGATTTCATTTTGATTTATTCCTCCTCCTCCTCCCCCTCCTCGTCGTCCTGTTGCTCTCTATTAGAATGTTGGCTTTACAATGATTTGTTGTCATGCATGACAGAAGAATTTTGTGTGTTAGGGCAAGCTTAGTTGGAGTATGTATTCCTTTAAAATTTGTATGAATTCTTATGGGGCGTATGATAAATAATATGTTTGCGTTTTATATTCTGAGGAATACGTATACGTTAAAGGATTTCCTTCAATTTCTTTTTTTTTGGAATTTTATAACATTTTTTAAAAAATGTCTAATTATACTCTGCGACAAAATAAAAAAAATTAAAAACACCCGACTAATGACATAGTGTAGGTTTTGAGTAGATTTTAGAAATAATTTTTTTTTATTTCTCGAACCCTCCAAATTTTTTGACAAAAACGTTGCTTTACACCCAAATTTCTGAATTACTCAAACATTTCTGACCGAATTTCGATTTCTAATATTTAAATCTTGTCGAAAAGATGAGAAATGGACTACGCGTATCTATTATTTGACATAATAAACAAATTGTTCTCATATTTTTTTAAGTTTGTCCGTTCATAGTAGCAAACTTTACTTAAAAATATGAAATAATTGGTTACATTCTGAAAGTGCATTATATTGCAAAGAGATTGACACTTTGTTTGATCAAATCGGACAGTAATTACCGTAGTTATTATGTATTATTGGAAGTCGCCGTGGTCTAGTAGGTAGTGTGCTGGCTTATTAGACGTAAAGCCAGGATTCGAGCCCCAGGCCAGACACCAAAATAAAATCCAAAAAGTATTTTTCGGCGATTTCTAGCAAAAACTCCGAGAGTAAATAAAATAAAATTGTCATGAAATGTTTCTCTAAAATCTGTCGTTCGGAGTCGACTTTAAACTGTAGGTCCCGTCACTTATGTATCAATTAACACACACAACTCAATAGTAGTGTGAGAAACTAGGTCAATAATCCCGACTGAAGGGTTGTAATGCCCAATTATGTATTATTATGTAAAGAGTCTAACAGTCGAGTGATATTTTTTATATACGCCATCTCATCAAATGAACTTTTAGTTTTTAAAAATTTTCAGAATTTTTGATGGATATTGAATGTTTATCAGAAAATGTGTCAATTTCACGTTTGATCGACCACCAGGAGTGGTCCAATGTTTTCGCAAAGGGAAATAATAATATTTGCAAAAAACACAAATATTAGACTTGTGACTACATTTAGTTACAAAAGTATACATACAGTTAACAAATTTTTTTTATCAATGCGTTTTCGTTGTAAACCTTTATAATTGTGTGACAACTTTCCTTGATTATAAGATGGTCTTTAGGTCATTGCTTCAGAAATTTGTGAAATTTTTTAACCAGTGCAATCATCTGGCGGTCTTGGCGAGAGGTAGTTTTTCGAGGATTACCACTACCTGGTTTCCTTTCTACACTATTTCTCAAGGAAAATCGAGATTTAATCCGACATACGGTTGATTGATTTACACCAAAGAGGTGTCCAACTTCACGCATGGATTTTCCTTCTTCTAAGGCTTTAATGATTGCAGTTTTGCTGTCAGCTGAGAGCTGCTTCTATTACAAAACACATGTTGTATAACTTATTTAAGAAATTTTCAATTATAATTAAATAAATAACTTACTTTAACTATTCTTTTTATTATGTTGCATTTTTTTTTTTTGCTCTCTAAAAATTTGCACTTTTTTCACTAATTCAAAAATATTTAACTTTTTAAAACAGAATTTGGAATAAACTGTGGTTACTTTGAAAACTTATAATTGAAAGAATTAACAGCAAAAGAAAATAGATAAATTAGTTACCGTTATTTTGAAACAGATCTTATTAAAGATCATATGGCACAGTGTTGCATTTTTTGTGCTCGCTACTGTATGCTTCCACTTCTATTTTTATTTTGTTTATATTTGAACAATATTTTTAAAAAAAATCTATTTTTTATGCCATTTTACCTTTTAAAAATAAATATTTAGTCTGTATGTGTGCCATTGAATGGATCATGCCTAGCCATATTTGTTTTTGTTTATTTATTGGAAAGTTTTCAAGTGTCAAAGCTGCTCTGGTGGTGTCTGTTACAGTTTACGATTTTTCATGGTCAGGGCTATGCCAAAAATAAGAATTTTTTTGTATCTAAAAAAAGAAAAAGGAGGGGGGTATATAAGAAGTGAAAACAAACAAACAATCTTCAGCAACATCAAGGAAAAAGTTTACAAGTGCAACAGACTGTGGCAAAGAAGCACAAGCAATTTACGAATTTGTTTTGCCATTTTTTTTTTTTGAACGTCTTCCTCTTCTTTTATTACAGTTTTCCTTAGGTTTTCTTCTATTTTTCTCTTCTATTTTGTGGAGTTTAAAAATAAAAATTTCATTTCACTTCTTGTGCCTTAGGAAATGGTGAAAATAGTGGAAATAAATATTTGGAAAAGCGTTTTTCTTTTTCCAATTTTGGTTAAACAATCAAAACGAAGACAAGAGTGAAGTGTTGTTCGTAAAGTAACAACAAGTTTTTACAATTTTTTCAAGTGAAATATTATCGCCAACATAATGTATTAACGTGTGCGTTATCACATGGTTTTCCTCTTAGCATTGCTGGTACATGTATGTTGTCTGTGTTTCTCTCCTTACCATTGCTATGTATGTTGCCTGTTAGTGTATCCAACATATTCTCTTATATGACTGCCACCGTTTTTTTGCTTAACTCTGCAGACGTTATGTCGCATTGCGTTTTAAAAGCAAAAAGCAAAAACAAAAAAAAATTTCCTAACAATTCAAAGCCATAATTTTGTGAATGTGGGAATCCCACAAAAACCCCGTTATTCATTTGTTACGTTTTATCCCCATGGAATGTTTAGTTGTGGCTGTGTGTTATGCGTATGTGTGTGTGTCTGTCATCTGAGTGTGTATAGCCGTGTTGCCGTGTGATAAATATAAATACCGTTTCCTAGTACTTCTGCTGCATCTGCCTGTCTCTTGTTTGTCTCTCTCTAGAGGGCACCGTATATTGTACTTTAAATATTTTATAACGGTGAATAAAAATGTTTCTAACTGCAGTAGTTTTACGTTTTTTGTGTGTGTGTGTGTGTGTGTTTTGAAATGTGTGACTATTCTGATATATTTTAGCGCCTAAGCACGCGCCACATATGTATTCTCTGGGGTATTGTTGCAGAGAGCATATAAATATTTAAACATGCACAGTGGCTTACCTTTTAAAAACGTTTAAAATATGAGCTCATAGTTTGAAAATAAAATAAAAATAAATTTATGTGTTTAGTTTTATTTAAAATTCTTTATCATTCTCACAATTCTACCCGCCACTGTTCAAAACTTAATGTAAACAACAACAATTGCTTTCTTTTGTTTACACCCTTTAAGTAAACAATAACAATTGTTCGACAGATCTTTATAACAGAGATTGTTATTGCTCTCTTTATACCCTTTAAGTAAACATACATACATACATAATTAGCCATTCCAACCCTTCAGTCAGGACTACCACCTAGCTTCTCACACCACTTATGTTGTGTGCGTTAATTTTATACATGAGTGGCGGGACCTACAGTTTAAAGTCGACTCCGAACGATAGATTTTTTGAGAAGCTTTTCATGGCAATTTTTACTCTCAGAGTTTTTGCCAGAAATCTACTGAGAGGAAGTCGCCGAAGAAATATTTTTTTTCGTTTTGATGTCTGACCTGGGATACGAACCCGAGCCTTTCGTCTAATAAGCCAACACACTACCCACCAGACCACGACGACTTCTAATAATAGCCCATTGGTGGACCTTAAATCTAAACCTGGAAGAATTGATGGGAAGATTAACATAGTAGAGAACTAGGTGCTTTTGCGTCCCTATGCTCCCTAGAGGAGTAAAAGGAACAGATATTTATAGGTGCTCGATTTAGCGTTAGAGAGTCCACGTAATTCCCCTTTTCTCTGAACAAACTTCATTCATGAATCCATTCATTACAGTGGCGAACAGATGAGATGATAGAGGGCATTCTGATATCTTTTTAGCATGGGAATAGAATAGTTTACGGATGCTGGCATTGCGGAAAATTAGAAGTTTCAACGTTCTCGGAAAAAACTCGAAATGATTCCATTAAGTTACAAAAATACGACTGTGTTTAATGCTTTCCGTACGCAATACACTTCAAGATAATTCCCTTAGGTACAATAGCTTCATGTATTTTTGAATGTGTCACCTTATAAAGGCAACACTGCTCCTTTTCCAGGCTCTTTTAAACTTAAAATTGGGAGGGGTTTTCAGGTTCATATATATAAACAACTGCATTCGGTTTTTATTTAAAATTTAAAGAATTTTAAAGAATTTAAGACTCATGCTCCCTATAGGGTTAATAAAAATTCCATTTCTTCTCTCTGCGTTCATTATTTCTATTAACCACTTGAAGTTGACCTTAGAGAGTCGTCTGGCATATGCCTTTCATTCCAGTACAAAATATTTTGCCTTAGAACTCTCATGTCATTACCATATGGTAACCACTTTTCTAGTCTTTTCCCCTGTCTCTCTCTCTGTCTCTCTCTCTCTCTCCCTTTCTTTAAATTTTTTCATTCTGTGTCATTTTGTGGTTTACGAGTTATAGAGCAAATCATTCCGGCGTTCTTGGTGTGGAACATATTTGCAGTGTTGGTTCCTATCGGCTGAGTTACTGTGTAGCTGTCTTTCCGTTATTGTGCATGTGATTTTGAATGCGGTTTTTTTTGGTTCAAAATTCTAAAAATGTTTTGTTCTACTGCGAAAGAGAGAGAGAGAGAGAGGGAAAGAGAGACACTGTCTGAGAATCAGTACAATGAACATGACAAAAATCTGTTGCGGTTTAAAGAATAAACGACGATATGCACGCATACAATGGTAGGCAATCTCGCTTATACATACAACTGACAGTAATGCAGAGCTGGCAAATATAGTGCAACTTAAGGGCGGCCATAAAAAAGTTTGCGTGAAAAATGAATTGCTTTCCAATCACTCAAGATGTATAGAATGATTCCAGTTGCAACGTAGTTTTACTGATGGTAAAGTATTGTCCTAAAAAAAACTCCCCTTTAACGTTAAAGGTTCCCCTTCTCTGCTTATGTATATTTTTAATTCATGCTGCACGTTTTAACACATGCAACATAATAATTTAGTCTGCACTTGAACAATAGAAATAAATTGTAGTTTTTCAAATAAAATACCAGTTTTGCTGAAACTGTTAAAATATTCTCAAGATCACAACAACAAGTACTCGCGTCTAAACGTAATACAAATAAAGTCTGAACAGGTGTCTGCCTTCCATGTGAACCATGAGCAGAAATTTGTAAAGCAATTGCCAGTCTAGCAACATGAAACATGTTTTTCAATTCAATTTTACAATTTGAATAATAAATTAAAAGTTTACGCCTATACAAGTAGGCAATATTGTATTAGAAATATGGTTTCGTTGTAAACGCCTTAATATATGCTGCATAAACTTGATATAGGCGCCTAGAATTAATCCCTTTAGTTTAGACTTTGAAATAAAATTGTAATTTTATTGTGTTGTAATCTGATTTAATAAATTTAAAAGGAACTGTAAAAATTTTAAAGCCAGTTTTAAACAATTCCTGCGATAATATCGTTACGAAAATGGAAATGGTATTTTGCTTTTCCATCTTTTAACATTAAAATTATAAACAAAAGCTTTAAAAGCAAAACACAATGAACATGTTTACATGATAAACAAGTAAACAAAAATGCAACAACAAACATAATTATCACTTATAAAATGTTAAAGGTTAGGTTAGGTTAGACGACGTGCACCTGTCGGTCAAGACAAGCACAGTACCCGGAGGTCGAAATTGATCCATTGTACATTGTCCTTAGGGGAGGAAGGAAATAGAGGATATAGGAATGTAGGTAAGGGGAGGGAGAATGGGAAACGGAGGAATTACATATAAAGAAACAGACACAAAACAAAAGAGATTGAGAATGCGACTACACTTATGAAGCCCTAGCACCTCTCAACCAGCCCAAGATGCTAATGAATCGACACAGAACTCAAGCTCTCAAAGAAGGCCCTGCCAAGGGTCCTCAACCTACCAAGGGCTGGGCAGTTGCAGAGGAGATGTTCGACAGTCTCTAACTCCTCCTCATCGCAACATACCCTGCAATAGTCCGGCTGGGATCTGTTAAAATGTTAAAACAAAAACAAGAAACAAAATTATTCTTGTGCTACAAGTATATTCTTTATAATAGAAAATTTAAAATTATAATGGGTGTTGACTCACTTATGACGCTCAGTGTGTATTTATAGAGCATTCGTCTTCATTAGACTTTTTACATTGCCATATAAAAGGCAAGGCACAGCAGGCAACGAGTCAGTAAAAGTTCAGTCAGTCTTGTGTGAAGACGCTCTTTGTGTTTGAAGAGAATAATCTTGGTTTTGAAAATCTCCATTATAAAGATCTGTCGAACAATTGTTATTGTTTACGTAAAGAGTGTAAACAAAGGAAAACAAACGAAAGAATTGTTGTTGTAATGAGCAACATTGAAAAATTCTTTTTCCAATTGGCTTAGTGCCAGACCTTTCTATGATTATTTCAAGGAAGAATGATGTCTCTTCAATGTTTCCTTTTTTTGATAAGATTTTTTGCCTTTAGTTCTGATCAATGCAGACATAAAATTTTTATTTTTCTAGTCAAACCTCAACCATAAGCATGACGCTCATATGAAACTGGTAGGCTGCATATTGTTTAATGTTTAGATTTGGGCAATGAAGGTAGTTCTACTCGAATAGTACTTGAATGGTAGTTTTACTTGATCGAAATTTTGAACAGTGAGCCTTTCAAAGCATGCAAATTAAAATTACCGAAATGGAACACTTTCACTTGGCCCATAAACTCTTTCTGTGTTTCATAATACCCTACGCTTGTGTGGTCTGCTAAGTAACTTGTGTTTTCACTGAATACCTGCCAGCATCTTAAAATCTTAGAAGTCGCCGTAAAGTAACGGTTCAAATCCTAGGTCAGACATCTTGCACAAAACGAAATGTGAACAAATATTTTAACGGGGACTTCCTCTTAGCAGATTTTTGGGAAAAAGCTCTGCGAGTAAATAAAATTGCAATCAAAAATTTCTGAAAAATCTGTTGTTCAGAGTTGACTTTAAAACTGTAGGTCACGCCCCCCCCTCACTCATTATATGAAATTAATACACATAACATCATTGGTGTAAGAAGGTCGTAATCCTGACAAAAAAAGTTTTAATGAACAATTATGTATGTATTCTAACAGGTTAGGCATGACAGCTACACTCGACAATTTTCACTATTTTAATCGACATTTTGGGTGCGGTAGTATCATTGTAATCAAAATTACTGGAATAGTACCTTTTAATCTGAGTCGATAGTTCTTTGTGTATTTGACGAATGTGTACCTTGTATATCCTCTAGAATTGTGACCAACATGGATACGTATCTGTCAGTATCTAAGAAAAGATTATCCTTCTAACAAACTGTTCGGCCTAGTCAATATTATTTGAAGGAAACAATTTTATGAAGCGTTCAAGACACTTATTAAGATGTTTCTTATCTGAAATCAAAAAAAAAATTAGTTAAAATTCATTAAAATTTTTCAATTTAAAAAGTCTTTGACCAATTTTCTGTTTATTTTCCTGATTTCATTTAAAATTATCACAGACAAAAAAAATAAAACGAACAATTTAAAGGAAAGAATACAAATTTAAACACTTCCTTTAAAGGATACACAAAAAAATAAATGAATGAACGATTCAGTGAATGAATGTGTGAATGAATGAATTTAAATGCACAATATTTTTATGATTTACTGCAGTAATGCTGCAGACTCAAACTGTCTCTGCCTTGCCTTGCGTTCTGGTTTTATCGTTTGCCTTCTATCGTTTTACTTTCCATGTGTAAAACAATATAAAAATGGTAGTGTAGTGTGGAGGAGGGGGAGGGAGGAAAGTTAAAGCTTAAAAGAGAGATCAAAATCAAATAAAAACAGAAAAACAGAAAAAATAGTGTTAGTCTGTCTCTTCTGCAGCAAAACCAGCTGTTGTTATTGCCAACTTTATTGATTTTTTCTTCTTTCCTCTTCCATCTCTCTCCCTCTCTCTATCTATTTTTGTAGAATTTTTCAATAACATGATTCATGAATATAAAGACTGCTCAATAAAGAGTAAAAGAAGAGTGAAAAAACTGTGAGTTTTTTTTCTTCTTCTTTATTTATGAATATTCAACAGCATTAAAAGCGATAAAAGTGTCTGTGAGGACGACTGCCAGTTGCAGTCAGAGCAGCCTTAACAAACTTAACAGTTTTGTAGGAAGGAGTCTGTAATACATTTTAAAGCGTTTTATATTACAAAGTTTTCGGTTTTTTTTTTTCTTCTTTTTCTCATTTACAACTTCATAACAGACAAATTGTATTGATTGGAGGAGTTCATGGCAAAAAAAAAAACGAGAACAAAGTAAATAAAAACCAAAGTGTTGTAGACAAAAGAGATACGGGTACTCTGGTTATAATAATGCCAGTCTCCTACTGCCTTCTCCTCCTTAACTTAACATGCTGGTTATTTTGCATTGTATTTGGTAGAGCATATGTTGCATACACTGCATTACCATATTTCACATCACCGTTTAAACAATTCTTTTTTCCTCCTCTTTAACGTAATTCATATTAAACAATAAATGCTTAAATTGGTTCAATAAAAAAACAATTTTTAATGGAAAAATTCAAATTGATTAGCTTAGATAGGTCAAAGGTCACAATCATACATTAATAATTGGTCATTACAATCCATCAGCCAGGATTACCCTTTAGCTTCAGATCTCTTAGTTGTATGTGTTAATATCATACATGAGTAAGGGAGGGACCAATGATCATCAATGAATTGTGTTTTCGCTACTCATATGTACTCATATACTTTTGAGTATGATTGAGTCAACATAACTGAAATTCAACTACTCTGATTCATTCGTACGCGCTACAACATTGATTTATAACTGTAGCAGGTTGCAATGAGTATGAGTACAACGTTGACAACAAACTCACAACATTCGAAATATGTTCGATTCATATGCCTATTCATTCAGATTCATAAATTTAGAAAAGTGGTTGCAATAAATTATGAGCCGAAATAATACACAACACCAACGGGCTAATGATTATGTTGAATTAATAAACAAATTCGAGCGTTGCCAGATCAACATTTGATAGGAATGTTGGCCATATCCACCAGAAATCAGCAATGAAACGTTTTTTCGCTACTTATATGTGCTCATGTAATTTTGAGTATGAATGAGTCAACGAAATTAAAATTCAACTACTCTGATTCCGTTCGTATTCGCTACAGTAGTAATGAGTATGAGTACAACATTGACAACAAACTCACAACCTTCGAAATATGTTTGATTCATATGCCTACTCATTCAGATTCATAAATTGAGAAATTTATTTTTATTCGAATCACTCATCAAAATTTACAGTCTTTGTTGTTGTTGCATATACAAATAAAGAAGAAAGGAAAGACAAAGAGAACAAGGAAAACATACACACAATCTTCGTGTGAGTACTTCTTTAGTGTTTCGTGTAAATGTTAAGTAGAGACGAGTCAAAATCAGCAACATCATGTCTATTGTTAAATATGAGTACGATGAGTATTTCAAACTTTGAATATGAGTAGTGTGAGTATGATAATAAAATAAGTATGAATGTAACAGAAATTATAAGTATGACCCGAATCTACTCATCGTTTTAAACACTCGTTGCTGATCTCTAGAAGGGACCTACAGTTTTGGAGTTAACTCCGAACGACAAAGCTTTTTTATGACAATTTTTATTTACTTTTACAATTTTTGCCAGAAATCTGGTGAGAGGCAGTAGCCGAGAAAATATTTTTATTTTTCATATTTTCGTTTTGTTGGTGACATCTAACCTGGGGTTTAAACCGTGGCCTCATGTTTAATAAGCCAACACCCTACCTACTAGAGTATGGCGGCTTTAAAGGTCTCTTCGTTTAATTCGAAAACTTTAAATATAAAACTGTTTTGTCTCCGTGTATTGACTTTTTAGTCATGAAGTCGTGATTCAAACCCCAGCACAGACACTTCTCTAACAAAACAAAATACAGTCGAACTTTTATAATTTGAACTTCTAGTCTTTGAATTTTCCATAAGTTGAAGCGCAGTAACAGCATCTTGTAGAGCAATTCTATCAGGTTTTGCTTCTGAAGTTTCTGTAAGTCGAAGTTTTTTTTCTGGATAATGGTGATTCAATTTATAGAAGTTCCACTGTATGAAACAAATATTGCTTAGGGGACTTTCTCTAAACAGTCTTCTGGCAAAAACTGTAAGAGAAAATAAAATTGCCATGAAGAGCGTCTCCAAAATCTGTCGTATGCAGTAGACTTCAAACGTAGGTAGCGCCGCTCACTTATAAAATTAATACACTGAACATGAGTAGTGTGCGAAAAGCTAGGTTGTAATCCCGCCACTCAAGTTTAAGATTAACGCACACAACATAATGGTGTAAGAAGATAGGTTGAAATCCTGACTGAAGGGTTGTAATGATCAATTAAGTACGAGATAACTCGTAGATTGGGTTTTCTTCTAGTGTGTCAAACTGAATTGCTGATTATATTAAAAGGCTTTGGAACTTTCTTTTGTACATAATATGGTACTCATAGACCTAGAGCAGTTCCTAAAACTAGCTCTTAACATGTATGCTGCCAACTACGAGATAACTCGCAGATTGGGTTTCCTTCTATGATGCCAAACTACGAGTTATCTCGTACTCACTAATGTGAGAAAATCAAATTGACGTTTTTTGGGCCAGTTTTCTAAAAATTACCGTGGCCGTCAACATGTTAAGCAAGTGGACTTATTTAGATGGGTGCTGTTAAATAGCTAACAGTGCTCTGTTAAAGGCAAATTTTATTCTGTTAAGGCCAAATGTGGCGCTGCTAAAATTTATGGATTGTGTCTTGGATTTGCAAATTCGAATTTATCTTCACTTACATTTACAATTTAACAAATTTACGCCAAATATTCTATGTTATCTGTATTAAATATGAAAAATTTTCTCTTTTTATTTGCAGGTGAGTTATTTTGGAGACTATTTATCAAATTTTCATGTAAGTTATTGCGCTTTGATATTGAAATTATAATTTTTCTTCTTTTTTCTTACAATTTTCGAAAAGCAAAATTTCATTTTCCAAACTATGAAGACATTTGCTTTAATATCCCATTAAGTTTTCTAAACAATTTAACCAAAATCCATCTTCTTCCCCATAATACAAGCTAACCAAGCAGCAATTCAATTGTGGTTAAACACTTGAAATAGCTGGGCAAATAAAGCAATTTTTGGGGAAAGCAAAAAAAAACGAAAGGAGAAAAATCCTTTAGCCAAATAAGAAAATAGAAATTGAAATTCACAAGTAAATTTTAAATAAACACTTTCTGTAATAATATGTAAATATTATCCAAAAAAAAAGGAAAGAAAAAAATATGAAACCAGAAAACAACCCTATTCAGTAATAAAAACTGGCGAAAGGAAATCTCAGTCTCAACTGACATTTACAGACAGAGTTACGTACGTACGTAGTCAATAATAAGAAATAACAGCCACAGACAGATAAAGTCTCTTTAAAAGACTATTTTGGCAGTGACAAAAGTAAATAAAAATAAAATTAAATGAAATGTAAATATAAATATAAATATTGTACTGAAATCTGACTGAAGTCGAAATACAGATACTGAGAAATGCAATTTTCAATACAACATATAAATACAGTCGAACCTCTATAATTTGAACTTCTATTACTTGAAGTCTCTATAAGTGGAAACACATCTCATGGCAGCAGCATCTAGATCATTTGTAAATTTACTTCTTTAACTTGAAGTTTCTATAAGTTGAAGTTTTCTTCTCGATAATGGTGATTCAATTTATAGAAGTTTGACTGTAATATGCTTTTATATTGTAAAATATTCTTTTGTGTATGTAGAAAATAAGCTCAGCTGCTGTTTATGACAGCTATGAAGCCTAAGAACGTTAAGAAAATAATTCCATAAGAAATATGCCGCTTAAAATTTTGTCTAGAAACTTCAGATCTTTGAAAAATGCCTCCATACCTTATGCGTATTTCTTTACATTTGAAACTTTATAAAAGGGTACCACAACAAGAAGAAAATATTAAATTTAACACATTCGCTGCCAAGGACGAATATACTCGTCTTTGACAAGATATCCCGCACTGCCAAGGTCAAGCATTTTCTAATTCAAAAGCCTGCATGTTATAATATATTTAAAGTAGGACGAGTATACCCGTCTTTGACAAGGTATCCCACACTGTCAAAACGAGTCACACTCGTCCTACTTTAAATATATTATAACATGCAGGCTTTTGAATTAGGAATTTTTTTTTGGCAATCAACAATAGTTGATTTCTCAGTGTTGCCAATTTTCGCAATGTGTCTCGTTTTATTCTATTTTATTTATTTTATCCATCTGCGTGATTTATTATTTGTTTTTCTACTAAAATCTATGCAAATACGAAAAAGGATATCAAGTCCATCTGCCTTCCTGTTGCCAACGACGAGTTTACTCGTCCTTGGTTTTCTGTTTGTAAATGAATATGTATGATAATATATATGCTCTTACCAAAAAATAACAGGGTTTTGGTAAACAATAACATTCAAAATATAAATGGCAATGGGAATTGAACTTCATATAATTTAGGCTTGGCAGCGAATGTGTTAAAACGTATGATTTTATAAAGTGTTGTGATGTAATTTTCATTCACATTCTTTAGTGAAATGTTGTTAAAATAAAATGTCCAATGAAAGGCCTCCACAACTGCAATATCAGGCGTTTAATATATTTTTTTTTTAATTTTTAAGAATCAGTTGACGTTTAGGGGCACTTTGGATCATCACGTTTTTTACTATTGTATCTCTATGTGCTTAAAATCATTCATGCATTCATTTCCTTTGATTTAATTTTATTCATCAGTTAAGCAATTAATTAGTCAATTGCTACAGGTTCTAGAATGACAGGGTTACCATCTGTCGCGACCTAAAAACAATGCTCTTTACGAAAATGTATTGGATTGTCGTATAGGTAGTAATGATAAGGAATTTCGTTTATTGAGTTTTATTCTTTTGCTAGAGATATCACTGGCTGACCTCCTATAATGCACGTTATTGTTAAAGAGTTCTTGGATGAACTAATATAAAACTAGTAACAACCTTTCCTTATGTTTTATTGAATCGGAAATAGAGGACTTTCTCAAACATCTCGCTCATCCTTTTGTTCTTCGTTTGCTTTATTTCCAGTTCATTAATCAAGATTTTCCGTTGTAGCAAGAATATTGTGCCTCTATAGCAAGCCCTAGAATGAAGGGATAGCCGAATGTCATTGCCTTGGCACAAAGGCCTATTTGGAATTGTGTTGGATTGTTATGTAGGATAAAGTACTAATAAAATTTTACTCACATTAAGTTCTTCTCTTTCTCTTTGCATTGAAGTCGCCGTGGTCTAGTGGGTAGTGTGTTGGCTTATTAGACAAAAGGCCCGGGGGGTTCGAATCCCAGGTCAGACATCAAAACGAAAAGTATTTCTTCGGCGACTTCCTCTCAGCAGATTTCTAGCAAAGACTCTGAGAGTAAAAATTGCCAATGAAAAACTTCTCAAAAATCTGTCGTTCGGAGTCGACTTTAAAACTGTAGGTCCCGCCACCCATGTATAAAATTAACGCACACAACATAAGTGGTGTGAGAAGATAGGTCGTAATCCTGACTGAAGGGTTGTAATGGCCAATTATGTATGTATGTATGATGATGTTGTTGATTTCGACTCTCTATAATTTAACATATACGCACATTAAGCACCAAATAAGCATGATTCACATACGAACACTAAAATACTCACTAGGCTATGTGTCGTTTTTCTTTTCTTTTTTTTTTTGTAAGACTGTAAATTTTGATGAATGATTCGAGTCACTAAAGCTATGAATCTGAATGAGTAGGCTTATGAGGCAAACATATTTCAAAAAGGGTATGAGTTTAATGTCAACGTTGTACAAATACTCATTGCAATCTGTACTTTTAAATTAATGTTTTGTAGTGAGTATAAGAATGAATCAGAGTACTTGGTTAATTTTCAATATCATTGACTTATGATTCATTAGTGCTTATGAGTAGCGAAAAAACGATTCATTGCTGGTGCCTGATACAAAACACTAAAATTTTAAATTATTATTGAGTCACCCTGTATGGAGTGTCATTGTAACGCAATATAATCCTGAAGGCGTTGCTTTTCATTTTTGGTTTTTTGTTGCCTTAATTTTAAAAGTGGTGGATTTTATTTGCAACGCACGATTGTATTTCTAAATTTTCAATTCTTTATGAATTATTTTTCCATTTCAATATTTTTCTTTTTTCTTGTTATTCTTAAATAAATTCGTTTTTCATTTCATTTAATCTCCATTATTTTATGGTTTATCGTTTACTGAGACACTTACATGCTGCAACTTACACTGGGAGATATAAATAAATTTACTCCAGTGAGCTATAATTCTCCTCTACCAGTTCAGAGTAAAATGTTTTTAATTTCTTAAGGAAATATTTTTCTCAGTGTAGATTCAGAGCAAAAAAACATTGTGTTCCTTAAACAAAGTTTATCTTCTTATGGTTGCCAGTAAATCCTCCATTTACTTAAAGTTTATGCACTTAAGAGCTCTGGTGGGGTGTGAGCTGTAGGTAGGTGGATTACATTTATATTTTATGACTGACTGAATGAATCCCCCCCTATACATAAGCGTATAGAAAAGTTAAAAATCCTTTTAAAACAATATTTTCTTCCATTCTGATGATTTATGTTTTTTTGGTGTTTTAAAATGTAAAAAAAAATTTTAACATTTGTTAAGTCGAAAATAAGTTGAGAAAACAAGAATAAAAGCAAGCAGAAGCATAAGAAAATATTAAGACATCATTTTCATCATCATCATCATCATAATCATTATGAGACATAAATTTTGTAATTCTTTTCCATTAAAGGTTCAATTAGTCGTAACGCTGTAGTCGTAACATAATCCATAACCGTAAATTTACTATTAGCAGCAATCAGTGCTGCCATAGCCATAAACAGCTGTTTACGTTAATTGCATATATGTACCTATGTATTTTTCAAAAGTTCAAAAGTAAACAACAAAAAAATGTGTTTACATGTAAGTAAATTCAGCAATGTTAATGGCTATGGCAAAAAACCAAAATTCAATTGGTTTATATGGTTATCGTTATGACTAAGCATTATGGTAAGTCACCTATAATCGAAAACAGTGATGTCCAGAAAGTTGGTTAAAACAGCTTATTTATATGGTTATGGTTAAGTCACGACTAATTGAACCTTAAAGTCTGCCTGCCCGTCTTACCAGACGTAAGATGAAAAGTAGGAAGACAATAATCTTCGTGTGTTTGTAAAGAGGGAGCAGTCATGAATCATTATGAAGATTAATGAATTTCCCTTGAATAAAAGGATTCTTTATTATTATTTATTTAATTTTAATTTCAACTATTAAAAGAAATAAAATGTTTCGAAAAGACAAAAATTAAAAATTTTTGTAAGAAATTTAATATCTTTAAAGAATTCAAATGTGAAACTTGGTTTTACTTCAATGGACATAACCTCCCAAGTAATCATTAGCCTAGCAACTAACAACGCCTAGCCAGAACACAAATTTTTCCATAATATGTATTACGTTTTTACCTTTTAAACACATTTTAAATATGAGCTCATAGATTGCAAATAAAATGAAAATAAATTTGTGTTTAATTTTAATTAAAATTCTTTATTGTTCCTACAATTCTCTAGGCCACTGTTTACAACTTGATGTAAACAACAACAATTGCTTTTCTCTGTTATTCCTCTGTTTACAACCTTTGCATATAGAATAACAATTATTAGAAAATTGTTCAACTGATTTTTATAATGGAGATTCTCAAATCACAATTACTCTCTTCAAACACACCGCATCTTCACACAAGACTGACTGAATTTTTACTAACTATGTTGCCTACTTGCCTTGAGTTTTATGTAAATGACAACGTAAAGAGTCTGATAAATGTTCTTGAAGGCTGTTCATTACTTTGCCTTCTCGAGATCGCTATAAATGTAAACATCGTTGTTTCACTATTGTTTTGTGTATTTTGTTTACATTTATTCTTGTAGTGTTTGTTGTTGTATTTTTGTTTACTTGCTTATCATTTTTATGTTGGTGTTTGTGCGATAGTTTCTAAACAAGTTCGTAATGCGGGGTATACGTTCCAGCGCTAAACGAAACAGCGTTAAACGAGGCAACTTAACACGTACATATCGACGTCTCCGTTCAATAACATCCTAAGTTGAAATTAAGTGTGTTTTAAGTTATGGGCTCTCAAAATTTTCACGCGCCATAAGACTATATACATATATAGTCTAAGTAGATTTTTCCCTATAACTTCGGAATGGATCGGAGCATTTTAACCAAATTTTGACAGTATTTACGTTAGAGAACGTAGAATTTAAACAAAACGTTTTAAGTGTACTTAGAATGGAGGTGTCGATATGTAAATACATTGAGATTTTGGAAAATATAGTTGGAATGTTTATTCTGTACAGACTAACAAAAGAGCGTCGAGAAAGATACAAAGTATACACCGTTCCTATATAGTGCACCAATTTTGATTGGTGCATAGCCGTTTCATTTGAACACTTGTACAACAAGTATCAATATCAGTGTGTATCAGTATCGGGGAATCCCAATACTACTGAAACAGTGTTAACGGGGGTAGCGTTAAGCGGGGTCCTACTGTATTTTGTTTACATTTATTCTTGTAGTGTTTGTTGTTGTATTTTTGTTTAATTGTTCTCCATGTTTTAAGGCTGGTGTTTGTTGTTTTATATTACTTAGAGCGGTAATTTGTAAACAAGTTCATTGTTTTTGTTTGTGTAATTTTTATTTATAATTTGAATGTTAAAGGGTATAAAAGCAAAACACCAGTCTTTAGATTTTTTATTTTCGTAACGGTGTGAATACGACAGATTTTCATCAATCAGTATCTTGTAGTCATAGTTAGAATAGAAATCTCTGTAGTTTAGCCAAGAAGAAAGCTATACTGCAGCAAATTAACCACAGAAATTGGTGATTGATTGGCCGTAAACTTAAGAGGGAGGTCGAAAATGTTATATTACTGACGATAGAATGGAATTCTGAAGACTCCCGACATTAAGTTGAAGATGCCTTATGTGATGTTTTTGTAACACAGGCTACTTCACTTGCCTGCCAGTTTGCATGGAAAACAAAATCACTCAATTTTGTTTGTGTTTCCCATATAATCAGGCAGGCAAGTGAAATAGCCTGTGTTACAAAAACCTCACATTAATCTAGTAGGTAGTTTGTTGGCTTATTACACGTTAGGCCTTGGTTCAAGCGTAGGGTTCGACATCTCCAACAATTTGATTTCATTTCTGTCGTTCGAATTTGACTTTAAACTGTAGATCCCACCATTCATATAAAAAAATTTTGCAACAAGAGTGGTGTGAGAAGCTAGGTCGCAAATCTGAAGGTTTGTAATAATCCTCAGACACAGAATAGGCCATTAGCCCCAACAGTGGGGTTAATCTATCTATCACTTGCTCTATTTTTTCTGCTTTCCATAGAGTAGATTTTTTTTTTTTTCATTTTCGTAACAATACACTGGTCCAGAGAAGCTGTAGGGACAAGTTAAGATGACCAAGTTAAACTGAAGGCAAAAAGTTTTTGGGCATGTAGAAACTATTGACAAAATTTGTTTAAATTGTGGTGAATTAGATAATATTTATACCTCATAGTAGAATTGTTAATTGTACAGAGCGATGGCCACCATTACAACAAGATTTTTCAAAGAATCTAAATAAGCTAGGCTTATGGCGGTTATCAATAGGACATACATACGTTGCTTTAAAATCTGATTTTAGTACTGTCGACTGTTTATAAAAAAAATTGATTGAATTTCAAAGATTATGTTTGAAGTCGCCGTGGTCTAGCTGGTAGTGTGTTGGCTTATTAGACAAAAGGCCCGGGGTCGAATCCCAGGTTAGACATCAAAACGAAAAATATTTCTTCGGCTACTTCCTCTCTCAACAGATTTCTGGTAAAGACTCTGAGAGTAAAAATTGCCATGAAAAGCTTCTCAAAAACCTGGCGTTCAGAGTCGACACTAAACTATAGGTGCCTTCACTAATGGTTAAAACTAACACACACACAATATGGTTGGTGGAGTGGGATGCTAGGTTGTAATCCAGACTAAAGAGATACAATGACCAATTGGATTAAGTAAGTAAAGATAAGGTCAGGGGATGCATTAAATTCAGATCCATATATATGGGCTTTGCTTTGTTCTAGGCCAAGTGGAGTTTGTTTGTTGCAAGGAAAATGGCAAACAACTACGGTCACTCTATGTAACTGGGCACGAGGTATTTGTTTATAGTCATAATAATACTTGAACTCATTTGAAAATTATTGGTAAAAGAACATTTTTCCCCAAGACATCAAATGCATAACTACTGGGCCCAATGTTTAGGAAAGGAATTCATACGATTCCATACAAAAAAGAATGATTTGAAATTGTTTCTTTATTCAAACGAAATTATTTTCTTTTTTTTTTTTAATTTTCATTCAAGTACTCACAGGAAACTAAAGCATTTTATTTTCAAAACGATAGCATTTTAAAATAACATCATTCCACTTAAAAGTTTGGTAGGTAAATACAGTAAAACCCCGCTTAACGCAGGGTATAGGTTCCAATAAGTTTTAGTGCTAAACGAAACAGAGTTAAACAAGACAACTTAACTTACCAGAGATCAGCAATGAATCGTTTGTTCGCTATTCATATGTACTCATGTAATTTTGAGTATGAATGAGTTAACAGAATTGAAATTCAACTGCTCTGATTCATTCGTACTAAATCAATGTTGTAGATTTATAAGTACAGCAGGTTGCAATGAGTATGAGTACAACGTTGGCCTCAAACTTACAACATTCGAAATGTGTTTGATTAATACGCCTACTCATTCAGATTTAGAAAAATACGAGCGATTCGAATCATTCATCAAAATTTACAGTCTGAGTTGTTATTGTATTCACAAACAAAGAAAAAAGAAAACCTTCTAGCGAATATTCTGTCGTTCGGAGTCGACTTTAAACTGTAGGTCCCGCCACTCATGTATAAATTTAACGCACACAACACAAGTGGTGTTAGAAGCTAGGTCGGAATCCTGACGGAAGGGTTGTAATGGCCAATTATGTATGTTTTCAAGATTTAAAACAAAAATTTAAAATTTTTTTTTATTTTTGTTTGAATTCAAACAACTGCTTCAATTATTTTTAAACCATTTCCTGTTGAAACTAAAAAATAAAAAAACCCCCATCAGCAACAACAAATTACTGTTGGTATTTCCGATAATAGCAACCTTATCCTGTTACACTAGCAATTCATCAAATAGACAACATTGTTGCCAACTTAATTAGTAAGGAAATCCTTTTTTATCAAACATATTAGAGAGATGCCCAACTGAATGAATGCATGAATAAATGAAGCAACGAGCAACTCTTTGCTACAACAAAAATTGCTGTTGTTGCTGTTGGCAACATTTTTGTTTTTGTAAAAATTTAAAACAAAAAAAATACTAAAAAAAAAAATAGAAAAAGAAACGAAGAATAATAATAGAAAAAGGGAAAGCAAGGAAATAAAACATGGGTTACTAAGCCAACCACAAAACTCTGCTAACCATTCATCTATGCCTGCCTGCCGCCTGCCTGCCATGTTACGGGCATAAAGTTAAACGTATAACAGCGTATAACAGATGGGCATGCTGTACACAGATGAGATGAGATGAAATGTGAGGTTAGAATACATTTCATATTAATGAACATGAGGAGGATGATGATGATGACGACGATGATTATTACGTTGATAATGGCGGTGATGATAAGCTTTTGTAGGAGTTATAACATTTTGTTTTGTATTTATGATTCTCTCTTAATGATGATGATGATGATGCTGATGAAATGCTGTCACACCATATGATGCTTATACACCCCACTTGGCAATACTTTTTTTCGGGAAATCTTTTTTCCTTTTTTTTTTGCAATTCATTGAAGCGTTTGTAGATTTGCAAACAAATCAAAAGGAATTTTAATTAAAATTCATTTCATTTCTGTTAACGTTGTTGTTGTTTTTTTTAAATACACTCTTTTAACTTAATTTTCCTTTAACATGTTAATAAACTTAATTATGTTTTGCAGCGTTTTATTTTTTTTTTTAAGCCTATAAACTTTTTAAATTAAAAAACATTTTTTTTTCTTGTTCAAAATCAAAGAAGTAGTAGAAGAAGAAGACGTAGAGATCGTATTAATAATAATGAACTATTTAAGTGCAGTGAACATTAACTAATGGCTTATTTACTTACTAAAAATTGCTTTATTCATGCTATAATATAATTAGTTTTACACTGTTTCCAAAATTTAAGAAAATTTTTTTTTTAAATTCATTTAAAGCATTTTTAATATTCCTTTAGGAAATGGTGTATTACGTGCTTAATACATTCAACACTGTTTTTATAAAGAAATAAATTTATTTGTTAAAATATTCATTTCAAGCTTTTGTAATATTCCTTTAGGAAACTGTGTATTACAAGCTTAACATCCACCCAACACTGTTTCCATTCAGAAATTAAATCATATTTATAAAAATTAATTTCAAGCATTTTTAATATTGCCTTGGGAATTGGTGTATAACATGCTTAATACATTCAACACTGTTTCCATAAAGAAATAACGTAATTTGTTAAAATATACATTTATTTATTTCTTTGGGAAACGGTGTATTACATGCTTAAGACCCCAGCAACATTGTTTCCATTCAAAGAAATTAAAATTGTTTTTTATAAAAAATTTCATTCCCAAAAAGCATTTTTAATATTGTCATTGTGAAAATGGTGTATAACATGCTACTACTACTAAACACTGTTTCATTAAGAAATGAATCCATTTGGTAAAGAATTCATTTCAATAATTTTTAATATTCCTTTAGGAAACGGCGTAGTACTTGCCTAACACATAACCAACACTGTTTCCATTAAGAAATGAAGTCATTTGTTAAAGAATCCATTTCAAGTATTTTTAATATTGCCTTGGGAAATGGTGTATTTCATGCTTAGCACACAACCAACACTGTTTCCATTCAGAAATTAAATAATTTTTATAAAAATTCATTTCAAGCTTTTTTAATATTCCTTTGGGAAACAGTCTATTACATTGTTAACACATTCTACACCGTTTCCCTTAAGAAATGAAGTCATTTGTTAAAGAATCCATTTCAAGCATTTTTAATATTGCCTTGGGAAATGGTGTACTTTATGCTTAGCACACAACCAACACTGTTTCCATTAAGACATGAACCCATTTGGTAAAGAATTCATTTCAAGCATTTGTAATATTCCTTTGGGAAATGGTGTTTTACTTGCTTAACACACAACCAACAGCTGTTGCCATAAAACTCACATTTAGCACTCACTATTGCTTGTTTTTAGCCATGCTTTATCACTTTGTCCGTTTTGGTGCGGTCATTTATTTCAGTTTTATTTCTCTTTTACATAACAGGACGCTTCCTATGCTCCTAGCCAAGTATTTAATCTTGTCATGTTGACAAATGGCAAAAAAAAAAGAGGCAAACAAGTGCATAAACATTTCCAAACATTTGCTTGTCACTGGCATTTGTGTCCAGTTTTCTTACCAAATCTCTCTCTCTCTCTCTCTCTCTTTGGTCCCTTTATATGCCATTGAAGGCCATTTATTTTTGAATTTCTCTGTGTTGTTACAAACTGTGATTCCCTTCATTTTTGTTTTTCTCTTGTCTGTTTGCCAATTGTTTGTTATCTCTGTTGTCGTCGTCCGCTGGATAGTCAAATCCTATTTCAGGATTTCTTTTTCCCCCTGGAACTTGTTGATGAGGAGAAGGCAACATTAAGGAACGATATGGAATAATAAATGACTTTTGACATGAACGAAATTAAATCATGTTCTTTGATTTGCCATTCTTTGGTAATTCGTTTAAGGAGCTTCTCTCCTTTAATATTCCTTTTCTTCTGTATTGCTGCCCATGAAGACAATGAACTTAAGCAGAAGGACAATTTAATTTGAAATTAAATTTTAAATCACCGGCTCTTAAGAAGTCTTACAAGATTTTAAAAATTAAATTTCGTAAGAGAAAGAAAAGAGAGGGGAATAGCTAATGTAAACTAGCTGCCAGGGCATGTATTGTATTCAGAAAAGACAATGTAGTTGCTTGGCCATTACAACCCTTCAGTTAGGATTACGACCTAGCTTCTCACACCACTTATGTTGTGTGCGTTCATTTTATACAAGAGTGGCGGGACCTACGGTTTAAAGTCGACTCCGAACGATAGATTTTTGAGAAGCTTTTCATGGCAACTTTTACTCTCAGAGTCTTTGCCAGAAATCTGCTGAGAGGAAGTCGCCGAAGAAATATTTTTCGTTTTGATGTCTGACCTGGGATTCGAACCCGGGCCTTTTGTCTAATAAGCCAACACACTACCCACTAGACCACGGCGACTTCATGGGTGGTTAAAACGCCACTGGTCCAAATTCTCTTAAACCATTATCACTCGCTGCTGAATTGCAAACAAATACTGCTCTCTCTCTCTCTCTCTCTCTCTCTCTCACTCTCTCCTCTCTCCTCTCACTCTCTCTCTCTCGTACATATTCTTACGAACATGAAAAATCTAGTTTTTCCAAAATTATAAGCAACAACAAAACAATGCAGTAAACAAACCTGTTTACAAATTATCGCACTGCTTAATAGAATAACAAACATCAGCATTAAAACATGATAAACAAGTAAACGAAATTATACACAAACAACACTACAAGAATAAATGTAAACAAAATACACAAACAACAATTATGAATGTAAACAACGCTGTTTACATTTTTAGAGATTTCGAAAAGGCAAAGTCATGAAAAGTCGCCTTTAAGAACACTCATAAGACTTTTTACGCTGCCATATAAAAAGCTAGGTAAAGCAGGCGAGTCAGTTAGTTAAAGTTTAGTTAGTATTGTGTGAAGACGCGGTATGTTTGAAAACACTAATCATGGTCTACAGTCGCCGGATTCTAATAGGTAGTGTTTTGGCCTGCTAGATGTAAAGCCAGGGTTCGAGCCCCAAACCAGACATCAAAACAAACTGCAAAAAGTATTTCTTTGGCGATTTCCTCTCAGCAAATTTCTGTCAAAAACTCTGAGAGTATATAAAATTACCATGAAGTTTCTCAAAAATCTATTGTTCGAAGTCAACTTTAAATTGTAGGTCCCGCCACTCATGTATAAAATTAAAGCACACAACATATGTAGGTGGTGTGAGAACTGAACTGACTGAAGAGTAATAATGACCTATTATGTAAGTATGTATGTTTACATTTATAAAGATTTCGAGAAGGAAAGGTCGAGAACATTCGCTTTCAAGAACATTCATAAGACTGTTTATGTTATCAAATACATAAGAGGCAAGACAAAGCAGGCGAGTGTTTTAGCAAAAGTTCAGTCAGTATTGTGTGCAGACGCAGTGCGTTAGAAGAGAGTAATCGTGTTTTGAAGATCTCCTTTACAAAGATCTGTTTAATAATTGTCTAGTAATTCTTCTTGTATATGCAAAGGGTATGTATAACCAGAGGAATAACAAACAAAAGAAATTGTTGTTGTATACATCAAGTTTTGAACAGCAGATTGTGCGAATAATAAAGAATTTTAATTAAACCTAACAACATAAATTTATTTTTATTTTATTTACAATCTACGAGCTTATATTTAAAATGTTTTAAAAAGGTAAAAGTGTAACAAGCATATAGAGTCACAGAAAAAAGATTACATACCCCATAATATGTAGACTTTTTTCCAATAATTTATCGATTTTATATTTGATTTTCTCTTCAACCATTCTTAATTGTAATTGCCTTAAATCACGTTTTAACTTCTTCTTTAATAAGTTGGGCATGACCAGAAAAAAGTGTACATACGATGCAGTATATGTTAACTTTTTTCTTTAACTGTATAGCAGCGATTAGAAAGCACCAGAAAAAAGTCTATATACTAAGCGTTGTATGTTGACTTGTCTGCTTGACTGTATGCCATCGATTACTTAAAAAAAACGATAACTTATGACAAAACCGGCGATAATAAATAAAACAAAACAAGCCAAAGAGAAAGAGGGCCTGAGAGGGTATGAGCGGCATAAACTTTTCCTTTCAACAGCATATTTAACACTTTGAAGAGATAAAAGTGAGGGTGAACTTAGGTCGGTCGGTCGCATAAATTTCAAGAAATTTTCAAGGATAATTGCTAAAGCGGATGAATGTTGCCGACAATGTCTGCACAACAAACAATGAAAAAGTAAAAGTTAAAGTCTACGCGGAGTAGAGTTGGAAAAATCAATAAAAAAAAAATGCCGGCCTTTTGGTATTAGAAATACAAACACCAACAACATCAAAAATAAAGGCATTCAGTCGAGCCGGAATTTAAAATCAAGACATAAATCAACTGCAAAGAGTGTAAACGCAATACTTAAAGGACACTTAAAAAAAGACCAACTAAATAGAAGAAAGGATAAAATTTTAGGAGATTCATTTTCCTTGTAAAAAAACATTTACTTTAACGCTAACATTTAAATTTTTAGCAAACATTTACACACAATTTAATTGTCTTATTTCGATTACACAAATATAAGGCATACGCCGTATTATTATCAGGATTTAAAATGTTGGTTGCGACAACTATCATATATATTATTTCTAAAGCACTTTTTTTTGTCGGTTGCAAATATCTCCCATACCACCGCATCAACTTCAATGAATGATATCTCATTTTAAAGCTTATATTTAACACTAATGGCAAAAAATAATTAGAAATTGAAAAATTAATATTTTCATTGATAAAAATTATATTTTATATAAAACTGCATGATAATACTGTTGTCATTATGGTTACAATGTAACAATATATTCAAAGAAGTATTATAAAAGCATTTAATCATATGTACGTATGTATGTATGTATGTAAATATGTATGTAAATATGTATGATGATAATATGATTTCTAATATTTTTATACTTTTAATAAAATTTCTATTAACTAGATGACCCGTGCGAATATTTCGCACTTGATCTAACAACTACTGCAAAGTATTGCCAAAACAGATTTTTACAACTTAATATGACTTAGTAATAAACGGCATTATAGTAAATAGCGGTATTGCCAGAATGGATTTTAATATATACTATATAATGTAGAACTGCATTACTATTAAGCGACCCTGTATTAGCACACTTGAACAAAAACATATAATCACAATGACAACAAAATTATCATGCAGTTCTATATAAAATATAATTTTTATCAATGAAAATATTAATTTTTCTATTTCTAATTATTTTTTGCCATTAATGTTAGATATAAGCTTTTAAATGAGATATCGTTCATTAAATTTAATGCGGTGGTATGGGAGATATTTGCAAACGACAAAAAAAAAGTGCTTTAGAAATAATATATATGATTATTTTCATTTTAGGTTACAAAAATGACAACTAACGGTGCGAAATATTCGCACGGGTCATCTAGTCAATATAAAATTCAAATAAATTTTTACTTTAGAAGGGAAAAGCCTTTATAAAAACAAATATTTAGTTGAAGGAATCATAACTAATTAAACTAATTTGGTGACAATAATATAAATAAATATGATACTCATAACTAAAATATATAGTTACGGGAATTAAAAATATTTCATTGCTTGCAATAATATAATTGGCACAACTAAATTTTGTAAATATATAGTAAACAATATAATAAAATTATGTTTGATACAATCATATTTTTTTAAAGCTCTTCTAAGTATTAAATTGTGAATGTTATTCACAATCGATAAGTTGTTGAAACAAATTAAAACAAATTTAATTGATCGCCACAATCATATAAATATGGTTGCCACAATCAAATGCTTCTTTAAAGTGCTTCTTTAAAATTAAATTAAGTGGGAGCACCCTTTAGCGAAGACGTATTTCGACGTCTTAATAATATTTTGTGGTTGAATTGTTGTTTCCTTAACCGGTGATTTACGATTACTAGACTTGCATAACTGACACCCAAACAAGTGAATTTGTTGAGTGTAAATAAACTGGATATGAATGGCTGGCTTTACCAAATGTGTGTCTATAACATCGAGTCTGTGTATCCCCCTAAGTCTAGAGTACTGCTGGCGAAAAAACGGAAGTTAAGTTATAAAGAAAGAAACAAATGAAGAAGCAGAAGAAGGATTTTGTGTCTGTGTCACTGTCATTATGTCCTGCAGGCAAACACATCCTGGGATTGTTTTTCAAGTGCATTTTATTTCATTTTTTTTATTTTCAATTTCTTTGTTACTTTGCAATACGAAAGGAAAAAAATTCTGTTTTTCCCCAACAAAATGAAGCAAGGAATGACACTGGCTGGGTGGCTGGCTGACGGACTGACTGATTGGTAGGGTATGAGGAATAGCAGTTGTTTGTACATTTAAGCCCGTATTGCTGACATCTTCAGTGAAGTGTATTTCGCTTTTTCTTATGCCCTATAATGTTTTAATGTGTCTTAACAATTTTTTTTGTTCTTGGTTCTTCGTTTTATTAAAATTTCATGTTACCGTTTGGAATGCATGAAGAAGAAAGAAAAAAATCGACTGAAAGGCGGTTTGAAACGCCTTTTTTTTCTTGAGGAGACTCTGCAAACGCCATTCTAAGGCGTTTCTGCACTTGGATTTTGTCTTATTTTTTTTGGGAGGCACATGTTGTTTTGATTTAATAGAGTGCGAAATAGAGAAGAATTTTAGAAACACCAGATTAAACTTAAATGCGAGAAAAATGAAGTAAAAAAAAGAAATTTTTACGTCATGCATTTGATTTTAGTGCGTGTTTAATTGAAAGGAAAACATTTTTTTTGTGTTGTTGTAAATGTTGCAGACATTTTTATTCAATTAATTTGCTAGAATTGTGTTGGAATTAATTTGATTTTAAATAGACACTTGAATGAAATCTGTGTAGCATTTTTAATTGAATTTGAAACAGAATACCAGACACGTAAAAACGTTTACATACTTAAAATAACGTTAGGGGGATACAAAGGGGTCCCTGCTCCATTAACAATTTCACTGACATGACAAGCTCGATTTGACCCCACCAGAATTACTATAGAAACTGCCATGATGTGGAGTTATTTCCTCCAGTTGCAACACCGATCGATTTTCGATTTTTGAATGCCAGAACGTTTGAAGATCTGGACATGGTGGTAAACGTGTAACTATGGCTGGTTTTATCCAAGGCTCGAGATGGTTCACACTGGGTAACACAACAGGCCATATGGCCATCGAATAAAATTGCACGTGAGCGGCATGCCTCTACCTAACATAAACTAAATTAACGTGGGAATTACAAATGTTCGTCAAACTTCTTGTCAATAGAAATTTCCTAATTCAATAAGATTAAAGATTGATTTAGTGTGTTGACTTATTAGACGTAAGGCCCGAGTTTGAATCGCTGGTCAGATATCAAAACAAAAATATGAACAAATATTTCTTCGGCGACTTCCTCTCAAGACAAAGCAGGGGAGTGAGTTAGTAAAAGTTCAGTCAGTCTTGTGTGAAGATGCAGTGGGTTTGAAAAGAGTAATCATGGTTTACAGTCGCCGGAGTCTAGTATTATTAAACGAGTTCGAATCTTAGGTCAGACAACAAAACGAAAATATGAAAAAATATTTCTTCGGCGACTTCCTCTCCAGACAGAGCAGGCAAGTGAGTTAGTAAAAGTTCAGTCAGTCTTGTGTAAAGACGCTGTAAGTTTGAAGAGAGTAATCATGGTTTACAGTCGCCGGAGTCTAGTAGGTAGTGTGTTGGCTTATTAGACATGAAGTCAGGGTTCGAGTTCCAGGTCAGACATCAAAACAAAATACAAAAAAAAAAATATTTCTTCGGCGACTTCCTCTCAGCAGATTTCTGGCAAAAACTCTGAAAGTAAATAAAATTGCCATGAAAAGCTTCTCAAAAACCTATCGTTCGGAGTCGACATTAAACCGTAGGTGCCTTTACTAATGGTTAAAACTAACATACACACAATATGGTTGGTGGAGTGGGAAGGTAGGTTGTAATCCAGACTAAAGAGATACTGTGACCAATTGGATTAAGTAAGTAAAGAAAAGGTACAGGGATGCATTAAATTGAGAAGGTTTCCCTTAGTGGATTAGATGATCCATATTACTAATGTGATATATCTTGGGCTTTGCTTTGCTCTAGGCCAAGTGGAGTTTGTTTGTTGCAAGGAAAATGGCAAACAACTACGTTCACTCTATGTGACTGGGCACGAAGTATTTGTTTATAGTCATTATAACACTTGAACTCATTTGAAAAATAGTGGTAAAAGAACATTTTTCCAAGATATCAAATGCACAACTACTGGACCCTATGTCTAGGAAAGGAATTCATACGATTCCATACAAAAAAGAATAATTTGATGACGAAATTATTTTCTTTTTTTTAATTTTTATTCAAGTATTCACAGGAAACTGAAACGTTTTATTTTCAAAACGATGGCATTTTAAAATAACATCATTCCACTTAAAAGTTAGGTAAATACAGTAAAACCCCGCTTAACGCAGGGGATACGTTCCAAAAAGTTTTAGTGCTAAACGAAACAGCGTTAAACGAGATAACTTAACACGTACATATGTACCAGAGATCAGCAATGAATCGTTTGTTCGCTACTCATATGTACTCATGTAATATTGAGTATGAATGAGTTAACAGAATTGAAATTCAACTACTATGATTCATTCGTACTCAGTACAACATTGATTTATAAGTACAGCAGGTTGCAATAAGTATGAACGTTGACATCAAAATCACAACATTAATAATACGCCTACTTATTCAGATTTAGAAAAATACGAGCGATTCGAATCATTCATCAAAATTTACAGTCTGAGTTGTTATTGCATCCACAAACAAAGAAGAAAGAAAACCTTGAAGCGAATATTGTAGTGTCCGTAAGCGAATCATACTTATTTTATGCTTCGAGTAAATACTAAGTCGAAACGAGTCGAAGTCAACAACATTATGCATATTGTTAAGTATAAATACGACAAGTACTTCAAACTTTGAGTATGAGTAGTATGAGTAACATATTAAAATAAGTATGAATGCGTATGAGTGTCAGAAATTATGAATATGATTCGAATCTACTCATCGTTTTGAATACTTATTGCTGTTTTCTGCTATGTATACAGCTAGTAACGTTAATGACAACTAATAAATCAACTGTGATGCAGGAAAGATGCGTTCGTACTGTGATTGCGAGTTCGGAAAATACAGTTTGAATCTTTTTTCTGGGCAGACTAACAAAAAAAGTGTTAAAAAGGATTCAAAGTATACACCGTCGCTATAAAGTGCACCGCATTTGGTTAATACACGAACGTTTCATTTGCAACCGCATAATACTCAAAACGGGGCAGCGTTAAGCGGGGTCTTACTGTAGTATAAAGTTAAGTAAAAATATATTTTGTTTTCTAGACAAGTTTAGTGCCAACGACACTCGTATAATACAATACAAATGTGTAGTTAAAGTGCAATTGTAAGTCTATATGATGGTGATGGTGATGATGATGATGAGTACTCACTCGTGTATAAAAGTATCGTATATCCGTTACATTAACAGAATACATATGTATGTACGTACATATATAATATTTATAAAGTAAATATATAATAATTTTTCCTCTTATTGTTGTTGTTGTTATTATAGTTGTTGTTGTTCATATTTTCCATTAGGAAACTGAAAACCTTTTTAGCTTAAAAGCGTATTTTTTTAGCAATCATTTTAACGTACAACAAACATCAAACTATGCAGGAGGGAGGTACTTAAGCCGAAAAGAAAAAATATTAAGGAAATCACTTAAATCGGGATCATAATGTTTTAAACGATTTTTTTGTTTTTATTTGAAACGTGTGTCTGACTTATAAAAACCAGCCAAAGAAAAACGTCATAAAAATTTAACAATAATTCGCGCATAAAGTTTAAAATGTGGAAAGAAAACATGAAAAAAATCACATGAAGATGACTGCTAACGATGATGATGAGTTGAGCGAGCAAAACTGATGCCGATGATGATGATTATTATGACAAGAGAAAACGCATCGTTAGTCAGGACTGTCTGTAATTCACAGAGTCACATCTGTGAAATATTTTTTTTTTTTTTGTAAAAATGAAAACAGCAACACGCCTTTATATTTTTCAGCTTTTTTCCAACAAATTTTCCAAACCAAAAAAAAAAAAAATTTTTTTTCTGTTTTAAAGCCCACAAAAAAAGCAAAAGGAGAAAAATATTTTCAAGTCTTGTTATTAAATACACAATAAAAAAAATTATTTTTATTTCAGCAGTTGCTTTTTGCCTTTATTTTATCTTTAAATGGTATTTATTTCAAAGCCAGTTGGTTTTATATTACAACCAACAAATACACAAATAGACAGACAGACAGCCATTCGTATAGACCGACCGACCCAAAAAAAACAAAGTAACAACAGCTCAAAGACAGAGAGGATTACCTTGGCATTTATGTCTGTACAAAGTACATGCATACATACATACATACATACGTACAGATGTATTGTATAACTGACTTTCAGTCAGTTTGTCTATCTGTCTACCTATCTACTATCCTAGCATTTATTCATTATGACTCTATCTAGATGTAGACGCTTGGTTGTAATATTTAAGCAAATGTTTGGTTATGTTTTTGTTTTCCTCTTTTAGCCGGGATGCAACTATTTAATGACGGAGCTTTTTGTATAAACAATACTTAAGGTGTAATACACTTTTCTAATATTCCTAAGGTACTAAGGAAAAGGGTTGCCAAAACTACGGAAATTTTAAGGGGACAATTAATTGCCTCAATTCAGCCTTACATCGACTTAAAATCTGAGCACCTTACAACAGAGGAAAAAGTATGATTTGAAAGACCATTCGATTCGATGCCTTTAACTTTTTAGGATGATCTTTCATTCGAAAGCATAGCGACAGCAACTTCTAGAACCCGAACAACAAAGTACCTCCGATAATATAGTATCAGAGATACAAAAGATAGTCTCAAGTATCAGTAGGATTGACTTCCAACCGTAAATTCGTTGTGAATAGATGGGACCAACAGTTTACAGTCGATGGTCTTTCATTCGAAAGCCTAAACACAGCAACTTCTAGAACCCGAACAACTAAGCACCTCCGATAATATAGTACCAGTGATGCCGAAGATAGTCTCAAGTATCAGTAGCATTTACTTCCAACCGCAAATTCGTTGTGAATAGATGGGACCAACAGTTTAAAATCGATTATCTTTCATTCGAAAGTATAGAGATAGCAACTTCTAGAACACGAACATCAAAGCACCTCCGATAATATAGTATCAGTGATGCAGAAGATAGTCTCAAATATCAGTAGTATTTACTGCCAACCGTAAATTCGTTGTGAGTAGATAGGACCAACAGTTTGAAGTCGAGTCCGATGGACAGATTTGTGAAAAATTTTTTATGTCAATTTTTCTTTAACCTCCGAGTTTTCGCCAGAAATCTGTTGACAGGCAATCGTCTAAAAAATCTCTTTCATACTTCGTTTTGTTGGCGAAGTTTTATGTGGACTTAGAGCCATGGCCCTACCGTCTATGACACCTTCTATACTACGGGGACAGCTAATTAGCAGCGTTTATGATGGTAGCTAGCTACTCGTCATAGTCTAGTAGGTAGTGTATTGGCTTATTAGATGTAAGGCCCGGGTTCGAAGCCCAGATCAGCTAACAAAACGAAATATGAAAGAAAAAAATTATTTCTCTCTCGACTGCCTCTCAGCAAATTTCTGGTCAAACTCTAAGAGGAAATAAAAATTACCACGAAAATTTTTCAAAAACCTGTCATTCGGAATCGACTTTAAAAAAAACTGAAGGTGCCGCTACTCATGTATAAAATTAACGCACACAACATAAGTGGTGTAAGAAGCTTGGTCGTAATCCTAACAGAAAGGTTGTAATGGCCAATTATGTACGTATCAAGGTAGGTGTTGTTTATAAAAGATCGAAGAATGATTACCATACTGAAGGCCCAAAATTGGAAAGGACTGCTGTCGTACAAAGTCATGTTTACCTATTACATACATAATTGGCCATTACAACCCTTCAGTCAGGTTTACGACCTAGCTTCTCACACCACTTGTGTTGTGTGCGTTAATTTTATACATGAGAGGCGGGACCTACAGTTTAAAGTCAACTCCGAACGACAGATTTTTGAGAAGCATTTCATGGCAATTTTTACTCTCAGAGTAAAGGTAAAGTAAAAGAAATATTTTTCGTTTTGATGTCTGACCTGGGATTCGAACCCGGGTCTTTTGTCTAAAAAGCCAACACACTACCCATTAGACCACGGCGACTTCACGTATTCACAATGACTTGTTCAATAACGATTGCGGTATCGCAGCTGTCATGTGTTAAATAACGCTCTTGAAGTTTTTCTCGCTAGGCAGCTCGATAAATTCCGTCTTAATTGGCAATCGTTAAATGGCATAATATATGTTATGTATGTATGTATTGTGAGTACGTAAAACTAAGTATTAAAATCGTTTGATTTTAATTGTAAAATTATGAAGAGTATTAATCCTTGCAACAATAACAATTTCACTGCCGAGAATTTAGATTATAGCATGGGAAGGCATTTGAAGTCAGAAATGTTTGATTTCTATGCAGAAGTCCAAAGTGCAAAAGATGTTATCCAAAGTTAAACTTAAGCCGTTTCAGTTGCTGTTTCTGGTTCCCTAACAAAAAATTCCTACACTGATGGCAACCCTGCCTATAGTATACATAGCTTGTGACATTTCAATTTAACCGTGGCAGACATGATGGCATCAAACGGAAATGCATAATTTTTCAAGCGTAAGAAGAAAAAAAAAGTGCAGTTCATATTTCAGCGTTTTTAAGCAGACAACTGAAAAAAAAAAATATGCAGATTTTCTTAAAGAGTAAACGAAATTTAAATACAGAAAAAAAATTGTCTCTTTAATAGTAAATAATGTAATACGTTTAAAGCAAAAAAAACAATTTTAAAACAATAATAACACCAAAAGCGATAAATTATGGGAGCGTTTTTTTTAAACAAAAAAGGTTTAACCAGTCGTATTTACGACTTTGCAACGTAGCAAAAAAAAACTCACATGTCATACGGCTGTCATCAACATTTTTTATTTAAATTGTTATTGTTTTCATTCATTTTTCTATTCACTTTTATTTTGTTATTGTTGCTGTTGTTGTTGCAATAAAAAAAAGATAGGTAAAGTATCATCATTGCTGTAGCATAGCTGGAAGTCATTTCCTTTGGTTACTTTCTCCCATTTACTCACACTCTCTCTCTTCTCTCTCATGGCAAAAAACAGAAAGCATCATCACTGTCATGTTGATTTGTTGATATTTATGTTTGTTTGTTTGTGTGTGTATATTATTGTTGTTGTTGTACAAAAAGTCATAAATATTTTGCACGCTTCAATTGACACGCGTTTGGTGTAAAAACAATTTCGTTTTTGCTCGTAATTTAGCGTTGTTGTTGACAAAATATCACCGTCAACGATTCGGTTTTTTTTTTTCGTTTTGAACACAGAATCAAAGAGTGTTTCTAATACTCTTCTCTTTTTGGCGTGGGTGAGTATGTGTGTGTGTGTGTATTATTTGATGGGTTTCAAACAAAAAGTGTGTAGAGTAGATGGTTTTTCTTTAAAGCACTTTAACTTAGCATGTACACACACAGTCTAATGAACGTTAGCAGAAGCACATCATTTTGATGATGTTTAATGATAAAACAGAGCAGAACAGGACAGAACAGAAATCATAAAATGATAAATTCTTCTCCACGCTTTTTTTTTTTTGCAATATATTAGAGAAGAGAAGGCAGAAGGGGGGGTTTAATAATTTACATAAACAATTTAAAAATTGCAAAAACAAAAAAAATAATTTATAAAGTCTAGAAAATCATTTCGAAGAGTTCATAAAATATGACAGACGTACGTATAAAAGGAAAAATATGCGTTGAACCATAAAAATTTAATCATTAAGCATTTCACAAATGAACATCAAAAAGTATCACATGATATAAAATAATTTAAGATAATGTACAATGTAATATGGTGGGTAAAGCTTCAGTAAATTACAAAGTGCTAAGGCCAGTTTGAGGTTAGTATTGGGTTTATTATGGCTCACTGCGAGATTAGATCGCTGACAAGGACTTGGAACAGATTTCAGACGAAATATTGCTGCGAGTAGCAGTTAAAAACTATCGAACACCTCCTTTGTAACTGTCTAGCCCTTAGTAGGTTTAGGCTGAGAAGCAGTGGCTTCTTAGAGGGTTTCAATTCTTTGTCAAGTACCGATATTAAGGCTCATATGCACTGAGCGCCAAAAGTAAGTAAACACCACTGCAATAATTCATTTTCTTAGGATAGCGAGAAAAGTAAATGAGAATAATCGAATAAATTTCGAAAAATAAAAACTTTTATTTACTACTTATAAAATGTTAAAACAAAAACAATTCAATTGAATTATTGTTGTGGCTACAAGTATATTTTTTATAATAGAAAACTTTAATTACAATGATTGTTGACTCACTTATGACGCCCAGTATATGCATGTAGTCATCTAGAACAAAATTAAATATAAAAAAATCAATTGGGAACTTTTATAATCAGCAATCCTTTGGCAAAAACACTGAGAATGAAATAAAATCTTTCGTTCCAAGTCTATATTAAGCTGTAAGCCACACCACTCATAGATAAAATTGACACACGCAACATGAGTGATGTAAGAATCTAGGTTCTAAAATTCTGATGAAAGGCTTGTAAGGACCGATGCAGTAAACAAGTAAGACCGCTTCATCTTTATTTTGTATGGTTAATTCGTTCAGATTTCTAATTGGTTCCGGAATAGTTTCCACTTATACTTGACTCTGTAGCGAAAACCTTTAAACGTAATTGTGCCTCCGTACGCTATAGTTGGCCTGCTTTATTCATTTACTATTTAGAAATTATTCCCGATATTGAATACAAAGCCCTTCTTAGTACATTTTCCAAATGTATATTGTAAAGGGGCTGGATTAGGTTTAAATTTTCTTGTCATTGAGTATACTTCAATGAATTTAGATTGATTGAGCCCTTATTGCGGAAATATGAAGAAAATATCAAAGCCTGTGTTAAGAAACTAAAGACCGTAAAAGGTTCCTATTTCGGTTTTATGTAAGAAAATCTAACTTAGATTTGAATACAAGAATTGGTTTTCGAAAGTGCGTACCTTAGAATTTTGCCCCTAAATAAGGATAAGTTGTAAGTAGGGTGGTAGAGATTGTAGAGTGGATTGTGGAATAAAATCTTTAAGTTTGTCTTCATTAAGGGGAGGTCTAACTTCTTCCTTATGCTAAGCATCATTGCAGATTAACACTATTGTTACGAAAATGGAAATGGTGTTATTAAAATAATAAACAAAAGCTCCAAAAACAATAAAATGGTCTTGTACACGTGATCAACGAATAAGGAAAAAAAAAAAATTTGGCAACAAAAATAATGAGCTTGTTTACAAGATTGATGGATAAACAAAAATAATAGCAACAACATCTGTAACAAAAAAAAAAAAAATATAGGAGATAAAAGATGTAAACAACCAACAACAAAGTGCTGCAGACAAAGAAGTAAACAAGCAAAAACAAAGTGCAGGATGGAAAAAGAAAACACAAGCAACAACTATTCTGTCTGGAGGAATGTAGACAAGATACGGAAACAACATGTTGATTAAATTTTCAGATATTTCTCGAAGACATTCTCCTTGAAGTGCATTCATCAGACTGCTGACCCTTGTGATATAAAAGACAAGACATAATAGGCAACGGAATTCAGTTAGAATTCAGTCAGTTGTGTGTGAAGACACGAGATTCAGTAAGAATTCGGTCATACACGTTGTGTGCGAAATTTAAGGAGATATTCTCAAAGTGTCATCAGATACAGATACAGATTGTATTTCCCTAACGTTCCTAAACAGTGAGCGTTAAGCCTAGATTCCAATGAATCTAAATATTTTGAAATTTTAAATTCGTAAGAGGTTCTAATTTTTTTTTCAACACTTAACATATTAAATTAAGAATTTTTATTTAATTTAATGCCATTTAATTTTAGCTAATTTAAAAACTTAATTAAAGTGCAATACCCAGAGTTCGTTATCCAATTTTTTTCTTCCATTACCAGTACAAATATCTCTTAAGCTGACCTTTTTCGTAAAGCTTTTTAAACTCAACATTTCGCAATTTGAATTTGAGTGTTAGAAGACTGTAATAAAGACTCTTTATTGTGTTGAACAACAGCAAAATGGGTAATTGGCAGCAGCTGTGCGAACAACACAATACGAAACAAAATTTGTGAAAATGACAGTGAAAAACCCAACACCTTTTCATGTATCAACGGCAAGGGAATCATAAAGGGAACCAAAAAAAAATTAGCAAAACTTTGGCAAATAAAAAATAAAAGTATTCCTAGACTATTCATAGACTAAAAAAAATTTTAATATTTTCAGCTTTTTTTTATTTTTATAAAACAAAATTTGTTTTAAGCCGATTTTGTGAAAAAAAAAATCTTTTTTCTACTTACAGTCCCGTACATCTCTTGTGTCTAGTTCAGACGGTGGCATCTTGGCTGAGGGTGAAACCTCAAGTGAAACGTCACGGGGTTCCGATGATTCACCGCCATGTGATTTAAGTCTGGTCGAACGTTTGCTGTTGACACATCCAGTGTGGTTTTTACCCGGCATACAACGTTCTGGAGCTGTGCATTTTCTGCAAGGCAAAGAAGAAGGGGTAAGTGGAAGCAACAAAACATTTTAAAAAAAGAAAAAAAATATGAAAACATTAAAAAAAAAAATGAAAATAAAACTTCAAAAAAACAATTATTGTCATCAAAGCTTTGTGAAAATTAATTACCAAAATAAGCGTACTTTGTTCACGCTCCAAATATTCCCCAAAAAAAAACGGTGGCATATTTCAAGTTTGATTAAAAATGCAACACAAAAGAAGAAAAGAAAAGTACAGTAAGACCCCGCTTAACGGGGGTTACGTTCCAATAAGTCGCTATATAGTGCACCACAAGTATCAATACAATGTGCGATTTAGGGGAATACCAATACTACCGCGTAATACTGAAACAGCGTTTAGCGGGGTCTTACTGTATTTGGAAGCCATGACTACTATTTTTGGATTGAACATCAAAGGTTTTTCTTGGAGTTGTAGCAACAAAAAAATTTGATATTGCCTGTTTAGTAGCAAAAAAAATTTATCTTAATTTTAAAGAGACTTTAATTTGATGGTAGAAAATTATGAATTTTCCAAAGTGTTTTCTTTTATGGGAAATATTAATTCCATAAGGGCTTTATATCTGCAATGCCACTGCATTTTTAACTAATCGCCCAGCACAAGAATGATCTAATATTGGCCTTTTTATTGTACAATTCTAAGAAATTTTCCTGATAGCTTACTTCAAACGATAAGCAATTGAAATCATATGTCGCCTTTGCTTCAAGTGGTAGGCAAGCACTTCGAATCATCTAAAAATCGTTTAAATAGGTTCACCGAGCTTTGGCTCTACCCTTCTTCAAATTTCTAAACATCAACTACATGTCTACTTACAACCCTTTAGTCAGGGTTACAACCTAGTTTTCCTCACAACACCCATGTTGTGTGTGTTAATTTTAGCCATAAGTGCCAAAGATCAGCTATGAGTATTCAAAACGATGAGTAGATTCGAGTCATATTAATAAGTACAAATACTTATACGCATTCATACTTATTTTAATATCATGGAATCTCCTCTACTCATTCTCAAAGTTTGAAATACTCATCGCACTCGTACTTAACCACACGCATGATGTTATTGACTTCGACTCGTCTTGACTTAACATTTACACAAAGCATAAAATAAGATGATTCGGATACGAACACCATAATACTCACAAGAAGGTTAAGTGTTTGCTTTGCTGGCTGCCTTTGTACTTTCCTTCTTCTCTTTTTGTAAATACAGCAACAACTAAGGCTGTACATTTGGTGAATGATTCGAGTCACTCATATGAATCAAACATATTTCGAATGTTATGGATTTGATGTCAACATTGCAACCTATAGTTATAAATCAATGTCGTACTGAGTACGAATGAATCAAAGATGTTTCACATAGTGTTTGAACCACGGACTCTCGTTTAATAATTCAAAACACTACAACTAACTACAACTTTTTGAGAATCTCGTCTTGGTCATTTTATTAACTCTCTCAGAGTTCTTATCCGACATCTGCTGAGAAGAAGTCAACGAACATTTATTTTTTCATGTCCCATTTTGTTCAAGATGTCTGACCTGGGGTTTGAAGGTGACTTCAGTAAAACTGCTTAACACGTTGTGGCCAATTGCCCGAAATTTAAGAAATTTCGTTTGGAAACGGAATAATTTTATAACCCAGTACTAACGTCATCAATACAACATTATAGTTGAGGTTACGTACTTAAAAAAAAAAAAAATCATGTTCGTAAAATAATTTTATTGAAAAGTTGTTTATAAAATTCCGTACAACAAAATATCAAAACTTTTACCTTAAAATTGTGGGACATTTGTAAGAAACAACAGGAAAACAGTTCAGATGGTAGGAAATCATCTAATACGATGTTCAGACATGCACTTATATTGAGAAAATCGCAATAAACGGCAATATTGATCTCAATATCTCATATAAAATTTCAATTAATTATTGGTCAATAAATTCATAAATTGTTATAATATTGATTAAAACTTCAAATACAACACTGTCATAAGTACGTTCAGTGAGCATATTACATTTTTCCGAACACTTTCTATTGATATTTGACAACTCAAATGTAAACAACTTTCTTTTGTGCTAGCTATCCAATATTATCAAATTTTTATTTCTCATCCTTCTGAGGAAAGCCACTTTGGAGTCACAAATAGTCCCTATTAACCGCAACAGCTTGGCGTTTCGGTTTTTCGGTTTATTTTTTTTAAAAAGTATTTTTGGCACTAATTTTCGCGATTAAATTAAAAGCCATTTTGTTGAAACAATCAGCTGTTTTGTTTACCAGCTGTCAAATAAATTTTCGTATATTATATGTCTGAACGCTAAAAATATTGTTCTCAATAAACCGAATATTGATTTAATAAAAGTGCATGTCTGAACATAGTATAATGCATGCTATTTAGTCATTGATGGTGAAGAAAATGTTAGCATAAGTGCATATTAGCTCGTTTGGCTTCCTTTGAAAGAGAAAAATTAACAAAATTAATGAAAAATAAAATAAAGCGCCCTAGTAGAGCAGTGAGAGGATCGTGGGTAAGATTCCCGCCAGTGACTGTGGTCTCTTGCTAGCTACACTGAGCCTATCTCGTATGTGATAACAAATAAATGAAAAAAAAAAACATTTCTAAACCTTAAAAACAGTAGGTAATTTCCAAACTTATTTTTTTAAAGCTTAGAATTAAAAAAAAAATAACTCAGGATTAAAATAAAGTAGCCTGTTTTTTTGTTACCAGTTGTATAAAAAAAATACATGTTTTCCTTTTGCCGTCTAATTGTTTATTTAATTTATTTCAATTAATTTAATTTGCCTTCTCTATTGTTTACTAAGCAATTAGTTAAATATTAATGCAATTAATTATTGCCATTTCTTGTTTTAATTGTTTTTGTTTGTTTGCCATAATTCTCGGTAATTGTATTTATAAAATAAAATAAAATAAAATAAAATTCAATAAATATCTCTTAAATATGTTCACTCTTTAAATTATTTGTTTAATATGGAATATAAAAATTTCTAAAAAAAAATTCCTTACACCTGCTACATTGGATTTCATTGCATTTAAAAATTCCCATGAATATTAGCGTTGAAGCACCGTATGTGCGTACGACTGAAACAATTCGATTATGAATGCGGAACGAGGCTTAGGGATGGGATATTATGCATTTCAGACATTGCGACCGATGATGGTCAAATTAAAACATGATTTTTTTTTTTTTTTTTCTGCAAATAATTTACATATTAAATGCAATTGAATTGTATAAAACAAAATACAAACAAAAATAAAAATTAAATTAAATATGCAATGAAAAAATACTTTCCAAAACCAAATGTTTGTAAATAATACGAGAAAAGCATGCAGCAGCAATCGCCCACAGTTTCATTTTCAATATCAATACCACCATCAAGCGAGTATCGAATGGTAATTTATTACTGAATTACACCGAAACACATGGGATTTTTTAAAAAGCAATGTTGCATCCATACGTATACAGCTGTGTTCAAAATAATAGAAGTTCTGCCACTTAATATTTTCAAAGTTAAAAATTTGTATTGTACCAATTTGGAAAATATGATATACTAGATGACCCATGCGAATATTTCGCACCGTTAGTATTGCCAAAAGAGCTTTTTACAACTTAATATACATATTTATTATATATAAATGACTTAGTAATAAACGGCATTGTAGTAAATAGCGGTATTGCCAGAATCGATTTTAATACAAACTATATTATGTAGAACTGCATTACTATTAGGCGACCCTGTATTACCACACTTGAACAAAAACATATAATGATAATGACAACAAAATTATCATGCAGTTCTATATAAAATATAATTTTTACCAATGGAAATATTAATTTTTCAATTTCAAATTATTTTTCGCCATTAGTGTTAGGTATAAGCTTTAAAATGAGATATCATTCATTAAATTTGATGCGGTGGTATGGGAGATATTTGCAACCGACAAAAAAAAGTGTTTTAGAAATAATATATGATGATTATTAGGTTGTCCTATTATTTTGAACAATTAATTTTGAAAGAAAGCTGTATTTACATGAAATATTTTTTGTTTTCATAGTTTCAACAAAATAATTAAGTGTTAAAAAATTAATTAGAAATAAATTTTAAGTTAAAAAATATTTGATATTTCCTTTTTTATTTTTCTTAATTTTAAACTTTGCTTTTAAATGAAGGGCATACCTATTATTTTGAACACAACTGTATGTAAAAATATATGCTTTACAATTTGTATAAATAATTGTATAATTTTTTAAAATAAAATTTTTGTATTTCATTGTTTTTGTTGTTGCTTTTATTTTTTGACCATGTAATTAAACACAATTTGTGGTTGACCACAGAAATGACAAACAACTCGAATCTTTTTTTGATTTTAATTTAATTTTTTTTTCACATTTTCAGTTTAATTTTAAAATACAATAATAATTACAACAATGTTGTTGCATATATCACATGTAATTAATTGAAATACAATATGCTTTCGAATTGAAAACTATATGGAAATCATATAAAAATTTTATTTGAATTCTATGGCGACATGCAGCAGCATTTAAGTATGTCAACAACATCTAAATTATGGCATAATTTAAATGAAATTATTTTTTTAAAAAAAATTTATTATGCGACCCAAGTTATGGTAGAGAAAAATTTGCATATTACTTTCATTTCACTTTAAAAGGAAATAAAATTTATTTTTCTATGTATACATAATTATCTGCAAATTTAATATCGATAAAGCAGTTTTTTATCGATACTGCTTGGAACTATATCGAGCAAATAATCATATTCAATGGCAGTAATTCTTATAGGTGAACGAAATGTAGTCGTCGTCATAGGTGACAGGTTATTCTATAATTGTGAACACTATTGAATTCGCCGTAATCTAGAAAGTAGTGCGCGTTGGCTTATTAGATACATATCAGTTCACGGTTCAAGCCCCAGCCCCAGACATTTTGAACAGAACGAAATATGTAAACAAATTCGGGTTTACCTCTCAGCAGATTGCTGGCAAAAAGATTCCTGGCAAAAAGATTCCTTTCATATTTCGTTTTGTTGCAGGTGTCTGGCCTAAGATTCGAATCGTGGACTCATTTCTAATAATTATCTACTATACTACGGCAAATTTAATGTAAGTTATACATTTTTTGAGGTCGCCGTTGTCTAATAGATAGTGTGTTAGCTTATTAGACGAAAGACCCGAGTCCGAATCCCAGGTCAGGCATTAAAACGAAAATTTGAAAATAATTTTTCGGTGACTTCCTCTCAGCAGATTTATGGCAAAAATTCTGAGAGTAAAAAAAAAATTGCCATGGAATGCTTCTCAAAAAATGTGTCGTTCGGAGTCGACTTTAAACTGAAGGTCCCGACACTCATGTATAAAATTAACGCACACAACATAAGTGGTGTGAGAAGCTAGGACGTAGTACAATGGGTCAATTCGACCACCGAGTACTGTACTTGTCAGAATTGACCCTCAGAATTGGCCCTCTAACCTAATCTAACCTATACATAAATTTGCAACAAAGTTTGGCCTTCGTACATATTCTATTCTATTCTATTCATATTTCGTTTCGTTGCAGGTATTTGGCCTAAGATTCGAATCGTGGGCTCAATTCTAATAATTATAATATAAGTTCGTTGATTGCAAACAAAGTAAAAATATACATAAACATGTTTAATTTTAATTAACTGTTTATTGTACGTACTATTTATGTGTGCCATTGTTTATAACTTGTCGTATACAACAATAATTACTTGCTAGTTATTCTTCTTTGGTCTTACCCTTTGCGTAAGCAAGAATACATGTTTGTTTAGATCTGTATAGCGGAGATCTTCAAACCACGACTGTTCTCTTTGCGCGCAACGCGTCTGCACACAAGACTGACTGAATTGTTACTACTGGTTGCTTGATTTATTGCTTTCTCGAGAATTCTATCGCGACTTCATTGTTGTTTGTGTATTTTGTTTACATTACTTATTATTGAGTTTGCTTTATTTTTGATTTACTTGTAACAAGTTTTCTTTTATCGTTTTAATGTTAAACGATATTACACCGTTTTCTTTTTCGTAACAGTATAAACATAAAAGCCAAGATTTATCTTGACGTATGAGAATTTTTCCTTTGTGTATAAGTTCAGCCTGTATTAGAGCGTTTATCCTGCCTTTGAAGAACAAAACTTCAATCTCAAATCAAAAATCTTTCATTCTTCATTTCACTCTAAATAATATTAGAGTCATTCATTTTTGAAATTAATTTACATTTTACCAGTTCATTGAAATAAAAAATGAAAAAAATTGCTACAAAATTTTTTGCTGATTTTAACAAAAATTTAACAATTCCTCTATAAAGACTCTTTTCGTATAGGGAAGAACAACATGAACAAACACTTGTCGTTTAATTGTGTAGTATTTACACAATTTGCAATCAATTAACATGCAAAAAACAACAACAACAACAACAATAGCAAAAACTGCTGCATGTTGTAATTGTTTTTAGGGTAAATATCTTTACAAATCCCAGTTAAAACCAGCGAAAGCACGCATATCGAGAGAGACACAATTGAACAAAATGTAATTGTAATTGTAACTGTAATTGTAGAATGAAAATTAATGGCAAATGACTGGTATAGTCAGTTCACATAATTACAGTGAAACTAGCAAATGTTTAATAAAAATTTGGAAACAATTGCCCTAATTATTTGTTTTTAAATCTCCTTGAAGAAAAATATCGTCAGGAGAAGATGTGGATTGTAATTACTCGTCAGTAATTACAGCAAATCCAAAAAAAAAAAGAGTTCTATGACAACGAACTAATTTTATAAAAGAATTTTCTATTATTCAACATTATGTTGTCCCACTGTATTCTTCTTTCACAAAAAGTAAACAATTAACGAATGTAAACATAAAATCTTTGTACATACACCGTAAATACTTGCTGCTTACACCACATACCAAACACACACATACACACGCAAACGCCTATGCAATAATTGAGATTTACAAATAAAACCTGCTCCATTGTATTGCATGCACACATACATACGAATACATATTCCCTCTCTTCTCTTTTCTTTATGCAAGCAATGAGAAAACAATTACAAAAGGTGCGTTTCTACTAGTAATTCTCGCATTTGTAGCAACACAACAATTCCACTCTCTTTTCTATTAGAGTGTATGCATGCATGTGTGTTTGTGTGTGTCACATGTATTGTTTTCCCATTTATAGACCTAAAAAGTAAGGAAAACAAAAATATAGTCTAACCGACATGTACAATGGAAAAAAAAATAGCAACAACAACAACCACACCAACAATTTCACTTACATAGTACAAGAGAGGAGAAGAACACACAGATTCATTAACGCATACCGCAAACCTTAACGAGTTTTCATGAATAGCCCGGAAAGAAAACATAGACAAAAAAGAAATTAAAATAAAAAGAGTGGGTTGGAAAAAGCGGAAAAAGGAGATAAATTTGCAAATAAGCATAAATAAGTAAAGAGATAAGCGGATGAGTAGATAATGAAAAGAAAAAAATAAATAAACAATCAATGTAGTCAACTGAAGCAGTACAAAATTATAAAATTAAACGTTTTTTTTATAAAAAAAATGCACGTCAACTTGAAATTATGCCCAAAGCTATAGATATACCATTCCAATCAACATCTGCTGGCATACAGTCAATGTCACAAAACAAAAAAAAGCGTTAATTCGGAAAAAGGCGTCAATTTGAAAAAAACGTCAATTGGGAAAAAAGCGTTAATTCGAAAAAAGGGTCAATTCAGAAAAAAGCATTAATTCAGAAAAAAGCATTAATTCGGAAAAAACGTCAATTGGAATAAAAGCGTCATTTCGGAAAAAACGTCAATTTGGAAAAACATCAATTCGGAAAAATGTATAAAAAAATGCACGACAACTTGAAATTATGCCCAAAGCTATAGATAATTCGGAAAAAAAGTCAATTCGAATAAAAGCGTCAATTCGGAAAGAAGCGTCAATTTGGAAAAAAGCATCAATTTGAGAAAAAGCATCAATTCGGAAAAAAGCGTCAAATCGTAAAAAAGCGCCAATTCGGAAAAAATCATAAATTCGTAAAAAAGCGTCAATTTGAGAAAAAGCGTCACTTCGGAAAAAAGCATAAATTCGAATAAAAGCGTTAATTCGTAAAAAAGCGCCAATTCGGAAAAAAGCGTCAATTCGGGAAAAAAAACAACAATTCGTAAAAAAGCGTCAATTCGGAAAAAATCATCAATTCGTAAAAAGGGTCAATTTGAGAAAAAGCGTTAATTCGGTGCCTAGTTCACAATACTACGTATTCTACTGCGGTGAAACCAAACAAAATTAAGACAAAAGTTAAGATTTCATAGAAATCGTCTCGTTTTTAGATATTTCAAGGCAGCCGCTTTAAAATCCCAGCATCTCAGTCGCAACATTGTAATCTTTAGATTACACATCAGATCCGCCATCTAGCGTTTTTTTTTTTTTTTCAACTAATGAATGGTAACATGTCTGTGTGATTTGACAGATAATTAGTTTTATCCTTCCGCTGAACGAATATGGTTGTGTATACGCATTTTCGTTTCGCTATGGGGGCCAGCAATCGACTTACGAAGATGCAGATTTTCGCAGAAAAAATTATCTTTTCGGATGAAGCTCATTTTAATCTTGGCGGTTATGTAAAAAAGCAAAATTGTCATATTTGGAGTCCGAAAAACCCCCACGCATACATTGATAAACCGACTTACCCAAAACAAGCTACTGTTTAATGCGGATTTTGGTCCAGCGGCATAATTGGGTTATTTTTCTTCGAAAATGAGCAAGAAGCGGCCGTTACAGTCAAAGGCCAAAGTTGTCGGGCCATGTTGAAAGAATTTTTGTTTACAAAACTTGAAGAGGAGGATATTGGCAACATTTTGGTTTCAACAGGACGGCGCTAAATGCTACACAGCCGAAGCTACACTCGATGTTTTGCGCTTTGTTTTTAAAGATCGGATTATCAGCCGCACAACTGATGTCGTTTGGCCACCTCGGAGCTGTGATTTGACACCGTTAGACTATTATTTGTGGAGTGCCGTCAAAGATAAGTGTTACGCCGACAAACCACAGAGACAATTGACGCTTTAAAGGGGAATATTTAGTGAAGCCATTGGTGAAATATAGCTGCACGCAAACGATGCAATGTGGTTAAAAATTGGATCCATCGTGTAGGCTACTGCATTGCCAGCCGAGGCAGCCATTTGAATGAAATTATTTTCCATTATTAACCGGAAGTACAATCCTTCAAGTAAAAAAAGAATTTTTTGAGAAAATATTCGTAGTTTTTTAAAGCATTTTCAGAAAAAAAGAGGTATTTGGCGGACTCTTTAGCATTGAGCTGTGATAGTAAAGCGAATTATTAGTTCTTTAGTCTTTTTTAAACATTTTTTCCTTTTTATTCTGTATACAGAAGCTAATTGAAAACCCTGCGTCTTTCTTTTATTAGAAATAAAATCGAGATTAAAATTCAATCTGAATTTAACCAGCAAAAGGAAAGCGAAATTCAATGACTGGCGGGTGAATAGTAGTAAGAAAAAACCACAAAGAAATCCTCTTAACCTATGAAAACAATTGCAAAAGAATTGCAGGCAAACCGAAAATTCAATCTCCAAATGCCAAACAACAGACCAAAATCATATTCGAAAAGAGAGACGATGACGAGTGGGATGGCGATGGCGAGAGAATACTAAAGAAAATTTCTAAAAATTTTAAGGCCACAAAACCATATGCGGTCGAATTGTGTACAGTAAACTAAGGACTAAAGGACTATGTAAGGACGAGAGAGTAAAACAATAAGAAGCTCAGTACAGCTACTGACAAGTAAAAACACACGTTCAAACCTAAAGCTCTTGAGGAAAAGAAAAGAAAGAAAGAAAAAATTTTTGTTTTCCTTAAGAACTAAAAGGAAAAAATAAAACGGATTTGAAAGCAGAAACTGGAATTTAAGACAAGGGAAAAACAAAAAAATAAAAGAATAGAAGAGAAATGAAATGAAAAATAAGTATGTGATCCAACTAAAACCAAATTAAAGATGATGATGTTGGTTGAATTGAATTTTTTTTTCGAAAGACAAAAAATTTCCTTAGAAAATAGTAGCAGCCAGAAGCCAGCAGCAGCCTTCAATAGACTTTGCACAGCTGCTGATTGGCTTTGGTCTGGCAGTACACATGTTTTGCAGTAAAGGGGGGTAAGGTCGACTGCCAATATTAAAAGTGAAAATGGAAAGTGTCCCGTAGAGCATTATTTAATGTTTCATTGTCGGTAAAGAAAAGCTTGTCATGTTACATCAAATAAAAATATTTTCCCTTAGCCTTCTGCCTTCCGTCTTTCTTTTTTTTTAAATTTCAAACCATTTTTCCTAAAATTTCTTCATGATTTTTTGTTTGTTTCTCTTTTCTTTTCTTTTATTCCTTTTGTAAATATTCTAATGGAGCTCATTTTACCAATTTGAATAAAATATGAGATTTTTATTATTGGCGCAATGCAAACGCCAGCTCTTGTAAACTAATGGCATCCAATGGGATCATAATGATGGCACAGCACACAGAGAGCCATGAAAAACTTTGATATGCAAATAGAAAATTGAAAAAGAAAAATTCTTGGAATTTCCTTTTTCAACACAAAATAATCATGAGAGTATTATAAGTAAAGTACAGTAAGACCCCGCTTAATGCAAGGGATACATTCCAATAAACGAAAAAGCTTTAAACGTAATAACTTAACACAAACATATGTAGCAGAGATCAGCAATGAATCGTTTTTTCGCTACTCATATGTACTTATGTAATTTAAAGTATGAATAAGACAACAGAATTGAATTGATTCATTTGTACTTAGTACAAAATTGATTTATAAGTACAACAGGTTCCAATGAGTATAAGTACAACGTTGACATCAAACTCACAACATTCGAAATGTGTTTGATTCATACGCCTACTCATTCTGATTCATAAATTTAGAAAAATACTTATAATACTTAAAGTTATTCGAGTGATTCGAATCATTCATCATAATTTACAACCTTTGTTATTGCTGCATATACAAACAAAGAAGAAAGGAAAGACTAAGACAACAAGCAAAGTATACTCATTCAGATTTAGAAAAATACAAGTGATTCGAATCATTCATCAAAATTTACAATCTTAGTTGTTATTGCCTTCACAAACAAAGAAGATAGAAAACCTTCAAGCGAATATTATGGTGTCCGTAAGCGAATCGTACTTATTTTATGATTCGTGTAAATGTTAAGTCGAAACGAGTCAAAGTCAACAACATCATGCGTATTGTTAAGTATAAGTATGACAAGTACGACAAGTACTACAAATTTTGAGTATGAGCAGTATGAGTATGTTATTAAAATAAGTATGAATGCGTATGAGTGCCAGAAATTATGAATATGACTCGAATCTACTTATCATTTTGAATACTTATTGCTGATCTCTGTTAAGTATGCAGCTTGAAATCGCCGTGGTAGTGTGTTGGCTTATTAGACGTAAAAGCCAGAGTTCGAATCCCAGGCCAGACATCAAAACAAAATACAAAAAGTATTTCCTCTGCGATTTCCTCTCAGCATATTTCTGGCAAAAACTCTGGGAGTAAATAAAATTGCCATGAAAAGTTTCTCATAAAATCTGTCGTTCGGTGTCGACTTTAAACTGTAGGTCCCACCACTTATGTATAAAATTAACACACACAACATAAGTGATTTGAGAAACTAGATCAGTAATCCTAACTGATGAGTTGTAATGCCCAATTATGTATGTATGTAAGCGAATCGTACTTATTTTATGCTTCGTGTAAATGTTAAGTCGAGACGAGTCGAAGTCAACAACATTATGCGTATTGTTAAGTATAAGTAGGACAAGTACTTCAAACTTTGAGTATGAGTATGATATTAAAATAACTATGAATGCGTATGAGTGTCAGAAATTATGAATATGATTCGAATCTATTCATCGTTTTGATTAGTTATTGCTGATCTCTGATATGTATACAGCTAGTAATGTTAATGACAACTAATAAAACAACTGTGATCCAGGAAAGATGCGTTCGTACTATGATTCCGATTTCGGAAAACGCAGTTGGAATCTTTATTCGGAACAGATTAACAAAAGAGCATTGAAAAAGATGCATAGCATACACCGTCGCTATATAATGCCCCGCTTTTGGTTGGCAAATGGCCGTTCCATTTGGTATTTAGGGAAATCCCAATACTATCGCGTAATACTAAAACAGCGTTAAGCAGAGCAGCGTTAAGCGGGGTCTTACTGTGTGTTTGAATAAATAGAGAGTCAAATCATACCATAAAAGATAGAAAGCATAAGAAAAAGGAAATTTAAATACAAAAAAATCTAAATTGTAATCCCCTCCTTAATAAAGAAAAATAAAATCTAATTTCTGCAGACATTCTTACATTTTATTGTAATCCCACACGTGGACATATTAAAAGTTATTCTTCTTCACTTCGTTTCGTATTGTTAATAGTGAGGATATTTGGAGAAAACTTTGAAAAATCTGAACATTGTTGCCAACCAAACTATGACAATAATGTGTAGGACGGTTTCACAGAAATATGCTTTTACAAGTAGTTTCCTTAAATGTGCAGTTTGTCAGCATTATTCCTTATCCAATTCCTAATCACTTCTGGTTGCCTTAACAACTTTCAACTTTTAAGCTTTCAACTCCTTCATTTCACGGGTAAGCGTAGTCCCAGTACTGACCGACTGAATTTTACCAAACTATCGAAGAAGTTAACCAGCACAAGGGCATTAAAAGCACAACTGTCCTACGTCGGAAACCAGCCTAAAAGTTTAATAAACGAAGCTATATGCTTGATGTCAATGAAATGGAGTCTCTTTAACCTCTATCTCACAAATTATCGATTATTTACCCGCCTGAAAGTATACCGTAAATCCTTAAATTATATGTTTACCTAAATCTGTACCTCGTTAGAGATGACAAGGAAAGTCTCCAGTTTTCTCCTCTTATTAAAGGCATATATAATCAACAAGAAGAAGAAGTCGACGTGGTCTAGTGGGTAGTATGTTGGCTTATTAGATAAAAGGCCCGAAAAATATTTCTTCGGCGACTTCCTCTCAGCAGATTTCTGGCAAAGATTCTGAGAGTAAAAATTGCCATGAAAAGCTTCTTAAAAATCTGTCGTTCGGAGTCGACTTTAAACTGTAGGTCCCGCCACTCATGTACAAAATTGACGCACACAACATAAGTGGTGTGAGAAGCTAGGTCGTAATCCTGACTGACTGTATGTATTTTAAAGACATTCCTCCGCATTTAAATTCTGTAAGCTGCCATTAGTCTTATATTTCCTTCATAAAAGCCGAAACAACGTTCCCACGATAATCGGATCTTCGCTCCGGAACGATCCGATTCAACATCGGCCAAGGATTGTCAACCCAGCAAAAGCTGTATCAAACGGATTACTGCAGATATTTTTTGCCGCAATCGGTACATCACTAAATTCTCCTCCAGTATACAGGAGACTCATCGGTGGAAAGCTTAGGTCATCGGAAGTCGCTGTAGTCTAGTAGATGGAGTGTCGGCTCATTAGACTGAAGGCCAGAGTTCAAACTCCAGGTCAAACATCAAAACAAAATACAAAAAGTATTACTTCGGCGATTTTCTCTTAGCAGATTTCTGGCAAAAACTCTGAGAGTAAATAAAATTGCCATGAAAAGTTTCTCAAAAATCTGTCGTCCAGAGTCTACTTTAAACTACAGGTCCCTCCACTCATTCAATATAGAATTAACGCACACAATATAAGTGGTGTGAGAAGCTAGGTTGCAATTGTTAAATTACGTGCTCTATTTATTGTATTATTGACATTCACAAACATATAAACACAATGGCTCATTACAATCATTAATCTCAGTCTCTGTAATCTTAATTTCACAAATTATTGTTTATTTAGCCGCCTGAAAGTATACCGTAAATCTTTAAATTATATGTTTACCTAAAAGTATGCTTTCAAGAATTCAATCAATATTAAACAAAACCAAATTATTTAATCATGTGATTACGTTTTTAATAATGGCCACAATATAACAATGATTTCTCCTGTCATTAAATGTCATGGAAAAGACGAATCGTTTTCCATGGTGGGCCCTTGAGGGAGGTTTGGGGTCATGGTAACAATAACAATGGATTGCAACAAGGCAACAACAATAATAGTTAATCACAGAGAAAAAGAGAGAGAGAGAGAAAGAGAGAGAGAGAGAAAGAGAGAGAGAGAAGGAGAGAGAGACAGAAAGAGGGAGAAAGCGAGAGATAGAAAAAAATGTAACCACTAAAGGGAGGAGGAGGAGACAGTATCACAACGGTATTTAATTACAATTGGAAAAAATATGCGAATAATTAAAAATCAATCATTGTTGTTGTTGGGGGATTGGAGGACTTTTTTCTTCCATAATAAACCAAAGATCATGGTATAGAGGGGAAGTAAAGACAGATTTACAGATAAGGACAGCAAAGCTATATGGCGCCACATGTTATTGGAAAAGCAAAAAAAAAAAGAAGAAGAGAAATTGGAAAAAGCAATGGGGAAAAGCAAGTAGACAACATTCCCTTACATGATGTCGATTCTCTGTGCTATTATTTGTTGCGGTTGAATGCAAAATCAATGTTGTACGGACAATTAATTTCTATGCTTGTTACCCCCCCCACCCATTCTCTCTACCCTCGTATCAGCACTAAATACTGCTGTTTTTAGCAGATTTTTTCCTTTTTTTTGCTTTACTTTCCAAGTTTAACGCATTTGTGTTAACATGTGGACAAAATCAAACAAAACAGAACAGAAAAAAAATAAAATTGAAAGACGGATAAAGTCGACAAGGATTTGTGTTGAGGGTGAACCCCCTCCCAAAAATTATCAGCATGGCTGGTACGGTAATTGATGTTTTTGTTGTAATAATACAGTCGTCTGGACAGCACATGTTTAACGTCAAACATGCTTCACAGTCATCCATCATCGAAAAAGTTATTTTACGTTGGAAAAAAAAACAAAAAAAAAATTTTTTTTTTCTGTAATAAAGGACCAATAAATACAACATATTGATGGACAAGATAAAGAATATCAGGTTGGTCAACAGCTTACAGACACAGGACTGCCATTCACTCATTATGGTAATGAAAATGATGAACATAAACTTTAGTACGACAGGAGATAGCAACAGAGTTTGTATAGATGTGAAGCAAATTGTGGTTAAAGTCCTTTTGTACGAGAGCTATAAAATGTTTTTTTTTTTATCAATTTATTTACCATTTAATGTTAAATATAAATAAGGTATTACGTTTATTTTTATAACAGTGTTTATAACCTGCTAAAAATCCCTATCCGGTTTCATATGCTTCATATATACACACAACGCGGTCGTAAATCATTGCATACTTTTCAGCTGTGGTCAGTCAGCCATGATGACGAACAACCATTGCATACTTTTAAGCATATCAAGCATAATATTCTATAAAAATTCTGTATTGACCACAAAATGTAATTAGCAGCAGCTGTTTTATTTACATTTTAATGTCCATTTAGTGTCTGACAACGTAGCTATACATCGGGACTTCTTTAAAATAGCAACTACACCTATTGCCTGGGCAGTGTAACAGGTGTAAATGGAAGATTTTAGTTTGTGGTTGCAATTAGGGGAACATGTTCTGCTAATTGATTTCTACTTTTAATCAATTCAATGGATATTTAAGTTGCTTGTGATGTATGATGTATTCGTTGTATGGTGTGGTCATTAAATTGAAATGATTTAAAATCACATGGGGATTAAAGACGAGTATACTCGTCGTTGGACTAGATATTATTTTTCGTATTTCCATACGTTTTAGTAGAAAAGCAAATAATAACTGAAGCCAATGGATAAAATAAAGAAAATGGAATAAAAATGTAGACATACATACATAATTGGCCATTACAACCCTTCAGTCAGGATTACGACCTAGCTTCTCACACCACTTATGTTGTGTAGGTTAATTTTATACATGAGTGGCGGACAGATTTTTGAAAAGCTTTTCATGGCAATTTTTACTCTCAGAGTCTTTGCCAGAAATCTGCTGAGAGGAAGTCGCCGAAGAAATATTTTTCGTTTTGATGTCTGACCTGGGATTCGAACCCGGGCCTTTTGTCTAATAAGCCAACACACTACCCACTAGACCACGGTAGACACCTTGCGAAAATTGGCAACAGTTAGAAATTCATTATTTCTGATTGGCAAAAAAAATTGGTAATTCAAAAGTCTGCATGTTATATTTAAAGTAGGACGAGTATACACGTCTTGGCAATGCCGGATACCCTGTCAAAGATGAGTAAACTCAGACATCAAGCAGATGGATAAAATAGAGAAAGTGGAATAAAACGAGACGCATTAAGAAAATTGGCAACACTTAGAAATTCATTATTGCTGATTGGCAAAAAGAAATTTGCTAATCCAAAAGTCTGCATGTTATAACTTTAAAGTAGGACGAGGATACACGTCTTAACTGTGCGGGATACCCTGTCAAAGACGAATATACTCGTCCTTAACCAATGTAACCTTTAGCCAATGTATTTCATATTAAAATTTAAAACGTATCTTATAATATATTCAAAGTAGGACGAGTATACATTAGAGCGACTCACCAAAAAAAGTGCTCGATGTACCCTCCTAAAACTGAACCTTGGACTTTTTTAAGACAACATTTCAAATATTTCGGCTCGAGATTCGACCTCTCGTGAGCTGGACCATTTTGAAAAAGGGTCTATTTTCGAATATTTTGTTAATTTGTGGATCTGTTTCTTTACCAACATATACAATATCTATATCATAAGAAAGGGTTTTTTAAGCCGCGTCCAACAGTGTATACAATTTGTCCAAGGACGATCATTCATGTCCGTTTTTTAAGGATATTCTGTAAAAAAAAATGGTTTTTGAATTTTTTGTTCGGGGTTCTTCGTAAGAGAAATGCCAAATTAACATATTTTAATCTTTAGACGATTTAATGAAATACGGGTCTCAGCTTTTTTTGAAATTCGCGCAAGTTCGCGTTTTGAAAAAAATGCAATGGAGTGGCAACCCTTCATTGTAAATGGGTCAATTGGGTATCAAATTTTTTCTTTTGCCAGGTACATCATGTTTATATGCAAATAATTTATATTTTTGCAAATTAGATGCATTTTACAGGGTGCTTTAGAATGTATAAAAATGCAATTTTGTGGCAACTCTAATTTGATAGCGAAATTAGTTTCTAGATGATGTATGGATTTTAACAGGACTAAATAAAGAAAAAAAAGAAATGATCCATGACTTTTTGGCGGCATATTTGTTTCCCAATTTAAAAAATGTTATAATATTTTATTGCTTTTACTTACAAAACTACAACCTACAACTACTACAAAACGCGAACTACCTCGAATTTTAAAAAAAGCTGAGACCCGTATTTCATTAAATCGTCTAAAGATTAAAATATGTTAATTTGGCATTTTTGTAACAAACAACCCCGAACAAAAAATTCAAAAACCATTATTTTTTACAGAATATCCTTAAAAAACGGACATGAATGATCGTCCTTGGACAAATTGTATACACTGTTGGACGCGGCTTAAAAAACCCTTTCTTATGATATAGATATTGTATATGTTGGTAAAGAAACAGATCCACAAATTAACAAAATATTCGAAAATAGACCCTTTTTCAAAATGGTCCAGCTCACGAGAGGTCGAATCTGGAACCGTAATATTTGAAATGTTGTCTTAAAAAAGTCCAAGGTTCATTTTTAGAGGGGTACATCGAGTACGAATTTCGCTTCCATACAACTTGAGTCGCTCTAGTATACATGTCTTGGTAGTGCGAGTATACTCGTCCTTAGAGATCGTTTAACCTTTAACCAATGCCTATTGTTTCATATTAAAATTTAAAACGTATAAATTTAAAAGAATAAATTTTGCTATTTTGTTAGCTTTAAACTCGTAAACTATTATGAAAAAAAGCTTATTTTTAGTTCTTTTTTGGAAAGCAATAAATCAACGTTTATTTTTCCCATGTCTACTACGATTTTTATATTTCTTTTACTCGCCGCTGAATAATTGAAATATATTTTATGATGAAAAATTCCCAATTTTTTTTTTTTGCTTTTCACATGAATTTTTTGGTTGAAAATATTTGAAACCCTTTCAAACGATTAATCACATCAAACATGAGAAACGAAACCAAAAAACCACAATAACAACACAATAAACACATTTTAAAAGAAAACATTAAACAAAAATCAACAAAAAAAAACAAAAAAAATCAAATCAAATAGGCATAACGATAACAATAGAATTGAAGGAGGGGAGGGGGAAGGGAAGGGGAAAACATAAAAGCATATTTTTACTGCATTCATATATGGAGTACAAATACGTGTAAGTTATGCAGACAAACATATCGTAATTTATGTCTGGCCATATGAATTGCAGACACACACCACATATACATAGACAGAAAAACACAGGCAGACAGATAGACCAGAGCAAAGAAAAAAAGAAAATGTCATCAACTATACAAAGGCATACACAGTTTACTGTGATATGATCATACACATCTATCAGTGGCCAACAACAACAACAACATCATAGGCCATCATCAATGGCAACAGCAACATCAACAAAAAGGTGATTTTTCTTCTTTATGTTGCATTTACCGTTATCGCCATAGCCAGCCACCCCAATGACCACCAGCAGCAGTAGTATGAATGATAACAACAACAACAACAATATTGTTGTATTTTTAATAGTCAACAACAAAAAGTGACACAAAGTTTATGTTGCTGATAAGCTGCATACAACACATCCATCCAACCATCCAACCAACTGTCTATTCATCCATCCAACCATTCCACATGTGTTGTTCATTCATTTATTCTTCTTCTATTTGGAATGAGTCACACATTGGCCCCAACAACAACAACGAACAATAAGAATACAAATGAAATATTTCTGTGTATACACAGTATGTGAAATAGTATTTCATTGCATATTTTACATGTAATGACAGTAGTTGTAGGCTTTTTAAATCAGAATTTTTACAAAAAAAAACTGGAATTTAATGTCTAGGAGATCTTATCTCCATTCATTCAGACTTACTCTAGGTAAGGTGTACACATCGAAGCATAATTGGAAGTTTTTAAAGACCCACCAGAAGCCCTTAACCTCCCAAAGAGGCTAACATCAGCAATAAATATCGTAAAAAGAGTAGGCAGATAGCGTAATATCTAGGCAATGCCTGATGGCAACCCTATTACTCTAGATCTTGCTACAATAGACCAATACTGTTCAAATCTATTGGAAAAACTTCATCAATGAAACGGAAATAAGAGAGTCAGTAAGAGATAAAAAGTGGAAACTGAATGAGAAAATACGAAAGAAGCTTCGTGACAGCTCTCCGTTCCTTAAGGAATATAAAGAAATAATAAAACATACTGCTAAGGATATCTTTGGCATATTATCACCAACTTTGTGATACTCAATGGGCTCTAGACTAAAATGACATACTTTCCTGGAAGATAACTCAGCCATGTTCTTTAATCTTTCGCTCTATTCATGATAAATCTTAGGTTAGGTTAGGTTAGAGGACGTGTACTTGTCAATTCTGACAAGTACAGTACTCGGTGATCGAATTGGCCCATTGTACTACGTCCTAGCTTCTCAAACCACTTATGTTGTGTGCGTTAATTTTATACATGAGTGGCGGGACCTACAGTTTAAAGTCGACTCCGAACGACAGATTTTTGAGAAGCTTTTCATGGCAATTTTTACTCTCAGAGTCTTTGCCAGAAATCTGCTGAGAGGAAGTCGCTGAAGAAATATTTTTTCGTTTTGATGTCTGACCTGGGATTCGAACCCGGGCCTTTTGGCTAATAAGCCAACAGACTACCCACTAGACCACGGCGACTCACCCAGACTGACTTTTTATGCAAAATAGCAGTATACACCGCTTCAGGATATTGAGGTGGCTGAAGGGCAAATACTTGATTTCTACAGTCTCATTGGAGACAACAAAATCCAAAGACTGGATTAGGTTAGCAGGTAACTTGCCATTCACAGGCAAGTTCAATCGGTTATGGTACCCATTGTAAGGTAAGCGCCACACCTTGTCTAAATCCGATAATGATAGGTTCGAACAACCCCGAGCTTCGTTTGTAATCGGCCAGTTCTCTTGGTGCAAATCTTCGAAGGTTCTGTCACCCAAAAACAGATGACTACCGTTTTGAATTGCAGGACACTCACATAAAAGATGTTGCATTGATTCTGTTTCCTCTTTAACATTGCAGCTGGTGTAGTAGACCGAGCTTGTCACTTAAATTACCAATAGCACAGTGTCCTGTGGACTAGATTACACTTCCCAACAAAGTTTTGAAATTTATCCTTAAGAAGCTTATACCGTAAAGGGCATTTGTTGCGTTTTTCTTTAAGTTTCATACGATTCTTTAAGAAAAATTACTCTTAAAGAGTACTCCCAATGAATTCAAGTATACTTTTAAAATAAAATTTATTCTTCGCACAAACACATACATACATACATACATACATATATGCATACATCCACGTATAATTGTATTACGATAATAATAAAATCGTTCTGTTATAAAAACCTTAACAATTTGCGACCGACCGAACGACTCATAAAAATAAAAAATAAAAAGTGAGTTTTTTACAATTCCTACAAAACGCAACTGGGACCACTTTATAAATATTTTAGCGCGTTCCAAAATGCATTAAACGCATCTGAGATTTTATGGTGATAATAATTTTTCATTTTTAATAACTCCCCCGGGTTCATTTTGCCATCATAATTTTGATAATAAACAGTAGCGACTGGCTTGTATAACAATTTTACTGCATTACACGATTATAACCGGTTAACGAAGTGTTGTTGTTCCATAGTTATAGACAGACTGAAGTGGACACATGGACACAGGGACACACACAGACATACGGACATCATGCACATCACATTCAATGAGAAAAACTGTCATAATTTCCTTTATTTTTTGTTTGTGCTACTGATTATGTTGTCAATAAATATTAAAGAGAGCAAGCACAACCATGCCATGGCAATTTTTATACACGATTTAAGCAGACACGACGGCAAATGCTAACAAAAATATGCGAAAGTATTGCTATGTGGGTGCGGATGTATGTATGTGTGTCTGTCATCGGACATAATGAAGTTTATAACAATAAAACCATCACCAATATGAACACACGAACATAAACACGAACATCAAACAGTAGCCCATAGTGATGGATGAGTGTTGGAGTTGTTGCTGTGTTGTGTTGTAATAAAAAAATTCAACTAAAAATGCCACTTTGATTCTGTTTATTATGACAGTTGGTTAGGGTGTTTGTGTTTGTTGTCCATTAGTTAGATTGAAGGGTTTCAATTGAATTTTTCAAACATCAGTGGCTTGCAGCTGGTGTTTGTGGAGAGAGGAGGGTTCATTCGCATTCGGGAATTATGTAACGGTTTTTTTGATGTTTTCAATAAATATTTCATTAACAAAATATTTCATAAACAGTTACAACCACAATAATAACAACAAACGAGCCATTTACAGCCGTATTATACTAAAAACCAAAGGACATAACCAGAAACATAGGACATAAAAACGGCAAATAATGTTGGTTTGGAAATAAAGAAAGAAATGGAAAAGGCAGAGAGGAGAGAGTTAATTTGTTGAAAATAAAAATCGATACAAACGATGTACACAAAAGAAGGCTTAAATATATGCCAGACTGTTGGGCATAAAAAGCAATTATCACCAGCTTACCAATGCCAATAACTATCATTACCACACGATATAATAAAAGCATTAAGAGAGTTAATTAAATAAAAATCATTTTAGGAAAATTGCTATCCAAAGAAGTGAAATGGAATTGGAAAAAAAAACGTTAAATAGCCTTTAAAATCTCTTAAAAATGAAAGCGAAAATTATGTGTTGCAGTGGTTAAAATCCTTGGCTACAAATCAAAGAAATAAAGATTCGTTTCCGGGAGAATGTATACAAATTCTCATCATGATTTTTAAATTTTATTAAGTGGCTTTAATATTCTTCTGAATAATTCATTCAGGATTCTATTTCAAATAGAAAGAATACCGAAAACAAAATGGCAGACAAGATGTAGCAGAAGGAAGACTTCAAAGTAAAATAGAAAACAAGATAAACAAGCAAGTTTCCTGAATTATTCAATATTAGACGCATTATAATAAATTCGTCTATAGCATGGTGTAATCCCTGTACACTAATTTCAGGAAGGAAGTCCTTCCATATCATCAGATATCAGCCCTTTCTGGTATTATGACGAGTCTAGGTCGTCATTGGTTTTTCATGCTATACCCCACAATGACGAGCTACACTCGTCCTACACTGCTCTACCATCCGACAGCAATTGCAAACTAATTTAACACGTTGACTTACCGACTACGAGATAACTCGTCATGTGGCTAAAGTTACTATTGAATATGATAATTAATTTAGTTAAAATTAAAATTTTTAGTCTACTGAATTTGGCAACACTTTTGTTACTTGTGCATACATACATAATTGGCCATTACAACCCTTCAGTCAGGATTACGACCTAGCTTCTCACACCACTTATGGTGTGTGCGTTAATTTTATACAAGAGTGGCGGGACCTACAGTTTAAAGTCGACTCCGAACGACAGAGTCTTCAGAGTCTTTGCCAGAAATCTACTGAGAGGAAGTCGCCGAAGAAATATTTTTTCGTTTTGATGTCTGATCTGGGATTCGAACCCGGGCCTTTTGTCTAATAAGCCAACACACTACCCACTAGACCACGGCGACTTCAGCTATCAGCTAATCAGGCACGTGAAAAACACAACAAAAACTGTACATAGCATAGGGTGATGCGAAGGTATCAGTTCTTGATAACTCGGGCATCAGACAAAATCAATTCATACCAACACTAAAGCAAAGCAGGAATGTGGCGCTGTCATTTCGATATTCATTTCAAGTTCTACAATGTGCTCCAATATTTCCAGGACTTCTAGGTTTGTTTGCATACAAAAGATCCCATTTGGAATTTATGGAATTTATTTTAAAACTGAACAAATATCGCTTAGGATATCAGCCAGCATGTTACAAAACACTCATGAGTCAGTAAATTAAATACTTGCTTTATTACAAGGTTGACTAATGATTCTCTTTGTAAAGTGCTAAGAATTCTGCAACTTTTGTCAGTTAAGACTTGGGAAAATGCTCTACCATCCAACAGCAATTGTAAACTAATTTAACACGTTGACTACCGACTACGAGATAACTCGTAGATTGCGTGCCCTTTTTAAGGCGCCTAACTACGAGTTATTTCGTACTTAGCAATGTGAAAAAATTAAATTGTTGTTATTTGGCAAGTTTTCTGAAAATTGAGGCGGCAGTCAATGGCTTAAAACAACATTTTCAAAAGTAAACAATTTTATTAAAAAGTTTTAATAACAAATAAAACTTTCCAAACACTTCCAACAAACCAAGTTTTCTTTTTTTAAATGTCAATTTCCGTTAGAGAAGATTGCATTGAATTGAGACAAAGACACTACAACAACAACAACAGAAAAAAAACGTCACATTTCCGAAATAATTATAAAACATTCACTTCATTATTAACCAACCATCATCAGAGTAAAACGACTTTATAAAATAAACATTAAAAAGCAAGCAACATTGGCAATATGCCTGCAGAAATCGTTTCTTACAAAGCAGGCGGCAGACGGAATGAATGAATGAGTGAGTGAGTGAGTGAATGCACAGCTGAATAGATGGCTGAGCATAATGCATTATTAGAGTAGCCTACATTATTATTTCTACTCCACCCAGGCCATTGCTTGCCAACCATTCAACAAGCCATCCTTAAGGTTCAATTAGTCGTGACTTAACCATAACCATATAAATCAGCTGTTTTGACCAACTTTATGGACATCACTGTTTTCGATTATAGGTGACTTACCATAATGCCATAGTCATAACGATAACCATATAAACCAATTGAATTTTGGTTTTTTGCCATAACCATAAACAGCTGTTTGCTGAATTTACTTACAATACAAATTTTTTTTGTTTACTTTTGAAAAATACATATGTATGCGCAATTAACGTAAACAGCTGTTTATGGCCATGGCAGCACTGATTGCTGCTAATAGTAAATTTACGGTTATGGATTATGTTACGACTACAGCGTTATGGTAAAGTCACGACTAATTGAACCTTTAGTTGGTTGGCAATATCTCTCCTCTTATGGTATAACAATTTTGAAAAACTTTTAACATGACAGCAATAACTGCTGTCAGTTGAAATCATAATTTTAGTTTTTGTTTTACTTGTCGGTTCCTTTTTCCTCTAGAATCACTTTGCGGCGCTGCTCCTCATAGTAACCACATAAAGCAGCAGTTGGCGTTAGTTATCGGCAGCTGTGTTTGTAAGCGGCAGTAGTTATGAACTCTTGTAGCTATTGTAGCCCACCTAGATTTCCAATGCTACAAAGTAAATTTAGCTTTAGGCTATTTGACTAAGCACAGCATCAGCAAAATGATTGGGTGGGTTTGTTTTCTTGTTTTACCCCTCTAACCACTGCCAATGTCCTCTAAAGTTTAGTTTTCTATTGGACTAACGAAGGAAGGAGGCTTCATGCTTTCATATCGATATGAAGCTGATATGAACACTAACGCCGTTGTTAGTTGTTGCCATTGCAGTTGCTTTTTTTTTTGGTTTCCTTTTATTCATCAAATCAATCTCTATGAAGAAGGAAAAAAAAATCCACAAAAAAATTTCTTTTTTATTTTGTCAAGAAGTTTTTTTGTTGTTGTTTTGTTTGGTAAAACTAAAACAATTCCTTTTTTTTTTTGTCTTGTTTTTGCCGTAAAAGTAGAGCATCTAGTTCAGTTCAATGCACCATTTTCTATGGATTTATGAGTGAGTAGAGTATACCTTTCAAATGCTAAAATCTTAATTTAAAAATGTAGGAAAAAAAGTTTTTATTTTACAATTTCTTCTTGCAACTTCATGTTGCATTGTTGTTGTTTTTGTTGTTCCTGTTTTTTTAAATGGTTTCCTATATCCGCTTGCTTCAAGAAGTTCTAAAAATATTTTCTTCTTTCTTTCTTTCTTAGTTTTAAAGTGTTTAAGTGCTTGCCTACTTTTAGGATGCTTGAGAAAAACTATTTTTAAAGCATACTTTTTAGTAACAATAAATGCAATAAAAAAGTCTCTAAAAATCTGTCGTTCGGAGTCGACTTTAAACTGTAGCTCCCGCCACTTATGTATAAAATTAATGCACTTAACCTAAGTGGTGTGAGAAGCTAGGTCGTAATCTTAACTGAAGGGTTGCAATGACCAATTATGTATGTCAAGGCAATAAATTTAAATATTTTTCTTATTAAAAAAAAAAAAAAAAAACAATTTAAAGATATATTAGCTAGCAACAAAGGAAATTTAAAACTCAAAAAAATCTTAGGTGGACCTCTACTGACAGCCGCAACATTTGTATTCCTTGTTCTAGAATGATTTTTCATTAATCTAACGTAAATACTTAGAATCATTTTTGTATAAAAACTAACTAAAAACCTTTAACCACCTCTTTAATACATTCGCTGCCAAGGACGAGTATACTCGTCTTTGACAGGGTATTCCACACTGCCAAGACGAGTATACTCGTCTTTGACATGGTATTCCACACTGCCAAGACGAGTATACTCGTCTTTGACATGGTATTCCACACTGCCAAGACGAGTATACTCGTCTTTGACAGGATATTCCACACTGCTAAGACGTGTATACTCGTCTTTGACAGGGTATTCCACACTGCCAAGACGTGTATACTCGTCTTTGACAGGGTATTCCACACTGCCAAGACGTGTATACTCGTCCTGCTTTAAATATATTAGAATATGCAGATTTTTGAATTAGCAAATTTTTTTTTGCCAATTGGCAATAGTGAATTTCTAAGTGTTGCCAACTTTTGCAATGTGTCTCCATTTTTATTCCATTTTCTTTATTTTATCCATCTGGGTGATTTATTATTTGTTTTTCTACTAAAACGTACATAAATACGAAAAAGGATATCGAGTCCTTCTGCCTTCCTATTGCCTATGACGAGTATACTCGTCTTTGGTTTTCTGCTTACCAAGAAATAACAGGATTTTGTTAAACAATAACACTCAAAATATAAATGGCAATGGGAATGACTTCATATAATTTAGGCTGCTTGGCTGCAGCGAATGTGTTAACAACGTCTGATTGTCAGTTTCAAGGATTATGTGGAAGTCCACAGAGATAATTAAAAACTCGTCAATTGAAAAGTCTATTGAATTTTAGAATGTCGCTGACTTTCTGACTACTTTGGTATATTTTTTAGGCTGACGTAAGGCAATAAATTACTTTGTAGATCTGCTCCTGAGTAAGTAATCTCTTACTACCGCCACTTGTAATCCTTCTGACTTCCAAGTGATAGTCAAATCTCATTGAGAAGCGAAGGGTACAGGGTATTGGGTATAATACCCCTAACCTCTGTCTATTAAAGGCAGACGTATTTATTGGTTACTGAAAAATCCTAGGCTTAAAAAGAATTTTGCCAAATTCTTCGGGCCTAAATTGACCAATCTTACTGACGAAATTGGTCATTACAACCCTTTAGCTGGGATTACAGCCTGGGTTAGGTCGTTAGGTTAGGTCGTAGTGGTAGCTCTGATATCACAAAGCTCACTTGAGCACGCATGGCGGCCCGTTGTGATGCCACGGGTGAAACGCCTAGCTTTTTACGCTTAATAGTTAGTTATGAGTGGTAGAATCTACAGTTTAATATCGATTCCGAATGACTGAATTTTGAGAAACTTTTCTTGACAATTCTTGGCTCTCGTCAATGAGACAACACTTTTCCTACTATATTACGGCACCTTCATAAAATTTCCAACAAGTTCTAAATGGGATGATAGGAATATTTCTGTTACTGTTTTGAAATCGCCGTGGTCTAGTAGGTAGAGTGTTGGCTTATTAGACGAAAGACCCGATTTCGAATCCCAGGTCAGACATCAAAACGAAATTTTGAAAATAATTTTTCGGTGACTTCCTCTCAGCAGATTTCTGACAAAAACTCTGAGAGTAAAAAATTGGCATGGAATGCTTCTCAAAAAAATGTGTCGTTCGGAGTCGACTTTAAACTGTAGGTCCCGCCACTCATGTATGAAATTAACGCACACAACATAAGTGGTGTGAGAAGCTAAGACGTTGTACAATGGGTCAATTCGACCACCGAGTACTGTATTTATCAGAATTGACAAGTACTTCGGCCTCTGACCTAACCTAACCTTCTGTTACTGTATGTAGTATCACGAATCATTGCATAATAAGTAGAGACGCGAAGACACTGCGCTTAACTGTAAATAACTTCCTCATGGATTGTAAACCGATTGATAAGGAAGAAAGTATTGTCCACATAATTTGCTAATGCCTGCCTCTGGCTCGAGGTAGACTTCAGTCGTCCACACAATTATTTTAAACATTCGGGTTGTTTACCAACTTGATTCTAAGGAAGCTCTGCAACTGATTGCCAGGACCAGTTAAACAAGACATGTAACTTAATTTTGGAACATCGATTCATGTAGTCAAATGTTACTAATTGATTTACTGATCTGATCTGATTGATAATATTATCATTCGCTCTGTGTATACATCATCCATTTTCGATCTGGCAACTTCTAGAAATTCATTGTTGATTTGTTATTGTTATTTTTGTACTCTTATATTCAACTTTCAGGGTCTTTCAACACAGTTTTGGATATTCCAATTGGCATGTTTTTTTATTATTTTGTAATTGTTTATTTTTCTTGTTCTTTCTTCATGTTTCCAGAACAGTCAAAAAAGTCAAAAACTAGAGAATTCAAAAATAGCTTGAGGACTGTTTCTAACAGCCTTGAACTAATGTAAGCAAATATGTTACTGTTTTGGGTCCTTAACGTTATAAAAATATGATGAAATCTCCAAAATCCTTGTTAAAGCCTTTTACCGTACACCTTTACAATGCGTTATTGCATTCAATATTTTCCCTATGGGAACAGTGATACCAAATTGACATTCAATTTTTAAAAACTATAAACAAACAAGCCGCCTTTAGCAAACTAACCAACAAAACCACTTATATTCTGCCTTGGAAATGTAAGTTATTTACAAAAAAAAAAAGCTTAAAGCATAACATAACTTTAGGGGCTCATTAAACAGAAAATTTCAAAGCATATTTTCAGGTCTTAAGAGACAAGCCATTGAATCTTTTTTCTTTTACAATTTTTTTTTTTTAATTATAATATTAAACTTAGTTCTTCTTCTTTTTCTTTTTTTTTAATGTGACTTTTAGTCAAGGTAATTAACAAAACGAGGTGCATGTACCACAATTGTTTTTCAACCAACGAACATAAAAAAGAAAACCTTTTTTTTCGTTAGCCTATGCCTTAAGAGGGTATTAGTCTAATAGGCTTATCGACTTAATGGCAGACATATTGTGGTACAACAGACACACACAGCGAAAACAACAAACAATGGAAACCAAAAAAAAATTGGAAAACAAATACCTGGGGAAACATAAAAGTGGGGTAAAAAAAAAATTTTTTTTAATTTAAACACAAAGCCGGAGAGGTGAATGAGAATGAGGACCTTTTTTAATGAACTTTGCATATCCATAAAATAAGAGCCGTTAATTATTAAAGCTCAAGGATAAAGAGAGAATAAAACAATTTGTATTTTTGGTTAATGAAGGCAAAGGCAAAAAGGTTTAAGAGTGGTGCCACCTTTTTTTTTTCAAATATGTATTGTAACAGTGATTCTTTATTATGAGTTAAATAAGTTTAGCCTTGTATATGATCTACATTTACCACATATTAAAAATATTATTTTTCTGTGTTAATATATTGCCTTAAGGACTATAACTTCAAAGGATTGTTATTCAAGTAGCTAAAATTTTAATATTTCTTGCATATTTTCAGGCTAACTAAGAAAACAAATTTTTCAAAATTAATTTTTTCAACTTTTAAATGAAATTTGTTTACCGCCTACAGTAAAGTTATTTAATTACTTTTTAATAATTCACAAAAAGAAAGTAAAAAAAGGTTATTTAAATTGAATTCCGAAAATAGCGCCTAAAAGTCGATTATAAATACAATTTTATTAAAAATTTGAATATGTTTTCACAATGGTTTTGAAGAAGACAAATATGGCAAATGCTAGATTTTTTCTAATCCATATACTTTTAAAACTGTATTATTTAATAATAGAGTGCATGCCGTAAGTTATGCTATAGTCAAAAATTGATAGTTTATACCCCTTTCGACCCTATAAGTAAAATCAAGTTGACACAAGGCATCTCTCTCATCCGCTTGTTATTGTCTTTGCCTTAACTTAATCAAAACAGATAACCATGTAACTATAACAGCTTCTAGAATAATAGGGTTACCATCTGTGGTTTGCCACAACAGCAATGTAGAGTAATTTGGTTGGCGAGAAGATTTGTTAACTTAGTTCTACTCCAATAAAAGTCACTAAGATTAGTCCAAAAGGCTTTTTCATATACAAAAACGAATCGTTTTGTAGCTGGCGGTGTGAAACTTGACGAATTTTAGAGAATGAATTGAAGACAGAAATGTTACATAGATCTACCCAGAACGCCTCCATTTTATTTTTGCCCTTTAATAACATTACTTTGGTTTTTCTAGCTAAGCAGAAGGCGGACATAAGCGAGCTAAAGAATACTTGTCTGGGGATAATTACTTACTTACTTAATTGGCCATTACAACTCTTCAGTCAGGATTACGACCTAGCTTCTCACACCACTTATGTTGTGTGCATTAATTTTATACACGAGTGGCGGGACCTACAGTTTAAAGTCGACTCCGAGCGACAGATTTTTGAGAAGCTTTTCATGGCAATTTTTACTCTCAGAGTCTTTGCCAGAAATCTGCTGAGAGGAAGTCGCCGAAGAAATATTTTTCGTTTTGATGTCTGACCTGGGATTCGAACCCGGACCTTTCGTCTAATAAGCCAACACACTAGACTACTGCGACTGGGGATAATTTCAAATGTTAATTAATATTTGGGCTGTTATCATAGGGCGCTTGCAACGTATCTACCTCATTGTGGGCTACTCATCCTCAAAGGATGGCACTGCCTAACTTTATATCCCTAAGGCGTTAATGTTAATCTCTTTTGAAGGTTGGAACCATTATGAATAACTTTTTGTTCGCAGCGGTAATCAAGCTATCCCAATGCTCTAGTGTGTTGACTTACTAGGTGAGAGCTCTAGGTTTAAGCCTTAGCTTTGACATTGAAATATTGAAAAATCCTGGAAAGCTTGAGTTTATAGTCAAGATCTACGCCACGATGAATTTTGTCACCATTGTCTTATAGACAGTAGTTGGAAGCAAGAATGATAAACTAAAGATTACGCCTTGCGCATGATTTCCCGTTAGATGACGTTGTTGGCCTATTTTAAAGGTTTCCAAGACTTTTTCATATGTGAAAATGAATATTTCTTCTGAAAAGTGTATGCACTACGCGAAAGTAGTTGGCAGCCCTGCAATATAACTTACATTATCATTAGCCAATAGGAAAACAACGAAAACAATTTTAGTGACGTCATTCATTCAACATGCGCAGAAAGTTTTAATTTTGTGTGCGTGATGGCGTAATCTTTAGTTTATCATTCTTGGTTGGAGGTATGTGAAGATAAATTCGAATTTAAAAATCAAAGATGTAAACCTACATTATGAGCAGCACCATTTTTTGCCTCTAACAGAGTAAACTAAGGTATTAACAGAGCACTGTTAACTGTTTAACAGTGGCAATAGCAGATTATTTTTTTACTTTGCAATTATTTCAGATTATTGAATAAAATTTAATTCCAATTATGAATAAAAGTGTTGAGATGTAAAGGACGGTTGGTAAGGATGGAGGACGGATTCGTAACTGGATCCACTGGACTATAACATACATAATTGGGCATTAGAACCTTTCAGGCAGGATTACGACCTAGCTTCTCACACCACTCATGTTGCGTGCGTTAATTTTATACGTGAGTGGTAGGACCTACAGTTTAACGACGGCTCCGAAAGACGGATTTTTAAAAAACTTTTACTCTCAAAGTTTTTGCCAGAAATCTGCTGAGAGGAAATCGCCGAAGAAATATTTTTTTTTTTATATTTTCATTTTGATGTCTGACCTGGGATACGAACCCGAGCTTTTCATCTAATTAGCCAACACACTACCTACTAGACTACGGCGATTTCTTCTGGACTACCATTTGCAGAAAGACTGTATGGTGTACTACTTCTAATATGTTCCAAAATAGCCACTGATCTAGAGAATTTTCAAGCAAAAATTGTTATTTTCAATGCTAATTTTCTCAATATCCTATCACTTTGTATGTGACTTTGGTGCTGATTATATTAAGAGGCCTTGGAGCCTTCCTTTGCATATAATATGGCATTAAATTAGCTCCTAAACAAGTTTGCTTGTTCTGATGGATACTGTTAAATAGCTAACAGTGCTCTGTTAAGCGCCAAATTTTGTTCTGTTAAGAGGAAATTTTGCTCTGTTAACGCCAAATGTGGCGCTGCTAAAGTTTATGGATTGTGTCTTGGATTTTTAAATTCGAATTTATCTTTAGATTGGCTGTAATTTTTCTTTTTTAAATTTTGAAATTTCATTTTCATCCTTTTATTATCAAATTTATTCTCAGTTCAACTCTTTTACCAACTTTAATGGTGAAGTTTTAGTTTCAAATTTCAATTCAAAAATCAAATTTAAATTCAGAAATTAATTTTACTAGAAAACCCTAACAATCCTAAGGGCAAAGCAAATCAACTGGGAGGATAACTAATGAAAAAAAAATAAGTTTCATTTCATGTCCGTGGGTCTATGAAATGGAACAAGAAGAATTTGGCAATGAATAGTTGAAGAAAATTGTTTAATGCCGAGTCTATTTAAAATGCATAAGAGCCAGCGGTATTTAAACAAAAACCAACAACTGCTACAAATACATAGATGTTCCATTTTTTTAATCACTCTATTTTTCATTCTTTTTTCTTTTATTTTTGCGAAATTTTATGCAAATTTCCCGTTTAAATTCGCATGATTTCGAAATTATTCGAACAAGAACATGAGTTTGTATGGAAAGAAGAGATGTGTGTGGTGTTTTCAAGGGTTGGTTTTACAAGTACTTGTACTTTCTCATGCATGCATGCATGAATGAATAATTTTTGACATTTAACTACAATCCTAACGGCAGTAACAACAACTACAACAATATTTGCATTTATGCTAGCAAATGTTTACTGAAGACTTGTCGTCTCTCTATGTAGTTTTGTTCTTGTCACTCCCCTCTATCATACCACACGAGAGGAATCTTTGCTCGGATAACTGTTTATAGTCTTTAGAAATTCCGTTAACATCGTTGATAAGTTTTGTTGTAGTTGTTGCCAGAATTTGTTGTCATTTTTTTAAACATTACTGTCGTTACTATTGGAATTTTAATTTTTTTGTTTTATTTTTTCAGAAAACCTCATTTTTTTTTTTGTTCTCAAAATTTATTTTAAAATTCAAAACACATTCAAATGATGCGGGTATTATTGTGAGAGTGTGGTGTTTGTGTAAAACACAAATTATCGAAGAAATCTGAATCATCCTTGTGTGTGTTGAAATTAAATTTCTTCGTTTCCTTCGTTAAAGCTGTCAATAAAATGTCCTTAATTTTTGAACAACAACAACAAGGAAATCAAAGCAAATATGGCAGTTCCTTGTAATTTACTTGCTTCATGTAGTTGTTGTTGTTCGCCTGTCAAAGGGCAAATTATGTATTGTTGCCAACCACTCTGGGTCAGTCTCTACTTGTTGTGGTCGTGTCATGCCTTATAAAGTGACACTTTGTGACATCTTGAAGTGTGTGGTGTCAAAGCATAAGAGCTGATTAGTTAGTGTTCACTTTAATTATGATTGAACTGCTGCTGTCATAGACCACAAGAGTAATTGTTTATCAGTTTATGAATGTGTTTGTATAAGGAAGAGACGAAGGAAGGATAAAAATCAATTGAATCATGGTTGATTTGAAAGTAATTCATAATCTCTTAAGGATATTGGTAATGGATTTCAAATATACAATTTTGTAAATCTAAAAAGCATATTTAAACGAGATCTTTTAAGGTTTTTTAAATACACAAGGTTTTATCGTGAGGCTATCTATCGAAACATCTTACATATTAAAAAATCTTCAACTTTCTATGCATACATACCCTTTATAAAAAGTCCTCAAAACCAATTTTGCTGCAATTAAAAAATGTTATCAACTGGCTTTAACACGTTGACGTAAATGACGTCTATAGACGTCATGTATGAGTGCACGTAAATGCAAACGACGTCTATAACCGTCGAAAAAATTTAGAGTTATAAAACAAAAATATAGTTGTAATTCAGTTTGATTTCGATTTCTACCAATTCACTCAATAATATTCTAAAAGGAAAATATTATTCTTATATTTCTTCATATATTTTTAGATTCATGATTTTGTTGCTATAAGAATGCATGTAGATTTTAACGACGTGTATAGCCGTCAATACATTTTTCATTATGTTTAGCGTCTTTTCCAATCTGACTTAATTTGAATCAATGTAAGTGTTTGTTTTTGGGTCAGATTTATGTGTCTAAATGGAGAGATAAGCGTGAAGTAGTCTCTATAACTACACATCATCACCCAACTATGATTGCTACTACAAATAAACATAAAAAAATCAAAATGAAGCCAAATCACATAGCGGATTACAATTCCCATATGTCAGGAATAGATAGATGCGATCAGATGATTTCATATTATTCTTCACCAAGAAAGAGCATTCGTTGGTACAAAAAAGTAATTTTCCATATATTAGATCTATGTGTTTGGAATTCATATTACCTATATAAAAAATTCCACAAAAATGTAAAGTTCCTTGAATTTCGGGAGTCTCTTATTAGATCGCTAATAAGGTTACCCAATGATATTTCCAATGGCAACCAACTAATATCTAAAGTGACATATGGCAGACCACAAAAAACATCTAACACATCTTTTGTAAGTTTACGTGAACAAAATTATATTGAAAAGATTCCTACACCGGAAAACTCTAAAAGAGATTCTTCATATCGTCGCTGCAAAAATTGCACAAAACATTAATTTCGAAAAGAAACAAAATATAGATGTAAAACGTGTCCTGAAAAGCCAGCTCTATGTCCCGAATACTTTGAGCCGTACCACTTATTTTGTTGTGAGTACATACATATGCGATTAATATTCGATTTTTACTTTATTTAAGCTTTATAAAACAACATTTTAACCAAAAAAATGTTTTGTAAAAAATTAAATATTAATAGACCTATAAATGAATTTTTTTATTTTTGTTATGAATTTTTTGTAAAAATGGATTTAAGTTAATAAAAGCTAATATAAATCGTGATTTTCGAAATTATTTCCAAAAAATATCTTTCAGTATCCGGACGTCTAATGCCGTCATTTGCACATCAATGGAACTAATATTATGAAAAGCAAATGACGGCTATAGACGTCCACCTTTACTTTAAAAAATTTTTATAGAAAAAACTATAATTTTAATATGTTAGTATTAAATCTCCATCAAACTCGCCAAGATTTAAATAACTAAACAAAAAAAATGAAGTGTGTTTCTGAGTGCCTTCGTCAATTTCGTGGTGAGCGTCAACGTGTTAATTGAAAAAATAAGAAGAACATCTTCATAAGACTTTCATATAACCCCTTATTCTTAATTTAGCTTTAAAGTATTGGTACAAAAATGAAGAAAAAAGAAAAATGATAAACAAGTAAACAAAAATACAACAACAAATACTACAAGAATAAATGTAAACAAAATACATACATATATAATTGATCATTATAACCCTTCAGTCAGGATTACTGACCTAGTTTTTCACACTATTTATTTTGTGTGCGCTAATTTTAGACACTGAGTGGCGGGACCTACAGTTTAAAGTCGACTCCGAGCGACAGATTTTGAGAAACTTTTTTATGGCAATTTTACTATATTCGCAGAGTTTTTACCAGAAATCTGCTGAGAGAAAATCGTCGAACAATTACTTTTTGTATTTTGTTTTGATGTCTAGCCCTCGAATCGTGGCTTTAAGTCTAATAAGCCAACACATTACCTACTAGACTACGGCGACTTCATTTTCTTTGCATACCCTCTATAAAAGTCCTCAAAATCAATTTTGCAACAATTAAAAAATTTTATCAACTGGCGTTAATTAAAAAAATAAGAAGAACATCTTCAGAAGACTTTCGTATAACCCCTTCTTCTTAATTTAGCTCTAAAGTTTTGTTACGAAAATGAGGAACCTAGATACTGGTGTTTTGCTTTTACATCGCTTAAAAGTAAAATGCTAAAAAAGTAAACAAAAATACAACAACAAACATTACAAGAATAAATGTAAACAAAATACACAAATAACAACAATGAATGTAAACAACGATGTTAACATTTAAAGAGATTTCGAGAAGGCGAAGCCACGAACATTCGTCTTCAAGAATATTCATCATACTGTTTACGTTGCGATAGAAAAGGAAAAGCAAAGCAGTCAACAGAGTTAGTAAACGTTCAATCACTTTTGTGTGAAAACGCGGTGTTTTTAAAGAGAGTAATGGTGATTTAAAGATCTCCATTACAAAGATCTGTCGTTGCAATAGTCTAGTAATTGTTATTGTTTATGCAAAGATTGTAACCTGGGGAATAACAAACAAAGCAATTGTTGTTGTTTACATCAAGTAAGGAACAGTGGCACACAGAATTAAGCGAATAATAAAGAATTTTAATTAAAACTAAAAGCAAATTTATTTTTAATTTATTTGCAATCTACAAGCTTATATTTTAAACTTTTTTAAAATGTAAAAACGTATTAATATCATATAAAGGGTCCGCCAAATAACTTTTTTTTTATAAAAAAAATTACTGAATATTTTTTCAAAAAAAAAATTTTTTTTTTTAAAGTATAATCCTTCCGATTAATAATGGAAAATAATTTCATTTAAATGGTTGCCTCGGCTGGGCAATGCAGTAGCCTACATGATCGGTCCAATTTTTAAGCACATTATCGATTATGTGCAGCTTTATTTCATTAATGGCTTTACGAATATTGTCCTTTAAAGCGCCAATTGCCTCTGGCTTGCGTAATACTTATCTTTGACGGCACCTTACAAATAATAGTCCAACCGTTGTGGGGTTAGGAAAAAGTTAGGTTATGTTCATATTGTTGCCATAAATTAAGGATTATATGTAGAATCCTTTGTGGGATTTAATAACATTTACTAAGATTTATGGCCTAAAAATTGCAATTTAAATTTGTTTAATAGTTTTGAAATTTCTTTAAAACTGTTTCATTATTTTCATAACTCATACATCTTGGTAGAGTTCATAAAAGAATGCAATAAATATTCATTAATATTATGTATACGCCCCAAATGTCAATTGTTTTTGAATTCCTACTGTGTTGTAATTAAATATTAATTTTAATTTATTTGCAGTACAAAGTATAAAATTATTTTTTAAATTAAATATTTTGCATGATTTGCACTATACAAATCCAATTATTGAAAATTATGTGCAGCCAAAGGTACTTAAACTGTATTTAAGTCTCTAAAGTAGCTTTAATTTACCACAGAAATTATGTCTGGGAATTTTCATAAATTTCAACAAATATTTTATCGATAAATTAATAACTAGGAAATAAAATAAACCAAAATAAATCAAAAAAATATAGTCTTCCATAGTAAATAAAGCCTTTAGGCATAATTAATGGAGATGATTTTGCATGCAGAGTATTACGTAGAGAACAAATATATTATAAAACATAATCCCTTATAACATCGGGCAGAGAGATTTGAAAAATGAAAAATATTTTTTGTAAAATAACCATATGGAAACGAAGAATGAATATGCATTCATGCATCATTCATAGCATATCGTAATAGACCATCAATCGACATCATAAGACAGACACAACAGACAACCGAATTTGCAGCGTTTAAAATGAAAATCCTTAAGGCAATAATTTTAGCCGCACGCATACAACAACTACTCCCTTATTACCGTACAGACAATCATCTCTAGAATCCAATAAATTCTTGAACATTTTTGGCCATTAATATTACAACTATTGTACATAACCGCAGCGTAACACAGCCATAATAGCTCCATAATACAGAGAAACCTTCCTTAAATCCTTTTTTTCTACATCCAAGAATGCCAAGTCTTGTTAAAAGTACTGCCACTGTCTACCATACAGCCTTGGTGGTATGTATGCGTGTATGCGTGTATTTGTAATTGTAATTCTCTATAGAAATTGAAAATGAATGTGTTGTATTGGCATCTTGTATGCAGACAACGAACTGCCATTGGCTGCCGCCGGCATTAAGCAAATATTTCGTATATATTGACTCTCGTATTGACTTGACTCTCTCAACTCTTTTTTTACATTCCTGTAGTAAATTTCTTTTTTTTATTTTTTGAAAATATTTAGTTTACAATTGAATTTTAAAGTTTACTCGTTGGTTGTGGCATTTTCACAATGTTAGTGTATGAGATAAAATTATAACGGCTGGATTATTTGCATTTGGCATCAATTGCATTCATGTGGAAGTAACAAAATTTGTGGTGATGAAATAAAAAAATAGAAAATCAAAATAATTTCAATTTAAAAATTTAAGTTGGCTTATTGCATTTGATTGGTTAGAATTAAAATTGAAGAAAAATCTATTTATTAAACATCCTAAAAATATGCAATATTTATGTATTAGAAGTAGTAGCCTAAAAGTAGGCAATATATTTTCAAAATCGTAATATTTGTAATGCTAATAATCTTGGTATATATTTAACGTATGGTGTAATGCCAGACATATACATTGCAAACTTTACATTATCTTCAATCCCAAGAAAAGTTTTACGCAGTGCTTGCTCCTTGTCAGTAAAACCATGTTAATGAAGCTCGTATACTTCATAGTTTAATATTAATCCCTAATAAGAGCATATTTCTTTAGAGATCTGAGAGCTGTTATACGATCTCAATAGTCTTTATGGTCTTGGTTTGCATAATTCAGCCACATTTTTTAATAACTTCAATCGAAGGCCTATTAACCCCATTTGTGATACTCTGATAACTTTATGGCAAACGTTAAAGTTTAACTCAAAATACAATTTAAGGGAAAATATCGACAGTTAAGAGAGATCTCAATCTAAGTCCATTTACCATAAATCCAAGCGTTCGATTTTCGAATACATGAAAGGACATTGAAGTCGCCGTAGTCTAGTAGGTAATGTGTTGGCTTATTAGACGTAAAGCCAGGGATCGAGCCCCCGGCCAGACATCAAAACATCTTGGGGACGATTACTGTAGACTGTCTAATGGTGAAGCTATAGCACTGGCCATTTTATAGTCACCAGCAGCAGCTCGTTTCCTTACCGTTCGCATCTTCCCTCTTTCCACTTTTCCTAAACCTGCACAATGCACTGCATGAGTAGGGGTCATCCCCTGAGTGCAGGTTTAATATAAAAAAAGAAAAAAAAAAATACAAAAAGTATTTATTTGGCGGATTTCTAGCAAAAACTCTGAGAGTAATTGAAATAAAATTGCCATGAAAAGTTTCTCAAAAAAAAAAAAATCTATCATTCGGAGTCGACTTTAAACTGTAGGTCCCGCCACTTTTGTATAAAATTAACACACACAACATAGGTGGTGTAAGAAACTAGGTCAATAATCCTGACTGAAGGATTATAATGTATGTATGGAAAGGACATCCAATTAATCCGCACACTTTTTTTTGAATTGTTTCAAAAAAGTAAGAGTTTTTACGGATAAACAGTAAACAAGATACACAAACAACAATAATGAAAACAACTTGTTAACATTTTTAGATAGTTTCCGAAGGCCGTCATCCAACTTCGAGAGTATTCATCACACTATTGATCCAACGATATAAAAGGCTAGACTGAGCAGGCAACGATGATTCAGTTAGAATTCAGTCAGTCGTGTGTAAAGACGACGCGTGAGCTTCAGTAGGAATTCAGTCAGTCGTGTGTGAAGACGATACGTGGGATTAAGTAAGAATTCAGTTAGTCGTGTGTGAAGACGACAGTCAGACATGTTGTGTGTGAAGAGAATATTGTTATGTTGCTTACAAAAAGGTTGTAAGCGGAGAAGAATAACGAACATTTGTTATTGGGTACGCTGAAGAAGTGTAAAGAATATTAACAATTAAAGCAAATTGTTGTTGTTTAAGACAAATCGTTAAAGGTGGCACACGGAATTGTGCGAACAATAAAGAATTGATTTAAAACTGAACACATATTTATTCTTTATTTTATTTGCAATCTACGAACTCATATTTTTAATGTTTTTAAAAAGGTAAAAGCGTAACAATATTTTACTGATTGAAAATAAAAAAACAAGAAAGGCTGCTATATCGCCATACACATGGGTATCCATAGTCCCCACATATTTTTCCATAAATTTGTTTTTATTGCATTCATTTAAATACTAGATGACCCGTACGATTATTTCGCACCGTTAGTTGTCATTTTTGTAACATAAAAATAATTGCCAAAACAGCTTTTTACAACTTAATATGCATATTATATATAACTGACTTAGTAATAAATGGCATTATAGTAAATAGCAGTATTGCCAGAATGGATTTTAATATATACTATATAATGTTGAACTGCATTACTATTAAGCGACCCTGCATTAGCACACTTGAATAAAAACATATAATCATAATGACAACAGTATTATTATGCAGTTCTATATAAAATATAATTTTTATCAGTGAAAGTATTAATTTTTCAATTTCTAATTATTTTTCGCCATTAGTGTTAGATATAAACTTTAAAATGAGATATCATTCATTAAATTTGATGCGGTGGTATGGGAAATATTTGCAACCGACAAAAAAAAGTGCTTTAGAAATATTCATTTAAATATCATTCTTATGCAATTCTTTCTGGCATTCACTTACTCATTCATTGGCAATGTTGTTTTCAATTGAAAATCAAATTAAAATTGAATTCAATACGGAATGCTTACTACATAGTCCTTATCTGCGTTGCCAACCAACACGCTACCATCAGACCAACTCCTCCTTGCCACTTAACATTACACATTTATTGCAAAACTTTTGTCAATTCTGGTAAAATAATAAATTTTCTTTCGAGTTTTTCCCAAAGAAAACTTCAAAAATGAGCAACAAACAATAAAACGGAAAATTCATTTAAACTTGTTCCTCCTCGAATTGTATGTTTGAAAAGCATTTTCTTTTTTTTTTTTTGGTTTAAATATGAATATTTGAATACTTAAAACGATGTGTTAAATGCTATTTAAATAAGGGGTAATCACAGATCATAGAGAATAATTTAATAAAATGGAATAAAATGAGTAATTAAATCAAAGGAAAAACAAATCTCTGTAAGAATTCTTTTTCGAACTATGATATTTCTTTTCTATAAAACTGTGAGTAGCCTGAATAGTCGGTATTCATGCATAAATTTTTATTTAAGCACATAACGTGCAATTTGCAAGTATCTGCATGATGATGACTGTTAACAAAACAACAACAATAACAACAATATTCTCTTAACAATCTACTCAATGCAGTAAAAGGACAAACATTTAATGATTCCTTTGGCAATATTAGGGTGACACAAATTGTCGTAAAAATAGTTTTCTCAAGGCAAAACTGTGTTAATATTGTTATGAAAATGGAAAATCTAGATACTAGTCTTTCTGCTTTTACATTGTTTAACATTAAAATTATAAACAAACGCTACAAAAAGAAAAACAATGAACTTGTTTACTGCGTAATATAACAACAAACACCTCCATTAAAAAATGGTAAACAAGTATACAAAGATATAACAACAAACACCAGCATAAAAAACTAAACACACACTACACTAACTACTATTTTGCTTTTACATCGCTTAACAGTAAAATGGTAAACAAGTAAACAAAAATACAACAACAAAAACTACAAAAATAAATGTAAACAAAATACGCAAACAACAATAACGAAACAACGATGTTTACAGTTATAGAAATCTCCAGATGGTGAAGTCATGAACGTTCGCCTTCGAAAACATTCATTAAACTGTTTACTCTGCCTTGAAGTATAGTAGGTAGTGTGTTGGCTTATTATACGAAAGGCTCGAGTTCGAATCCAAAAACAGAAGAAATATTTCTTCGGTGAGTTCCACTCAGCAGATTTCTGGCAAAAACTATGAGAGTAAAAATTGCCATAAAAAGCTTATTAAACTGTTTACTCTGCCATGAAGTCTAGTAGGTAGTGTGTTGGCTTATTAGACGAAAGGCTCGAGTTCGAATCCCAGATCAGAAGAAATATTTCTTCGGTGACTTCCTCTCAGGAGATTTCTGGCAAAAACTCTTAGAGTAAATAAAATAAAATTGCCATGAAAAGTTTCTCAAAAAAATCTGTCATTCGGAGTCGACTTTAAACTGTAGGTTCCACCACTCATGTATAAAATTAACGCACACAACACGAGTGGTGTGAGAAGCTAGGACGTTCTACAATGGATCAATTCGACCTCTGCGTACTGTACTTGTCACAGTTGACAAGTACACGTCCTCTAACCTAACCTTACTTTGCCATATAAAAGGCAAGACAAAGCAGGCGACTGAGTTAGTGAAGATCAGTCAGTCTGAAATGAAAACGCGGTGGATTTAAAGAAATAAGATCTCCATTACAAAGATCAGTCGAACAATTGTCCATTATGCAAAGGATGTCAACAGAGGAATAACATAGAAAAGCAATTGTTGTTGTTTACATCAAGTAGGGAACAGTGGCACACAGAATTAAGCGAATAATAAAGAATTTTAATTAAAACTAAAAGCAAATTTATTTTTAATTTATTTGCAATTTACAAGCTTATATTTTAGACGTTTTCAAAAGGTCAAAACATAACTATATGTAATCTTTACTTTGTATTCATTCCGTTATTACCACTTCAGTGTAACTTCATACTAGGAACCTCCATAATATTCATGACAACAGTTTTTTCATGAAGTCTTTAAAACAGTTGTGCTGTAGTAGAGGAGAAAAAAATAACCAACAGAAACAACTGTTAACTGTTAAAATCGTAACAAAAGACAACCAAATGAGGGTCTTAAATTATTTCATTCTGTTCATTCCCATACTTGGAACAGAAAACACATTTTAAATGAAACATACGTAGCGATTGAAGTTATTATTGTGGTCAACATTTGGTCGAAACATTTAAAGCAAATAACGACCATTTTGCACAGTCTTTGACAAAATGTCTTTTATGGTTGTCATTTTTGTTGTTTTTTTATTCCTTCGTTTTTTACAGTAAACGGCAAAAATATAGCAGTACTTATAGAAAATATTTTTACGTTTTTATCTTTTAAAAAAGTTTAAAAAATAAAATAAAAATAAATTTATGTTTAGTTTTAATTAAATTTTTTTATTTTTCCTACTATTCTGTGTGCCACTGTTCCTTACTTGATGTAAACAACAACAATTGCTTTGTTTGTTATTCCTCTGTTTACACACTTTGCATAAATAATGACAATTACTAGACAATTGTTCGACAGATCTTTGTAACGGAGATCTTCAAACCCCGATTACTCTCTTCAAACACACCGCGTCTTTACACAAGACTGACTGGACTCAGTCGCCTGCTTTGCCTTGTCTTTTATATTTCAGGGTAAATAGGTGAATGTTCTTGAAGGCGAACGTTCATGACTTCATACATACATAATTGGCCATTGCAACCCTTCAGTCAGGATTACGACCTAGCTTCACACACCACTTATGTTGTGTGCGTTAATTTCATACATGAGTGGCGGGACCTACAGTTTAAAGTCGACTCCGAACGACAGATTTTTGTGAAGCTTTTTATGGCAATTTTTACTCTCAGAGTCTTTGCCAGAAATCTGCTGAGAGGAAGTCGCCGAAGAAATATTTATTCATTTTGATGTCTGACCTGGGATTCGAACCCGGGTCTTTTGTCTAATAAGCCAACACACTACCCACTAGACCACGGCGACTTCAAACCACCATTACTGCCTTCAAACACACCGCGTCTTCACACAAGTCTGACTAAACTTCACTAGCTCAGTCGCCTGCTTTGCCTTGTCTTTTATATGGCAGTTTAAACAGGTGAATGTTCTTGAAGGCGAACGTTCATGACTTCGTCTTCTTGAAATCTCTATAAATGTATGTAAACATCGTTGTTTACATGTATTATTGTAGTGTTTTTGGATAATTTTTGTTTACTTGTTTACCGTTTTTTATGCTTGTATTTGTTGTTATATAAAGTAGTACAATAATTTGTAAACAGGTTTGTTTACTACATTGTTTTGTTTTTGTAGCTTTCGTTTATAATTTTAATGTTAAATTTTTCATTTTCATAACAATAATTTGCTTTCGACTTTAAATAGTAATTTAAGGTAGTTCCAGTCAATGTTTAAGGTATTTCCAGTCAATATAGTAGGTTGTAAATTGGCTTATTAAACGCGAGTATGAAATTCAAATCTTAGCTTAGACAACTCAAAATAAAAGAAATAAACGGCAGTCTTCTGGCAAAACCTCTCAGAGTAAAATAAAATTGCCATGAAAAGGTTCGCAAATATCTGTCATTGGGAATCGACTTTAAACTGTAGGTCTAGCCGCTCATGGATAAAGTTAAAACACATAACGTAAGTGGTGTGAGAAGCTAGGTGGTAATCCGAAGAGTTGTAAATTAATAATATAACCTTAATACACTGTAGATTGTCCCAAAAGAAGCTAGGTAGCTAGGTCTTAAGGCTGACTGAAGGTTGCTAATTAATTAATTGTCCCAAAAAGCATTCCGAGTTAGTGAATCTGTTTGGAACAAAATAAGTACCAATAGCAAACAGGAAAGAACTGGAAAGGGGTTATTACGACAGAGTAATCTTCTAATATAATTAATTCTAATTCTCGTGTCACGGTGTTTATGGTTAAACTCCTTCGAAATGGATCGACTAATTTTCAGGAAATTTTGTGTGCATATCGGGTAGGTCTGAGAATCGGACAACATCTATTTTTCATATTCCTAAATGTTAAGAGGGCGTGGCAAAAAGTTAAAATATCAATACTTAAGTACATATTAACTGGAGACGAATAAAATTTGGTGGGTAAGTGCGTCGCCGTGGTCTAGTAGGTAGTGTGCTGGCCTATTAGACGTAAAGCCAGAGTTCGAGTTCCAGGTCGGACATCAAAATAAAATACAAAAAGTATTCTTTTGGCGATTTCTTCTCAGCAGATTTCTGGCAAAAACTCTGAGAGTAAATAAAATTGCCATGAAAAGTTTCTCAAAAATCTGTTGTTCGGAGTCGACTTTAAACTGTAGGTCCTGCGATTTATGTATAAAATTAACCAAAACAACATAAGTAGTGTGAGAAACTAGGTCAATAATCCTGACTGAAGGGTTGTAATGACCAATTAGGTATGTATGTATGTGTGGGTAAGTGCGGAGAGTCGATATCGACAATTGCACCAAAAATGGGCGTGACAACACTTCTCCTTCAATTGATACCTACACCTCTTAAGCTACTGAACCGTTTTTAAGCATTCTTTTTTTGTTCGAAATCTTATTAGGTTTAGATGGTTTAAAACAAAATCGATATAGCAAAAAGTAGGCGTGGCAAACCTTTAAAATTTAATATTTTAGGGACATAGTGATCGTAGACGAATGCATTTTGGTGGGTAAGTTCATAGAATCGATATCGACAAACTCACTAAAAATGGGCGTGGCAATCCTCCCCCTTTAACGAAGTTCGCCGGGTCAGCTAGTTGAGTTATAAAATCTACAACATGCCACTGAATTACTCTGTTTGAATAGGTGACTAATTATGGTGCTTGCCCTACCCAGATGTATATTTTTAGTAAACAAGCTTCGTGTATAAGAACCATAAAACGGATTTCAAATTGAAAGTTGCTCTATTGCCCCCACTTAACAGAGAGTTTGGTTGGCTACTAGCCGGAAGATAGCTGCTTTCTTTGGCACTACATAACTCCTAGTGTCCTTAACGAATTTCGTTCAAATTATCTTTAAAACTGTGCTCTTTTCTGTAACTCTCCTCTCTATATTTGCACATTCATTATGCATATAACCTCCCATACATACACAACAGTCCAGTGCCGGCCATATGCAAAAACACAAAACGTAACGTAACGGCACATATGGCAAGGAAGTTAAAGTTGATGTTGGTACGAATACATAATGGCCTTAAATGTATTGGTGTTGGTGGTGGTGATGGTGATGGTGATGGTATTGCTGTTGGTGCTGCTGTTGATATGATGTGATGTGGCAATGGTGAGAGAGTGTCAGTTTAATTTCCGAAATTTATGCTAAAATGCCTTTGGAGGGGCATTAATCTGAAATTAATGGTTTATTTGGTTGGTAGCAGTAGCACTAACTGTATATATAGACTATTGTTTATACAACAACAATAACAACAATCAAAAGGAATAACAAATTGTTAATTGCTGGTCAGAGGAGGTTGTAAATATTGAAAATATCTATTGTTTATACAGAGAACAAAATAAAACAATATTTTATATACGATATCGTACGTACATATTGTATGTATGTATGTACATATATTGTATTTTTAGAATAGCAAAAACAATAAACTTTAACAATATTTGTGTAAGTATTTGCAAATTTTCTATTTGCCAAGTTAATTTCAAAAGGCCTGAATATTAATTGTTATTTTGGTTTTAATTTAACCATGTTCAGACATGTACTTTTATTAACTCAATATTCGTTTTATTGAGTACAATATTTTTAGCGTTCAGACATATAATATACGAAAATTTATTTGACAGCTGGTAAACAGAACAGCTGATTGCTTTAACAACATTGCTTTTAATTTAATCCCAAAAATTTAAAAAAAAAAATGGAAAACAATTTAACATTGGAAAAAGTATTGCTTATGATTAACCGAAACGCCGAGCTGTTGGGATTAATAGAGACTACTTGTGACTCCAAAAGTGGCTTTCCTCAGAAGATTGGGAAAGAAAAATTAGATAATCTTGGGTAACTTGCAGAAAAGAAAGCTTTTGCTTATGACACTGTCGTTGTTTACATTTGAGTTGTCAAATATCAATAGAAAGTGTTCGGAAAAATGTAATGTGCTCACTGAACGTACTTATGACAGGGTTGTATTTAAAGTTTTAATCAATATTAGAACAATTTATGAATTTATTAAGCAATAATTAATTGAAATTTTATATGAAATATTGCCATCATAATACTATGTTCAGACATGCACTTTTATTAAATCAATATTTGGTTTATTGAGAACAATATTTTTAGCGTTCAGGCATATAATATACGAAAATTTATTTGGTAAAAAAAACAGCTGATTGCTTTAACAAAATTGCTTTTAATTTAATCGCGAAAATTAGTACCAAAAAAATTTTTTAGAAAAAATGGAAAACAACTTAACATTGGAAAAGGTATTGCTTACGATTAACCGAAACGCCAAGCTGTTGCGATAAATAAGGACTACTTGTGACTCCAAAGTGACTTTCCTCAGAAGGATGAGAAAGAAAAATTTGATAATCTTGGGTAGCTTGCAGAAAAACAAGCTTTTGCTTATGACACTGTCGTTGTTTACATTTGAGTTGTCAAATATCAATAGAAAGTGTTCGGAAAAATGTAATGTGCTCACTGAACGTACTTATGACAGGGTTGTATTTAAAGTTTTAATCAATATTAGAACAATTTATGAATTTATTAAGCAATAATTAATTGAAATTTTATATGAAATATTGCCATCATAATACTATGTTCAGACATGCACTTTTATTAAATCAATATTTGGTTTATTGAGAACAATATTTTTAGCGTTCAGGCATATAATATACGAAAATTTATTTGGTAAAAAAAACAGCTGATTGCTTTAACAAAATTGCTTTTAATTTAATCGCGAAAATTAGTACCAAAAAAATTTTTTAGAAAAAATGGAAAACAACTTAACATTGGAAAAGGTATTGCTTACGATTAACCGAAACGCCAAGCTGTTGCGATAAATAGGGACTATTTGTGACTCCAAAGTGGCTTTCCTCAGAAGGATGAGAAAGAAAAATTTGATAATCTTGGGTAACTTGCAGAAAAACAAGCTTTTGCTTATGGCACTGTCGTTGTTTACATTTGAGTTGTCAAATATCAATAGAAAGTGTTCGGAAAAATGTAATATGCTCACTGAACGTACTTATGACAGGGTTGCATTTAAAGTTTTAATCAATATTTCAACAATTTATGAATTTATTGACCAATAATTAATTGAAATTTTATATGAAATATTGCCGTTTATTGCGAATTACGCAATAAAGGTGCATATCTGAACCCAGTATAAGCGTACTTTACCCTAAGCGTTCTTGCTTTGACAGAACATATACTAAATATATGCAAATCGTAAAGCATTCCACATTTCTGTAAGAATTTGCCGTAGTCTAGTGGATAGTATGTTGGCTTATTAGACGTAAGGCCATGGTTCAAATCCCAGGTCAGACATCAAAACGAAAATATGAAAAAATTTCTACGGCGACTTCCTCTTAGCAGATTTCTTGCGAAAACTCTGAGAGTAAATAAAATTGCCATGAAAAATTACACAAAAATCTGGTGTTCGGAGTCGACTGTAAATTGTAAGTTCCGCAATAAAATTAACATACTACACATAAACGGTGTGAGAAGCTATGTCCTAATTCTGACTATAGGATTGTAATGACCAATTATGTATGTATTTAAAAATTTAAAAATAATTTTTGAATTTCTATTTTCAATTTTCGATCTTCAATTATTTAGAAAGAATTTTTTCTAAGAAAAAAAAAACTCTTGGTACGTTAAGGGTTAACTGCTCTTTATATGAATATTTGTAATTAATTTTATGGTTTACAATGTAAGAGAGTCTTTATGATGATGACGATAATATTGTTTATAATATTTTATAAATTTAATGAGTTCTGTTACGGCTGCTATTCACTGATGTGTAATTTACCTCCGGTTTATCAGATACTAAACGGATATTGTTATACCAACTTATTCACTCACTCACTCACTCACCTAACCTACTCACTTTAACAATTGTGGGTGAATGAATGGCATCTGTTTTAAGTGCTTCTGGTCAATATCATTAATTTCTGTTTTTAGGTTTTTTCTTTGTTTAATTTTAATTTAAAACAATAATAAACTAAAATTTATTGACGTATAAATTTAAAGTCAATTTTCCAAAAGTTACTCATAAAATTTGAGTTTAAAGCCAGAAAATAAGTCTGTCTGCCAGATTGCTTTTCAATTGCCTTAAGGCTTATATTGAGTTTGCCTTTGATAAAGTCATAAAATAAGATTTAAAACTCAATTGTTATACACTTTTTTACTCCCTGTTCATAAAGATATTCCCTTATAATGGATATTAAAAGGATATTGGAAATATAATATATGGCTTACAAGTCTAGGACATTATGTAGAATAAAAAAGAAACACAATTTAAAATAAAAATTAATCATAAATCTACAGGCAAGGCAAATGGCAAAAACCTACAAAAAAAATGAAGATAAGATACAAGAATAGCAAAGAAAGAATTAAACTTTAGGGGGGTTCACTAAGAAATGCACAATTTCTTGTTTTAAACCAATTTTTATAGCTGTAAACTTGATTACAAGAAGCCTATAAACGCTTTAAAAGTTAAACAATCGTTTAATAGTACCCCTTTTTGGTAACACTGGTCAATATGCACCTCTAGTGGTATGTTTGAAGCTCTAGCAGCTAGGTTATACTATGTTCAGACAGGCACTTTTATTGAGTCAATATTCGTTTATTTGAGTACAATACTTTAAGTGTTCAGACACATAATATACGCAATATTTATTTGACAGTGGTAAACAAAACATTTTTTTTGTTTCAACAATATTTTTTTATTTTGTTTTGTTTTTAATTTGCAGTTTTTGACATTTAAGTTGTCAAATATCAATTGAAAATGTTCGTTTAAATTTTACTCAATATTATAACAATTGAGCACAATATTTTAAGGGTTTAGACCGTAATATTGAAATATCTCATAACGATTTCTGTAGAAGCTGGAACCAAGGGGACGCCTTCGCTGTCATTATCCGCCGTTTGAGAACCTAAGGAAGATTTTTTAGAATTTAGTGACAAAAGATGTCTAGTCTTCATAAAACTCTCGGAATTATTGTAATTATATGGCGGAGTGGGTATATCGTAGTTACAATAGAACATTCTAGGACCCAAGACGGCTACCGGAGAAACCTAACCTAACTTAAGCTATTTAAGTAGTCTGCTTTTCTAGCTATGGGCTATAATTTAACGGCCCTAATAGAAGAAGTTTATGAAAATTGATTGATCGATTTTTCCTAATTGGAAAAAGGGTTTTCTATGATAGAAACAGAAAAGTGGCAACAAATTATCAAACAAAACAGTTGTGTCCTAGGAGATCATTTAAATTATTTTACTAGAGCATATTCAACAGACGTCGACGTAGTCTAGTTGGTAGCATGTTGGCTTTTTAGACATGAGGCCTCAATTGAAACCCCAGGTCCAGACATCGCCAACAATAAAAATATTTCTTCGACAACTTTCTCTCAGAAGATTTCACAATAAAATCCGTGGGTGTATAAAAAATTTCCATCAAAAGTTTCTCAAAAATCTGTCGTTCAACTACCCTCACTAAGGGATAAAATTAATACACCGAACATAGGTGGTAATCCAGACTAAAGGGTTGTAATGATCAATAATGTACATACATATGTATGTATTCAGGACAGAACTTTAGAACGTTTTTCTTATGATTTCTTTGTTTAGTTATGCATTAATTAAGTTTTCTTAGCTAGACTTGGTATTTGTCTATGGTGCCAGATTCTATAATGATATCTTTACTATCTACTAGGGATGCCAAACGTGATCGATTTTTTAAAATCCCGAGATTCGGGATTTTATAAATCCCAATCCCGAAATCCCGGGATAATTCGGGATTCAAAAATACCGAAAAATCACGGGAAAAATCGCGATTTTTTCTCAATAATAAAAATATTTCGTTAATAAAATCATTTGCATTAGTTTTAAGAAAATTTTTTGGATGCCAACAAAAAGATTAAAGCATCTAACATATCGCTCCTTTATTGCAACATAGTCATATCTCAAAAAATTAAAAATTTGTAGTTACTTAAGCAAAAGTGCTCTGTTAGACCTTCTGTACATGTTGAAAAAATATCAGTTTTATATCCCAAGCTGAACCGAAGTTATAGCAAAAAGTGTTTGCGGCAATTAGATCATAGGACTTATGTCTTGAAAACTTAAATCGCATTTTGCCAAGTTCAAGTTTTTTTGAGATATGACTGTGTTGCAATAAAGGAGCGATATGATCTGATGGGCTTGAAGGAATTTTGTTGTCAACATACACTGCCATTGATCCGCACTTTTCGCAATCATCATTTGTTGGTAAAATGGTTATAAGATAGCTGTATGCAGCCTGTAAATATTCACCTCTACTACCTCCTGATCAAAATAAATCTATTTCTTTGGACAGTTGAGTATCTAAATCAGTTAGCCTATTAATTCGTTTTATAGAGCTTTTGCATTCTTCGATAGCATCAAATAACTTTTTATCAATGGAAGTGGGATTTTCCTCATCTGAGAAGCTATTATCGAAGTCAAGTGATATAGAATTTTTTTTCAGGACCTTTTGTAGGGTCAAAATACATATGAATTCTCAATCCCGAAAATCCCGAAAAATCCTTGGACAACGTTTTAAAAATCCCGGGATGCGGGATTTTGTGAATCCCGAAAATCCCCGGATTTCGAGATTCGGGATTTCCCGATTGGCATCCCTACTATATACCTTCAATTAGAAGCAACATCTTCTTGAAAAATAACTAACTGAGCCCTGTCCCTTTTCGTTATGGAGATAGGTTAAGATCATATTTTCAGTTTATTTGACAAATACTCGTACTTTAATTTCTCAAATACTTACAATTAATCCCATAATAATTACCTGAAAGAAAGAAAAAAATGGATTGATTATTAGAAATCTGTTTTCTTTTAAAGAATTTAATAAAAAAAAAAGTTTATTAAATTATAAATAAAAAATATCCATTCATAATGTAAATTAAATAAAAACTTTATTTTATAATGCTTAACGCATAATACTCTTACGGCCATGGCCGTGTTTTTTTTTCATTCCCTTTAGCTACAACGCATAGTGTTGAGTAAAGTAAAGTAGAACAGAGTAGAGGAGTAAATAAAATTAAATTCTATGCACATCGCTACTTCTACAAAACTTCATAAAGGTCATAATGATTAGATTATGGCGAGCATAGCATATAAAATAAAATAACAAAAAAAAAAACTTCCAATAAAGTTAAATAATGTTGAACATAAAAAAAAGAAAGAAAGGAAGAAAAAAACACATACACAGGAGCGTAATCAAAATTCGATGAAAAACTCTAAGAATCATGGTGAATTTAGAACTTTTTTCTTCCTCTTTTTCTATGTATACAGTACGTACAGTACAGTATGTATGTATGTACATACATGTATACAAATATAAATAACGGTATAATAATACTATTGCCAGAGTACATATCTCGTTAAACATGGTCCTCTCGTTGTCATCGTTTTACTGGCAAATGTGTTGTACGTGTAAAATTGGCTTTGAAATAATGAAACCCTGTGTGCCCCCCTGCTGCTTGTTTGTGTTCGGGAGTTTTTTTTTTTGGCAACTTTATAAAATGCAATCTATTGGAATGTGATTTTATTATAAAAAAAAGGAAAGAAAAAAATTTTTGAAATACAAAAAAAAGCATGAAAATGGAGGAACAACCAGTAGAAAAAAAAATCTCGAAAGATTGTAAAGGGAAATAAAGCAATTGCTAGAGAAAATGGAATTTTTGTAAGAAAACTAAACTTAAATGAAATTCTTTAACCATGAAGTATGACCGTCTATAACTTTGATTTAATTTCCGTTAACGTTATGAAAAAAAAGATAGACGCGTAAAAGAAAAAATATTTCTGAACAGACAAATATTTATTGAACAAAAATACCAAATGAATGATACGTTTTCATGTCTTTGTTTTCTTCTCCATCCAAAAAAAAAAGAAGAAGAAACATATTTTCTCTACGGAAATGCAATTTCTTTTAAAATTAAAAAAAAAAACAGGGATGAAAAAACTAAAAGACTTAAATGTTTGGCCATTTGGTAATGAGATAAAGACCCCCAACAAATAGGACATTGTTAAAACACTAATTTTGAAGGAAATACAGTCAAAGAAAAAAGTTTATATACACACAGAGTGCTATATAGTCTAGACAAATACATGGGCCACTACCTAGCGGAGTGCCATTACAAGATATTCTATGATCAAATGTATGCTTGAGCAGAAACTGTTTTCACGAAAAAGAAAATTTTCTTCTGTACAGCTATCTCTCTCTAAGTGGACGTCGTTGGTAATATTGTTTCCTCTGTTTCATTATTATTGTTGTGGATTACATAGGAAGAGCAGTGCATCTTTTTAAGGATATTCCAATAGACTATCGTGGTAGTTGCGCCGAAAACTTCTCAACCTGGAGTCGAAACATTTATGTTAAGTGCCTCTTTGCATCATATTGTTGCAACTCCATGCCGTTTAGTTCACAATCTATAATTTGCAGGCACAAAAATATCAATGGGAAAGTAGAAAGAATGCCTCTAGACCAAATAATTCTTTTTTTTTTGCCTTGCAATCGCATTTTCGTAATCACTATTGCGTTCTCTCGATTCCATATGACAATGATTCCATAGAAATGAGTTTAATCACTGAAAAAAAATTTTCCTCGAAAGGTAGTCCTTTGTCACTAAAATGAATTCACGTCAGATGGAAGATATTTAACAGTTAATAACCAGAAAAGCTTATTATTCTTGATCAAATTCTTTTTATGAACGAAATTATAAGCCTATTAACTTTACTTAATAAAATTTTAGATAAACTTAACAGAAACGACTTTAGTATTTTATTTACAGTCATAGAAAAAAGTCTACATACAACGTAATTTTTTTTTTTTTTGTGTTTTTCCATTAATTTCTTGGCTATATTTATTTATAATCGTTTTTGTCTTCAAACGTTTTCTATTTGAATAAAAAGCACCGAGAAAAAAGTCTACATCAGAGATAAGCAATGAATCGTTTTTTTTTATACTCATAAGTACTCATGTAATTTAGGATATAAGTGACTTAAGACTATTGAAATTCAACATACATACATACATAATTGGCCATTACAACCCTTCAGTCAGGATTATTGACCTAGTTTCTCACACTACTTATGTTGTGTGCGTTAATTTTGTATATGAGTAGCGTGGCCTACAGTTTAAAGTCGACTCCGAACGACAGATTTTTGATAAACTTTTCATGGCAATTTTATTTACTCACAGAGTTTTTTCCAGAAGTCTGCTGAGAAGAAATCGCCGAAAAAATACTTTTTATATGTTATTTTGATGTCTGGCCTGGGAAATTTAACTACTTTATTCGTACCCGCTACAACATTGATTTATAAGTACAGGTTGCAATGATGAGTATGAGTACAACGTTGGCATCAAATTCACAACATTCGAAATATGTGTGATTAATATGCCTACTCATTCAGATTCATAAATTTAGAAAAATACTTATAATACTTACAAACGATTCGAGTCACTCGAATCAGAATTTACAGTTTTAGTTGTTGTTGCATTTAAGAAACAGAAGAATGAAAAAGACAAAGACAGCAAGCGAAGCAAACACATAACCATCTTGGGAGTATTGTAGTGTTCGTATGCGAATCATACTTATTTTGTGCTTCGTATAAATGTTAAGTAGAGGCGAGTCGAAATCAACAATATCGTCCGTATTGTTAAGTATGAGTACGATGAGTATTTCAAACTTTAAGTATGAGTAGTATGAGTATCATATTAAAATAAGTATAAATGTGTATAAGTATCAAAAATTATAAGTATAACTCGAATCTACTCATGGTTTTAAATACTTATTGCTGATCTCTGCTATGAGTACAACTAATTCTTAAAACTTTCAGTATGAGTATCATATTAAAATAAGTATGAATGCGTACAAGTATCTGAAATTATAAGTATGACTCGAATCTACTGATGGTTTTGAATACTTATTGCTGATCTCTGGTCTACATACAGAGGTGTATGTATACTTTTTTTTTGACTGTATGCCCCGGGTATTTGTAGAATTTTAAGAAGCTTTTCTGCTTTTACAAAACTATCTGTTAATGTGTTTACGATTATTTGTCACAATACCATCATCAAAATATCTCTAGTTCTGCATACAAATATTTTGAAATTTTCCAAAATTTGTTTTTTTTTTTTCAAATTTATTATTTCTCTTGAATTCTCCGGTTTTAATATCTTTCATGCATTTTCGCATACGATATTCAATTTATTTCTTAACATTTCTTATACGAGTACTCGTATGTTAATAGAAAATTCTCTTGCGAAAATTGCATTCATTGCTTGTAGAAAATTCAATTCAAAATGACCATATTTTATGGCTTTTAATTATTGAGTCTACAAATTGTCATCATTATTTGCTTCTTATTTGACTAGAGAGCGAACAGAACGAACGAAATAGTGTCCATATGTTGTCTGACTTTTGAAGAAAGACAATTTGCCTGGAATTTATTGAATGTGGCGCTGGTGGTATACTGGTCGTAGTCGTTGTTGTAAGTTTAGAAACTTTGCCATGCACAATCAAACGATCAAAATAATTGTGCAATAATGTGTAAATTTATGTTTGCTACAAAAGGGAAATTTATGGAAATTATTTAAATATTTAACTTTGCAAAACATTTTGGAGTAGGCGGACGATATATGTACATACACTTGGCTGCACATATGTATGCATCAAATGTAATGCCCGAGGAGTATGAATACAGAGTGAGTTTTGATCATTTGCAAGTTTTGTTATGGAGTTGTTAAATAAATGGAAATAAATTGTGTTTCTTTATTGCAAAATTTACAAGACGAATTTCTATTAGTTGAAGCAAATGTCATGACAATTGTCGAAATTATTCGTTTACAACTAAATTCACAACTTTTTTTATTGCTGCAGATAATTAAACTGTTTTTTTATGATTCATAATAATGCACAACAAAGTTAAGATTTTTATTTAAAATTACAATATAAACAGAGTTTGTTGGCCTCATAATAATCACTTGTTATTATTATAACGTTTACATTCTGCCCCTTCATCAAATATAAAGGTCCAACTCATGTTGGATGCTATAGTTTAGAAAAGTTTTCTGCACCCATGAAGCCTATTTTTCTCTCTCGAAAGTAACTTCATACATGCATAATTGGTCAGTCAGGATTTCGACCTAGCTTCTCACACCACTTATGTATGTACATTGTAAGCGTTAATTTTATATATGAGTAGTGTGTCCTACAGTTTAAAATCGACTCCGAACGACACATTGTTTGAGAAGCTCTTCATGGCAATTTTATTTACTCTCAGAGTTGTTGTTAGAAATCTGTCCCTGACCTAGGATACGAACCCGGGCTTTACCTTTAACAAGCCAACACTCTACCTACTAGACAGCAAAGTCACCAAAAAAAAAATAATCGCATATGAAGCTCGGAAAACCTAGACATGACTGGGGAAGAGCTACAGCATTTGGAAAAATAGATTATTTGGTGTGCATTATGGTCTAGAGATTTCCTTGGCCAATATACTTTTTCTTCGAAAATGAAGAAGCCACAACCATTACCAATACCCTAAACTTGAACCATTTAAAATGCTACATTCCCTCATCTTGCCCCACTGAACTCATCTTGCTACTTCAAAAGTCTTGATAGTGATGAGTCACTTTTTCTATATTCTACAGCTTTTGCTTCCACAATCTCATCGGAGTTCTACAAGCCCCATATGCGATAACTTTGCTTGCTAACGGAAATAGCGAGTAGGAAATGAAAAAATTTGAAGGAAATTTTAGAAAAAAATTACCACGAAACAATCGTAGCTTTTTTAGAGGTCGCCGTGGTCTAGTAGGTAGTGTCTTGGCTTATTAGACGAAAGACCCGAGTTCGAATCCCAGTTCAGACATCAAAACGAAAATTTTAAAATAATTTTTCGGTGACTTCCTCTTAGCAGATTTCTGGCAAAAACTCTGAGAGTAAAGAAATTGCCATGGAATGCTTCTCAAAAAATGTGTCGTTCGGAGTCGATTTTAACCTGTAGGTCCCGCCACTCATGTATAAAACGCACACAACATAAGTGGTGTGAGAAGCTAGGACGTAGTACAATGGGTCAATTCGACCACCGAGTACTGTACTTGTCAGTATTGACAAGTAAACGTCCTCTAACCTAACCTAACCTAACCTATCGTAGCTTTAGAACCAAAGCAGCGTTATCAAATTGTTGAGTGAGTAGTTCGACTTGACTGTGAATGGTGGGGCAAATTCAAATGCAAAATATGTATGCCGTTATAAAGTGTAATACAGGCCCAATTGTTAAGAACAGTACACTTTCTCTAACAGAAGTAGTATTTTCGATGGTATGATGTACTACAGGACAGACTACAACTGAAACTTCAGAAGTCTACTCCTTTCCCTGCAATGGATTTCTTTTCCTCAATTATTTTTGGGTTCTACAAGCCCCATATACAATAATTTTTCCCAGCTGATGTAACCACTAAGAAAGAAGCTTCATCCCTGAAGACAATTGTTTTCAAAAAATTATTATTGAAGGCCCTATTAAGCACTGATGCAGCAGCCTTGAGAGTATTTGAGACAAAAAACCTTCGATCAAGTGCGAGTTGGCCATGATTTCCGCATTCGATCCAACAATAGTGAGCTGTATGAGCTCCTCAATGCCATAGACGTTGTGAAGCATTTTAATATCCAGAATGCTCCGGTGAGACGGGTATTTGATAAGGGATTCTACGGAAGTCTTTGATTGCGTTGGAAGGACCAAATTGCGGAAGTTCTGTCATCGATTGGTGTGACCAACTGGCGTAGGCGTACAAGAAGCAGAGGTGCCTGAAAGGATGTGTTACTGCAGGCCGCAATCAGATAATTGGGCTGTTAATGGTCAATTAAGTAAGAAAGTAAGTATTGAAGGCGTGTTGGTCTAGCACCAAATAAGGATTGTGAACTTGTGCAAAATATGTTAGACTCAGTTGCTGAGAATGCTCCTGGATCGACAAATCCAGATATCCACTTGACTTTGTGCGTACATTGATATGAACTTTAGGCCTGATTACATCTAAAACGCTTGCACAGTAGGTCAGTAAAGACGATCAGTATCCCCTCGAAATACTTTAAACATTTTTTGGGGTCAATTTTCTCTATTTTTACGCTTTCTTTGGTTGTTAAGCGATCCATACTCAGAAATGGTAAGTCATTCACTAAAGAAATGTCATTTTACGACAGTGCCAAACCCCTCAACACTTATTTAACTTGACAAATATTCTTCCAAAGATGGAGATCATTATTCATTGAATATTAGTGAATCTCATTCGAAAATAATGGATCCTACTGTAATTTTTCTTTGGGTGTATAATAGATATACAAAAAAATTTTAGAAAGAAAAGCAAGTGAATGAATTTTTACGCTCTTTTTAACGAACATTGTTGATATTCGTGCCCTATGTGTATAAACGGCCGAAGATGATCTTCCCCTGAGGGACATTCGTGTCGTAGCAATTGCTGTCACTGCATTACCATCAATTCGAATGTCCAATAACTCTTCAACAAAGTTTTAAACTCTTTTTTAAATTGAACAATTGTTTTACCACCTGTTATAAAACAACAGATTCAAACGTCAATTGTCTAAAGACCATTTAAAACTTAACACGATAGGGTCTGGGGTCTGTATTTAGCACTTCAAATTTAATCATTTTAAATTGAAAATAAAAGAAAAACGCGAGAATTTTTCTTAAAAAAAAAAAGAAAGAGAGGAACAAAAAACCCCGATTAAATTATTGTCTATAAATGACTTACAATAAGAAATTTGAATAAAAGACGGCAAAGCATCATTTACTTGCATAGTCAACCACTTACAATGGATTTTTTTGCAGAAATAAAAAATTTTGTCTGTAAAGTTTTTAAAAATGAAAGAAAATAAAAAAGAAATTTGATTCACAATGAAAAGTTAAAATTCAAAAGAAGCCAAGAAAAAAGAATAGAAATTGAAAGAAAACCCCAGTAAAAAAAAACCAACCAAGGGAGGAGGCAAGTATTTGTTGCTTTAACGACAGACACTCTTTAAACATTAATTTTATGTTGTTGTTGGTATAGGAATATCAAGAGTATTTTATACTGGAAAGATGATGGCACGCATCTGGGGAAAAAGTCTCGACCGGAAAACAAAACATAACAAAAGCTAAGAAGACCTGCCTTGCCTGCTCTTCCTTTAACAGTAACCCTATTGTAACTAACAATAGTGGAGACCAAAGACCTTAAATTTTGATACGTAGTAGTATGAGGTCACTCGTGGTTAATGCCTAACGGACATTAAATAATTTATGAACAAAATGGTGATAAATTTTCTAAGCGAATTTTTAACGCAACATTTAATTTATGCTGCTCCACTCATTATACTTTCTACTCCATATTAAAGCATAATACAGAGAGAGAGAGAGAGACATTCTCACATAAGAAATTAATCATTATCAGACGTCGGCACAAAGAGAACATAATAAAAATGTGAGTGTATTTGTGAGAGGCATGTGTATAACCCAGAGGAAAATTGTTAGTAATATTTTCAAGTGTTTATGTAATGGAAAATGGAATGCCAAAACCCTAAAGACTGCGTATTTAACTTGATAAATATTCTTCCAAAAATAGAGATCATTTCTCATTGTTATTAAAGAATCGCATTAGAAAATAGTGAATCCTACTGTCATTTTTCTTTGGGTGTATAATTGATATGCAAAAAATTTTCTAGAACCTAAAATTTTTCGAGAACCTACTTCACATTTTTATGCTCTTTTTAACGAACATTGTTGATTATCGTGCCCTATGTGTGTAGAAAGCCCAAGATGATCCTCGCCTGAGGGATATTATAACTCCCCTGTGTTCCCTCTCTCTTCCAATGTACTTACATACATAATTGGCCATTACAACCGTTCAGTCAGGATTACGACCTAGCTTCTCACACCACCTATGTTGTGTGCGTTAATTTTATACATGAGTGGTGGGACCTACAGTTTAAAGTCAACTCCGAACGACAGATTTTTGAGAAGCTTTTCATTGGCAATTTTTACTCTCAGAGTCTTTGCCAGAAATCTGCTGAGAGGAAGTCGCCGAAGAAATATTTTCCGTTTTGATGTCTGACCTGGGATTCGAACCCGGGCCTTTCGTCTACTAGACCACGGCGACTTCAATATATTGTTACGAAAATGGAAATGGTGTTGTTAAAATAATAAACAAAAGCTCCAAAAACAACGGACTTGATCAAGTATGGAATGATAAACACATACATAATTGGTCATTACAACCCTTTAGTCAGGATTACGACCTAGCTTCTCACACCACTTATGTTGTGTGTGTTAATTTTATACATAAGTGGCGGCGGGACCTACAGTTTAAAGTCGACTCCGAACGACAGAGTTTTTGAGATACTTTTCATGGCAATTTTATTTTATTTACTCTCAGAGTTTTTGCCAGAAATCTGCTGAGAGGAAATCACCGAAGAAATACTTTTTTGTATTTTATTTTGATGTCTGGCCTGGGACTCGAACCCTGGCTTTACGTCTAATAAGCCAACACATTACCTAGTAGACCACGGCGACCTCTATGGATGTCGATGGAATGATAAACAAAAGCCCCTAAAACAAAATAATGGACTTGATCACATGATCAAAGAATAAACAAAAATATGGCAACAACATCAACATAAAAAAATCTGAGAGATAAAAGATGTAAACAACCAACAACAAATTGCAGTGAACCAGGAAGTAAACAAGCAAAAACAAAATACATATAAGACACACAGACAACAATAATTAAAACAAGTTGTTTACATTTTTGGATTTTTTCCCGAAGGCCATCATCATCCTTCGAGAGCATTCATCATACTAATGATCCAGCGATATAAAACGCAAGACAAATCGAGCTATAAGGGAGTTCGAATTAAGTTAGTCGTGTGTGACGACGTCATCAGTTGTGAGTGAAGATCAAAGAATAATCAAAAATATAGCAACAATATCATAAAAAATAGAGGAGATAAAAGATGTAAACAACCAACAACAAAGTGCAGCGAATGAAGAAGTAAACAAGCAAAAACAAAATGCCTATACGACACACAGACAACAATAATTAAAACAAGTTATTTACATTTTTGGATTTTTCGCGAAGGCATTCATCATCCTTCGTGAGCATTCATCACACTAATGATCCAGCCCTATAAAAGGCAAGACAAAGTGAGCAATAAGGGAGTTCGAATTAAGTTAGTCGTGTGTGACGACGTAATCAGTTGTGAGTGAAGATCAAAGAATAAACAAAAATATAGCAACAACATCATAAAAAATAGAGGAGATAAAAGATGTAAACAACCAACAACAAAGTGCAGCGAATGAAGAAGTAAACAAGCAAAAACAAAAACAATTTGTTTACATTTTTGGATTTTTTGCGAAGGCCGTCATCATCCTTCGAGAGCATTCATCACACTAATGATCCAGCGATATAAAATGCAAGACAAAGCGAGCAATAAGGGAGTTCGAATTAAGTTAGTCGTGTGTGACGACGTCACGTTGGTTGCAGTGAGAATTCAATCAGTTGTGTGTCAAGACAAGAGAACGAGCTATAATTCAGTCAAACTTGTGTGCAGACAAGTTGCGTGTGAAGAAAACAGTTGTTAGTTTTGTGCTTACAAAAAGATTGTGAGTAAAGAAGAATAACTAACAAGTGTTGCTGCTTACAGAAAGGTTGGAAGCAGAGAAATATAACGAACAAGCACATATTGTGATAGTTATTGTTGTATACGTAGTACAAGTTCGTACAGTGGCACAAAAGTAGGGCAGATAATAAAGAATTGATTTAAAATTAAACACAAAATTTATTTTTATTTTATTTGCAATCTATGAACTCATATTTTTAACGTTTTTAAAAGCTAAAAACGTAAAAATATTGTAAAAATAAAACTATATCTCTTATAATCTCTAACCTTTCTCTCTCTCTCTCGTCTCTTTGCAGAACTTTATCGTACGCGGTTCTAGCCAGCCAAATACCATGGCAGTATCGGTGCGTTTACCACCCGATTCAGGTCCTTATACAATCCAATGAAGGGATTTTGTGTTTGGAAAGTTCACGTTTTAAATTCGATTCCATACCTCTGTTGATAGCCCACTATGCCCAGTGTTGTGATGAATTGCCTGTACAATTGGTATTGCCGCGGGCCTTACGTGAAGCCAAAAATCGCCAACAACTTTCATCATTGGCTTTGTTAGGGCAAGAGTTTTGGCGTTATCCGATGGCAAATCCTAAGCAAACCGAACAAGAGGCTAATTTCTTAGATGCCAAGTCACCCAATTCTATGACCGAAACCAGTGGTTTGGGTACCACGATTTTCAGCAATTCGGGAGGTTCCGGTTCCGTTGGCAATGGACAAACTCTTAGTAATAAACTGTTTAGTCCCATAACCAATGTAAATGGTTTATTTAGTCCGGGTACACCTTCGGATACTAACAGTAGCATGAGTTCGTTTACCACCAGTGGTGGCCAGCATATGCATTTGATGTCCCCAGAATCTGTTGATTCGGTTATACTAACCATGTCGCCGGTGGAAATGAACAATCAACGTAATGGTGTTTTAGGTTTAGGTGGCAATGCCACAGATATTATAAATACTTCAACAAATAATTTAAGTACGTTTAAGTCTAACATTGTGACGACCGCCACAACTCAACAGAATAATTTTAAAAATTCCGCCAAAAGCATTATCGAACAAGAGATCCGAACCCAAAGGCCTAAACCGCCTAATACATTAAATTTGGATTTAAGGAAACCTCCCGCGCCACCACTGCGCTGGTCTAAACCTTTATCGCCGAATAATCCCCAACCACCTGATTTGAATGGCGGTGCAAACAACAATTTTACCGTTACCACAACGGTTACCTTCTCAGTGGATAATGCCCCAACACCGCAATTTGTTGAGGTTACCACACCGGCAGCTAATAATGCCTTAACTTCGGTTATCAACTCAAATACAACATTTCAGACATTTTCGAAACGTTTGTCACCCGAAGGCGAATGCAAAGACACTTTATCTTCACATGGCTCCTCGACAGGCAGTCGACATTGGCAGTCACATAGCAGTAAAGATTCTACAAATAGTCAACGGAAAATACTATCGCCTTGTACTCCTACCGGGCAATATAAATGGCAAGTCAAGGAAATCGAAGTCACGCAAGGAATCCAAACATTATCAGGAGTCGGATATTTTAGAAAGTCCCGAAATCTATTGTCGCAGTACTTTACACGACAAAATCAGTGATTATGAGGATTTATGGTCTCATGATCCAAGCGATAGAACCGGTTTGCTAACCAGTTTTAAGCCGCCAGAAGGTCAGCAAGGCAAACGGCCAGATCTATTGGCTGAAACTCGTAAGTTTTTGTTAATCTATTTAATTTGCTTTCTCTTTCCCTAATTCTCTCTCTCTCTCTTCAACAGCTACTGTTACCTCCTCTGCTGCCCCAAATGTTTTAATTTGCCCGCCTTTGTCATCTACTGCCACTGATTCACTGAGCGTAACTGAAACCACATCGGACACACAACAATTGCTTAAATTCTCCGAAGACTCAAAGCCACGTTCCAGAGCTGGCCTAATTTTGCCGGGCTTAATGAGTCAATCATTATCCGAAGATCCGATATTTAAAGTGGAGACCACTGAAGCAGGCGATACCACTCCAACCGTTCAAACACCGGTATCCAGAAGCAAGCAGGGTAGTCCCTTCTATGCTGAACCAGCAGATGCTTTAAAACAGGCTGGCGTTACAACAGCCAGCATTCTAAGACGTTCACAACGTGGTCCTCTTCTGCCCGCTAATCATCGTCATTCTGAGCCTCCTAAAGGTGGTTTCGTACGCACACCCATGTGTCCTCTCCTACAGCCAACTGAGATCGAAAAAATTGCCGGTAGTCTGGATGAGCTCAAGAAGAAACAACAGCAACAGTCGCAAACAGCTCAACCACAACAGCAGCCTACAAAGAGGGCACGTGGCCGTTTCGAACAATGGCAACTCGATAGCAGTTGGGAATTCATGGGCAAAGCCGATGAAAATGAAGCCGACTACTATGGAGACTATGATTCGGCGGACCATTGGAAAGAGGATGTGAATGTAAAAGACAATCAAAATAACAAGGAAAACTCATTGAATCGTGAAGCCAATAAAGAAAACAAACAGAAACCCTTAACGATACATCAGATAATAGCGAAGCGTTTGCCAGATCTTAATTTACCCGAACTAGTAAGATGTTCAACACCACCCCAGCAGCAGCAACAACAACAACAGCAGCAGCAACAACAAACGGTACACAGCAATACACAAAAACATGTCCACGATTACAACGGTGGTGGCAGTCAAAAATCTTTTGATGCACCCAATAACACCTGCCGCTTATCATCGTACGACAATGTTGAACGTAATTATGGTCTGAGCCAGTGTTTTTTCAATGGTTTAGACTCGGCTCAATCGGATGATGGCACGGTATTTTCAGAACCCTGGGATTCATCACAATGGGACTCATTTATACCTCAGGATGGTGGTAAATACGTAACATGTACTGCAAGGGAGAGATTTCAATTTTGTTGTTTTAAATAATTTCAGATACAACCATTAATTCCGATACCATACACTTGTCAAAATGTCGCCCTGCTTTGTCGGAGGATGATACAATTATTGAAGAATTAAGTACCAAAGATTTAAACAATCAAGACACGCTGAAACCGAAAAAGGCAAGCGGTAAACATGCAACGATTTTACGTAATCCCAGTATACGAGATAGAGAAATTTTATGTAAGTAAAGAATACATATAAACAAAGTAAATATTATCATATATATTATTTCTGAAGCACTTTTTTTTTGTCGGTTGCAAATATCTCCCATACCACCGCATCAAATTTAATGAATGATATCTCATTTAAAAGCTTATATCTAACACTAATGGCAAAAAATAATTAGAAATTGAAAAATTAATATTTTCATTGATAAAAATTATATTTTATATAGAACTGCGTGATAATTTTGTTGTCATTGTGATTATATGTTTTTGTTCAAGTGTGGTAATACAGGGTCGCTTAATAGTAATGCAGTTCTACATAATATAGTACGTATTAAAATCCATTCTGGCAATATCGATATTTACTATAATGCAAATATAATTAGAATATAATTTGTAACACAAGCGGAATTCAAATTTACATAAAGAATCGAAACAACAAAGTTCCATATTTTCAAGGCCTATGATCTCTCTGTGCTTCTTTAAAGTTGTAAGATTTAGTTTGATACAAGCCATCACATAAAGTAAACTGAGAGCGTTTGTGTACTCATGTGTTAAAAGAATTCTTTGAACATTTCGGCTATACATAGTCAGTAACGAATATCTTAGCAACATGGCAAGAAAAAGGATGAAGGTGTAAACTTATAAACTGATTCCGACTCGGAAAAAACTAGACATCGGATTTTAAAAAGCTGGACATAAAAGAAATACTGAGAAAATGTTAATTGTTCCTTAAGCCAGGGACAACGTTCTGGTAAACACAAACCACCTCCTCCTTGGAGAGTTGTGTTTCAATTTTTGTCTCTGTTGGGACTACAAAATTCGAAATAGTTTGAGACAACTTCTGCGACATCTCCATTTTATTATGTTTTTTTGTGTTTATCAAGCGAGCGGCTGCCTTCATATTTGATTATAATGTCTGTTTGGCACAATTTATATTCTGCCGCGTAATTATCTTTTTTTTTTTCTTATCCAATGAGCATATTTTGTAAACTCTTTCCTTCTATCGCAGAAAATTGTGAGACGTCTTTTGGATGGACCAGCTGCTTCATCAATTTCCATTTCAAGATTCTGCAAATTATTTTTATTTTAATTTACTAAAAAGAAATAAAAACTATACGTAAAGAAATTTGACTATCGCTCGCAATAATATTTACTATGACATCAGCTGTTCAAGTGTTGAGACATGTTGTCAGTGATGATAGAAGAGGGAAATCATAACTTAGTTGTATAACAAATGTACAAACAGTGTTGGCTAACATGATTTGACAAAGATAACATGAAAATTATTACCTAAGTTATTGCAGTGTACTAAAAAATTTCTATTTAGTTTGACAAATTAAATTTTAGCTTGAAACTGGGAAAGCATCAAAAAAGCTGGACAATCCAGCCAGGCTGGCTCCCAGGTAGATTGAGGCCACGCTTCGTAAACGATTTGATAAATTTTATTATCCTGCATTAATTTACAAACGGCAAGAAAGCAGAAAAAGAGGAGGCCAAAAACTACCTGGCATCGTTCCATATTAAAGGAAATATCCATAACGCATAGCCTTGGTAGAATCTTTCGCAATATCGAGTAACTCCGATATATAGCCCCTATATGGACATAGATGGAGACAACTTATAAATAGCCAATGTACATATCCGCTCCTTCCAAAGAAGCAAAACAGCTGCAGATTCTGCTGCTAATAAGGATGACAAAAGAAAGGAATCCACAAAAATATAATGATGAAGGAGATCTTGCAGGAAATATGCATCTGGATACGGGCATACTGATCTATATACGCACACATGTAAAAATCTTTTAGAATCTCATGCAACATACAAACATACATCAACGTGGGTGGACAAAAAGTATTTTTCGAAAACTGGCTGACTGTTCCGTAGGTGTAGTAGTGACTAATCTAACATATAAAATTCTCGTGTCACGGTGTTAGCGATTAAACTCCTCCGAAATAGATCGGAGAATCGGACAACATCTATTTTTCATATTCCTAAATTGAATATTTAGCTGCATACTAATCGTAGACGAATAAAATTTGGTGGATAAGTTCGTAGAGTTGATATTGACAATCGCAAGCAAAAACGGGAGTGATAACCCTCCCCTTTCAAGTGCTACCTATAATTCTTAAACTACTTAACCGATCTTAAACATTCTTTTTTTGTTCGAAAGCTTATTAGGTTAAGATTGTTTAAAAAAATTCGATATAGCAAAAAGTAGGCGTGGCAAATCTTTAAAATTGAATATTTAGGGACAAAGTGATCGTAGACGAATGTGATTTGGTGGGTAAATTCGTAGAATCGATATCGATAGACTCACCAAATATCTGCATGGCAACCCAGTAAGTAAGTAAGTAAATAAGTGAGTTGAAAATATTAAAAAAAGAATATTAAAAAAAATGTTACCATTTACAAAAATTAGTCTAAAAAAAAAAACTGGGAATAAAAATATATCCTATATAGACCTATAAAATAAATCACAAATAGTAAAAAATTTTACTCATGAAAATAATTTGAATAACTCCTTCTTGAACGCGTTTGCATTGCCTAGATTCTGGATGTAATTTGGTAGGGAATTCCAAAGACTAGTGGTGTGTATAAGAAACTGTCTCTGAGATGAAAAGAGTCCTAAAGCTTTGCTGAATAACGTTCCTACCCCGGTAGGATCTAGCAAATTTAATTCGACAAAATAAATATTCCGGCCGTCCCGTGTAAATTATCTTATGAAGTAGAATAAGGCATCTAATTTTCAGAAGATTATCAAATTTTACATTAAGAATCCGGCAAGCCAAATGGGAAATGTAATCACGACGCCCCTTCTAAAAGACATATCTAGCTATGTTATTAAATGCCAAGTTAAGTCGACGTTTATCATCACAATCGCAGTTTGCGAAAATTTCACAACCATACAAAAGTACCGGAATTAAGTACGTTCTGGCAAGTTGCATACGAATGACAAAAGAAGTCGAATCAATAACAGTCCACAAGTTCCTAAGCATACTATAAATTCTACCTACAACTGCACCTATATGGTTAGACCACGCTAAACTGCCATTAAAGACAATGCTCAGATTTTACGCAGATTTGACAAAGTCAATCTTATTTCCCCTGATGCATAATTCAGGCATGACAAATGATCTGTCGGTTCTCGAAAGTATAATACATTTAGACTTGGAGGGATTGATGCAAAGACCATTGGCCGAGGCGCAGTTGTCAATCCTTACCAAATCACTATTAATATAATCCAAACAAGAATCAATATTCCCCTAGGAGTACTAGTATAAAGCTGCACATCATCAGCATCATACATATGAACATTACAGTGAATCAAGACATCCGGTAAATCATTTATATACATACAAAATAACAGAGCCCCAAGTATTGACTCCTGGGGAACACTTCTCCTAATATTAAGTGGATTTGAGATATTGCCATTAAGATGAACTTTTTGAAACCTATTCAGCAAATAAGAATAAATAAGATTGCAGGCAGAATTTGAGAAATAAAACAGTTTCCGGAGCTTTTTCAAAAGAACTTCGTGATCGACTGTGTCAAAAGCCTTAGTGTGATCAAGCAGAACCAAAAACTCTACACTATTTTCATCTAGTTTCGACCTAAGATGTTCTACAACATTTATTAGAGCTGTAGTACAACTTCTACCTTTCATAAATCCCGACTGACTAAGAGTAAAGTAATGGTGACTCTCCAGGTAATTAGTGATCTGTCTGGCCATTACATTCTCCATTTGGAATATTTGCGAATATATTCGAGAGCTTTATATTTTCGATATTCAATTCGATGGATGCAGGTCCACTGAGGAAGAGAAAGCGTTATTCACTTTCTTTGCCAGTGCTCGTCTCTTGCTAGGTGTAGATATAGGTTATTGGGCTACCCATTCCTTGTTCGCTTAACGGAGCTATCATTTATTGATATCAAGGATATAGCTTCGTTCATCAAATTTTCTGGCTGGTTTTCCAATACGGGGTAGTCATGCTTTTGTTGTGCAGCCCTTGCGCTGATCAACTTCTTCCTTCACTGATTTGGCGGAACTTGGTTAGTACAGGGACTGCGTTTCACCCGTGGCATCACAACGGGCCGCCATACGTGCTCAAGTGAGCTTTGAGCTACCACTACGACCTAACCTGATTTATTATTTGTTTTTCTACTAAAACGTATACAAATTCGAAAAAGGATATCGAGTCCTTTTGTCTTTTAATTGCCAACGACGAGTATACTCGTCTTTGATTTTCTGCTTGTAAATGATAATGTATGATAGTACAAGAGCTCTTATCATAAGAACATTTGTAAAATTATAAAACGATTACTTAATTTCAAAAACACAAATTGACGATATGTCCCTACCACATTTAGGGGAGGGCGCCTACATTTGATATACGTACGCTACGTCTGCATAAACGTAACGCCTAAAAATCTGCTGTGGATTTAAAAACGCAGATTACAAAGCAGATTGCTTTGTAACACTCGTTTCAAATAAAGACTTCTGTTAAGTAACAGATGGCGCTGTAGATATAGATGCAGGTACTAAAGATAATAAACACGCATCCTTATTTGTGGTACAATTTATTTTCTTGGTAACCAGTTGGCTTGCCTATTACGGTCTTAATGATTTGTTTATGATTTGTTTACTTTTCTAAAGAAGTACGCTATGATGGTAGGCACAAATATAGATCCTTGAAAAATAATTTACGATTTAAAGGAAACCTTTCTGTAAAATTGTAAAATCTTAGAATGTTGGAAAAACCCAACTATACTGCATTAAAGCATTAAGGCATAACCATTTTTAATGGCAAAAGAATATTCCCTTTATGTAGAAAGTATTTCCAGGAAAGCACCGCTTAATTCGTTATCAAGCCACTTGGATGTCTCACTTATAATACGAAATACAAAATAAAAAATAAAAAGAAAAATACAAAAAGACGATGAAGATGGATGACGTAATTTTAATGCACAATTTCATATTCAATTGGAAATGCAAGTGTTTATTAGTTTTTAATTAATTGATAGAGGAACGAACATTGACATGATAATTTCGATTCAAATGAAAACAACAACAAAACAAAACAAAAACACTCATCGTTCTCAGGCAGGCTTTAACAACTGATTACAATTATGTAAGCGGTGTTATAAATATAAAGAAAGAAAATAAAAAATAAAATGCAAGCTTAAGCTTAAGAATATTGAAACATTAAAAATCGCAAGCATAACTTGATCTGATCAGAACTGCAGTTAGCTAAAGCATTGGCATTGGCAAATCAATTCAAGAGCCTTCAAATGTAAAACCGTGATAACGCCGGCAGCATAATGCATTTAAAAATAGATTCTGATTAAAGATTGCTTGACAAGAAGACTTAGAATCGTTTATACAACTAAATTTCATCATCAGTTTGTAAATTATTTTAAATTTTTTTTTAGAAAAGGTTTTTTGAAACGGTTCAGAAAAACACTTCACTCCATCCGACCTTCTTACTATTTACAGGACCTTTATCCGACTCGAATGGAGTACAACTCTCATGTAAGGGCCGGTGCTTCAAATTCTATTTTGAAGCTTCTCGACCGCGTACAGGAGAGGGCGAAGGTGCTTATTAATGATGACAGTAGGGTATCCAACTATAGTCGCCGTGGTCTAGTAGGTAGTGTGTTGGCTTATTAGACGAAAGGCCCGGGTTCGTATCCCAGGTCAGACATCAAAACGAAAAATATTTCTTCGGCGACTTCCCCTCAGCAGATTCCTGGCAAAGACTCGGAGAGTAAAAATTGCCATGAAAAGCTTCTCAAAAATCTGTCGTTCGGAGTCGACTTTAAACTGTAGGTCCCGCCACTCATATATAAAATTAACGCACACAACATAAGTGGTGTGAGAAGCTAGGTCGTAATCCTGACTGAAGGGTTGTAATGGCCAATTATGTATGTAGGGTATCCAATTCTATTGATTCATTGGAGCATCGTCGCAATATAGCGTGTGTTTCATTGTTCTATCGGTACTATAATGGTAGGTGTTCTCGAGAGATAAGGGGCTTGGTTCCCGATAATCACATATTTTTACGTGGTACTCGAGCTTCTCACAGAGCACATCCTTTGGTGGTTGATTGTCCATTGAACCGCACAAGGCATTACAGGGAGAATTCATTTTTTGCCCGCACTGCTCGATTGTGGAATGATTTTCCTGTGAAGGTTTTTCCCATCAATCACGATATTGGTGAGTTTAAATCAAATGTCCACAAACACTACTCCCTCTTTCCACCTTCCTATAACCTATTTTCCTAAACCTGCACAATGCACTGCATGAATAGGGGCCATCCCCTGAGTGTTGGTTTTTATTAAAACAAAAAAAAAATACTTTAAAGAAAAAAAACTACAGAATATTTTCTCAAATTTCTTTTTTTATTTAAAAGTACAATCCTTCCGGTTAATAATGGAAAATAATTTCATTCAAATGGCTGCCTCGGCTGGTCATATAGTAACCTACACGATCGTTTCAATTTTTAAGCACATTATCGTTTGTGTGCAGCTGTATTTCACCAATGGCTTCACGCATATTGTCCTTTAAAACGTCAATTGTCACTGGCTTGTCGGCGTAAAACTTATCTTTAACGGCCGCCCACAAATAATAGTCCAACGGTGTCAAATTACAGCTCCGAGATGGCCAAACGACATCGGCACTGCGGCTGATAGTGCGTTTTACAAAAACAGGGCGCAAAACATCGAGTGTAGCTTCGGCTATGTGGCACGTAGCGCCGTCCTATTGAAACCAAATGTTGCCAATATCCTTCTCTTCAATTTTTGTGAACAAAAATTCGTTCAATATGTCCCGATAACGATCGCCATTGACTGTAACGACCACTCCTTGCATATTTTCGAAGAAAAATGGCCAAACGACATTAGCTCTGCGGCTGATAATGCGATCTTCAAAAACAGGGCGCAAAACATCGAGTGTAGCTTCGGCTGTGTGGCACGTAGCGGCGTCCCGTTTAAAACCAAATGTTGCCAATATCCACCTCCTCTTCAATGAACAAAATATGGCCCGGTTACGATCGCCATTGACTGTAAAGGCCAGTCCTTACTCATTTTCGAAGAAAAATGTCTCAATTATGCCCCTGGGCCAAAATCCGCACCAAATAGTGACTCGTTTTGAGTGCTTTGGCTTTTCAATGTATGCGTACGGGTTTTCAGTGTCCCAAATACGACAATTTTTCTTGTTTACATACCCGCCAAGATCAAAATGAGTTTCATCTGAAAAGATGATTTTTTTTTTTGCCAAAATCGGCATCTTCTGTAAAACGATCGCAGGCCCACTTGGCGAAGCGAAAATGCATTGGATGGTCAAATATTCGTTCATCGGAAAGATAAAACTAATTATCTATAAAATCAGACATGAGCTAAGTGTTGCCATTCACGAAATAAGCACTAGTTGGAAAAAAAACGCTAGATGGCGGACCCGCTACAATTAAAAACGAAATTCGTGTAGCCAATTTTCAATTGTAAACAGAACATAGCGGAGATCTTTTTAAAAAACAAAATATTTAAACAAACAATAAATATTTACATATTTATGTATGCGAATATGCGTTTAAAAAAAAATGCCGCATGATTGTAGAAATAATAACCAAAATTTCCAAAGACATCTTCTTCAACTTGAACGCAATTATTGCTTGCGTAAACAAAGGACCTGTATGGTGGGCATCATCATCAAAACGATTTCCGTTTTTATTGTGTAATTTGAGTATAAAAATAGTTTCTTACATAGACTTTGAAAATTTATATTTGATCGATTATTAATTGAAATATAATCTAAACAAATAATAATTGCAAATATTGTTGTTATTGTTTTCTGTTATTTTTTTTTTTTTTAATAATATTGAAAACAATAACAAATTTTGAAAAACACTTTCACGTTTTTAAAAATATTTTTGTTTACACAAGCTTTACGTTTAATTACTATTCTTTACACTGAAAAAAAAAATGATAATAAAATCAAACCTATTTCTCTTCTATAAAGTTCTAAAATTGAAGCTTTAAAAATACTTCCTTGTCTTGTCTTATTGTTGTCTATTTTATCCTTTTATATGTTCATACCGGCGCGTACCACCGGTGGCCCGCACTAGACTGTCTCATCGGGCGACATGTACCGCCGGTGGTACGCAATTGATCATGATATTAGACGATATATAATACCAAACCAAATATTTATCTTTAACACTTCGACTGCCGATAAAAATACCTGAGAGTCACGTCATAATAGAGCATTAAAGCACATCCAAAAAGCATTAAGCACATCCGCCAGTTTCCAACAAGCATGCATTAAAGCCCCGGGGTGAAAGCGTTAAACAGATTGTAGGGCCATTTGTGTTTTTTTTATCTATCATTCACCATGAATTCATCAACTTCCTGAGATGCTCGTAGACCAATTAAAGTTCGCATACACAGAATTTCCGCTGCGACAGAATTTCCACTGTGCCTACATTAAGGTTTTGAAGCTTCAAATTGGTCAAAAGAGCCTCTTTAGCTAAAAACAAGTGGCACAAACTATATTTATGGCAGTGAATAACGTTGTATTTTGATAAAAAAAAAATTCCCTATGCACAGACATACAGTGAGCGTCAAAAGAAAGTGTACATTAAAAACTATATACAGTATCGGACAAAATATTTGCAACTAGCATTCATAATACAAGATTTGGTTCGTAAATTAGAATCTTCCCGGTATTTAAACTTGGTTTTGTGAGTTCAAGTTTCTTATTATGTCAGCAATAACTTAATACATTTTTTAGGTTCAGTTTTAGCTAAGTGCTATTTTTGCAGTATAGTATGTGAATCCACCTATTATTTTCATCGGCCTCGAAAAACTGACAAAAGAACCGATGCGTTAATTGTAAGAGAGATTAAAAAGTTTCCGTTTAAATCGGCTCCAATATTGGTTAAAGAATTAAATATTCCAGTAAGCGCAAGAACTATTTCTCGACGTCTTATTGGCGCTGATTTGTTAGCTTATCGGCCAGCTAAGAAGCCTGTCATATCTAAGCGTAATCAATTGAGACGATTACAATTTGCTTAAGAACACATTATTCAATATTATCGCTAGTGATGGCATAACTCGTGTTAGACGACCAAAAGGAAAACGAGTACAAAAATAATTTTGGGTAAAGACCGTCAAACATGGAGGCGGTCATGTCATGGCGTGGGGATGCTTTTCTGCCAATGGAGTGGGCCCACTTCATCGAATTCAGGGAATAATGGCTAAATGGTCCTACAAAAACATCCTTGAGCAGGTTATGTTGCCATATGCTGAGTGCGAAAAGCCTTTACGATGGACGTTTCAACAAGACAACGACCCGAAACACACTTCGAAGGTAGTAAAAACTTGGTTTAGGGAAAAAAATATTAATGTAATGGACTAGCCACCTCAATCATCGAACCTGAACCCAATAGAAAATCTCTGGTCAATTGTAAAACAGCGGATAGATCGCAATAACCTCCGAAATTCTGACGAGTTTTTAATCGGATTAAAAATGCGTGGTATGCTATTCCACAGGCTACTATTAATCATTTAATAGGGTCGATACCACGAAGATGCAAAACCGTAATAGATAGTAAGGGTTACGCTACGAAATATTAAGCAAACAAATACTTTACCGGGGAATATTTTTAAGTTGCAATTGTTTTGTCTTACAGAAGAAATGACTTTTTATTTTAAGTTTTAAAAATGCCTATCTTTAGAAGAAATTAAAATAATTTTTATTTAATATCGCAGATGAGGTTCCTTTTGTTTTGTAAGTAATAAAAAAAATTGAATTGGATTACCCCGTGTGTTTTATTTAAACTAGTTATAAAATCTCTATGCTAGTTGCAAATGTTTTGTCCGATACTGTACATTAATAAATTACCGTTATTTTTATTTTAAAATTGTTTCATTGTCAGTTTTTAATATTGAACCAAAAAAAATTACAAAAAAATTTCAAAACATTGTCAAATTTTTTCGCACACTCTCCTTAAATTGTAAAAGTTAAGTTTGGTGATATTTAGAATTTTATTTTTCTGTTACAGTTTCTTTCTCTCTGTATGTATGTCGGTAAGACAATTACTTGCGTAGAAATTGAACGAGTAAAGCAGGCATTAACCAATTCATTCACTATTCGTTAACTATTCGAATACCTGATTCTCTTCATTGATCATTACAACCTTTCTCACATCAACCATGTTGGATGTCATAATTTTATGATATAAGTTGGCAGGACATTCTGTTTACAGTCGACTACAAACGACAGATTAAGGAAACTTTTCATGGCAATTTTATTTATTCTCAGAGTTTTTGCCAAAATACTGCTGAGATGAACTCGCTGAACGGAATATTTTTCATATTTCGTTTTGCTCGAAAAGTCTGATCTGGGGGTCTGAACCGTGGCCTCACATCCAATAAGCCAATGCACAACCAAGCAGACTACGGCTACTTCATTCAGGCGACTTTACGTTCGTTGCATTATCACATTAATTTTCCAATTTAATTTTCCATTTTAATTTTTGGGGTCGCCGTGGTCTAGTAGGTAGTGTGCTGGCTTATTAGACGCAAAGCCAGGGTTCAAGTCCCAGTCCAGACATCAAAAATAAAAAAATGCAAAAAAAGTATTTTTTCGGCGATTTCTTCTCTTTCTCTTCTTGTTTCTCAAAAATCTGTCGTTCGGAGGCGACTTTAAACTGTAGGTCCCGCCACTTCTGTGTAAAATTAACACACACAACATAAGTGATGTGAGAAACTGGGAGCTTCTTGGGGACGATTGCTGTAGACTGTGTAGTGGTGAAGGTATAGCACTGGCCATTTCATAGTCACCAGCAGCAACTCGTTTCCTTACCGTTCGCATCTTCCCTTTTTCCACCTTTCCTAAACCTGCACAATACATTGCATGAGTAGGGGTCATCTCCTGAGTGCAGGTTTAAAAAAAACCGAAGCATAGATTTTACATTGTTTTATGAAGTATTTGAGTTGAATTCTTCAACTGGCAAAATCCGCATTTCGAAAAGGTTCATGAATCGTGTTGCAAGTCGCCGATTGTAAAAAAAGTTTTTGAATTCCCCTACTTTGTTGAATATGAACTTAGAACAGTTGCTGGTGTTACCATGATATGATGTATTCCATTTTATTTCCATCTTAAAAGAGTATTTATTACCTCCAATAAAGCATTTACAGACCAACCTTGATCTCTTCCCCGAAGAGAGAATAACATCAATAACGAATTGAACGAAAAAAAATCAAAAATCGACTCACAAGATCATTAAAAGTTTCTTAGCAATACACTGAATGCATGTTTACTACAGCCAATGCAATATGGCAACCCTATCATAACAGAACCTGATATAAATTAAAGAAACTGAAACTAAAGCAAAGAAGCAATATAAAAAAATGGGACATCCTTATGAAATAATATCTGATATGCTGAAAAATCATTACGAAATTAAAAAAGAAAGCATTTTTTTCAGTGTACATGCAACACGTTATATTTATTTTTCTCAACTTACGCACCCTGACCTAATAAAAATTTATAAATTTCATGTATTGCTGTGCGGTTGCTTCAACGCTATACAGAAGCACAATAACACAAGAGCAGCAAAGTAAAAGAAATTTATACATACACTCAACAGAAATTACGCATTTGATTGATTAATTTTAAATCGATTAAAGCTACAACAACAACAACAATAACTCTAACAAATAAAAATGACTATAAGCCTGAACTTTTTTTTTTCTGGTACATACGTTGTGTTGCTAAAAATCTTATTGAAAATTTTTAGTATTTATTTACAATTTCTTTTTGTTGTTGTTGTTGTTATCGTTTTTGTTTCGTTACTTTTTCAATATTCTATTGTGTCGTCCGTCTGTCTAACACTGATAAGTGATTGTAAATTCTAAATGAAAATGATCGTGTGCCGTAATAATAAATAGCAAATCGGCATTAAACGAAACACGAGCAAGTTTGTAAAAAACCGAAAACAGAAGAAGAAAAAAAAAGTCAATTCGACTTTAATACCAAGTGTATGTATGTGTGCATGTCTTTCAAGATTTCAGAGTCTAATTAACGTTTTATCGCCACTATAGTTAGTTGTTGTCGTTCTCTAAGCACAAAAGAGAGGAGAGGCGGCACACAGACTGTGTGATTGTAGAAAGAAAAAGCATGAATAATAATTAATTGCGTCGCAAAAATTTAGTTTTGTTGTAAGTACATTCATACATACATACATATTTGAAGTTTATTATTTACACATGTATTGACATACAACTCGTATATGTTTGTGTATTTCTTTTATTCTTTCTTCATACATAGTTTAAGATTTACTTCCAGTGCGTACATGCATGCATATTCTGTCTTGTTTTTTTTTCCTTTTGTTTTGTTTCTTCTTCTTCTATTCTCACATTCCTTTAGAGATTTTAGTATTGAATCCTATTGTAGCGTATGTATGTATGTTTGTATAGAAAACATTTTGTGTGTTAAGGCAAAACTATAATTAGGTCCATAAAGTTCACATAAATTGTAATTCTGCAATGACAGAACCGCCTCAAACTGGTTTAACTCACACGCATTTTAATTGTATTTGATAAATACAATGATTGTGTTTGGTTTGTGCTTAGGCCTGCCTGTCCGCCTGCCTATCAGCTTATATGTATGTAAGCCCATTTCAATGCAGTGCACTATGAGTGCATTTTCTAAATATTTAATGAGAATTTTAATTTCTTTATATTTTGGTATTAAAATCTGTCTGTTTTAAGTCAATTAATTTCAAAATTTGTTTATATTTTATTATCAATTTTAATTGAACTTTTATCAAATTCAATTAATTACAAAATTGATTGATTTTATTAATTAATACAATTAGAAAATGATTAAATTGATTAATCGAAAAAGCATTTCAAACAACACTTTCTGGCTGTTTAATTAGCCTACAATCGATCTGAACAGCGTAAAATTTCTCTTAATGTCATAAATAGTCTGGCAGGTAGTGTGCGGGCTTATTAGACGTAAAGGCCGGGTTCGTATCCCAGGTCAAAAAAAAAATATTTCTCCGGCGACTACTTCTCAGCAGATTTTTGGCAAAAACTTTGAGAGTAAATAAAATTGCCATGAAAAGCTTCTCAAAAATCTCTAGTTCGGAGTTGACTTTAGTAAACTGTAGGTCCCATCACTCATGTATAAAGTTAACGCACACAACATAAACGGTGTGAGAAGCTAGATCGTAATCCTGGCTGAAGGGCTGTAATGACAAATTATGTATGTATGCAACAGAGATCAGCAATGAATCGATTTTCCGCTACTCATAAATACTCATGCAATTTTGAGTATGTATGAGTGTATCAACAGAATTGGAATTCAACTACTCTGATTTATTCGTACTCGCTACAACATTGATTTATAAGTACAGCAGGTTACAATGAGTATGAGTACAACGTTGACATCAAACTCGCAACATTCGAAATATCTTTGATTCATAAGCCTACTCATTCTGATTCATAAATTTAGAAAAATACTTATTATACTTATAATTGATTCGAGTGATTTGAATCATTCATCATAATTTACAACCTTTGTTGTTGCGTATACAAACAAAGAAGAAAGGAAAGATAAAGACAAGCAAGCAAAGCAAACACACAATCTTCTTGCGAGTATTGCAGTGCTCGCATGCGAATCATAGTTATTTTGTGTTTTCGTGTAAATGTTACAGCCGAAACAAGTCCGAGGTTGCCATTAGTTTGACTACAACGTTGATATCAAACTCATAACATAATATGTTTGATTCATAAGCCCACGAATTTAGATTCAGAAATTTAGAAAATTACTTATAATACTCATAAGTGATTCGCGTCCCTCGAATCATTCTTCAAAATCTACAGTCTCAGTTGTTCTTGTATTTACAAAAAGAGAAAAAGGAAAATACAAAGGCAGCAAGCTAAGCAAACACGCAACCTTCTAGAGAGTGTTGTGGTGTTCGTACCCGAATCATACTTATTATGTGCTTCGTGTAAATGTTAAATCGAGACGAGTTGAAATTAATAGCATTATGCGTATTGTTATGTATGAGAACGACGAGTACTTCCAACTTTGAATATGAGTAGTATGAGTATCATATTATAAATAAGTATGAATGCGTATAAGTATCAGAAATTATAAGTATGACTCGAATCTACTTATCATTTTAAATACTCATTGCTGATCTCTGGTATGCACCTGCATATTATCTATGCCTTAGCACTTGATCACCAAGGAATGTTAATATCAGTAATGGAAAAATGTATGTCTTAAGGCGTAGGCCTTCTTACCGTTATACTCAGTACTAGAGTATATTAAATTCTAGATCACATATTTTTTTTTTATAAAACCAGCACTCAGGGAATGACCCCTACTCATGCAGTGCATTGTGCAGGTTTAGGAAAGGTGGAAAGAGGGAAGATGTGAACGGTAGGGAAACGAACTGCTGCTGGTGACTATAAAATGGCCAGTGCTATACCTTCACCATTAGACAGTCTTCAGCAATCGTCCTAAAGAAGGCCGCAGTTTCTCACACCACTTATGTTGTGTGGATTTAATATTGTACATGTACTTTTATTAAATCAATATTCTATTTATTGCAGACATATAATATACGAAAATTTATTTGACAGCTGTTAAACAAAATAGCTGATTGTTTCAATAACATTGCTTTTAATTTAATCGCGAAAATTAATGCGAAAATTTTTTTTTAGAGAAAATGGAAAGCAATTTAACTTTGGAAAAGGTATTGCTAATGATTAACCGAAACGCCGAGCTGTTGCGGTTAATAGGGACTACTTGTGACTCCAAAGTGGCTTTCCTCAGAAGGATGAGAGATAAAAATTTGATAATATTGGATAGCTAGCAGAAAAGAAAGTTTTTGCTTATGGCACTATCGTCGTTTACATTTGAGTTGTCAAATATCAATAGAAAGTGTTCGGAAAAATGTAATATACTCACTGAACGTACTTATGACAGTGTTGTATTTGAAGTTTTAATCAATATTATAACAATTTATGAATTTATTGAGCAATAATTAATTGAAATTTTATATGAAATATTGAGATAAATAATGCCGTTTATTGCGATTTTCTCAATATAAGTGCATGTCTGAACATAGTATTACGAAGGACTTGACACATATCACTGATATTGTAGACCCTTTAGAATACTTCAACAATATTAAAAAAACGGAATAAATTTAATTTACATTTGAAAAAAAGAAAACACAAACTTGAAAGAGTGTGTATTTAAAATACAATTTATTTGATTAGCAAATTTTGATGGACCTTCAGTTTAGTTTAGTATTTTAGAGTACATCGACCTTTTTTTTCCATCACAAATGATTTATTATACATAAGCCCTTGAAATAACACTCAATTAATGGAAAATGAAAACAAAACTAAAACAAATACTCTGTCTTACGTACATTTTAGAATGGCAAAGGATCATTCTATTATTCTGTAGATTGCAGGTAATTGTTACAAATATTCCGGTCCATATAATTAGAGCTAACAAAACCTTAAGCGTGCATGTCAAAAACGCTTCTTTACATGGTAACTGTGAGTTACCAGCAGTACATTGATTGACTCTGTAAACAGTATTTCCAGTATAATTTGTAAAAGTAAATTTCATTTGACTTGTTTACCTAAAAAAAACAAAAAAAAATCTTGAAATTGTTTAATAATCATCGCACTACCCTTGTAATATATCCATATAATCGCAAATGTTTTATAAGTTTTTGTTTTCGCCTACATATTTCTTTATCTAATAAATTTATAAACAAATATTAATATTTACATAATTTAAATACAAGTAAATATAATAAAGAAAATATATAATTTTAAATTCTATGCCATAAAGTTAATAATAAAATCGGAGATTATTTTTATTCATACCACCATGACGACTACCTTAAAGTGTTTAACCCAGAAAATTTCAGAAAAAATTTTTTTTTTTTGTAAAACCAACCGCAGAATGTTGTGTACGCGAGTTCATTAAACAAGCCCTAGAAAGGCTTATTATTTATTCAAAAATATATATATTTACACTCGAGGAAAAATCATCATATATATTATTTCTAAAGTACTTTTTTTGTCGGTTGCAAATATCTCCCATACCACCGCATCAAATTTAATGAATGATATCTCATTTTAAAGCTTATATCTAAAACTAATGACGAAAAATAATTAGAAATTGAAAAAATTAATATTTTCATTAATAAAAATTATATTTTATATAGAACTGCATAATAATTTTGTTGTCATTATGATTATATGTTTTTGTTCAAGTGTGGTGATACATAATATAGTATGTATTAAAATCCATTCTGGCAATACCGCTATTTACTATAATGCTGTTTATTACTAAGTCATATTAAGTTGTAAAAAGCTGTTTTGGCAACACTTTGCAGCAGTTGTTAGATCAAGTGCGATAAACAAGGTCGCTTAATTGTAATGCTATTCCACAAAATAATATATAAAGTTGTAAAATCCATTTTGGTAATGTTAGTAATATAGTGTCAGCTGATATTTAACATTTAAAAAGGTTTTAAGATATATAAAAATAACGTGCATTTGAAAAGATAAATGCAATTATAATGTTAATCAGAAATCTTTATGCTAAACAGAGGTTAATAAATGCTACCAGACTAATCGTAACAAACTTGGGAGAGCACATCATATCAGCAAAAATTATTCATACCGACAAAACTGTACTCATACCCCGAATCAATCTTACACCTTCGGATCCAACTGTGCCTTTTCGAATGACACGAAAACAATTCCCTGTGAAAGTTGCTTTTGCTATGACGATAAACAAAGCACAAGGTCAAACCCTTCAAAAGGTAGGATTGTATTTACCAGAACCGGTCTTTTCACATGGGCTGTTGTACGTGGCTTTTTCTCGAGTGCGTACGTTTAAAGATATTTTTGTTTGTATTAAGGTTTCGTACGGGCAAAAAGTTAACGATGATCGTGTCATTACCTCTAACATTGTATTCAAAGAAGTATTATAAAGGCATTTAAACATACTCGTATGTATGCATGTATGTAAATATGTATGATGATATTATGATTTCTAATATTTTTATACTTTTAATAAAATTTCTATTAATTATTTTCATTTTAAGTTATAAAAATGACAACTAACGGTGCGAAATATTCGCACGGGTCATCTATTTTCAATTATTTTGAAAGCTTTGAGTGGCGGCACCTACAGTTTTAAAGTTTTCATGACAATTTTATTTACTGTCAGACTTTATGACAGAAATCTGCTGAGATTAAATCCATCATATTTCATTTTGTTCGAGATGTCTAAGCTGAGGTTTTGAATCTATTTTATTATAAGAAGAGGTCTTAAACCACCTAGGACAACGATTAGAATTTTCATTAACATATGCCAATGATACTGATAGTATAGGTCAGTCACGTCAAAATATGACTGACACTTTTGCTATGGGTCTAGGGCGACAAATTCTTGATAAACAGAGAATTTATCTATTTTGGTACCGCTAATCAAGCTGATTAAATCCCTGATGAAATCTTTTTTTTTTCATATTTCGTTTTGTTCGAGATGTCTAAGCTGAGGTTTTGAATGTTGTCCTTTTCAACATTTTATTATACTATGTTCAGACATGCACTTATATTGAGTAAATTCTAATAAATGACATTATTGATCTCAATTTTCCATATAAAATGTCAATTAATTATTGCTCAATAAATTCATAAATTATTATAATATTGATTAAAACTTGAAATGCAGCACTTTCATAAGTACGTTGAGTAAGCATTTTTGCAATTTTCCGAACACTTTCAACTACAAAACAAAAAAACAACGAACAAAACAAAAACAATGTTATTGTTGAGACAACCAGCTGTCAAATAAATATTGAAAAGCAGCTAAACTGCATAAATTGTTATGTCTGAACACTTAAAATATTGTAATCAATAAACCGAATATTGACTTAATAAAAGTGCATGTCTGAACATAGTATTAGGCCCCTTATCACAACAATTATAATTTTCAATAACATAAGCCAACGATACTGATAGTATGAGTCGGTCACGACGAAAGTCTACGGCGACAAAAACTTGATAAACGAAGAATTTATTTATTTTGGTACCGCTAATCAAGCTGATTAAATGCAAGGCTGTCTATAAAAAGCCTAATACTATGTACAGACATGCACTTTTATTAAATCAATATTCGGTTTATTAAGAACAATATTTTTTGCGTTCAGACATAATTTGACAGCTGGTAAACAAAACAGCTGATTGCTTCAACAACATTGCTTTTAATTTAATCTCGAAAATTAGTGCCAAAAAAAAATTTTAAAAAAAAGTCAAACAATTTAATATTGGAAAAGGTATTGCTAATGATTAATCAAAACGTCGAGCTGTTGCGGTTAATAGAGACTACTTGTGACTCCAAAAGTGGCTTTCCTCAGAAGGTTGGGAAAGAAAAATTTAATAATATTGGATAGGTTGCAGAAAAACAAGCTTTTGCTTATGACACTGTCGTTGTTTACATTTGAGTTGTCAAATATCAATAGAAAGTGTTCGGAAAAATGTAATATGCTCACTGCACGAACTTATGACAGTGTTGTATTTAAAGTTTTATTCCATATTATAACAATTTATGAATTTATTAATCAATAATTAAATGAAATTTTATATGCAATATTGAGATCAATAAATCATATAATATTAAATATTAAATACCTATGTACCAAGACTGTAGCACTAGCTATGCTGTTATACACTGAGCGCCAAAAGTGTACAGTCCAACATAATAAAAAAAAATATTTGCTTATAATCACAGATAATAGAGGTAATCATGGTTAAACGATGCAGAAAAATTCAAGTCGAAATTTTCTTTTTCCATCTGGGATAATTGATGTTGCCGAATAATCGAATCACGGATAATTAAGGTCCTACTGTAAATAGAAAGCTCTCTATAAGAAGTCGAAAATGGTTTTGTACAAAACTCCAGCATTAGCAGTGCTGTTCTAAGTCGCAGAGTTTTTGTTAGTGTAACTGTTCTTGGTAATTTCTTCTCGAAAACTTCGTAGAGTATATGGATTCATCTGTTTTGCCAAAGAGTACAGGCATCAAATGTTTGAAGGGCTTTATGATGACTTAAATGCACATAGTTGGATTCACTACATAGACTACGAAGACTAGGCTATATATTTCAATGATGTAGCTAAGACAAAGGTTAACAATAATCATTCAAAGCTCGATATAAGAAATTGGACAACGTATTATACTTGAGTCTAAAAGGCAAGAGGCTCTCTTTCAAAATTCTCAAAAAGTGTTCTAATTTTACGAGTCCTTTTATTACATACATAATTGGCCATTACCAAGAACGATAGACTAAAGATTACACCATCATGCACACAAAATTAAAACTTTCTGCGAATGTTGAATCAATGACGTCACTAAAATTGTTTTCATTGTTTTCCTATTGGCTAATGATAATGTAAGTTATATTGCAGTGTTGCCAACTACTTTCACATAGTGCATACACTTTTCAGAAGAAATGTTAATTATCACATATGAAAAAGACTTGGAAACCTTTAAAATAGCCCCAACAACGTCATCTAACGGGAAATCATGCGCAAGGCGTAATCTTTAGTTTATCATTCTTGGGTCATTACAACCCTTCAGTTAGGATTACAACCTAGCTTCTCAGATCACTTATGTTGTGTGCGTTAATTTTTACATTTTTTACAATTTACATGAAGCACAAAATAATTATGATTCGCGTACGAGCACTGCAATACTCACAAGAAGATTGGGTGTATGCTTTGCTTGTTGTCTTTGACTTTCCTTTCTTTTTTGTTTGTATACACAACAACAACAAAGGTTGTAAATTTTGATGAATGATTCGAATCACTCGAATCATTTATAAGTATTCTAAATATTTTTCTAAATTTATGAATCAGAATGAGTAGGCTTATGAATCAAACATATTTCGAATGTTGTGAGTTTGATGTCAACGTTGTACTCATACTCATTGTAACCTGCTGTACTTATAAATCAATGTTGTAGAGAGTATGAATATCAGTAGTTGAATTTCAATTCTGTTGATACACTCATACATACTCAAAATTGCATGAGTACTTATGAGTAGCGGAAAAACGATTCATTGCTGATCTCTGGTGCATACATACATACATAATTGGTCATTACAATCCTTCAGTCAGGATTAGGACCTAGCTTCTCATATCACTTTTGTTGTGTGGGTTAATTTTTAAACATGTGTGGTGGGAGCTATAGTTTAAGATCGATCCTGAACGATAGATTTTTGAAAAGCTTTTCATGGCAATTTTATTTACTGCTGAGAATAAGTCTCCGAAGAAATCATTTTTTCATATTTTCGTTTTGATGTCTGACCTGGAGTTTGAACTCGGGCCTTCAGTCTAATAAGCCAACACACTACCTACTAGACTACGGCCACTTCAGTCCTTTTATTAGGTTTTTTTTTATTATTTTTTTAAAGAATTTTAAATATTCTTAAGCACATGAATTCGGAGTCCAGAAATGAAGGAAATTTCAAAAAGAAACTCAAATTTGAAAGACAATGTATTTGATAATACTGTACAGGAAGCCTTAAATATTTTTACAATGTTTTTTTTACAAAGTTTTACCACAATCAAGGTCTCAATATATATTTTTTTTAACAGAAAACTATTGCGTGTAATTGGTAAAAATTTAATTTTGCAAAACGTGATTATGTTTTTTAATTCTTTGTTTTTTTTTTTTTAATTTTTGATAACAAATTTATTAGACTGGTTTGGGTTGTTAGAAGTAATGAGCTGATAAAAGATTTTTTTTTTATAATTTTAAATTTGTAAACCTTTGTGAGAAGGCCTTGAGCTTGAAATTTTTTAAATAAAAGGTTAATAAACTTTATTAAAAACACTATTTTTTCTAAATTAACTTAAGATATTGTATGTTTTAATACAAACACTTAGAATCTTAGAAAAAAAATTTTAAAAAAGATTTTAAATTTTATGAAAGTCTCTTCAATTTTTTTTTTCGTTTTTGGTCGTGTATTGTTATAAAAATTTTTATTACAACATTTTTCGAAAATTGTGTAAATCATTCTATTTTTAAATGTTAAAATAAACATTTGGTTTTTTGTACACTGGCGGTATAGTGTATGAAACGATACATTGGACTTTTGACCTTTTGAAAAAGGGCCAGTAGTAGTAGCTAGAAAAGGGACACACCATATTACAAACATAAAATTAAAAACAGATTTTTTTATATTCTTTTTTTTGAAATGGAAACGCCTAAACACAAATATAAACATAAAATTCATAATTAGTGTGGAGGAGGATGTAAAAAAAATAATACCAGAGCCAACAGCATACAGCTAAGGCACTACAATGTATGTACAGTGAGAGTCAGAAGTAACTATACACTAAGGATAAAGTACTAACAATCAGTAGACTTAACATTTACGACTTAGGGACAGTGTCTGCAAAAAATTTTACAATATCGGGTCCACCGTTAAACGTTTTTTTTTCTACATATATTCAAGGCCTCCGTTCTCTCTGTGCTTCTTTAAAGTTGTACGATTTAGTTTGATATCGGATTCACCATCTAACGGTTTTTTTTCAACTAGTGCTTATTTCGAGAATGGTAACACTTAGCTCATGTCTGATTTGACAGATAATTAATTTTATCCTTCCTCTGAAAGAATATTTGACCAATACAATGTGTTTTCGTTTCACTAAGTGGGCCTCCGATCGACTTACAGAAAATGCAAATTTTGAACAAAAAAAAACATCTTTCAGATGAAATTCATTTTTTTTATAAAACCAGCACTCAGGGGATGACCCTACTCATGCAGTGCATTGTGCAGGTTTTAGGAAAGGTGGAAAGAGGGAAGATGCGAACGGTAAGGAAACGATCTTGGCAGGTATTTAAAAAAGCAAAATTGTCGCATTTGGGACACAGAAAACCCGCACGCATACATTGAAAAGTCGACGCACTCGAAACGAGTCACTGTTTTGTGCGGATTTTGGTCCAGAGGCATAATTGGGCCATTTTTCTTCGAAAATAAGCAAGGAGTGGCTGTTGCAGTCAATGGCCAACGTTGTCGGGCCATGTTGAAAGAATTTTTATTCGCAAAAATTAAAGAGGAGGATATTGGCAACATTTGATTTCAACAGAACGGCGCTACATGCCACACAGCCGAAGCAACACCCGATATTTTGCGCCCTGTTTTTGTAGATCGCATTATCAGAGCTGATGTCGTATGGCCTCCTCGGAGCTGCGATTTGACACCGTTGGACTATTCTTTATGTGGTGCCGTCAAAGATAAGTGTTACGCCGACAAGCCAGAGGCAATTGATGCTTTAAAGGTCAATATTCGTGAAGCCATTGGTGAAATACAAAAAAAATTGTTCCGATCGTTTAGGCTACTGTATGGCCAGCCGAGCCAGCCATTTAAATGAAATTATTTTCCATTATTAACCGGAAGGATTGAACTTTCAAATAAAAATAAGAAATTTTAGAAAATATTCAGTAGTTTCGATCAGTAGTTTCACCATGTAAGCAGACCTATCCATCAAGAATTCATTCCAAAATGTACTTTAAAGACAATCAAACATGGTAGTGGTATCATCATGGTATGAGAGACATTCTCTCGTTATGGTATCAGTTCTCTATATCGGCTAATTGAACTGAAATTTTGCAAAATGCAATGCTGCTGAATGCCGAAGAAAATAGGACACTTAAGTGGATCTTCCAGCAGGATGATAAGCCAAATCATACGGCAAAGTACACAAAGAAGTGGGGTCGCCGTGGTCTAGTAGGTAGTATGCTGGCTTATTAGACGTAAAGCCAGGGTTCCAGTCCCAGGCCAGACATCAAAAATAAAAAAAAGTATTTTTTCGGCGATTTCTTTTCTTTCTCTTCTTAAAAAGTTTCTCAAATAAATCTGTCGTTCGGAGACGACTTTAAACTGTAGGTCCCGCCACTTCTGTATAAAATTAACACACACAACATTAGTGGTGTGAGAAACTGCGGGCTTTTTGGGGACGATTGCTGTAGGCTGTCTAATGGTGAAGGTATAGCACTGGTCATCCCCTGAGTGCAGATTTAATGAAAAACAAAAAATTTTGTGGAACGAAGTTAAAAGGGCAATCAGGGGAAAGTGTCCAACAAATTTTGACAGGATGCGTGGAATGCAATACCGGTACATGTTTGTTAAAATTTGGTCAACTCAATGCCTAGAAGATGTGATGCTATTCTGGATAACAGAGTATCCGCAACAAAGTACTATTATGCTGTCACTAAGGCTTTATGCAACAATATTCCGTATAAATATCTATTTAGTTTTACCTAAGTTAGACGTAAAAGCCAGGGTTTGAGTCCCAGGCCAGACATCAAAACGAAATACAAAAAGTATTTTTTCGGCGATTTTCTCTCAGCAGATTTCTGGCAAAAACTCTGAGAGTAAAAAATAAAATTGGCATGAAAAGTTTCTCATAAAATCTGTCGTTCGGAGTCGACTTTAAACTGTAGGTCCCGCCACTCATGTATAAAATTAACGCACACAACATAAGTGGTGTGAGAAGCTAGGTCGTAATCCTGACTGAAGGGTTGTAATGGCCAATTATGTATGTATGTATGTATTCAGTATAAATATTAAGATTTCATGAAGTGTCCTTATTTTTTTTCACACGTTAAACTATATAACTTCATAAAAAATCATAAAAAAACCTCAAAATCTATTCTAGGAATATCAAAAATTTTGTTTTTAAACTTTTTTCAACCCGTTTAAGAAAAAATAAATCGTTTAAACAAGAAAGAATTTTCGATTTTTTATGCGGTTGTAAATGTAATGTAAGTTTGGGTGGGCACTGACCTTATTATTTTACCCAACACTGTATGTAAGGCATTCTTGTAAATATTTGCATAGAATAATTTAAAAATAGAGACCAAATAAACATTTAAATGCGTAAAGAGAATTTATTTATATACGCAGCAAAAAAAAAAAAAAAAGAATGTATGACGAAACATGGGAAGGCAAGGGTGGGTAGTATAGTAGTATGGTAGCATCATTATCAGGAAAATGGGGTAAAAAATAAATAAAAATGAAATTAAAAACGTATGTATGTAAAATAAAATGTAATAATGTTAAATACATATGTTGGTTAATGTTCTTTATTATAAAAAAAAAATATGCTTCCGGGTTGTTCTTTTTTTTTAAATTTTTCCAAAAATTTTGGGAAACTCTTAAAAAACTGTTTTGAAACAAGCATACGAAATCCGAAATTATTGGCAAAATTTCTTAAAAAAATCATATTTTTTAAGGAAAAACTATCATTTCCCTTTGTTCTCTTCTATGACCTTTTGGTGCACAGATGTTAAATTGCGTTTTACGTTTCACATTTTTTTTTTTGTTGTTGTACTCGTATTGTTCTGTACAAAATCCTTGTCTATGAAAATAACCTCGTTTTAATGCACTTTACTAGTTTCGTATGGATTAGAATGAACAAAAAAAAAATTTGCTGATGCAATAGTTTTCGAATATTGAATAAGCCCCTTTGAAATATAGTTTTAAGCTGATCTTCAATAATCTCGAAATCATCTCATCATCATCATCATAATTGATTGGTGGTTATAAGGCAATAAATTTTATTCATTATTTGCATTATAAAGAGAGTTCTAATTGCAAATCTTTTAAAATATGTTTTAAAAGAGGATTGTACGATAAATTAAAAAAAAAAGTTTCCTTTGTAAATATTTTTTTTTTTTTTATTTTTACTTCATAGCGTCATCGTTCAAAAAAAGAAATCACATTAGTTTGAATCATTCATGCACTTGCCATTTCCTTTTGAATGCATTTGTATAGAATCTATGTATGTATGTATTTATGTTTGTATTTAGGTTAAGATTTGTTGCAGCAGCTGTACAAAGTCCAGATTAGAAAACTAGCACTGCAGAATTTCAGTTCAAGATCATTTAGAACCTTAGAATTCATAGAAAAGGCAACAGGTAGTTTTATTAATTCCTTCTAAACTCCACTCAATTTACTGGTTACAACTGTACTTTAAAACTGTAAGAAAAAATTATCAAATTAGCCCTAACACCAGCCATAAATTGGCTTATATTTAATGAAACAAGATACCTTCAAAATAGCAAATAAAACCTGTAAAGGTAAGACTATAAAATAATGCCTATAGGCCTATGTATGCAAACGTAAAAATCATCACAAAAAGTAAAAGACAAAAGAGCCAGCAGACAGCCTGTTTTAATACGCAGGCGTTATCATTTTATCACAAAGAAAACAATGTCTGACACACACATACACACACACACACAAATGCAAACTCCAATATGTACTCTCTTTTATTATTCATCGCCCTTTGATTGAACACACTCATCATAAAACGACGACGACAGCAGATGTTCTTCTATTTCTCTACGAACTACTAAAACATTCGTATTGAAAAGATCCGAAAGCAGCGAGACGAGAATTGTATGCGAAACATCATAATGTAAACAGAGAGTTCTCATGAACTAAACTACCGTTACTTAGTACATAACGAGATAGTATTTTGTAATGCAAAGAGAGAGAGAGTAATTGAGAAGTAACAACAGAATGTATGAGCACACAGTGATGAAACAGAACCACAACCACAACTTCTGTAAACAAAAAAACGCTGTTAAAAATAAGTGTGTGTTCTTCTAAGAGAAATGATTTTAGGCGAATATTTATTTTGTATGAAAAAGGCAAAAAAAATTGAATGTTTTGTCCATACAAACAAACGTTCATTTGAAACAGTTCGTCTTACAGAACCAGGGTAAATGACTTTACGTATTAAGTAGCATGGCCACGTTCAAACTGAACTAATCAGTCTGCCATTTTTGTGATTGTATTGGTAAAACAAAACAGGCCAGACATCAAAACGAAAAATATTTCTTCGGCGACTTCCTCTCAGCAGATTTCTGGCAAAGACTCTGAGAGTAAAAAATTGCCATGAAAAGCTTCTGAAAAATCTTTCGTTCGGAGTCGACTTTAAACTGTAGGTTCCGCCACTCACTTGTATAAAATTAACGCACACAACATAAGTGATGTGAGAAGCTAGGTCGTAATCCTGACTGAAGGGTTGTAATGGCCAATTATGTTATGTATGTATGTATTGGTAAAACTATATGAAGTCGCCGTGGTCTAGTAGATAGTGTGTTGGCATATTAGACGTAAAAGCCAGGGTTCGAGTCCCAGGCCAGACACCACAATAAAATAGAAAAAAAGTATTTTTTCGGCGATTTCCTCTCAGCAGATTTCTGGCAAAAACTCTGAGAGTATAAATAAAATTGCCATGAAAAGTTTCTCATAAAATCTGTCGTTCGGAGTCGACTTTAAACTGTAGGTCCCGCTACTCATGTATAAAATTAACACACACAACATAAGTGGTGTGAGAAACTAGGTCAATAATCTTGACTGATGGGTTCTAATGACCAATTATGTATGTATGTATTGGTAAAACTGTACTCATACGTACAGAAAACTGTCCTTTTCTTCTTCACAACAGCAATATATGCAGTTTGAAGGTTAAATTTTGATGTGTTGGCCGTGCTAAGCAAAGTAAATATTACCAAGATATACGCAAAATTTACTCATTGGAGTTTGATCGTGGCCATGCACCATATAACCTACAAATTGACAATTGAAAATCTATTCTATACACCTTTCAACTGACTTTTCATTGACTTTTTACAATAGCTTTAGCCAGTGTTGGCATTGTATGGTTAGACCTTTAGGAAAAGGTCATGGGATAGATTATACACCAGTTTCCCTAAGACAATCGAATTCAGATAACAGAAAATTGTTACTTAAATAACTCAAAAATTTTGAAATAATTGAGAGTTTTTAAAAATTTGCGTCAAACGATAGCCTAATTTTGTAATTGTTGTGTTACAAAAAGGCCCTAAACATTTTTTTCTTGTTGTAATACGTTTCAGCGATTTCTGCTAAAACTACGCTTGTATTCTGTTTTTACATTTTACACTCAGCAAAAACAGAGAGAGAGAGAGAGAGTAGGTTTGTTGTAAAAATGAGTAAAGAAAACCTGCTACAACTGTATCGTATAAAATATTCTGTTCTTTGGGAAACTAAAACAGTTTTAGACCCGTCGCGGTCGTGAACAAAATAAAATTGGCTTCTCGAAAACAACATTTAAAGATTCAGATTCTGATGACAAAACACGTAATAAAACTACGCATTTATTTACCAAAGAGACAAAAGTAGTACAAACATTTATAAGTTATTTATAGATTTTAAAAACAAAAATTTACGTAATTTTTTCTTTTTTATGCGTATTTGTAAAATATTTTTTTTTATTTGTTTTTGTTGTAAATTAACGAGAAAGAAGATAACATTAGTAGCAGACGTATCGGTCGTAAGTCTTTATTTGTTGCGTACGTTAAAAAAAAAATAAATAGTGCGCGTGTGTGCTGATGAGAAATTTTCGTTTTCGGCAATTTGTTTTATCCGGTAAAAACCGTTATTATATTAATCATGAATTGGTTCAAAAAGTCGTTAACCGAAAATCACGTGAACCCTCGTAGTCAAGAACGAGAACAAGAACAAATGCATAAACGTGTAAAGAAGACTGAAAATTTAAAAAAATCACAAAGTCTACCACCACCAACACTGCCAAGTACAGAATTTGAAACCTATCCCGGCAGCAAATTATTGAGACTGGCTTCATGTCCTTATATTGAGATTATTGATCCTGAAATCTTCTTTCATGATCCTGATCATGTACGCAATTACAGAGAAGAAGCAACATTTTTGCAAATCATGTCTGAATGGGAGATTATCGAAAGTCCCTTAACACAAAAAGACAATTATTTTTCGGCTGACTTTGATGATGATGAGCAGCAGCAGCCGCCACAGCCACAACAACCACAACCAGAATCAGAACAGCAGCAAGAACAAATGCCCGAACAGACATCAACGGAAGTAGTTTCGACATCACAGGCGGCAAATACACAAAGCGGCATAACAAATGATAATGAAATGAAAATGAAATTGAAAAGCTCTGTTGCTGCTGCTACTACTAAAGCCATTAACAATAGAAAACGCTCGTATAGACGCTCCTTAACAGAGCTAATATTTGCTGATAAAATAGAAAACGGTCTTTTGCCAAGCATGTATACAATTTCTTTGCCTACTTCAACTCAAGTAAAGGCAACAACACCTCCCCCTTCAAATAATAATTCACCCATTTTGCATAAAAAACGCAAACGTTTAAAGTCACCCTCTAAGGATAAGAAGAATGAGGTCTCAACGATATTGCAAGAGAATCTTATAAATCCGCCCCCCACCTGTTCTGTAGGTATTATTAAAGACTGTGCCATTAATCGTTCACAACTTAAGACTGAAGCTTTAGCGTGCTCCATTATGGGTGCGATTGGAAAATGTCCGGCCAAAGATAAAACTCCGGCAGCCTCCTTAAAAGATCTCATCAGACAGACTGGTGATGTCTGTCATCCCATCAATAGCTGTGATCATTACGATATAAAACAGTTTTTTCGACTCGATGATAATGGAAACATCCTTCTAAACATGTCACACATTGAAGAAATTAAAGGTTTTGGCTATGCCAGTGCCGAAAATAAAAAACTCTACAAACAATATTTGGTTGAGGTCCTAATGGCCGATGAGGATATATTTTGTAGACGTAGATGTTGTCTTAAAATGTTACAACGTATGTTAGTATTGTTGTGGAATAATGTCAAGTGTAAGTTTTGCCCCACAAAACAAAAACAAACAAACAAACAAACCCTCCTATAAGGATTCTAGATTCTAGTTTAAGTCCAGTTTTTTTTATATGATAATGTGAAGCTAAGTTTTATAAACAAAAAAAAAAATTTCATTTCTCTTTACAGGCCATCCACGTAATAAAATTAATCTCTGCAATGGTGGTCCAGGTGATACAGTACGATCGTATACCTTACAATTGGCTGCCGATCAATGCACTACCTTTGCCCGTAACATTGAGAATTTCATTTCATGTACAAAAGAATCACGTGAAGCTGCACCCCAGGTGGTGATGCGCAACATGCGCCAGTTTATGAACGGCATGAAAAACTATTTAGTTAAACATGGCGAAGGCAAATTCCAACAAGAAGTGGAAATAGCAAGGGCGAGGCTGAAATCTGATGAATTTCTTAATTTAGATGCCATTCTAGAGACTGTGATGCATCAATTGGTGGTATTGCCTTTAAGGGAACATTTGTACGGCATGTTTGTGGACTATTACACGCGTTCCGAAGATATACAATTGTTGGCTCAAAATGTTAAATACGCATGTGGTCGTTCGGCCACTGATTTTGGTATACGATCGTCGGTGACACCGCCCTCGCCCACCTCTTTACAAATCATATCCAATTTACTATTACGCCTACAAGAAGCTGAATTGCCTTTAGAGAAATTAGAACTTTTCTTGTGTATTATTTCAACCATTTTCGATGCTACCGGTTGTCCACGAGGCCAACAATTGGGTGCCGATGATTTCTTGCCAGTTTTAGTATATGTTGTGGCAAAATGTGGTTTTGTGGGTGCAGAAATAGAAGCGGAATTTATGTGGGGCCTTTTGCAGCCCACTTTACTCAATGGTGAACCGGGCTATTATTTAACAGCATTGTGTAGTGCCGTACATGTATTGAAAAGTTTTATGGCATCGGAAAATGAAAGTGGTTCGGGTTCATTGGATGTAAGTTGAAACAATAAAAGCTTTACATAAAATATATAAGAAAACATTATTCATTTTCCTTTTATATTGTATTTATTTACAGTGGCGTTCTTCATCTTTGCCAGCCTGCTCTTCAGTTTTAAGAGTCATTATACCCGATGAATGTAATGGTTCTCTACAAACACGCACCCTACCTGTTCGGCCACACACTTCCACGCGCGAAGTATGCCGTATTATTGCCCATAAAGCGCGCATTACAAATCCCCAAGACTATGCTTTGTTTAAGCTAGTGGATGGCGAAGAAACTTTACTAAATGAAACGGAATGTCCCCAGGATATACGTTTGGCAGCCAAAGGCAAACATTGTATGCTGGCTTATAAACGTATTGATGCCAAAATAGCTTGGCCCACTGCCACACAACCAAATTATAATTAAGTTTTTTTTTTTTTTATTTTATTTCTGCTACCAATAATAAGAATAATAAGAATAAGTTTAGAAACATGACTTAATCATAATCGATACAATATATTTTTAATTTTCCAAGAACAGACAAACAATCTTCCACAAACAAAACTTTTTCTTAAGTTTAAGTACAATAAACCCTCACTCTACTTCCTTCCTTTATATTGCTCAAAAAGAAAAACAAAAAAGTTAAATTTTTTTACATAAAAAAAATTAAAATTAAAAATTAAAATAAAATAAAACAAAAAAATATTTTTCCTTTGTCTCGTAGACCTGTAAGACTTGTTAGTTTAAGTTGTACTAATTAAACAGTATTTAAAATAAGTTTTAACAAAACTAAACGTAAAAACAAAATAAAATAAATTAAATTAAAAAAAAAAATTTAAATAAAAAAAGACCAATTCTTTAAAGAAAAATAAAAAAAAAATCCTGTATAGTTTTTTTTATTTTTTTGAATGTCTATGTCTACATTGAATAATTTGAGAACAATCATGAAAACCACAATATCATTAATATTTTAAAAATATTGAAAAAAAAAAAATTATAAAAAAAATTATAAAAAAAATATTAAAAAAATTAAAAAAAATTGATTTAAAAAAAATGATTTTTTGTAAATTTTATTTTTATTTTTTCCTTCCATTAATCTTGTGTTATTTTTTTGTTTCTTTTTCTTTTTTTGTACAAAGTTTTTATTTAAATTGCTTTAAATACTTGGTAAGAGTATTGTAAAAAAAAAAACTTTTTAAAATTTCTTTAATTTTGTTTTAAGTTAAGTTTTCTTTGTTATTAAAAAAAAATTGTTTTTATTTCTCTTTACTTTCTTGCCTCTGACAAATGTTTGATTCCTTGTATTGTAATATTATTTCTTATTGTTTTTTCTTCTTATAAATCTAGTTTAATTATTAATATTTAATATTTAAAATATAATCGAATATAAAATTAATAAATAAAAAAAACAAAATAAATTAAAATTTTAATCATGTATCGAATACATTTGCAAACAAAAATAAATTTTATTTTTATTAAAATATAATAATAATAATAATAACTCTCATCATCATTTGTGTATATTAAAAAAAACAAATATCATCTTTACTCATCTTTATAATTAATTAATAAAAATAATTAAGAAAAATTAATAAATTCTTGTATATCATTTGTTCATTCATTTGCAATTCAATTTAAAACTTACAAATAAATTTAATTAATTAATAATTCATTATTATTATTATGTATTACCATTAACTATATTATTATTATTATAATTATTATTATATAACAATATTTAATCAATTAATTTAAATAATAATTATTCTTAATTAATTTTGTCTTTAAATTCAAAATCATATTATAAATCAAACAAACAACAACAATAACAAAACAAGAAAACAAAATAAAATAAAAAAATTAATAAAAACAAAAATAAATTTTTAAAAACTCATGTAACCACATAAAAAAAAATAAAATTTTATGTTTTTTTTTCTCTTAAAATCAAGAATGTATACAGTATTCCCTCTATTTACGTCGTAGAATGTTTCGGAAAGAGGCGATGTAAATCAAATTTCAAATAACTCAAATACATTTTACAAAAAACTAAAATAATTAATTTTTATTCTATTTATTAAATATTTTTAAAGAGGGAAATTCCCCTGATTTTGTTTATAAACAACATAGGCAACGTAAATCGAATGGCAAAGCAATTCGAAGTTGAAGAGAAAGAAATTGTTGACAACGTAAATCGAGGGAATACTGTAATGGTAAATGAGAAGGTAATTTAAAAAATTCACCTCATATGATATGCCAAGCAGTGTAATTGGTCGTTTTATATATCCAAAAAAATTCAATTCAATTCAAAAAGCAATTATTTTCAATTCGAAAGGCAAATATTCTATTAAAACAAATAAGGTGCCTCCCAACAGACACTTCAGGATCTTAACCTGAACCTACATCTGTCAAATTACTTGTAATTTATTTAAACTGTTTTGCCAAATTATGCCCAGCCATACATAACGTCACATGTTCTTTAATAGGCTCTGAAACAAAATCATCTTCAGAGATGAGATCCATTTTTGTGGATGAATAAGTATGTGAACAAAAAAAATTATCGAAAATACTAGTTCACATTCAAATGAGATCTAAGATATAGGCCAGCCCATCACTATAAATCGATGAACTTCGAACTTCTCGGCGTGTGATCTCAACAGGCCGGCACTATGTACCACACACAGTTCATTTCAGATTGAATATTCTAAAAGAGATATTTGAGAGCATTATCATCTTATTATTGTTGCCGTAGTCTAGTAGGTAGCATGTTTCTTTATTAGACATAAAGACCGAATTCAAATCCTAGGCCAGACATCAAAATGAAATTATGAAAATATTTCTTCGGCAACAGATTTCTGACAAAAACTCTAGAGGGTAAATAAAATTGCCAGAAAAGTTTCTCAAAAATTTGCCGTTCGGAGTAACGCCACTCATATATAAAATTAACTTTCACAACATAATTGGTGTAAGAAGCTAAGTCGTAAACCTGACTGAATTGGGTTGTTTATATCAGCTGACGTGCGGATGACCTTGCCATTTGAACTCTTTTTCTTGAGAAGACATAATTAAGCAAAATAAAATTATTCTAGCAAAAGAAATTTTTAATGAAATCCCACCGACTCGGTTTTATTTAAATTTAAAGATGGAAAATGCTTTAAAACAACCGGGTGAAAAAATGTAAAATCGTCTCAGGAGTGAAGCAGGAATGTTTTCTATACCAATTATAGTTTCCCACACACAAATGCCAATTATACAATTGTGTGGAGAGACCAGCTTCGGCCTGACTTATTCTGACTGGCTTCTTTACGAAACGCAATGTGTTCTTACGCATCTTAACATCTTTTATAAACTTCAGTGCAACATATTAAAGAATTTCAATATCGAAACTATAAAAAGCCTGCAGAAAATCGAATTAAGTGGACATTTGGTGCACATACACAACTAAGATCAATGGCTTAATACACCATATCTAGCTCTTTATTAATTCTACTCTTCTGTTAGGACACTATTCAACAAAATGAATTGAAATGAAGTCTAACTGGATGATAATAAGAAGATGGATAAGAAGGAGGAGCAAAGGAGATGGATAATATAAGACCTAGTGAAACGGCATTTTCTAATTCCTTTATGAATACAACAAAAATTTTTTATGCTAGACAGTATTTCTATAAACGACAAAGTGAAAATTAGTCATAAAGCCGTGGGGTATAGAATAGGTTTTATGATTACTGCAAGGATTTTAATGTAATCATTCTGTTATTAGCTTACTTTAGCTAGAACTTTATATAAATTTCTGGATAAAAGCACACTAAGTTAACTGAGTGATTTCTAAATTCTACAAAATTCTTATTCAGGGGCTTGGAAATCGTCAACGATAAGTAACGCCTCATATGAAAGCCATAGTAGGTAATAGTGTGACAATGCCTACGTCCTACGTTTGTTGTACGCGCTGCTAATTTGATTATATCTCTCCCTTGGAAATCTTTATTCCCATTGGCAAAATCTAGACCAATTGATTTTTAGAAATTCCTATGAAAGCGAATAGATACAGGCCGGATATATAAGAAGTTTCCTGGTAATATTCCGACACTCCCAAAGAGAGACTATTGATGTAAGTGCTTTCGCGTTGGCTTGATGGAACACAATTTCTCCTCTAGACCAGTCTGATTCAGAAAAGTCTCTAATAAGACTAAAACAGTTTTTTAAAAATATTCAATATGAAGGCATCGAAACAATAACGGTTGGCCACGACGAAAAAACGAAATTGGGTTGGATTTACTATTACCGAATCGAGGCTATAAACATACTCATTTAAATTGTTTTATGGCTGGCTTTTGTTTACCGAAGAGAAACTGTAACAGTTTTCAGATGCGTTTAAACAAAACCGAGTAAAACAATAACAAAACGGTGTACAAAACGCTTTTGACATTTCGAATGATCCACCGCGAATATTTAATGGAGATAAACCCAGCTTTAGTTTATGCTCAAAACCGGAAAAGTTCTGGACCCAAAAGGATATCGAAACGTTTACGGTATCCAAATGGGAATTAAAAAGAAAATAATAGCAGTGCTGCTGGTTTTTCCAACAAATGGTCAGATAGTAGCCCCAATGGTTGTCTTTCGACCACCTAAAGATGTAGTAAATAGTTTGCCGGAAGAAAAGAAGTTTTGGAGCTATTTAGTTAATAATATCGATAGCTATGTCGAATTCTGATGCCTTGATTTCTGTATTAATTTAGTGTGCAATGCCAAGCATAGCTTCAAAACTTATTTTCTTTAAACATCATCTCAACACTATTTTCCCACTTATAATCAGACCAGTTTGAAAAAGATAAAAAAATAAAACTGGGGACTACTAGTACATTTACCCTACTTACAATATTACATAACCTAACTTTTCCAAAGATTTTGGATTTCTTACAAGGCAGACAGACATAACCTATATGAGCAGGCGACTACAGGGCAATCGGGTATATCTGGAAATTGCTATTAGAGGAAAGGCACATGACAACTGGTGTTACTAACTTGTAATTAGTACTGATTTTATACTATTTTTGTTGTTGTTATAAAGGAATTGCTTACAATATTGAGACGTATTCAGGAAGCATATTTTGGCTAACATCCAAAGCAATAAAACTTACATACCTTAACGTCCGTTGTAATAAATGAAGTTTTCCTAATGGTTTTATAGCTTTTTGATTTCAAACACTTCACTTTTATTATCACCAACACTTAATTTCTTTACTTTATATTTCATAATTACACAATTTCACTTTTTTTATATTAAAATATGTAAACTTTATTCTTAATTTTAATTTTTTTTGGCACACACGCGTTACATTTTTCATTAAAAAGACCGCCAACATGTAAACAAACGATGCAATATGCAGTAATCGTAGATTAAACGAATGACAGTATGAGAGCAATTTGTATATAGGATTGCGGCAACAACAAATGTAAACAAAACAAAAGCAAAATGAGAAGAATGTTGGGAGCACTACAGTTATAAAGTCAGCTGAGATTATTAAATGATGTAAACAAAAACAACAAAAACAATTTAACGCACACTTGTTATGGGAACTCAAGTGAATTGATTCTAAAACACAAACAAAATGCTGTGATAAATAAAGTGTTGGCAAAATAAATTTAAGAAGCAACATTGTAATGAGCAAACAGATTTTAATTGGTATTAACCCTTTCCAACACTAAATGCAATGCATTGTATTTGTTTACGGGAAAATAGAAACACAATTGACTTGTTGCGGCTCTTGTATAAATTAAAAGCAAATTTTTCTAACAACTTATTGCAGAAAGATAACAAAAATATATAAAAAAAAATTAAAAATTCAATTCGGAAACTTTAAATTTTAATTTAATTTGAATTTAAAATTGTAACAGTTTTTTTACAAATCCCATTTCCGCTTACTGTTAACATATAGGACATACAGTGCTGCCAAGTTCTGTTTTTAAACATTGTCTTATCATCAGCTGTTTTTGACACTTTTTGCACTACATTTTATACACTTTCGTAATGTTACTTTCATAATTTTGTAATTTTCATTGTAGTATTAGAAAACCCAAGAAAAATTGTGTTTTTAATAAAAATTATTTCCATATTGAATGAAATCGTTTACATTTTATGCAGAAATTGTTTGAAATATAATGGCGATGCTTTTGCAGTGCTTAGCAAAATGTAACCGTTTTACTACACCCATCATCAAATGCCCTACTACAAATTCCTATAGTCATCATTACCAGCAATGGAGATCGTTTACGATAAGACGCAATCCTATTCACGAGAATCTTCACTTAAAGTCCCATATAAAAGGCTCAAATTTATTGGCTAAGCCACAAGCTAGGCCAGTTAATTTATGGCTGATACGATTAAAGAAAACTGTGGCACCAGAGTTAAGACAACCGAAAGCTCCAAAAGTCAAACTGAAACGGGGAGATCTTGTGCGTTTAATCAGTTTAGCTAAGTCAGAGAAATTGGTATTAGCGGGTAAGTTTGTTGACTTGTGGAAAGGTTTTAAATTTTTTTATTAATCATGACTGTTTAATTGTTGTTTTCAGGTGCCATTGGCTGCTTGGTAGTATCCTCGGCCATTACCATGTGTGTTCCTTTTGCTTTAGGCAAAATATTGGATATCATATTCAATAAGGAGGGCACGAAAGGCCAACAAACTTTGGACAATTTAAAACATTTCTCGGCTATTTTATTGGGCATATTTATTGTAGGCGGTTTGGCCAATTTTGGTCGTGTGTATCTCTTTAACAGTGCATGTAAGTATTGATTGTTCAAAAAGGTTAGATAGGATGTAAGGCAAACATTTTGGGCATATTGTTTTAGCTTTACGTATTGTACGTGATTTACGATCAAATCTCTACAGAAGAATGTTAAACCAGGAAGTGGGTTGGTTTGATAAGAAAGGCACTGGCGAATTGGTAAATCGTTTGGCCACAGATACCTATTTGGTAGGCAACTCTCTAAGTCAAAATTTATCAGATGGTCTACGCTCAACAGTAATGGTTTTGGCTGGCACCACCATGATGGTAAGAAGATTTATTTTATATCCTCATTGTACAACTTGGAATTTAAAATCATGATTCCCCTATATCAGATATACACTTCACCTCAATTGGCATTAATTAGTACCTGTGTAGTGCCATGTGTTGCCGGAATAGCTGTGATTTATGGTCCGTTATGTACGCACAATAACTAAACAATTATTGGATAAATTGGCTGATATATCGAAATCAGGCGGAAGAACGCTTGGGAAATATAAAGACAGTGAAAACATTCACCAAAGAGGAAGAGGAATGCAAAGCATATGACAGTTTACTAACGGATGCTTTAAAACTGGGTTATAAAGAAGTCTTAGCCAGGGCGTTATTTTTTGGAGCGGTAAGATTAGTAAACTGATCTTATGAAAATAATCAAAAACCTTTTAAAATTTCTAAATTCTTTCACAGACGGGCATGTCCGGTAACATTATCATTGTTTCCGTGTTATACTATGGAGGCCTTTTAGTGGTACAGGATGCCTTAACAATTGGTGCATTAACTTCATTCATACTTTATGCTGGCTACTCTGCCATATCGATTAATGGTCTATCCAATTTCTATACCGAATTAAACAAAGGTGTAGGCTCGGCTCAAAGAATTTGGGAAATATTTGATCGGAAAAATGCAATTCCCTTGAATTTTGGTTTGATACCAGAGAAAAAGCCTCTTGGTGAAGTTATATTCGACAATGTCAACTTTAGCTTTCCCGCTAGAGCGGATAGTGTAGTTTTGGATAATTTTAATTTAACCTTGAGGCCAGGCCAGACAACCGCCATTGTTGGACGCAGTGGCTCTGGTAAAACAACTATAGCAACATTATTGTTAAGGCTATATGATCCCTTAAAAGGTAGAGTACTATTGGATCAAATAGATTTAAGAGACTTAAGTCCCATTTGGTTAAGAAACCATATAGGTGCAGTTAGTCAGGTAATTAAAAACAGGAAAAAGAATTTCTAAAGTGAATTTAATTTTACAACAAAAGTATTTAATGTTTTAAAGGAACCTGTTTTATTTTCTGGTACCATAAAAGACAACATACTTTATGGCTTGAATTCGAATCAAACAATAACACAAACCCAGTTTGAAGAAATTGTTAAAAAGGCCCATGTTGATGAATTTACCTCACAACTACCACAAGGCCTTGAAACCATGGTGGGGCAAAGAGGTATGATGTTAAGTGGTGGCCAAAAACAAAGAGTAGCTATTGCCAGAGCTTTAATTAAGGTATAGTGGATTACGAAATGAAATCTCTATGAAATAGAATAAATTGTTCATTTTCTTTTCAGAATCCCACCATTCTAATATTGGACTGAAGCGACTAGTGCTTTAGATTCCGTTTCAGAGGAGTTAGTACAAAATGCTCTCGAACAATTGGCAAAGGGACGTACTTGCTTAACAATAGCCCATCGTTTATCTACCATACGTAATGCTGATTCCATAGCTGTACTAGACAGTGGTCAAATAGTAGAGCAGGGTCGCTATGAAGAACTTATTTCACGTGACAACAGCACATTTAAGGAACTGGTTAAGAAACAAGCGTTTCTTATGAATTCATGATAAGCATTGATAAGCTCTGAAGCTGTAAAGTTTTCATTCACATTAGGCAATTGTTTTTTTCCTTTTAGTTTATTTATATAAAAATTGTTTTAAATAGTATGACAAGAGGTTTTAGAGGTTTATTGTTTATTAATTGTGGAAAACAAATGTTGTTTTTGTTTTAATAAAAGATATATATTTTTTTAATAAAAAAAAAGAAAAAATAAATTTAATTTTATATAATTAACTTTCACTTAATTAAGTAAACGTTTTAATAAAATACAATATTTGAAAAGAAATATTGTGGGTTATTTTTATAAAAATTCAAAATGGAATTCTTTTAAAAGTTTTAAATTTTGAGATAAAATCAATTACAAAAAAAGTAATTTCTTTCTTGTTTAATATTTGGTTCATATGTAGTTACAATAATACAAAAAAAAAATAATTTTAAAGATTCTGTGGTAGTGGCAATAAAATATGGCATAAGTCCATTGAGGATTTTAAAAAGATTCTTTCAAAATTCGTTTAATGAGATTCAAAATTGTTTAATGATTATCTGTTAAACTTATTTTAAATAGATAATAAGGAATAAAATAAAGTATATTTCAGAATTGCATAAATCATCAAAGTGAGCTTTATGAAAACGATCTAAGCCCATCCGTAGCATGCAAATATTAAATCTTAATTGAATTATTAATCTATTCAGCTGATATGTTAAGTAATTTTAAATAACATTTCTTAATTTCTAATTCATTCGTTTATATTTAATACAAAAAAGTTTTATGTAGTCTTAAGAATTGCTTACAAAGCTTTATAAAGACGTCAGCTATTCACAGCCAATTTAAGACCATAAAAAATTACAATAACTAGGTCAATTATTGGTACACATTGTTGTAAGAAAAGCTTACAAATTAATTGCCTGATATTACACTCCCAACGTTGCCTTGTCTACGGCCTGACTAGGTCAATTATTGGTGCACATTGTTGTAAGAAAAGCTGACAAATTAATTGTCAGTAAATTGCCTGACATTACACTATCAACGTTGCCTTGTCTATGGCCTTACTAGGTCAATTGCTGGCACAAATTGTAAGAAAAGCTTACAAATTAATAGTCACTTGATTCCCAGACATTACACTACCAACGTTGCCTTGTATATGGGCTGATTAGGTCAATTGCTGGCACAAATTGCTATAAGAAAAGCTGACAAATTAATTGTCAGTAAATTGCCTGACATTACACCACCAACATTGCCTTGTCTATGGCCTGATTAGGTCAATTGCTGGCACAAATTGTAAGAAAAGATTAGAAATTGATTGTCACTTGATTCCCAGACATTACACTACCAACATCGCCTTGTCTATGGCCTGCTATAGACAGTGTAAGAACAGCTTCGCTGCTGGGCTTTCATAAGGCCAGCTTAAGGTTTGTTATTGGGTTTATTATGGGACACAGCGAGATTAGATTGCTGACAAGGATCTGAAATAGATCCCAGCCGAACTATTGCAGGGTATGTTGCGATGAGGAGGAGTTGGAGAATATCGAACATCTCCTCTGTAACTGTCCAGCCCTTAGTAGGTTAAGATTGAAGACCCTTAAAGAAAGGGGTTTGAATTCTGTGCTGAGAACCGACATAAAGGCTTTCCATAGATTCATTATTAGTTTAAGCTGGTTAAGCTATGCTTGGGCCTCAATACTGTAGTCGCGCTCTTTTGTGTTTTGTTAGTCTGTGTAATTCTTCTGCTTCTTTATTCTCTTTTTATTACTTCCACTTCCTTTTCCCTGTCTACCCTATTATCCTATGCCCTTTAGGACTTTCTACAATGGATCAACCGGACATCCGGGTACTGTACTTGTCACAGTTGACAGGTACACGTCCTCTAACCTCTAGATTATCCGGTAACTTGCCGTTCACAGGCAAGATCACACGCTACCCATATCGCCCATTGTGTTACCCAATGTGAGGTAAACGACCTTGTCATGATCCGTTATTAGTGGCTTCGAACTACCCTTCGGATGTAACTGTTTGTTCAGTTCCCTTAGTGGCATGTTCGCCACCATGTTTTAATGTTCTATGATCCAAAATCCGACGACGTCTGTTCTTAAATGCAGGGCACTGGCACAATAGGTCCTACACCAATTCATTCAGTACTTCTCTGTTAATGCAACGCCTAAAGTTGAGAAGCTTTTGGCATACGTTAAGTACCTTAGACTTCTCTCTTAGATTTCTTTTGCTGTGTGCATGCAAATTGAGTATCTTGGCAGGTATTGCCTGCTTTGTATTGCTAAATTTAGGCTTCAGACTTAAGAATTTTAATAGTGAAACTAAATTTATTCACTGATTACCTAGTGTATCAACGACCACATACAAGCCCTTTAATCAGGATTAGTGCATTTGCTTTTTCGCAACTTTTTAGTCAGGATTACAACCTAGTTTCCCACAGCACCCAAGTGGTGTGTGTTAATTTTAACGATTAGTGGCGGGACCTACAATTTAATATCGAATACAAATTTTCATAGTACAGTAAGACCCCGCTTAATGTGGGGCTTACGTTCCATTAAGTTCCAGCGCTAAACGAAACAGCGTTAAACGAGGCAACTTAGCACGACGACGGAAGTCACATTTGGAATCTTTATTCTGGACAGACTAACAAATGAGCGTTGAAAAAGTTACATAGAATACACCGTCGCTGTATAGTGCACCGCTTACTACAAGTATCAATACAGTGTGCGATTTAGGGGAATCCCATTACTAACGCGTAATACTGAAGCAGCGTTAAGCAGGTGTCTTACTGTAATTAATTTACGACTAGTGGGAGGGGATAGACGAATAAATTTTGTTTAAAATATTAAAGCTAAGGTAAAAAAGCTCTAAATTTTGGCTAATAAACCAATACACTACTTACTAAACCAGGGCAAGCACCAAATGTTAACAGTTTGAAGAATTTTTTTCAAACAAACTTTAATTATACGGGGAAAGTATTTTGTCGTGCTGCAATATTTGCATTTTATTAAAGGATATTTCTTTTAAAATACCTTTTATAAGGGACATATTTGATATAATTTAAATATAAAAAAAAGAAAATATTTTTATTTTCGACATTAAAAGATTTGGTGAACTGTTATCACAGGGGCTTGGCAATAATAAAGCAAAAGCAAACAAATTGAAGCAATAATTTTTTATAAGAAAACTTCTGTAGATTGCAACTTATGTAAGAAGGAAAATATTGAAAAAAAAAAAATAGTAATGAATGATGATGCGTTTTAGAAAAACTTAAAATGAAAATTTAAAATTAATTTATGTCATTTGAAATAAAAATTAAAAATACTTCTGTTAAAATTCTGCAATGATTTCTAATGCCATTTTTAAAACTTTTACCACAGAATCCTTAGAATCGCTTTTGAAAATAGTTTTTAACGCTAAGAATAGTTGCAAATAATTTACCACTTAACAGGAATGAAGTTTAGGTTATAAAAAAAAACAAAAATCTTTGAGAGCAATGCCTAATGCTTAATAATAAATTGGGTTAAGGCCGTTCATTCAGTTTTCAATTAAACCGCAATTAGTTAATTCGTTTATAACCTCTGGCAAGTGAAGTGTATAGAAATGGTCTTCTTCATAAGCTTGAACGGCAGCACATTTAATTGTCTTACCATTTGGTATTAATTGTTCAAGTTTGGCAACAAGTTCGTCACTGCAAGTTTCAGGTAAACCTAAATAAAAAAAAATGGAAACAAAATGATTTTTTTGTTAAATTGTTAAATTGAATGATGAAAAAAGAAAATACCTTGAATTTCACAATCGCCTGTATAAATGGGAAATGTAAATTGTCGCGGATAACGACGTATATCCTCTATGGGCACAACATCTATATTGCCATAATCAAAGAAATGTATGGAAGGATGGCCATCACCAACAGTCTCTAAACAGCAACCACGATACCAAAGGCCATCTTCGCTATAACGAGCTATACATAATTCATCGGCTCTAAAAACATAAAACAGGGATTAAAAACCAAGCAGAAAAGAGTTTAAAGCTTTATGTATCCGAAATGTTTACACTTACCTGGGAGTATAGGCGTTTGATGGTATAGATTTTGCATAATCTTGTAATTCTTTTTTGAATTTTTCGATTTCAATGGCATAGGATTTTGTGGTACATGAAATGCAACCGGAATTCATAAGAGAATTGTCCATAACAATAAATTCAATATTTTCTCCACTAGGCAACAATTTGTATTGAAGATACTGTATCAGTAATAAAAGAAATTTAAGGAACATAAGCAAACAATAGGTTTTTGAGGCAAATAAACAATGTTATTAAATTTCTCTCTTAGAATTTTCTAAACAAATTGATTAAAAATATAGAAAAACAATGCTCTACTTACACCACGCATACACATTTCATCGGAAATCTGTGGCTCTTGGGGTGTGGCCAGTTTTACAATCATTTTATTTAAGTTCTGTTGTGTATTCTCATCAATAAGTTCAACCGCATATATACGACTATCCGCCATAAAATCTTCCGTTTTATAGCGAATTTCAACGCCAATATTATTCAAATAGGCATACATAAATGTACGTATTTCTTGTGTCATATAGATGTCTGGTACATCCTTTAAGACAACTGGTATAGCATGTCGTGGTTTATTAACAAATTCAATGGGTGCTTCATATAAATCAGCCATTTTCAATTGATCCAAATTGCCATAGTCCATAAAATTAACCACAATACAATCGGGATTTCTAACACTTAACACTAAAGCACGATTATATTGATTTTCGAATTTGGCAATGACAACATTACCACATTTGGGTTCATTGGTTAGATGTTTTAAATTCTTGCCGATCGCTTGCAAAGTGTTAATTGTATTGAAATAACTTATATTGGCATCATAGGTTTTGGACCGTACAAAGACTACATTCGTCTTGGTTATTGCTGTTATACCAACAATATTGCCACTGCGTGGCATATTCTGTTTATATTCTTCTTCATCAGTCGTAGGTGGTTTTTTATTGTCTTTAGGCGATAAAGAATTTGTATTCGATGAAGATGATTTATTTTTAGCATTTGAATCGTTAGTGTTGTTATTGTTCTTATTGAAAGAATGCGAAACTTGATTCATTCTTTCCCTTTGCTTCATTCTCAGTGACAAAGCACTTTTTGTTGTCCATTTTGAATGGAGGACTTGTAGATGAATGTGGGTTTTCATTTTTCTTATTAAATGATTGAAGAACTTGTGCACTTCTTCCAGATGCATTTGAATCGTTAGGGTTTTTATTGTTCTTATTGAAAGAATGCCGAACTTGTTCATTCTTTCCCAATGCTTTATTCTCAGTAAGAGGACGTTTTTTATTGTCCATTTTGTAGGGAGGACTTGTAGCATTTAAGTTTTCATTTTTCTTGTCAAACGATTTAAGAACTTGTGAACTTCTTCCTACTGCTCCATTTGTAATTGTTTCGTTCTTTGTTTTACTTTCAGTTTTTGTGTCTACTTGAACTGCCTTTGGAGGTGGAGTTTTCTGTAAATGCCTGTAAGAGAAATGCAAATATTAGATAATTAATAGATGGCCAGCCTTCAATAGACTGTAGAGTTAAAAAACAAAATTACTTACTTGGGCTTTCCACATACATAACGATGTTGTGGCCAATCCTTTAATTGGCATTCCATACTGCAATAATATTGTGAACAACGACTGCATACAATATCACAATCGAGACCACATTGAGAGCATTTGCTAATATCATTTGGTCCTTTCCAAACCTTTAGCTGAATGCACAAACTTTTGTTCTTGCTTGTGATAAGCACCCTTAGAATCGGCTTGTTTTTGTTCAATAAATTTTCTAGTATTCTCTGGCATGCTATATAAAAGCGGAAGGATAATAATTAATGTACAGATATGAGCACATATTTAAACAGTTTACTTACCTAATATAGGAACGACCATTATGATAGTTAAAATTATTATTATTTTGCATTTTATACAGTCCTTGACGTTCCAAACTATGGGCATCGTTAGCCAATAACTTTAAAGGTAGACCAGTATCTTCAATCTTTTCAACCTGAACCAAAGGTTCTTCCTGAATTGTTGGTCTTGGTAATTTGTTGTTCGACGTACGAAATTGCCTGCTTTGATAATCAATTCCCGTCTGCTTAGGCGCCAATGGCAATAATTTTTCATTTTTATTAGCCAATCCCAAACGCTCTAAATCTGATATTGTCTTTGTGTCATTACACTTTCCTATTACTACTCTAAAGCCATAATTGTTCTTCTCCAGTGCACGAAAAACTGCTTCCAAGTCTCTATAGAAAATAAAAATAAAAAAAATTCAATTTCTATGTAAAATCAAATAAAATTTTTTTGTTTTACTTACGCCACTGTAGCCAATTCCACAAAAAAATAATCACATTTATTGCTGTTCCGGACCGATAGAACATTACCATGCCTTGAGCAAATATTTCTTAAAGCGTTTGTGGTCATGCCATCTGGTATATGTTGAAATACCAATGTTGGATTCTTTTTATTGATACCATTTCGATTGTTATTCTCCATAGCTTGTTGACCAGGTTGAAGTTCTCTGTCGAGCTGGGCGCCCGGTCCCGATTGATATTGGTTAAATTTGACATTTTTATAGTCATGTTCCATGGGATTCCATTTGTCAAATTTCTCTTTCAGTTCTTCGCCACTCATATTTATTTAGTTTTAATAATTTCTTTAGAAACTTCAATATAAAATCACAAGTAAAAAAAAATAAATTAATAAAATTGTACAAAAAAAATTAAAATTTGGGGGAAAAAACACTTTTTGTCTGCAAATAGCGCCTTTGAAAGACACAAATATTATGAAAGAGAAGGCATTTTTTCGATTAGCAAGTGCATCAATAATAATCTTAAAATGAGGATGCCAGATCAATAAAAAATTTGTTTTTACTAATTTAGTACAAAGAAATGCACATTTGTTGAATAATTTCTAAATAAAAATTATTTTTATAAAAAATTTATACCCGAATACCAGGATTTATTTCTTAATTAAATTTTGCACTATTTAATTAATGAAAAAAGAAGGAGAAAAGAAAATTAATTCATTTTAATTCCAATGTTATATTTATTCAACTTTTCTTTTCTTTAAAAGGCTACCTAATAGATCGGATATAGCAGGTAATTCGGGTACATTTAGATTATGATGATGACTGCTGGCGGCAGATTTACTATGACCGGCCTGCATATTACGATGTTGTGGAAATGTTGGCATTAATTTGGGATCACAAGCTGCATAAAATTAATAAATTAAAAACGTACAACGAAAAAAAAATATAAAAAAGGACTTACGCAATGGCGGCTCTTTAAAATAACTGCTATGCAGACATTCTTCAGCTGTAGCCCTTTTCTTGGGATCATACATAAACAGAAAATTTAACAGTCTTAAGCCTGCTGCAGATAAATATTGAAATTTCGGTTTTAAATTATTATAGGGCTGTTGTTTTAAAGTGAAATTCTGTATGGCAGGCATTTTCGAAAAATCTGGCCAAATCGATTCGGAGGGTGTACCCAATAAATCAATTATAAGCTCCAGTTGTGCAATTTCTGTATTACCGGGTAATAAGGGTTTATGGGACAACAATTCGCCAAGTATGCAACCCACTGCCCACATATCAACAGCAGTGGTCTGTGTAGGTGAACCCAAAAGTAGTTCTGGTGAACGATACCATAAAGTAACAACCTGTGGCGTCATGGCACCAGATGGTAAGCCAAATAGGCGGGCCAAACCAAAATCAGCTAAAATATTAGGAAATTATTAACAAGATATAGGATTTCTTTTTGTATTAAATTTATTTTACCTATTTTAACGCAACCTTTATCGGTCATAAGCAAATTGGAAACTTTTAAATCTCGATGTATTATATAGCGAGAATGCATATACTTCAGACCTTGTAATACTTGCAGAATTATGCATTTTACTTCGGATTCCGAAAATGGTTGGGACATATTGTCCAAAAGTGAAGCCAAATCCTGTTCACAATATTCCATTACCAAGAAAATGCTGCATAAAAATTCCGTAAATCATTAAGAATTTAAAGTATTACGATTGTTACCTTTCCAAACTTTTGCCTACAACCACATCCAACAGATTGACAATATTCTCATGTTTACAAGTCTTTAAAATTGTAATTTCCCTTAAGCCACTTACGGGTAGACCATCCTTTTCTTGATCCATACGGACTTTTTTTAAAGCCACAATTTCATTAGTGCGTGTATCTCTGGCACGATCTGTAAAAAGTAAGGAATATTAACAATAGCCATACAAATCTCTTCCAATCATTTAAGCTTACAAACAATTCCGTAGGTACCCTCTCCAATACGATTCAGTTTTTCAAACTCTGTTACTGCACGACAACGTCCATGCTGTTGGGTATTATTGTTTGGAATTAAATAAAAATGCCAGCTTCTTGCCAAACGATAATTACTTACCACATCGCGTTCCTTGATTTCAGTTGGGTCTCCTGTTTTAATGGATATTAGAAAACCTTTGCGTGTTACAGGCGCTTGAGGGTCGGCGGGTTTATTTTCTCCCATTTCTACAAAGAAAATCTTCTATTTATCTTTCCTCTTACTTTCTTTATATTTTTACAAAAAACAATATTAACTTCTGTGTTGTTTACATTTACTGCCGGTCTGAATACTAAAATGTACTAAAAATAAAATATAAGTGTTGCCATCTCTTTTGAAATCTAATCTGAATGGAGATTTATTCCTGGTAATGCGACAACCCATCAACGATGAAAAAAACAACTTTGCGAGTACATCAAAGTGTTCATTATGCAAAGTGTTCATTGTGACAATTTAGGTAGTTTTCCTTTCTAAATAATTATAGAAAAAATTCGCCACAGTTTTAAAAAATGTTTACGCAAATTATATTGCCTTTTAATATCTATATTTACGGAATAACATTCGCCTACATCTGTCATCTCTGTAAACGTCTCTTATAAGAAAAACATCTGGTTACACAGTCACTACTCCACGTGCAGTTTGTTTACAATTTTATGCAAGTGAATAAGTGAATAGAAAATTAAAGTTTTTTTTATTAAATTTCTATTAATTATTATAAAATTAAATATAATAAATTGCTTAAAATATGTCACAAGAAGATGGTAAGTGTTTACATTAATTGTATTTAATAATATTGTTGATTTTTGTATTAAATTTTTAGAATTCTCAAAATATCTAAGGCGCCAGGAAAAATCTTTCGAAGACAACTTTAAATTCGCTATTAAAGCTTGGCTATCGGTGGAATTAACTTTAGCAACAAAATATGAACTGATACTGGAATGGTTAGTCGAGCAAACCCATTTAAAAGATAATGAAATATTGGAAGAGGACTTTAGTGAGTTTTTAAAACTACGCGCCCAGCCGGGTTTAATAGGCCAGCAAATAAAGGAAGCCTTTGTTGAATGGCTATTGAAGAAGGCCCAAGAAAGTCAAGTAACCACAAGGAAATGGTGTAATTTACTGCAGCTATTGGTGGATTTTGAAATTCTACAGGATTTATATCGCATGGACTATGCATTGCAGTGTCGTGTATATGGTCAAATATTTAATAGCTATGAAAAGTATTTATTGGCTTTAGAAACCAACGAGCAACAATTTCTAAGCACTTTTGAATCGGAATTTTTTGCCAGTGTCTTGAAGAGTCTTAAGGAAACCATTAAAAGATGTGGTGATATGGTCTTTTATGAAAAAGCCTACAGCTTGCAAGCTCTACAGCATTTAACACAAGTTGTCTTGGTGTTAAGATCGTTCAAAGTGGATTTCTTTGATGATCTTTTGGAAATTGAAAGCTGTTTGTGTTTAGAAATGGAAGATCGAGCCTTGATAAATCGTATTATGTCGTTGTCTTTACCCGTAAAGCTATTGTGCTTGGAATGTGCCATAGTTAAACGTAGGGGTGTGGACACTTTCTATAAACATTTGCTGCAAAAGATATTTTTACAATTTCTGGAAGAAACTTCAACAGAAGACGATGCCTCTTTGTATTTGACGGTGGCCTCCTACTTCTTGGAAATGTTGGGACGTCATGATGTCAGTTTAAAGGTAGAGATGGAAGAAAATCTTACAGCCCTACAGTTTCTAGGCAAACATGTTTTTGATGTTGTTAAAAATCATAAAGACACTTATTTAAAGGAAGTTCTAATGTTGCTATGTGCCGCTTTACGCTTAAATCCTTTGATATTGGAAGAAAATGTTTTCAAAATAACCGCCTGGATGATTTTGGCGCCCAAAACTGGCGACAAGCAAGAACAGGAACTATTCGAGGAATATTTGGTGTTATTAATGGATATGTTTAGACGTTTAAGCAGGGCAGAGAAATTTGTTACGCATCTTTTAAAGGCCTTAAACAGCGCACTGAAACATTATGATTTAAGCTCAAACAAAAAGCGCAAATCAAAATTGAATAAAGAAGATACCCCATCAAAGAAAAAATTGAAAATGGACAAGGAAAAAGAAATGGATTCAAGTAAAGAAGACTTTTCTCGTTATTTAAGCATATTATTCCAAGACTTCTTTAAATCTTCTGCCACGAAAACCTTTGCTAACAGTGAAAGGCTTTCAGCTTCAACAGCTTTCCCCAAATTGCAAAACTATTGGCCCAGTAATACGGTTGGTTTGGCATTTTCAAAACTCATAACAGGCTTAGTATCGAAACCCTCTTTAACCATATGGAAATCATTGCTGTATGCCTTAAAAGAATTGATAGAACTGTTGAGAAATCAAGAGGAAATCGATGAGAAGAATCTATTTCAATTGGATTTTCATTCAGCTCTTCTATCACAATACTTTGCTGGTTGTAAGTTGGGTGAACAGTCAGACAAATTCTTGGAAGAGCTGAAACAACAAAGGGATTTTACGTTGGAAATATTAAAATTATATGCACAATTTCTACTGGAAAGGGAACATCAAGCACGAAGCATGACAGCATTTTTGGAATTGACTTATTTTGCTTCGAGTTTTGAACTACTTTTGGTATATTATAGGCCAGATGGCTGCCAACATGAAACACTACAGCCTTCTCAAGCTTTCGAAAAACTGCATAGTTTTCTTACGCACGAAGAGTGGACTCTTATAGAGCAACGTGTTTTAAATTTTGGCAAATCTACGTGTAAATATTTATTACACCGGCTTAAATTGCAAAAATCCCAAGCCTCACTTTTACTATTAACAACCAAAAAGCAGAAGTTTTCCTTAAAATCTAATGATGATGAAACATTAACAGGCCTTTTTAAAACACCGCAAGCCAAATGGTATTTGCACCAATTGCAGCGTACGGAAAAAGAGGTCGTAAGCTCTTATTTTATTAGCAAACCTGAATTTCTTCCATTGATTGTTGGGGATTTGGAGCTGGTGGAATTTGTTTCGTTGGCTGTTTATGAAAACCTATGTCAAGCATTCAATTCTAAACATTCGCTACTCAAAACTTTAGCTTGTGACTTTAATAAAGTGCGTCAATGTGTGGAAATTTCTGCTTGTGAATTACTAATTAAAGAACTCATTGATACGATCGTTACACATGCCCAAAAGGAGTATAAGGTTAAAAAGGTTTCTATAGATGACATTCATATGAATTTGGATGTGTTAAAGCAATTGCCTTTGGGCCATTTAAGACGCCAGCGTAAAACTATTATATTTGCTTTGCATTTATGTTTATATCGCGATTTGAAAGCCGCACAAGAAGAAGAACTAGCCTTAAAGAGTTTGGATATACTGAAAGGTATGTGATGGTATGGATATTTACTATCCGAATTTATTATCTTAAAGGACTTTTAAATTCATTTCAGATCTTTTACATTTTGGCCAACACATTTTAATTTTTAAATATCTTCCTCCAACTGTATTGCTGCAATTATTACCCGTTGAAAGTTGCTGGGATCTTTATGAGTTTTTATTTTCAACCGTAAAGAATGAAGAAAAGGGTACAGAACAATTTCTGGAAGGTTTAGCGACAATACTCTCTGAAGCCCAGACAACTGCAGCCACCATAAATGACGAACAACGTAAACTGTTGCTGGCAGCTATTGATACACTTTCTTCGCTGACTGGCCCTAGTGCCAAAGCGTATGCGCAAGCATTTGGATCAATTTTTGAACATTTTCTCTCAACATTTGCAAACACATTTCACCTCAGCCAGTGATGGCACATCAAAGAAAGACAAGAAATTTGTACAAAAGACATTAGCAGGTTTTGGTCCATATGCCTCGTCTGCTTTATCAAAGGCGGCTAAGGTTAAAGAAGCAGAACAAAAGAAGGAAGCAGAAACTAATAAAGAAAGCACAGGGGCTGAAGATGGTAAGCATGAAATAGATGAAGATTTTCGTCGTATAAGCAAAATCTATATTGGACATTCGGTATGTAAATTGCTTTCTTTTTTAAATAATTTTACTAAAATTTAATTTTTTTTCTCGTACTAACAGATGGACTATCGTAATCCCCATGCTATACGTTTAATGCAAGTGGCCTTAAATCACCGTGAATTGTTGCATTTGGATCAAGATGAGATTGAGTTTGTTTTATCAAACTATTGGACACAAATCAATGAGGATTTATATAAAGCACCTCAAGAAGACAAGGAGAAACTAGGAAACAAAACAGTTGAAGCAGCAGTTAAAATGATTATTGGCAACAAGACCAATGAGGATTTATTGTTGGTCTTGAAAACAATTGCAGACAATTTAGAGGCTGATAAAATTATCAACATCTTAAAAATGTTAAATTTAATAGCAAAATGTCCTTTTAGCACAATTAAAGGAGCGGTAAGTAGTTCTTTCCTATAAATGAAATTGATTTCTTTTTAATAGTTCGCAATTTTAGATTTTTAATGAACAATATAAGCAAATAACTTTACACATAACATTACTTCTGGCCAGGGATGAACAATACAACTTTACAGATTATGATTTAATAATAAAGCTTTTAAATTGCCATCAAGCTGTTTTGGATAATAAAATGGTGGGTTTAAACTTTAAATAATTAAAAAAATATTCTTAATTAGTCTTTCCATGTTTCTAGATTACCTATTTCCATCGATACTATGGATAGTATTTTATCATTTCTGATGAATGTTAACATCAAAAACTTTTCTTTGGATGATACAAATCTTAAAACATTTAATAGTTTGCACATTGCAATAACCGAAGTATGTTCATCACTTATAAAATATCGCCATATTCTATTAATGGATCGTGTGCCACAATATATGCACATTTTTAAAGATCTTACACAAGCTGTAGTATGGTACAAGAGTGAACGTCAAAAGGATACTGCTTTACCACCCACAGAAATTGATGATTTATCTGAATTGGCTTTAAAACTAGAAGCTTTAATGCATTTAATAGCCCAACACCGGATTGGTGTTAAGAGAGTAGCACCATTTATTTTAACATTTATCATTAATTTGATGGTGGCAAATAAACGGCCCACAACTTTGTATAATAAGGTGAGTGAAATAAGATATCTGTTTTAAGTTTGACATTTATTTATGAATTCTTTTTCATTTTTTTCTATTTAGATTAAAACTCACATTGAGAATATTTGCTATGAATTGATTGGCATTTGTGATCATCGTGTTGGCAGATTTATTTTACGTTGTTCCAATGAGGCTGGTCGTCAGTTGTACGAATTAATGGTTAAGGACTATCAAAAATATCATAAATTTAAGGGTAAAGTGTAAATATGCGTTCTTCATATACCCTGAGATCTTAACTACCTGTTTTAAATATAATTTTAAATACAAATTTTTTTGTTTTTATAAAATTTTAAATTTAGTTTTATTAAAAAGAATGAAAAGACTCGCTTTAAATCATGTTATTTCCAACAGATAAGTTGTTTTAGTTGTTATTATTTGAACATAAAGCTTAAAAGTCAACATTGTAGGGGAAGGTTAGGTTAGGTTAGAGGGCGTGTACTTGTCAACTGTGACAAGTAGAGTACCCGGAGATCGAATTGACCCATTGTATAACGTCCTAGCGTCTTACACCACTCGTGTTGTGTGTGTTAATTTTTATACATGAGTAGCAGGACCTATAGTTTGAAGTCAACTCCGAACGGCAGATTTTTTGAGAGGCTTTTCATGGCAATTTTTACTCTCTGAGTTTTTGCCAGAAATCTGCTAGGAGGAAGTCGCCGAAGAAATAATCTCATATTTAATTTTGACGTCTGACCTGGGATTCGAATTAGACGAAAGGCCTGTCTAATAACCCAACACACTACCTAAGACCACGACGACTTCAGGGGAAGGTTAATTTTTAATAAATGAAGAATTAATGTGCCATAGGCAACCTATTGTTTGTAAATATAATCCTGAGAAAATATTTTACATCTTAGGAGGTACTTACTTAACTGGTCATTACATGTTCCGTGTGTTAATTTTATCCATGAGTGCTGAAGCATAAAATTTAAATTCGATTCCAAACGACAGATTTTTGAGAAGCCTTTCATGGCAATTTTATTTACTCTCGGATCTTTTGACAAAAGATTGCTGAAAGGAAGTCACAGAATAAATATTTGCTTTTACTCATTATGTCTGTACTGAGGTCTGAACCACGGCCTCCCATCCAATAAGCCAGCAACATCCCTGGGAGGAATATTACAATAGTTTCAGCCAATCAGGCTTCTGATGGGACTCTAGCTATTCACTGTAAGCCAGCATATTTGAATTCATTAATATATTTTTATACGTTATAAAAAAATTAAAAAATATTAAAAATGTTATAATCGATAGAAGTAAATTAAAAGAAAATTAAATTAAAATTTATTGTTATAAACATGTTCTGAACATTTTAAAGCATTGATTTCAGTTGGCCTGTAATCTTAATAGGTATTCAATTTTAAAAATTACAGAAAACACAGATGGATGGATAATATATTCAATAATAAATAGAAAAAATAAAATGAAATAATATTTGTTTGTACTTTAATAAATCCCTTTCAACTTAGGGCAAATAGTGAACATTTTTCACAAATGGGACGATCAGGATTTCCACAACCACTAAAGTAAACAAAAATTATTAATAAAATTAAAAACCCTTTATAAACCATAACTCCAATATATACTTACAATATGGTGACACAAGAGTTGCATATAAAATTGCCACATTCCTGGCAGGAAAAGCCACATTCTTCACACAAAGGCTTTTGGCAATTGGTGCAATCACTTTGCACATATGTTTCACGATGGCAACATTCGGCTTTATCTTTTATCCACATGAACTCCTCGTCATATTCATCAGCATCTCTGGTCGGTTCTATAACACCATTGCCAAGTAATACTATTAGCCTTGACAAAGGAACCTTTTTATTATTTTCTGTATTATCAATTGATCGGGCCCCTTGGTAAAGCAATTTTGTGGTTTTATCTGAAACAGTTAGAGAAATTTTTAACACAATAAATGTTTGCGGCTGAACTCTGTTATTCTTTGACTTACCATGTATTTTTTTCATTTTATTGCTATCATGAGCATTAACAATTTTCGTATTGACGAATATTTTTGATTGCAGTGAGCAAGGAGACTCTTCCGAACGTGGTCTTTTAAGGCTAACATTGTCCATATTTTAGAGATTTTTTTGTAAAGTTCTTTTCAAAATGTTGTTTATAAAATAGTTGCAGAGCTCATCGGAATAAAACTGTTTGTAAACAAAAACCACAGTTGCAAATTTGTGCATTTTTGTACTAAAAGTACGGTATTTATAACTGTGACTTTTTTGTAAACGACCATTCGGCGGGAATGGCAATAAAATTAAAAGACGTTGCTTTTTGAGTGGTTTATTTTATTTTTAGATTTTAAGACCATTTATCCTGTATAAAGTGCTTAATAATTGTTACAATTAGTCAAGGATGTGAAAAATGTATTGGGAGCAATTATTGGAATGCGCGGTAGCTATCGTGGGTTGTGCCAATCAGGATTCAAGAACGACATTCAAAATTTGAACACAGAAACTTCGAATTCCTAACCGGGTGATTTTATAGCTGTTAAGGAGTGCATCCCATAGCAGTTCAGTTCTTCTTCATCTTATACAACACGGTAACCAACAATCCTCGACTCGAATGGTGGTAATGTTAGTCAATCACTAATTGAACAGTCGCAAAAAAAAAGAGCGCGCAAAAAGCTGTCAGTAATAAGAAAATTACGGAAGCTTGATTAAAATAACTTCAAAACAGCACATACGGTGAGTATTCATTTCACTTTCTTAAATTCATCCCTTTGAATCCTCTTGGAATACCGGAAAGTAGATTACAAGTTGCTTTTGTATTAGGTTAGGTTAGGTTAGAGGACGTGCACCTGTCGGTCACAGTACGCGGAGGTCGAAATTGACCCATTGTAGATTGTCGTTAGGGGAGGAAGGAAACAGAGGATATAGGAATGTAGGTAAGGGAAGGAAGAATGGGAAACGCAGGAATTACACAGAAAGAAACAGAGACAAAACAAAAGAGGTTGAGAGTGCGACTACACTTATGGAGCCCTAGCGCCTTTCAATCAGGCCAAGCTGCTAATGAATCTTTGAAGAGCCTTGATGTCGGCTCTCAACACAGAACTCAAGCTCTCAAAGAAGGCCCTGCCAAGGGTTCTCAACCTCAATCTACCAAGGGCTAGGCAGTTGCAGAGGAGATGTTTGACAGTCTCCAACTCCTCCTCATCGCAACATACCCTGCAATAGTCCGGCTGGGATTTGGAACAGCGTCCGTCAGCGGCCTAATCTCGCAGTGCCCCGTGATAAAACCGACAACCAACCTTAAGCTGGCCTTAACCAAGCCCAGCAGCCACTCTGTCCTCTTGCTGTCCACAGCAGGCCATAGACGCCTAGAAACAGAACAACCCGATCCGTTCTCCCAACCCCTCTGCTCTTCCCTCCTGACCCATCCATCGATGAGGCCATAGAGGTGGCAGACTGTCAAATCGCCACCTGAAAACGAACCTAACCTAGCGAGGGCATCCGCCGTTTCATTGCCCAGTATTCCGCTGTGACCCGGAACCCAGCATAGACGAATAGGGTCCGGTCCCAAACTCCTCAACGACTTTTTGCACTTGCGAACGAGCCGTGATTTGCACCAGACCGACGCAATGGCCCTAAGGGCAGCCTGACTGTCAACGAAGATCATGTAAGATTCCGAATCCGAAGATGGGCCACCAGCTATGGCCTCAATAGCCTTGAGTATTGCGAAAATCTCCGTCCTGAAAAACGTTGCAGTCATTATTCAACCTGAAGTGGAGTTCAAGACCGAGTTCCCTACAGAAAACCCCAGCACCTGTACATCCACCTAACTTAGACCCATCTATGAAGATGGGTATACCACTCTGCTCCTGGAATACCCCACCATTCCATTGTGCCGTATCCGGTATGAGTATTCTCAAACCAGGTAGGAATATAGCCTCAGGCACAATATAATCAGTGGCTTTTTCCGAAAGTCCTGTACCTTCCATCAGGAAAGACGGTATTCAGAACTCTGGAGTGACCTATCGAGCGCTGTCCTCAACAACCCGATTTCCCTTAGGCTATATGGCACTACGCGCTGCACACCGCTTGACATATAAGTCAAGCGGGGTCAGACAGAGCATAGTATCAAGGGCAACTCTTCCTCACTTTGCTTTTGTATTACTAGTGCTAGTTCTGTTTACTGGCTATAATTTTAAGATAGTCTACCAGACAGGTGTTGGGTATTGAAACCACTCGCAGATAAGCACACAACGCACACTATCTTTAAGGTTGTTGGACTATCTAATTGTTGAATATAAGCAACTGTAATTTCTTATTGTTTGATTAAAAGCTGAATAATTATAATCATTATAATTATTTAAACATTGAAATTACCAAAGTAAGGTTAGGTTGAATGGCGTCACCATACTTCATCACGTGAGGTTCTCATCAAACTAATAAAAGTTCTCTTACATATATTTTCGATCAGATTGCAATAAAATTCAATCAATTGTTTATTCAATTAAGATTGTTATTTAAAGTATTTTAAAGATGTCTTTAATTGAAATTTTAGTCGATGCCAAATTCCAAAGATCTTTCTTTGTATTTGCATTTCATTTGAAATTTGCCGAAATAGTTGACAACTTTTCAAAAATTTTCTTTGATTTTCGTTCTATAAATAAAAATTCAAAAATCATTAATTAATACTGCTGTTTAAAAGGGGCATCAGCAATACTAAAATTTATAACATCATCATCATCATCATCACAGATCAAATCTAAATATAAAATAAAAAATATGCTCTCTATTGCCTTTCTGTGTGTAATAATAGACAATATGTATTAGAAATTAATAATGGATAGAAAGAAAAGGAAACAAATATACATTTTTCCATACAATAAGTACCTATTAGAAGCGAAACAAATCTCTTCAAATTCCTCCAATTCATATTTAAGTCTTAAGCTGTTAACATTATAACAACAGAATAGATATGAAATTGAAGTGAAGTATTATTATATGATTAATCACAAATTCTATAGATTTTCCATAGTAATTACAATATATTAACATATTTTATGGATATTAATCAACTAATGTAGTATGTATGGATGCATGTATGTGTAGTATGTTATCAGTCGTCATTGGTAATAAAAACAGAACAACTTTTATAAGTGCTTTCTAAAACTATTTTTTTATTTCTTTTTATTTTTTGTTTTTATTTTATTTTCAAAGATTATAAAGATGGGAAAATATACAAAAGATGTAAATGTATATAAAAAAAAAAAAATTAAAAACCCATAATAATAATAACAATAAAAAAAATACATTTTCAAACTCTAATTTTAGTAAATGATACCGGAGTATTGAAATATTTTTAATGCATATTCCCATTCACACTCTTCACGTTAAGTATTCGAATAGGTTTGTTTTGAAACGGGAGAGAAAGAGGGTGTAAAATATACCCTAAAAATGAAAGCAAACAAATAAATGTATTTGAAAGTAAAATATTTTGGTTTTTCTGCGCTTTTTTTCTTCCTTTAACAAAAAACAACAATAACAACAAATTCTACTTAAACTATAATATACTATACATACAGCTACAAACAGTTGATTAGCACATTGTAAGACTATTGAGCATACATAAGTTGTTAACATAAAAATATAATTTCATCAAAATTCCCAGTCTGGTAATTCTCTGTTGATAAATTTTTGTCGTTTTAATTGATTTGTTTCCTTCAAACTGATTAATTCCTGGCATTATATATGAGAATCATTCGTTTTACCAACCTTTTGAAGCTCAATCCCCTAGTTATACAGCCTTAGCTTTTTTGGTTTTCTTAATAACTTTAGCGCTTACTCTTTCACTCGTACTATTTTGCACACGTTATTATTGGTCGTGATTTACTTTTCATCGTTCGTAATCATTCGTTTAGGTTAGATAAGGTGGCGAACCCCTTGCATGAAGAGGCTCCACTTAGGCCAGCATACACAATTAATTCTATCAGGAATAATTGGAGTCCAAATATAAATCTTGCAATTGCAGCCATCTTTATATAAGAGAGCTCGGTCAAAGATATCAGAAAATTTTAAGCCAGAAAACCTTATTTCTTTGTGATAAAAGGTGAAAATCTGTATTTCCATCCGCCTTAGACTTAAAGCTGCTGTAGAAGGCTTTAGCCAGAATGCCGAATATTTTCTTCATGTCTATCAAAACTACAATGGGTTGTAAGAATCGTTTTTGTGCGGAAGTAAGTCAATCTTTTTCTTGTCCATATGTATTCAGCAGAGTCTAGCAATATTGCACGTACTTTCTGCTGCAAATGAAATTGAGTTTTCCCATAAAACGAGTAGACCATATTCAAATTAACCAAAGCAAAGCGGGAGATTTCTAACTCTGCATCAGCGACGGTCATATCGTCATATCATTTGTAATGCAATTTTCAATGATATCCCTATGCCCCGGAACCCATAAAGAAATCCTTGATACAACTTTTGTTAACACATTCGCTGCCAAGGACGAGTATACTCGTCTTTGACAGGTATCCCGGACTGCCAAGACGTGTGTACTTGTCCTACTTTAAATATATTACAACATGCAGGCTTTTGATGAATTAGCACATTTTTTGTATACATATGGACAATAATAGTGAATTTCTAAGTGTTGCCAATTTTCGCAATAAGTCTCGTTTTATTCCATTTTCTTTATTGGATCCATCTGCGTGATGTATTATTTGTTTTTCTACTAAAACGTACGCAAATACGAAAAAAGATATCAAGGCCATCTGCCTTCCTATTGTCAACGACGAGTATACTCGTCTTTTTTGGTTTTCTGCTTGTAAATGATTATGTATGCTAATATATATGCTCTTACCAAGAAATAACAGAGTTTTGCTAAACAATAACACTCAAAATATAAATGGCAATGAGAATGACTTCATATAATTTAGGCTTGGCAGCGAGTAAATCAAGAGATTTTCAGGAAAAATCAGAAATGAAAACAAATGCTAATTAGCAGTCAGCAGCTGTACATATATGCAGTTACAAATACCCTCGAATGAGAGTAATACAACTGACAGACAGATAATAATGAGACATACATTCAGATTCAAAGACACAAATTCCTATGCAGATGCATTCGTATACACTCACATTTTTGTTTAAATACTTGCTTGTCTTTTAAAATTATAAATAAAAACAGAAAATAGGGAATAAAATCACTGAAAAAAACTAAAAATAACAGAAAAATAGAAAATATTTCTGTTTTTTTGTGATATTTTAAATGAAAAAATAAAAGAACCGCATTTTTATTATATTCAGTGTCAACATAATGAGTAGATCTATCTGTCTGCCTGTCTATATGTTTGTCTATGTCCGTTTTTTTTTTTAAAGTTCATTTTGTAAGTCTATCAGCTAGGGCCATGTATCATATATTCGTGGAAAACATCAACATAAAAAACATAGTCTGTAGCATTTAAATGCTTCAAAACTATTTTTTAACACCTAAATAGTAGGTCTGCGGGTGTGTATCTTTACCGTATGTGAAACGGATATGTTTCCTATCATATCTGCTGTATGGAAGCAATTTATGATGTACATTCAATAGAAATTAAAGTATAATTAGATTGAAAAACAAAGAAACTATTGTGTGAACTCTTAGAGAACTGCAATTAAATTTTTACACTAATATGCGATCTTCATAAATTTTTATGATGCTGGTCGTAACAGAAAAAAATTATTAAAAATAAGGAAGTAATTTTATTATCTAGAATTTGTTTTAAATATGCCGAATATTGTGTATACTTGTTACATCTAAAGTAGTATTCATGCATACATCTAAAGTAGTATTCAATTCTTATGCAGAGGCTCCTAAATATCCACGACCAACTAAAGTAAATTGTTGTACGCAAGTGAAACTTTCGAATATAATCACTCAAAAAATTACGGGTATTTTTATTAACACATTCGCTTCCAAGGACGATTATACTCGTCCTACTTTAAAAATATTATAACATGCAAATTTTTTTTTTGCCAATCGAGAATAGGGAATTTCTAAGTGTTGTCAAAATTCGTGATTTATTGTTTGTTTCTCTACTAAAACTACGCAAATACGCAAACTATTGCCAACGACGAGTATACTCGTCTTTGGTTTTCTGCTTATAAATGATTATGTATGATGATATATGTATGTGCTCTTACCAAGAAATAACAGGGTTTTGCTAAACAATAACACTCAAAATATAAATGGCAATGAGAATGACTTCATATAATTTAGGCTTGGTAGCGAATGTGTTACCAAGAACTGCAGAGTCATATGGAGAATATTCTGTCTAATTGACTTTAGCAACACTGGAACCTTGTTAATGAGAAATCCATAATAATACATCTCAAACGTAGATAATGGAGATGAGTCGGTAATACTATAAAGATTAAGTGCAATTGTGGTACAAAGATGAGTCCAGAGTGGAACCCTCAAGAACTTAACGAACAAAAGAGCACCTGTAGACGCACAATACACCAAGAGCACTAGGCAAATGTAGTCTAATATTTAAAGGCTTGCAAATAAATATGAAGATGGAAATATTTTGTGGACACGCTTACAACGGCAGTAGAAAATTGGCGTAAAATTTTGTATAAAAATAGTCAAAAATATATTGTAAGTGGTTCAAGCTTTTATGAAATCGATGAATATTGTAATTATTATATTCGTTCTTGAAAGGAAATGCAATAGTGATGTGCGATTAATTGGCACAAAACATTTTTTGGACATTTAAATCAGGACATCTGGTTCTGTTGGAGCGCATTTAAATGCAACCAGGAGTAAATGAATTTATAGTAGAGTATAATCAGCAACTGGTATGTAGGGTAGCACATACATACATACATAATTGGTCATTACAATCCATCAGTCAGGATTATGACCTAGCTTCTCACATCACCCATGTCGTGTGCGTTAATTTTATACAAGATTGACGGGACCTACGGTTTAAAATCGAGTCCGAACGCCAGATTTTTTTTGAGAAAGTTCTCATGACAGATTTTTTTTACTCTTAGAGTTTTTTGCCAGAAATCTGCTGAGGGGAAGTCGCCGAAGGAATATTTTCATATTTTCCTTTTAATGCCTGACCTGGGGTATGAAATTCAGCGGCGACTTCACAGGGTAGGGTGGTAACACAGCCTTTCATTTTATGTTGACTATGGATATATCATGATCAGCCTCTGTTTCATGGTTTGGATTCGTCCGATGGTTTTTGTTACAAGTCTTCGTAGAATCTTCCTGCCTACAAGAGATTCTGTCAGTCCCAGCTCCAGGTTCCGATGCAGTAGCCCAATCACTGACTTATCCTAAGTTAGAAAAAACTGAAACTTTAATTAAGGTTTCTATGCTGTTACTGAGATCTATAACAGCCGACATTTATTGATCGGAATACTCAATTAAGTCGTTGCTATGTTTGAAACATGACAAACCGTAATCATGCTAATTGACGATCCGTGGAGATTAAAAATCGAAAGAAAATGTTTCAACATTAGCAGGAAAGTGCTGACGAAAAGTTCATGGCTATTGTTTTACCATAATGAGCCTGATATTTAATCATTGGTTACGGTTGCTTATTGGCAAGAAAATATCACAATCGCGTCGCTGCTGTCCAGTACTATCACTAGATCTTATTTCACTAGCATAATTGCGATTTAAATTGAGTGAATCTTGAAGTTTCACTTTCATTCTATTCTTTATTCGAAATTCAAAGTTCATATCCCAATATTCATTCCGTTTCTTGTTTTCCAAACTTAAGATTCTAAAATGTAGAAAGGATGGATGATTGTAGGCCACATAATATAAGTGACTCGAGTTTTTACGACAGAACTAAGTGTACGATGAAATGCTTTAAAAAAATTGCCTTTTGTATGGATCTTGCACGTTAATTAATATAAAATTAATTTATAATACGCTTAAAATTAATTTTTAATTAAAAGAAATGTAATTAATTTAATTTTAATTTTATTTGTAATTAATTCGAAAAGCAATTTGTAATCATTTGCATTCGTTTTATTAAAAAAAAAGAAGGAAAATTAAATTCTTCTATCCCCTCCCCAGAAATAATGAGTAACGACGTCAATGACCGAAAATTTTCTTTTTCATTTACGGTATGTGGGTGGATTTATCACGAGATAAAGTCTTTCAAAACAATGAAAATAAAAGTTTTCTTTTTTTCTGGCATTAAGAATTTGTGGTCGTACGTGGCTTTAAAAAAATCTGCGGTCTTGTAATAAAATTTAAGAGGGGTCGGCGCTTGTAGTATTGCAACTGTATGGCTAATGACAGATAGACAAGTGTCTGTCTTAATATTTAAAAATCTGCGGAAGTCCATATATCGTTTTTATGGACTTTAAACAAAACGGTGTTAATCATATGCATTTGATTGGAAAATTCAAATTGGCAATCGTTAATGAACTAAGACATTTACGTGTGAACAAACTGTTTGTACGTACATATATGTGGATTCCTATGAATACGTATGTAGTTGGGCTTCTCCACAATATTTTCCTTAACATTTATTTCAAAATTAAACATTTGTACCACCTTTTCAATGACCTTTCATTGTCTCGTTCATCATTTCTTCCAATTAAAATCGAAGAAATCAAATTCATGGAAATTTATTTATCATCGTATACATTATAGCCGGTTGTAGGGGGCACCGAAAACCATTTCAATAAAATATTAAACAACAAAAATAAATCGTCTACAATACTTCTTTTTCTTTCTTTATTTATTAGTGCCTGAGCCACCAATGATAATTATGAAATAAAAAAAAGAGGCAAAAAAAATTTAATTCTTCCCGGTGTGAAGAAGAGTCAATCAATTCCCACTCATGTGTTATAATTTTTTTTTAACTGCAAGTAAATAATTTATATGAGTTTCTTTTCTTAAATTTTTAAGGTATTTTTTAAGTGCCCTACAACGGCATAGATGGTAGCATGTGTGTTTGCATTGAAGTTTGTAGTCCCTTTGAAAATTTGTGAAAATTTTAGATATAAAATAGTTTCCTTAGATAGTTTTTTTTAGAGGTCGCCGTGGTGTAGTAGGTAGTGTGTTGGCTTATTAGACGAAAGACCCGAGTTCAAATCCTAGGTCAGACATCAAAACGAAAATTTGAAAATAATTTCTCGGTGTCTTCCTCTTAGCAGATTTCTGCCAAAAACTCTGAGAGTAAAAAAATTGCCATGGAATGCTTCTCAAAAAATGTGTCGTTCGGAGTCGACTTTAAACTGTAGGTCCCGCCACTCATGTATAAAATTTACGCACACAACATAAGAGGTGTGAGAAGTTAGGACGTAGTACAATGGGTCAATTCGACCACCGAGTACTGTACTTGTCAGAATTGACAAGTACACGTCCTCTAACCTAACCTAGATAGTAATAAAATCAGAAAATCATTTACATTACGTTACATTAAAGCTCTGTTCAGACTGTGCAAATATTTGCGGAAAAAAGGTACTTTTCTGACCCCTTCTTACAAAAAGAGGAAGAGCTTTTTGGTCAATTGTGATACCTCAAACAATTCTATCCGGGGATCGAAAATTCCTTAATGAAAACCATCCCGAGTCTTTATATTAGAGAGCTCAGTCAAAAATGTCAGAAAGTGAGAGGTCAACAACTTCTTTATCTTTATGACCAGATCTAGCATATGAGGTGAAATACAATCTTTCTCCTTCTCACAACCACAGTTTTTATAGAAGCCATTTTTCGGAATGCCAAGACTTTTGGCATGCTTACTATGGTCCGTAAGAAACTTCATTGTGTCATAAGGACGGATGTGAGCAGGTCCACATGTCGACGCCTCCATCCTATAATGTTCCATTCATTAATGTTCTTGCATTTTTAAATTCTATTCTCTAAATTAAATCCTGCCAAAATTTGGTTAAGATGCGCCGATCAGTTCCGAAGTTATAGGGAAAAATCTACTTAGAATACACGTATAGTCTTATGGCGCGTGAAAACTTTGAGAACTCATAACTCAAAACACATTTTTTCGACTTAGAATGTTATAGAACGGACTATGTTTTAGTTGCTTTCATGAGAATCACGTAACGATTTCGAATAGAAAGAAAACTAATGACTCGAATTGTTTTGAAACCATTTGAACCGATTTCCAAAATGGTTCATCGATGTATTCTGCAGAGTCTAGAAATTTTGCACGTCGGCAAGAGGGTAACAACGAATAATGAGCCTCCTTATAAACCAAGTCGACAATATTTAAATTTAACTGAAGCAATGGGAATACCCAAGTCGCCGTAGTCTAGTAGGTAGTGTGTTGGCTTATTAGATGTAAAACCAGGGTTCAAGCCCCAGGCCAGACATCAAAACAAAATACAAAAAGTATTTCTTCGGCGATTTTCTCTCAGAAGATTTTTGGTAAAAATAAAAATTTCCATGAAAAGTAAAGATCTGGAACAAATCCCAGCCGGACTATTGCAGGGTATGTTGCGATGAGAAGGAGTTGGAGACTGTCGAACATCGCCTCTGCAACTGCCCAGCCCTTGGTGGGTTGAGGAACCTTGGCAGGGCCTTCTTTGAGAACTTGAGTTCTCTGTCGAGAGCCGACATCAAGGCTCTCCACAGATTCATTAGCAGCTTGGGTTGGTTGAGAGGTGCTAGGGCTTCATAAGTGTAGTCGCACTCTCAACCTCTTTTGTTTTGTGTCTGTTTCATGTTTACATGTAATTCCTCCGTTTCCCATTCTCCCTCCCCTTCCCTACATTTCTATATCCTCCATTTCATTCCACCCCTAAGGGCAATGTACAATGGGTCAATTTCCAACTCCGGGTACTGTGCTTGTCTTGACCGACAGGTGCACGTCCTCTAACCTAACCTAAGTTTCTCAAAAAATATCTGTCGTTCGGAGTCGTCGTAGGTCGCTTCACTCATGTATTAAATTAACGCACATAATGACCAATTATGTATGTACATATGTATTGAAGCTACCCTTATATTAGCGATCTCGATTAAAGATGTCAGAAAATGAGAGGTCAAAAGCTTTATATTTATGACAAGAGCTGGCCACTGGCAAATGAGGTGAAAGACAATTTACCCTCCTACTCATACCCAAAGCTTCTGAAGAAGTCATTGGTCTAACAAAAGACTAGAGGCCTTTAAGAATCACCATTGTGTCCACACGTATTCTTCAAAGTCTAGCAATTTTGTCTTGCCGACGATGAGATTGAGCCTCCTTGTAAAACAAATGGACAATATTCAACTTAACTGAAGAATTCGAGCTACCCACACCCTGTAACATGTCGTAGATTGCTAGCTTTATATCGGTCCTGGTCAGTTCTCAGCAATGCAATTTTCAACATTATCCCTAGGTGCCGGAACGCAAACAAACGTTTCTTATAAAATAGGTTTCAAACCGCTGTATGGTTCAACTGGTAGCAGACTGGACTCCGAAGGCTAACCGGAGGCTTAATTCTGGTATTACGGCTTTTGGAAGCCACGGAGACTTGTCTCTGTCCTAAAATGGTGCAGCCCCCTAGTGGGAGCAACGTGGTGCTTGTGGTTTATACCCACATCATGGGGAAAGCGCAAGCTCGGTGTGGCATTACACTCTAACCAATTTCACAAAGGGGTTTAGAAAGTCTCCGACCCCTAACAAAGAGGGAAGTCATGTCCAAATGCATGGCTTCGAATTGGTACTCATCGTGGCGTTACTCAAGTGTAATAACGCTGTGTGCCTTTATCAAAGACTTGTCTCTGTCCTAAAATGCATTTAATGTGGTTGTATCACTGTGCGTTGTTTCTATCCGTGCTTAGAGCATCGTGGGGAGTGTCATCGTGGCGTTACTCCAGTGTAATAACGCTATGGGCCTTTACCAAATGCTTGTAATTTAAAACTAATATTTGCCTCAAAAATTATTTCTCTGTATTGGTTTTGTGTTTATCCACAAATATTTGCAGAGTCTTACTTTGCCTTGAAAGTATAATACAATATAGGGCATCATGTGATTCGACTATGACTCAACTTTCTTGCCAGTTTCGCTTTTTAATTTAAAGTGGGTTTTCTTCTTTCCTATTAAAATGTTTGTTTATCTTAAAAATATAACACCACAATAAAAAGAATAAAAAAATGTAAACAAAAAACGATAAAAAAAAACTAAAATAAGATCGAAAAACACAATTTTTTTAATACGAAAATCGAAAATGAGAAAAAAAATCGAAAAAAAGAAGAAAAAAAACTTTCCAAGGTCAGTAAACCTCCATGTGCTCATCTTTCGTTGTTCAACAAAATGCAGTCAGTCAGTCAGTAAAATCAGTCAGTTTGTGTGTCAGTCTGGCTGTCTGTCTGTCTGTAAGTCATTCTGTTAGTTAGTCAAAGTGGTTTAATATGAATTCGTCGAATTCGAATGTTTTTTTTTTTGTTGTTTTAATTTTCTTTAAAATTTTTTTTTGTAGGTATAGTGGGGCTATGTATCTACGCATGTTTTTATGTTTGTTTGCATATGTTGATCGTGCTGGTAGTATAGTTAGTTCTTTCAGTAAATTATACAATTTAAGAAATGCAAACGAAACTTCTTGTCCATTTTGCTTAAAAAAAGCACTTCCACGGATATGAACAAGTATCAATTACACCGTTTGCAATTATTCTTCCTTTTTTTTAAGATTAATTTGTTTATGGTTGAAGTTTGGTTATTTCCTATCAAGAAAGTGAATTCATTAAGCGAATGTACATACAGTGGACAGCAAAAGTCTTAGTACTCACAATATATTTTGACAATTTCATGAAGAATATTCAATGTGGCCAAACTGTGTGGTACATGGCGCCTATCGGTTGCAAATAAATGTTGTTGGCATCCAGATTATCGATTTACATACATAATTGGCCATTACAACCCTTCAGTCAGGATTACGACCTAGCTTCTCACACCACTTATGTTGTGTGCATTAATTTTATACATGAGTGGCGGGACCTACAGTTTAAAGTCGACTTCGAACGACAGATTTTTGAGAAGCTTTTCATGGCAATTCTTACTCCCAGAGTCTTTGCCAGAAATCTGCTGAGAGGAAGTCGCCGAAGAAATATTTTTCGTTTTGATGTCTGACCTGGGATTCGAACCAACACACTACCCACTAGACCACGACGACTTCATACAGTTTTACCAATACAATCACAAAAAGGGCAGACTGATTAGTTCAGTTTGTTTATCGATTTAAAGCCGAAAAAAGTTGGTAATAAACGACCTATAGTGTTCGCCATTTGCAGTGGTGGTGGCCTGTTCAAAAAATATGGACTGATTAGGCTACCAGCCCAAAATCCAAAACAATGACTTAAAACACTGGACGCTCTTTGATCATAATTCTGAATTGATTGGCAAATTCCAGAGTAACCCTATACATATGTATGTACAGTGGACAGCAAAAGTCTTAGTACTCCAATATATTTTGACAATTTCATGAATAACAGTTTGTATAAAAAATTAACGTTTTTATATTTATTTTATTAATCTATTTCTGTTTTATTATAAAATAAGCAATTTTTTAATGTTTTTCATTAGACAAAAGAAAAATAAGGAAAAGTTTCAGATGATTCCATATGTAGGTACCCCAAAGGAGCACCCTAAGTAAATTTAACATTCATAGGCCTAATATATAAAAATGTTATCCCTTGTATTTAGAAGAATATCACTTAAGGTCAAGCACTCTATTTAACCCATTTGTAATTGAATGCACTAGTTTTGTTTAGAGTCTTCTAGTGGCACCATGAGCAAGTTTTTCGGTTGACTTTTGCTTGAGGTTTAGCGATTACGTAATCGTTCTTTCAAATGATATCCTAAATAGTCTCTTGAAATCATATCGGGACTTTGTGCAAGAGTATTAAGCCTGTGGGACTTTTTTTTGTTAAAATAGATTCGGTTACTAAGACTTTTGCTGCCCACTGTATATTTTATGAATTGGTTGGTAATATGGATTTAATGATGGATTTCAGATCCGTTCCAAGCTACTTAGAAATGTAGTGATGAATGCCTGGTCTGTACTTATGCTAGATGACTTAATTACTGGAATTGTTAAAAGGCAGTAATAAATTCCGACAATCAAAGGAAAATAGACAGTCAAAAAAGCACTAATTGTGGCAAATAAAACTAAAAATAAGAAAGATGTTAACCCTTTGACGGACACACAAAATTTTAAGAGGTCTTCCCGTGGAATACTTGCTGTATCTCCGTTATTTGGAAAGGAAACAATTTATGACGTGTATAAACGTCATGTCCCCCCAGAAACCCTTGTTATAACGTCTATAGATGGCAGTGTCCGTCAAAGGGTTAAATAAAACACAGTCAAAAATGGCGTAAAAACGAAATCTGTAGATGGTCTTGAGAACATTCTCGTTTCACGGCTCAAACTATAGTAAAAGTTGAAAGAGTTGAACATTCTTGGACAAAGAAAAAGGGGACTTGTGATTTTGAACAATCATACGTTTGTCGTTTGTGCATACTTACGTAATTGGTTATTACCATTATGCAGTCAGAATTACGCCCTAACTTCTTACGCTTTATAAGTTAATTTTATCCATGAATGGAGGGAGAACCGTCTCCGAACGTCAGATTTTTAAGAAATTTTTCATGGCAATATTATTTACTTCCAGAGTTTTTACCAGAAGACGGCCGATGAAATATTTTTTCATATTTTGTTTTGTTCGAGATGTCTGGGCAGGTGTTTAAAACAAGGCCCCACATCTAGTATACCTACACACGAGCTACTAGACTACATCAAGGGAAAGTTATTCCCTATTAAGTTGTAAATGAGACCATAAAATGTGTGAGTTATGATTGAATTTTTTTATTTGTTGGAAAGACTTTTTGGTGGCAATATTGTTATCGATCTCTGAGCGGAACTTATCCCGAAATTCAAGTTTTCCATGACTGTGGCTGGCTAATGAAACAAATTCGTTATATTGGCTTTGAGAGTCGCTGTGCCTATGGCAATTCGCAATATACCTGCGATTTAAGAAAACCTTACAAAAAAAAGTCGCGTGCGATCATCATGCCCTCAAATAGCTTATGCAGTTGAAACCATAACTTGTTGTTGTCCAAATCATATCATATATCTGCACCTCGCAAGAGATGGGGATTGACAAAGAAAGTGGATAAAAGTCTCCTCTTTCTCAGGGGATTTGCACCCCCGGCAGAAGTCGTTAGATGAGGGCTATATTCTCTCGTTTTGTATTCCCATAACACAATGACCTGTAAGCATGACCACAGTGATTGAGACTTTAGACCACAAGAAGTTGTTAATTATTGATCCAAAGTGCTTGCCGTTGACACTGATAGAGTAGACAACATCGTTCTAAGAGAAATATGGGCCAATGATGCTTACCGTTGGAAATCCATAAAAACCAGCAACTTTTTTTGCATGCGTTGTACTCTCTTCGATCTCATGTGGAGTGGTGTTTTCCCAAATTGGAGAATATTGTTTTTTCATGCTGCTATTGATCCAGAAATGGGCCCTTTCGCTGAAGATATATTTTCGCAGAGAATTAGGATCAGTTAATCCAGGGTTTGAAGTCGCCGTGGTCTAGTGGGTAGTGTGTTGGCTTATTAGACAAAAGGCCAGGGTTCCAATCCCAGGTCAGACATCAAAACGAAAAAATATTTCTTCGGCGACTTCCTCTCAGCAGATTTCTGGCAAAGACTCTCTCAAAAACCTGTCGTTCGGAGTCGACTTTAAACTGTAGGTCCCGCCACTCATGTATAAAATTAACGCACACAACATAAGTCATGTGAGAAGCTAGGTCGTAATCCTGACTGAAGGTTTGTAATGGCCAATTATGTATGTAATCCAGGGTCTATTCAGCGAACACAAGTCGTTGTCTATGGTCCATGTCCGGCAACGTAGTACATTCATTCGAATATAACCAAAAAGTGAATTTTTTGCACTTTTGGGTTAGGATATCCCATAAACATAGGGTGATAAAGCAATTCTGAGATGGAATTCGAAGTCTTGGTGCGATAAAACCTTAGCATATGTAGTCTGGTCTCTGTGTTCAAGGCCTAAATGGCCCGTGGGTTATTATTTGTATGGAGAAACATACAAATTTTTATATTAGCCAAGTAAATGGTGTAGTTGTTGTTGATCTGGTAAAGGAAATAAACAGTTAAACAGTACTTTAAATCAATTAATTGCTTAATTACTTACTGCCGCCGCTATAGTACATGTTTTTAAAAGTGTTTTTTTACTTAAATAGAAAAAAAGAAGATAACAAAGATATCATGCAACAACAATAACAATAATAACAAAATTTATTATTTTATTTATAAAAAAAAAAAAATTTTATGCATGTACGTAGGAATACACACTCAGACTCAGACTCATCAAGAGAAAAAACTATTAAGAGTTCATAAAGTTCAAAATCATTTCAACAAAACTAAACTTTAAATTTGTACAAAACATCGAAAAAGAAAAGAAATGAAATGAAAAGAAAAAACCATCAAAATATTGCACAATTTTGTTTAAATAGCCCCCTTGTTTTAATACGTCACATTGAAGCCAGCCCATGAACATTTAAGCCGGAATTATGTAAATGGTGAGCGAGTGTGTTTTTTTTCCCTTTTTTTTAATACCCATGCGTACAAGGTATGGCGTGCATTTCAGGCAGCGGTGGACTAGTATTTCTCATGTTATTGTCTTATTTAGAGTGTGGATGTGTTTGTGTTTTATTTTTATAAGAAATACGATTGCATACTAAGCCACTGGGGAGAGTATTAAATGCGGGTTTTTACCTCTTCAGGCCTTTTTGTTTGTTTTCTCTCACTGACGTAATTTATTCGTGCGTATTTTACATCTTTTTTTGGTTTGCCTTTGCCAAGTACTACTGATCCATTCCAATTCGTATACAAATTTTTAATTTTACTTTGAAACTGGGACACAATAACACAAATTTCTGTTTGTAAAGAAGAAATTGCAACAAATATTTGAAAGAAAAAAGAAAAAAAGTAAATATTTGTTTAGTATTTAAATTTGTTTTTATTTATTTATTTAATTTGCTTTGTTTAGCTAATTGATGATGAGTAATGTGTGTGTTGCCTGCCTGCCTGCCTGCTCACATAGAATTTTGATGAAGTGACCGAATTTTTATTTGAATTGCTACAAATACCGTCCGAATGAAATAGTTTTACATAGAAATACATTCATTTTAGCGAGTGTGTTTTTACGTTGAATTTTGAAATGATAAGAAACTGCCATTTTAATGGCAATTGTTTTATGTTTCTCCCTCCCATAGAGACATTTGTTTCTCTTAACAAAAAAAAATGTGTGTGAATTGATTTTTAACGAACTGAATAGCTTGCTAAAGGTGTGAACAGGTGTTAGATAAAAGATATAAAACGCCTGTACAACAGATTAGTCGCTGTAGATATTGTAAATAGGTACGTAAGTGTTGTACGAATAGAATAGAATTCCTCTTTAATTGTCTAAAACTAGCCAACTCTTCTTCAGGAAGTCAAATAATCATATATATTATTTCTAAAGCACTTTTTTTTGTCGGTTGCAAATATCTCCCATACCACCGCATCAAATTTAATGAATGATATCTCATTTTAAAGCTTATATCTAATACTAATGGCGAAAAATAATTAGAAATTGAAAAATTAATATTTTCATTGATAAAAACTATATTTTATATAGAACTACAGAATAATACTGTTGTCATTATGATTATATGTTTTTGTTCAAGTGTGGTAATACAGAGTCGCTTAACAGTAATGCAGTTCTACATAATATAGTATATATTAAAATCCATTCTGGCAATACCGCTCTTTACTTTAATAAAATTTCTATGAACTATTTTCATTTTATGTTACAAAAATGACAACTAACGATGCGAAATATTCGCACGGGTCATCTAGTATACAATATATTGCTCCTTTATTGCAACATAGTCATATTTCAAAAAAACTTGAACTTGGCAAAATTCGATTTAAGTTTTCAAGACATAAAGGTTCAATTAGTCGTGACTTTACCATAACGCTATAGTCGTAACATAATCCACAACCGTAAATTCACTATTAGCAGCAATTAGTGCTGCCATAACCATAAACAGCTGTTTACGTTAATTGCACATATGTATTTTTCAAAAGTACAAAAGTAAACAAAAAAAAAAATGTGTCTACATGTAAGTAAATTCAGCAAACAGCTGTTTATGGTTATGGCAAAAAACCAAAATTCAATTGGTGCATATGGTTATCGTTATGACTATGGCATTATGGTAAGTCACCTATAATCGAAAACAGTGATGTCCATAAAGTTGGTTAAAACAGCTGATTTATATGGTTATGGTTAAGTCACGACTAATTGAACCTTAAGTCCTATGATCTAATTGCCGCAAACACTTTTTGCTATATCTTCAGTTCAGCTTGGGATATAAAACTGATTTTTTCTTTCAACTTGTACAGAAGGTCTAAAAGAGCAGTTTTGCTTAAGTAACGACAAATTTTTAATTTTTTGAATTATGACTGTGTTGCAATAAAAGAGCGATATAGTATCGGAGAAAACATTTGCAACTACTATAGCGATTCTATAATTAGCTCAAATAAAACATACAGAGTAATCAAGTTCTTATTTTTATATTACTTACAAAACAAAAGCAACCTCATCTACGATATTCAATAAAAATTATTTTAATTTCTTCTAAGGATAGGCCATTTTAAAACTTAAAATAAAAATAGTCATTTCTTCTGTAAGACAAAACAATTGCAACTTAAAAATATTCCCCGGTAAAGTATTTGTTTGCTTAATATTTCCTAGCGAAACCCTTACTATCTATTACGTATTTGCATCTTCCTGGCATCGACCCTATTAAATGATTAATAGTAGCCTGTGGAATAGCACACCACACATTTTTAATCCCATCAATCCGCTGTTTTACAATTGATCGGAGATTTTCTATTGGGTTCAGGTCCGGTGATTGACGTGGCCTTAATATTTTTTTGCTTAAACTAGCTGGAAGTGTATTTCGGATCATTCTATCGTGGAAACGTCCATCGTAAAGGCATTTCCCACTCAGCATATGACAACATAACCTCAGGGATGTTTTTGTAAGACCTTTTATCCATTATTCCCTTAATACTATGAAGTGGGCCCAAACCATTGGCAGAAAAACATCTCCAGGCAATGACATAACCGCCTCCATGTTTGACAGTCTTTACACAAAATTTTTTTTGTACTCGTTTTCCTTTTGGCCGTCTAACTTGAGTTATGTCATCATTAGCGATAATATTGAATTTTGATTACTGTCTAGTAAACCAATGGAAAAAGTTCTTTTCAGTGACGAATTAAAATTCAATATGTGTTTTATTTAAGTTAGTTATAAAATCGCTATGGTAGTTTCAAATGTTTTGTCCGATACTGTATGTATTTTCAAATTAACTATCTTTTGCTTATTTTATCTGTCATCCTACGCTTGAGAAATGAGTTCCTTTGCAAAGAATCTTACTTAAGTTACTTATTTGGTCATCACAACCATTTAGTCAGGCTTGCCACCTATCTTCTTACATCACTTATGTTGCGTGTGATAAATTTTTCCATAAATAGCGATACCTACAGTTTAAAGTCGATTCCGAACAGACAGATTTTTGAGAAACTTTTCATGAAGATTGCTAAATAGGAAGTGGTCGAAGGAAATTTTTCTCTTTTCATATTTTGTCATATTCGAGATATCTGAGTTATGAGTTAAACTACTCACTAATACACTACCTACTAGACTACAGCGATTTGCAATTCGCAAATGCAATATGTAATCATAACGTTATTTTGCTTTAACTCGTATTCCTTTAGCTCCTTTGATGAGTGCAGGACTGTTAGAAAGCATCTCCATCTTTGGATTTAGATCTTTCTTTATTTGATTTCCTTTTCATTAATCCACATAAGTACTACTACTAAAGCAGATTTCATTATAATGAGGTTGTCTATTGTACAGTAATCCTTCGATTTACGTTGCCTTTATTAACGTTATTTCGATTTACGTTGTCAAATTTTTTGTTTCCTCTAACTTCAATTTGTGTCGTCATTCGATTTACGTCGCTTTTTTTTGGAACCAACTGTAACATAAATCGAGGGATTACTGTAAATTTATATAACTTTTTTAAGTTCCTAGTTAAAAACATACTACTTTGTAGTATAAGCAATATGCAATTCGATTTACGTCGCCTTTTTTTGGAACCAACTGCGACATAAATCCAGGGATTACTGTAAATTTATATAACTTTTTTAAGTTCCTTGTTAAAAACATTCTACTTTGTAGTATAAGCAATATGCAATTCGATTTACGTCGCTTTTTTTTTGGAACCAACTGTAACATAAATCGAGGGATTACTGTAAATTTATATAACTTTTTTTAGTTCCTTGTTAAAAACATACTACTTTGTAGTATAAGCAATATGCAATTCGATTTACGTCGCTTTTTTTTGGAACCAACTGTAACATAAATCGAGGGATTACTGTAAATTTATATAACTTTTTTAAGTTCCTTGTTAAAAACATACTACTTTGTAGTATAAGCATATGCAATTCGATTTACGTCGCCTTTTTTTGGAACCAACTGCGACATAAATCGAGGGATTACTGTAATTATCTACTCGATGATAACGTATTCGGTTCTTGTATTGGCTGTAGTGGTTGTGTAGTAGTTGAAGTCGCCGTGGTCTAGTAGGTAGTGTGTTTGCTTATTAGACGTAAAAGCCAGGGTTCGAGTCCCAGGCCAAACATCAAAACAAAATACAAAAAGTATTTGTTCGGCGATTTCCTCTCAACAGATTTCTGGTAAAAACTCTGAGAGTAAATAAAATTGCAATGAAAAGTTTCTCATAAAATCTGTCGTTCGGAGTCGATTTTAAACTGTAGGTGCCACTACTCATGTATAAAATTAACACACACCACATAAGTGGTGTGAGAAACTGTAATGATCAATTATGTATGTATTGGCTATAGTGGTAAGGAACTATGCTCATTGATTCCTTTTATATATTTTTAAGGGGTACTGTGCTGCTGCCTGACTTTATGGATTTCTAACTTAAAAAAAAATTATTTGTCTTCTTCTGGATTTGAATCGGGGAGGCTTATTTTCACACTTAGGAGTTTACGTATCAATAAAAATTTCTATCGCCTGAAATAAACAATTCGTAACTTCGAATTTAACGACTACAACATACATACATACATACATAATTGGCCATTACAACCCTTCAGTCAGGATTACGGCCTAGCTTCTCACACCACTTATTTTGTGTGCGTTAATTTTATACATGAGTGGCGGGACCTACAGTTTAAAGTCGACTCCGAACGACAGATTTTTGGCAATTTTTACTCTCAGAGTCTTTGCCAGAAATCTGCTCAGAGGAGGTCGCCGAAGAAATATTTTTCGTTTTGATGTCTGACATGGGATTCGAACCCGGGCCTTTCGTCTAACAAGCCAACACACTACCCACTAGACCACGGCGACTGATCGAACTACAACACTCTGCCTTATTAGTGCATTATTTTAAAAAATGATGTTTTACAAATGGTTTGAGTCTGTGATAACTTTTTCCCATTTTAGAGCGCATATGTATTTAATCTTATTTAAACTTAGTGTGGAGTAATTAAAGGCTGTCTAGGTTAAACAAAAAAAGTTCAAACATGATGAATTTCATGGAAATTATTAATGAATCATTGGGTATCACTGAAGCTGTAATTCCAAAACAGTTTGAAGAAAAAAATGTTAACTTCAAATAATAACTTCAAAAAAAGCTGAATAGCAATGGTTCCACGCATCACGAGCTGCTGATATTTCATCATGATAAAGCTAAGGCAGCCTTTTACCAGACCAGTCTATTTTGAAAATAAGTTTTGTTTGTCATTACAACTCTTTAGTAAGGGCTACGACCTAGCTTCTCATACCACTAATTTTTTTTTTGTGCAAATTTTATCTGTAAGTGGTAAGACCTACAATTTAATGGCGCCTCTGAGGTATATAATTTTAAGAACCGATTTATATGAACATAAATTAAATAAAAATTTATTTCTTCATACAAAGGACTGCTAACAAAGTATCATTGTTAGTTCTTAGCCTTTGGATGTTATTATAAATGCTTATAAATTTTTTTTTTTTGTATATTTTCTTAAAGCATATGTTATTGCTGTACTTGACTTTATAAATATTTTTTGTTTAAATATTTTTTTTTATTTATATTGTGTGGTAAATAAATACATTAAGGAATTCGTTGAATTTTTTAAGTATTTACCTTGATTCGCAGTAATGAAAATTCAATCAACCTTTTAAGTATGGCCAAAATGAACATTTCATTTATAATTATTCACAATCCTAAAGTTCAAAAATATTTTAAGAGAATATTTCACATTTTGACCATGAACTCTAAATGGAATTCTAAAAGATTTTTAATTTATTTTTTTACGTGGAGTATGTATAATAACATATTAAACAATGAAAATTCATGCCTAAGAAGAATTTCGATTGAATAAATCACAAATTAAAGAATTTTTTTGTATACATTTCTTCAGCGAATTCCTCTCAGCAATCTTCTGGCAAACACTTTGAGAGTAAATAGAGTTTTTCAAAAATTTCTCCTTTGGAGTCGACTTTAAATTGAAAATCTAGCCACTGATGTATAAAACAAACACTTACAGTATGGGTGGTGTGAGAAGCTAACCAATTCAGCAAGCCAGTGTATGCATTTTGCTTCTGTTAGTATGTCCTTTGCTATGAATTCTTTTACAAGAACATCTGATGTGTTCTTTTCATCTTTGGCTTAACGATTTCTGCCGTGGATGCAGGTCTACTGAGGAAGAGGAGAGCATTATTCACTTTCTTTGCCAGTGCCCGTCTCTTGCTAGGTGTAGATATAGGTTATTTGGCTCCCCATTCCTTGTTAGCTTAACGGAGCTATCATCTATTGACATCAAGGATATAGCTTCGTTCATCAAATTTTCTGGCTGGTTTTCCAGTACGGGGTAGTCGTGCTTTTGTTGTGCAGCCCTTGCGCTGATCAACTTCTTCCTTTCCCTGATTTGGCGGAACTTGGTTAGTACAGGGACTGCGTTTCACCCGTGGCATCACAACGGGCCACCATGCGTGCTCAAGTGACCTTTGTGGTATCAGAGCTACCACTACGACCTAACCTAACCTAATCTTTGGCTTTCAGTCGCTAATGCGGTCCTTTATCGTCAAGCGTTGTATATCTGTTACCACTTAGGAGTTGACGTATTAATATAAATTTCTATTTCATAGGCACTGGGCCTAAATGCGGAGTATAGAGCGGATAAAAGAACAATTCATAGCTTAACTTATGGATTTTAATCATTTCCCATTCAAATCATGGGATAGTTTGTGTCAATGGCTGTTAGAAACAAACTAAAGGGCGTAGATATCCATAATAGTTGCGTATCTGTTGTTATAATTTATTTTTGCACTTAGGAGTTTAAATCTCATAGGCACTGGGCCTGTGTCTGGAGTATGGGGCAGACAAGGATCCAATTCATAGCTTAACTTATGGATTTTAATCATTTCCTATTCAAATCACGGGATAGTTTAGGTCAATGGCTGTTAAACACAGATTGTTTAGATTTAAAACAGTTGTCAACTGTCAGATGAGATTTAAAAGGTCACCAGATTTTTGCCCCTTCTCTCCTCAAGCCATGATTTATAATCTAAAATTGTGGGGCTTTCTTTTTTTCTAGAAACTTTTTGTTAATTCACTCAGTTCATAAACAAACAAATTTGTTCACAAGATCACAAGATTCATAGAAATCATAGAACATATCGACGCCTCCGTTCTATAACATTCTAAGCCGAAAAAGTATGTTTTAAGTTATGAGCTCTCAAAGTTTTCACGCGCCATAAGACTGTACGTGTATTCTAAGTAGATTTTTCCCTATAACTTCGGAATGGATCGGAGCATCTTAACCAAATTTTGACAGCATTAAAGTTAGAAAACGTAGAACAAGCAAGAACATTAAAAACCTTCTAAGTACACTTAGAACGTTATAGAATGGAGGCGTCGATATGACGTTAATTTGTAAACAATTTTGGACCACAAATAGACGCAATAATAACGAAATAAAATTATTTATGCATGTTCCTATATACACAAGTAGCCTGTCCAAGTGTATGTTTGTAATGAATTTTCTTTTTGGCCAATGAATTTTCCTGTTTTTTTTTTTCTTTTTTTTTTGCATTCAATTATTTCAACAGAAGACAAGAAAATAAAAAAAGCCAGTGTGGGTTGGCTGGAGGGTGTTTCATTATTATTCTCATAAATCATGAAAAATCACATTAAATTTTCCCCCATCAATTTATGGAGACATGTTAGCATTCGGACAGACATACAAACTGAATAACGCATGTTTTCTTTTGAATTTGTTTACGATATTAAAAGAATAAAACAACAAAACAACAAAAACAAAAAATGATACATTTTTGTTAGAATGAATGTCAATTTGAAATACATAAACAATTATTTATGATACCCTACAGTTAACATTCCGCTACATGCGGAGCATTATTATTACGGAAGCATTTAATAACAGAAATCGCTTTTCTGCAGTTTCTTCTGTTCCATTGTGTGTCGTTCTTCGACTTGGCAGATAGAGCGTTCACGTTGTTGCAGCCTTAACAACAACTTAGGGGTTTTCTAACCTAAAAATTAATATCGGATCAATGCAAGAATGGAACCATAGAGATCAGAGTTCAGCAATGAATCGATTTTTCGCTACTCATAAGCACTCATGAAATTTTTAATATAAATAAGTCAACAATATTGAAATTTAACTATGTACTCTGATTCATTCATACTCACTCACTACAACGTTGATTTATAAGTACAGCAGGTTGCAATGACGAGTATGCGTACAAGTTTGACATCGAACTCATGCCATTCGAAATACTCATTTAGATTCATAACTCTAGAAAAATACTTGTAAATGAATCGAATCTCTCGAGTACTTCAAACTTTGAATATGAGTAGAAGTTCCATGATATTAAAATAAGTATCAGAAATTATGAGTATAATATTCGATTCTAGTCATCTTTTTGAATACTCATTGCAGACCTCTGATAGAGATGTATTCCACAAGTGATACACAAACTTGTTTTTGATTCCAACATAATCGTTTATACAGTTTAAAGTTGTCTTCGAACGACAGATTTTTTGAGAAACTTTTCGTAACGCAAAATTATTTGTCCTCAAGAGTTTTTACCAGAAATCTGCAGAGATATTTTTTCATATTTTCGTTTAAATGTCGAGCCCGAGATTTGAACAGTGGCCTTTATAGCTAATAAGCCAACATACTACCTACGAGACTACGGCGAGGGAAACTCTTCCAGAGGCAAATGACGCACATACGTACACAATCTTCAATATGGTTTCGAGGTGCTGGACTCTTTAATATCAGTATTAAGTGTATAAAACAGCGGTTAGGTTAGGTTAGGTCGGAGTGGTAGCCTTGATGCCAAAAGCTCACTTGAGAACGCCACAGGTGAACATAGTTTCTGTACTGACTACATACATACATACACAATTGGTCATTACAACCCTTTAGTCAGGATTACGACCTAGCTTCTTACACTAGGTAAACTGGCTAAGTTCCTCCAAATCAGGGAAGAAGAAATTTGTTAGCATAAGGGCTATACCTTTAAAGCACGACTATCCCTCGCTGGAAAACCAGCCCAAACATTTGATAAACAAAGCTATATCGTTAAGATCAATGAACGATAGCTCCTTCAAGTTGTCTGGGATTGGAGAGCCAAATAACCTATATCGACTAAGAAAGTGGATAACAGTCTCCTCTTCCTCAGGGGATCTGCACCCCCGGCAGAAGTCGTTAGATGAGGGCTATATTCTCTCGTTTTGTATTCCCATAACACAATGACCTGTAAGCATGACCACAGTGATTGAGATGATGATGAGACCAAGTCCGAGTGTGGAGTATAATATCGTTCAAATGTTTGCCATGATTTATATAACTTCCATGTAATATGGTTACGGTCTCAAATAGCTCGTGCAGAATATTCAATGTGGCCAAAAAGTGTGGTATACAAGAATGATGAACTAAAAATTACGCCTTGCACATGATTTCCCGTTAGACGACGCAGTTGGGCTATTTTAAAGATTTCCAAGTCTTTTTCATATGTGAAAATTAACATTTCTTCTGAAAAGTGTATGCACTACGTGAAAGTAGTTGGCAGCCCTGCAATATAAAATTAGCCAATAGGAAAACAATGAAAACAATTTTTGTGACGTCATTGATTCAACATGCGCAGAAAGTTTTAATTTTGTGTGCGTGATGGCGTAATCTTTAGTTTATCATTCTTGGTGGTACATACCGCCTATCTGTTGAAATTAAATGTTGTTGGCGTCCAGATTATCGATTTAAAGCCGAAAAAAGTTAATAATAAGCGACCTATAGTGCTCGCCATTTGCAGTGGTGGCCTGTTCAAAATAATTTGGGCTGATGGGGCTGTGAGTCCAAAATCCAAAACAAACAATGACTTTTTCTTGAAGCCCTGGACGCCCTGCGATCTTAATTCTGAATTGATTGGCAAAGTCCCTATACAAATGTATGTACAGTGGACAGCAAAAGTCTTAGTACTTACAATCTATTTTGACAATTTCATGAATTTTAACCAATAGTTTGTATAAAAAATTAACGTTTTTATATTTATTTTATTAATTTATTTCTGTTTTATTATAAAATAAACAATTTTTTAATGTTTTTCATAAAACAAGAGAAAAATAAGGAAAAATTTCAGTTGATTCCATATGTAGGTACCACCAAGGAGAAGCCTGAGCAAATTTAAAATTCAAAAGCCTAATATATAGAAACTATATGACCCGTGCGAATATTTCGCACCGTTAGTTGTCATTTTTGTAACATAAAATGAAAATAATTAATAGAAATTTTATTAAAAGTACGGCATTATAGTAAATAGCGGTATTGCCAGAATGGATTTTAATACATACTATATAATGTAGAACTGCATTACTATTCAGCGACCCTGCATTAGCACACTTGAATAAAAACATATAATCATAAAGACAACTGTATTACTATGCAGTTCTATATAAAATATAATTTTTATCAATGAAAATATTAATTTCTCAATTTCTAATTATTTTTTGCCATTAGTAATAGATATAAGCTTTAAAATGAGATATAGTTCATTAAATTTGATGCGGTGGTATGGAAGATATTTGCAACCGACAAAAAAAAGTTCTTTTGAAATAATATATATGATGTTATCCCTTGTAATTAGTAGAATATACCTGAAGGTCAAGCTCTCCATTTAACGCATTTGGAAGTGAAGGTACAAGTTTTGTTTATTGTTTTCTGGTGGTACCATAAGCAAATTTTTCGGTTGACTTTTGTATGGGGTTTAGCGATTACGTAACCGTTCTTTCAAATGATCTCCTAAATACTCTGTTGAAATCATATCGGGTCTTTGTGCAAGAGTATTAAGCCTCAGGGGACTTGATTTTATCAAAATATATTGGAGTACTAAGCCTTTTGCTGTCCACTGTATAGACATACATTGCTACATAAGAAAATGTTAGACGCTTAAGATCATATAATATTTTTAGATTTCAATGCATGAGGTTAAACTTCCCTTTAGAGATGTAGTACAACACTTAGTCGTTCTTGATCAATGCAAGTTTCTAACATGTTTTATTTATTTTTATTACTTTATGAAAAAGCAAAACAAAAAACAAACAATATTTCTTTGAAAATAATGAATTTTCGCTGTTTTTTTTTTTTTGTGCGATATATTCTATTAATGATGACAAATGTTTGTGTGAAAATCTATTAAAATTTATTTAAACAATTTTATTGCATTTTATTAAAAAAAAAATGCTTAAAAAATTTTTTCGTTTTTTTTCTGGTGTAAGTTTTCAAAGCCAAACGGAAGCCGCTAATTTTACTTCTAACAAATTCCAATTATTCCAAGATCAATGAAAAAAATACGAAAAAAAACAAAAAAAAATTTCTTTTTTTGCGAATATTTCGCACCATAAGTTGTCATTTTTGTAACATAAAATGAAAATAATTTTATTAAAAGCATAAAAATATTAGAAATTACAATATATCATACATATTTACATACATACATACATATGTTTAAATGCTTTTATAATACTTCTTTGAACACAATGTTAGAGATAATGACATGACCTTCGTTAACATTTTGCCCGTACGAATCCTTAATACAAACAAAAATATCTTTAAACTGACGCACTTGAGAAAAAGCCACGTATACCTGTCCATGTGAAAAAACCGGTTCTGGTAAATACAATCCCACCTTTTGAAGGGTTTGACCTTGTGGTTTGTTTATCGTCATAGCAAAAGCAACTTTCACAGGGAATTGTTTTCGTGTCATTCGGAAAGGCACAGTTGGATCAGAAGATGTAGGGTTAATTCGGGGTATGAGTACAGTTTTATCGGTATGAATAATTTTTGGTGATATGATGAGCTCTCCCAAGTTTGTTACGATTAGCCTGGTACCATTTATTATCCCGTATTACTACACTTCATAAAAAAAACAATGTCATGACAATAACGACATTACCAAAATGGATTTTACAACTTTATATATTACTAGCAGATTGTACCCGGCGTTGCGCGGGTTATAAAAATAACAATAAATAAAAATCCGGTTTCGAAACCGGCTTCTTAAAAAATTAAATTTTTCAAATTATTCGGAAACCGGTTTATCTAACAACCTAGTTTTTTAAATACTCTAAGTCCTAAATATAAATATGCATGCAATTTGCCCGTTTTTCCCCCTTTTCCACTTTTTGGACTCCTTTAGGTTCAACGTTTTAAACAGAACACTTCCAATAGCTATTTGGAAAACTTAACCAAACTAAATCCATACCATTTTTTGTCCAATTTTTTCCCATTTGGTCAAAATTTTTAAAAGATTTATGGCCTATAACCTGCATCGACAAAAGCCTGATCTATATCCCAAATTTCAAGAAAATCGGTCTAGATGTTCAGGCGTGATTGGCTAACAAACAAACAAAAAAACAGACTTACAGAAAGATTTATAATATATATTAGGATTAGAATAACCTGTACTCAATTTGCCCGTTTTTCCCCCTTTTCCACTTTTTGGACTCCTTTAGGTTCAACGTTTTAAACAGAACACTTCCAATAGCTATTTGGGAAACTTAGCTAAATCCTAAAAAATTACCTATTAACATTTTTTCCCGATTTGTCCCATTTTTTCTCCGTTTTTGGTCAAAATTTTTAAAAGATTTATAGCCTATAACCTGCACCGACTAAAGCTCGATCTATATCCCAAATTTCAAGAAAATCGGTCTAGATGTTCAGGCGTGATTGGCTAACGAACAAAACAACAAACATTTGGGAAACTTAGCTAAATCCTAAAAAATTACCTATTAACATTTTTTCCCGATTTGTCCCATTTTTTCTCCGTTTTTGGTCAAAATTTTTAAAAGATTTATAGCCTATAACCTGCACCGACTAAAGCTCGATCTATATCCCAAATTTCAAGAAAATCGGTCTAGGCGTGATTGGCTAACGAACAAAACAACAAACATTTGGGAAACTTAGCTAAATCCTAAAAAATTACCTATTAACATTTTTTCCCGATTTGTCCCATTTTTTCTCCCCCTTTGATCAAAATTTTGAAAAGATTTATAGCCTTTAACCTGCACCAACAATAGCTCGATCTATATCCCAAATTTCAAGAAAATCGGTCCAGGCGTTCAGGCGTGATTGGCTAACAAACAAACAAAAAAACAGACTTACAGAAAGATTTATAATATATATTAGGATTAGGATTATGTGGAATAGCATTACAATTAAGCGACCCTATTTATTGCACTTGATCTAACAACTACTGCAAAGTATTGCCAAAACAGCTTTTAACAACTTAATATGACTTCGTAATAAACGGTATTATAGTAAATAGCGGTATTGCCAGAATAGATTTTAATACATACTATATTTTGTAGAACGGAATTACTATTAAACGTCTTTGTATTAGTACACTTGAACAAAAACATATAATCACAATGGCAACAGTATTATTATGCAGTTCTATATAAAATATTATTTTTATCAATGAAAATATTAATTTTTCAATTTCTAATTATTTTTTGCCATTAGTGTTAGATATAAGCTTTTAAATAAGATATCGTTCATTAAATTTGATGCGTTAGTATGGGAGATATTTGCAACCGACAAAAAAAAAGTGCTTCAGAAATAATATATATGATGATTTTAATTCTTATTTCTATTTACTTAAGGAATAAATTTTAGAAAATGCTGTTATTTATTTAAATTTTAAGTAAATTTTTATTATTTATTTAAAAAAATTTTTAAAACACTAACTTGGAATTTTGTTATTGTTTATTTTGGGTTTGAATTAAAAACAAAAAAAGAAAAATTATAAATTAAAAAAATAAAAAATACTTGAGTGCTGCGTTTTATTTTTCGATAAATTTCCGATAATTTTTAATCAAGAACTGATGAAAATCAATTTGATTTTGTTTTTGTTATTTTTTTCGGAATATTTTCCTTAAAACTAAAATTTATTGTTTTCAATAGTTTTTATAGATTTTCTCTTTTAATTTTTGTGTGTTTTCTTTCATGTTTTTCTTGGACGATTTATTATAATTAGCGCAAATCTGTAGACACATCGGTATTTGCTTCTATTTTAATTTTTTCTTCTGTTATTTTTTCTTTTGTTGATATGACCATTTGCCCCATTGAAAGGTTTATCCAGCCGTGATGATGTATTTCGATTTCTGTGATTTTATTTTAGTTTTTTTCTATTTTTATTTATTTATTTAAAAAATGAAATATTTTCTTATTGCTGGCGTATTTGTTTGACATAAATTGGTCAAATCGTTTGTTTAGATTTCATAACGTTTTTTTTTTCTTTAATTTTTATTTAAAGAAACTTTTTTTTTCTAGTATTTTTAGAAAATATCATGGCTAGGCCTTGCTGAAATTTATACGAGGTTTGCTTGAAGAAATATTTAAATTTTTTTTTTCTTTTCAAGAAATAATTATGGTCCTTAGGGAAAATAAAATAAAAAATACTTGTGTGAATTGGTTTCGCAATACTAAAACAGATCCTTCTGATAAAATTTTGTGGACGATTTCAACTCTAGGTTCCGTCGCTCATGTATAAAATTAGCACTAGAGGTGGAGAACTATCGATAGTCGGATATTACTATCGATAGTCGGATATTACTATCGATAGTCGACGATAGAGCTGTCCACAATAATATACATATTTGGTTTGTATTTAAAGTTCGTTTAATATATAAACAAGAAAATTCATATACGATGTTAATGTTTTTTGTCCCGAAAGTTTTGGTTCAATAATAAAGGAATGTTTAAGTTTTATTCCTTGAGCCTGGTTTGGCCCACTTTGCTAAATACTCTTTCGGAGTCAACGGATGTTACAAATAAACGCGTGAATTTTAGTTTTTGGTGATTTGAAAACCAATCGAAAATGTCTGACCGCTATCGATGGTAGCTCGATAGTGCTCAACCATCGATAGTTCTCCACCTCTAACTAGCACGACAGCATAAATGATGTGAAAAGTTTGGTTGTAATCCCGACTCAAGGGTTGTATGTAAGCAAATCGTCAATCTTTTTTCCTTACTTGCTAAAACCTGTTGAAGTCACCTTTGGGTGCACTGGATTTTGTCGCTCATGTATAATATAAAATTAACAGTGTTCACAGCATAAATGGTGTGAGAAGCTTGGTTGTAATTCCGACTAAAAGGTTCTAATAATAACCAATTCAGTTCATTAAACATGTAAACTATCGTTTGTTTTTTCTTACATGCTAAAAAAACTTTTATTTCGTTTATTAAGCCCATTACCGGGAATATGGAAAATTATTTTCTGAATCCAATTTCTTATCTGCTAGATTAGATTAGAAATACTTGAGGTTCCAACTTAGTTCGATACCACAATACTTAATTCATAGTGCTGACACATTCCATTACACCAAACAAGTCGAAAATATACTCCATTTGAAAATATTATTCTAAGCCACACAGACAGACAGTATTCCTTATTCTAGATAGTTTCGCCAGATATATCAATTCCTGTATTCTCCCACGCTTTTTCTCTCAAGGGCTGCTTAGGGACACATTATATGCCATCTTTTCCTGCTCCTCCGAAATACAACTTCTGTACAATACACAAGAGGGAGCTCTTAGCCGATAGTGCCTATTGGGCAATATCCCAAAGGAATAAAGCCCACATAATAAATGTCTAGTAGAGAGAGACAGAAAAATAAACTCCCTTGCTTAAAATTCGTCCAACTCAACGTAGCGGTTGAGCAGTAAGTTTCCTCTTCTATCTGCCTGGAAAAGTGTATAAAAATTACAATTTCCGGTTTTGTCGTATTGATCATGCTCACCTCGTATGGTGGTAATTTTGTAAAAAAAAATAGAATTTAAAAAACATAAATTTTTTATGTAAAATTGTTTACAGAACATAAATCAAATGAAATTACAGTCAAACTTCTATAATTTGAACTTCTATTACTTGAATTTTCTATAAGTTGAAGCTTAGCAACGGCATCTTGGAGGGAAATTAAGAAATTCAGGTTTTGCTTCTTTAACCGGAAGTTTCTATAAGTTGAAGTTTCTTTTTTTCTGGATAATGGGTGATTCAATTTATAGAAGTTTGACTGTATATTGTAAATCATTTATTGTTATTTGTTTGTTTATTTATATTGTTTTCAATAATTTTTATTAATTTCCATTAAAATTTTTCATTTTTTTTACTAAACAATGTTTTTACTTCACAGTTTTATTTCTTTTTTTTTTAATCAAAAAAAATGTTTACCCCTTTTAGAATACTTAAAAGATTTAAAATCAATGTGTGAACATATTACATTAGGAATTTTCTTTTTTAAATAATCATTCCATTGTAAATTCTTTAGGCATTCCATCGTATGTAAGCATATCTGTGTGTATATATTCTCTTTGAAAGCATCTTGTCCTTCAAAACTTTTTCCGCCTAGCAACTTTACCATGTCGAGTGATAACTAAAGCGAAATTGTTCCGAAATTGTTTAATTTTTACCAAAAGTCCGTCCTATTCTATTCAAATGGATGGCTAAGCTGGTGGTATTAAGGCTATATGTAACCCAATCTGGAACTGCCTGACCTATACTGTACTATACTGTGGAAGTTATGGCCATAATGAAAGCTTTTCGATACTTGGCAGGACATATTTGCATTGAAAATACTTTGATTTACATGGATAGTTAGGCAGCTATTAACTTTTTGATGAACATCAATTTGATGTATCATATCAAGATACAGGACTAGCAATCCTCGAACTGTCACCGGACACCGCTATGTCAACTGCCTCAGTAAAAACTGCATTTCCTTCGGTTATTAAATGTACAGACTCAACTTCGGTGGTAGCTTGAGAGAAAATAAAGTATTGCTAGGTTCTGCGGAACTAAGCTAGCTAGGAAGAAGGTTCTTGTCTTCTTTCGTTGAATCTCATGGCCATTGCTTCATTAAAGGGTATTACGATAGACATTATATTTCCTCATATGCTTTTTACAAGAGCTAATGATCTGTAGAAGAAATAGGTAGTGTGTTGGCTTATTAGACGAGAATCCTCGGTTCAAATCCCAGGTGAGCCATTGAAATGAAAATATGAAAAAATATTTCTTTGGCGACTTCCTCTCATCAAATTTCTGGCGAAAACTCAGACCGTAAAATAAAATCGCCATGAAAGTTTCTCAAATAAAATCTGTCGTTCGGAATCGACTTTAAACTGTAGGTCTCGCCACTCACGTATAAAATTAACGCACTCAACATGAGTGGTGTGAGAAGCTAGGCCAAAATTCTGATTGAAGGGTTGTAATGGCCAATTACTTATGTGAGTCTCGCCACTCATGAATAAAATTAACACACACAATGTGGGTGGTGTGTGAATCTAGGTCGTAGACACAACATTAGTGTTGTGAGAAGCTAGTTTGTAATCCTGACTAAAGGGATGTAATGGATCAATTATGTATTATGTATGTGGATCTGCAGAGGAGAAGCAAGAGACTATTGTTTACTACGTATTGATTCTCACCAATGATTCTGGTCTGTTACGTTTAAATTAAGATCATCACAACAGTGAGACTTGTTTTGGAGTCTTGCACTTCTTACAGAGATTGTTAGATTCTAAGATTGAATGAAGACTGGCTTGTTGTTATTAAAATGTGTCCATTCTAGCAAGGGCCTACCGTGTCTTCGCTAACCTATAAAATAACTAATAGGTCATGCGTTTGATTCTCACCAAGGATACTGGTCTGGCGTAAGTGGGTGTGGCGTTAATTTATACATGAGCGGGCGGGACCTACAGTTTAAAGTTGACTCCGAACGACAAATTTTTGAGAAGGTTTTCATGACAATTTTTTACTCTCAGAGTTTTTGGCAGAAATCTGCTGAAAGGAAGTCGCCGAAGAAATATTTTCATATTTTCGTTTTGATATCTGCCCTGGGATTTGAACTAGGGCCTTACGTCTAATAAGCCAACACACTACCTACTAGACTACGGCGACATAATTGCATTCTTATGAGTAAATACAGTAAGACCCCGCTAAACGCAAGGGGTACGTTCCAATAAGTTCTAGCGCTAAACGAAGCAGCGTTAAACGAGGCAACTTAATATATACGTACATATAAAATACAATTGAAATCTTTATTCTGGACAGAATAAGAAAAGAGCGATAAAAAAGATACATAGTATACACCGTTGCTATATGTATATAGTGCACCAATTTTCGTTTGTGCATGACCGTTTCATTTGAACAGTTATACAACAAGTATCAATATCAGTGTGCAATTTAGGGGAATCCCAATATTACCGGGTAATACTGAAACAGTGTTAAGCGGGGTAGCGTTATGCGGGGTCTTACTATATTAACACTAGGGATGCCAAACGGGATCGATTTTTAAAAATCCCGGGATTCGGGATTTTGTAAATCCCGAGCCCGAAATCCCGGGATATTTCGGGAAAAATCGCGATTTTCTATTAATAATAAAAATATTTCGTTAACAAAATCATTTGTATTCCAATTATGTATGTATATCAGAATTATATACAAGACAAAACCGTAAAGTAACAAAAATAAAAATTATTCATACATATGCAAATGCATTAGTTCTAAGAAAATTATTTGGATTCCAACAAAAAGATTAAAGCATCCAACATGTGATCTGATAGGCTTGAACAAATTTTGTTGTCAACATACGCTGCCGTTGAAAAACAGTTCTCGCAATCAACATTTGTTGGTAAAATAGTTCCAAGATAGCTGTATCCAGCTTATATTCACCTCAACCATCTCCTCTGCAACTGCCCAGCCCTCGGTAGGTTGAGGACCCTTGGCAGGGCCTTCTTTCAGAACTTGAGTTTTGTGTCGCGAGCCGACATCAAGGCTCTCCACAGATTCATTATTAGCTAGGGCTGTTTGAAAGGTGCTAGGGTTTCATAAGTGTAGTCGCACTGTCAACCTCTTTTGTTTTGTGTCTGTTTCTTTACATTCCTCCGTTTCCCATTCCCTACATTCCTATATCCTCCATTTCCTTCCTCCCCTAAGGACAATGTCAAATGGGGTCAATTTGTGGCTTGTCTTGACCGACAGGTGCACGTACTCTAACCTAACCTAACCTAACCTCCTGATGTAAATAAATCTATTTCTTTGGACAGTTGAGTATTTAAATTAGTTAGCCTATTAATTCGTTTTATAGAGATTTTGCATTCTTCGATGGCATCAAATAACTTTTTATCAATGGAAGTGGGTTATCCTCATCTGTGAAGCTATTATCGAAGTCAAGTGATATAGAATATTTTTTCAGGACCTTTTGAAGGGTCAAAATACATATGAATTCACAATCCCGAAAAATCCCGGGACAAGCTTTTAAAAACCCTGGGAATCGGTATTTGATGAATCCCGAAAATCCCAGGATTTCCCGATTGGCATCCCTAATTAACACCTTGTATTCACAATAGCACCATGCTGTTCTCTTTTAAAATAGTATAGGTTTCCTTTAAATTATTTATTTCTGTATCTATTGTAATTGCTTTTTATATTCGCTTTAAAAATTAATTATAATATTGAAATTTGTTTTTTTTTTGTTTCTTTATATCGAGGTTATGTGTAATTATTTATAAATTTGCATTCCATATTGAAATATTTTCTATGAATGAATGAATGGATAAAATTGAATGAATTGTTGCTCTTTATAAATAAATAAATAAATTAAATACATATAAACACGCGCACACACCTCTTATTGGGAAATATTAATGCAAATTAAGAAAAAAATAATAAAAATTTAAAAGTAAATTCTTCAATTAAAGAAACAACACAAATAAAATTGTGAGAAGCAGCAGAGCAATCAAAACAATTTACTCACTATTGAACAGAAAACAATACCGCCGCCATATACCATATTTTTATTTTATTGAATATTAAAAAATCATAAATTATTTAAATATTTTTTAAATTAACATGGTGTATAAATAAAAATACAACAACAAAAGAATAAAACAACAAAAACAATTATTTTATTATAGTAAACAAAACGTAACGAAATGAATATCACTAAAAAACTCTTGTGTATGCTCTCTTCATCTATGAACTCTCTTTCGATTTTAATTATTCAGTTACTCTCTTAAATTGCTTTGTTTATATTGTTTGCTACGTTTTTATACAACTATGCACACTAACTAACAGACTTGGGTTTACTATTGTACTGGCTGCAGCAGAAGCAGCCAAAGCAAAGCAAAGCAGCAGCCAAAAACGCTTGCCTTGCCTTGCTAAACATTCAATAGTCTTAAGAGAAAACAGAAGTAATTCACATTTTAAACGTGCACGACGGTAAAGAAATTGCAGCGCTTTTAATTTTTCCGTTTTCTTATACAAAAAAAAAAGAAGAAAAATAAATTTTTTAAGGTATTGCTACAGAGTTTTAAATTTTTGTTTTTTTTTTATTAAAATACATACGTTCGGTGTTTGTTTTCTGGTGTGTTAAATAAACAAAAAAAGCACTTTTTTGTGTTTTATTTTACAAGATTTCTGGTGTCTGTTAGTTGTTGGATTGTGTATTAAAGTGCAAAGCATTTTATTTTCTTTTAAAGTTTCAAACGAATTTTAACAAAATGAATAAATAAAATAAACAAATAAAATAATAATAAAAACCGAAAAAATAAAAGAAATACAAATAAAATTAAAAGATATTGAGGAAGATGATGATATTTCATTACAATTGTCTAGTTTTATGGGCAAAAACTAAAATGTTTTATGAAATGATAGAAGAAGAAGCAGAATAAGAAAAATATAACAAAAAAAAAAAAAAATAAACTCTCAAAAAGGCATAATAAGAAGAAAGAATGTTTTGTTTGTAAATGCATATGTGTGTACGTGTGTGTTTGTGTGTGTGTAGCTATAACACCAACAAAATTGAATTGAAGTAAACTAAAGTGAAGTGAAGAAAAACAAAACAAAACCCAACATAACATAATAAGAGAGTGTAATTGAAGTTTAAAAACGAGTAATACAGCAATAACTACAAACAACAATAACAACAATAAATATTAATAGGCAACCGCATTCTTGTTACTGTTGTTGCTGTTGTTGTTGCTATTTGTTTTAATAAAATTTGAAGAAATATGTATTACAAGTGAAATTGTAACCAATTGCAAAACAATGGAATTTTATGTATGTAAAGTTGTATAGCTTCAGGAGTAACAGAAGCAAAGAAGAGAAATGAAATGAAGTTTGTTATTATTATGAGATTAAAATTAAACCATCGTGAGAGAGACAAGAAGAGAGTGAGAGTAAAGTAAGCAAAAGACAAACCATGAAGACAATAATAATAATAATAATAACAGCAACAACATCAAGAAAATAGATATGCAAACAATGCATTTTACACTCAACGAAATTTAATTAAACTTACCCTTATCCAATTTAATTTCCAATGACAATCAAATCAAATGAATTTCATATTGTATGTATGTATATGCCTACAAATATTCATTTATACATTTATAATTAAGTTTAATTCAATTTGAATAAATTTATTGTCCACATGTTTGCATTAAAGTTGAAAGAAACATGAAAATATGCTGGAAATCAAATTGAAGTAGGTACGACGTAACGTAAAACGAAAATAAAGAAGAAGAATAAAAAAAGTAATAAAAAGCCATAGAAAAACCATTTGAATTTAAAGTGCTGCATTAACCATTAAACGTTAGTCGTCGTCGCCGTTGTTGTTGTTTTGCCGTGTCATAATATTGAATTGAGTTGGTCGACCCTTATTTTATATTTTATTTTTATTTTTTTGACTCTACAAGTCGTATTGTTATCGATAAATACGGTACATACATATATCCAATTGGAGTTCTTTCGTCAAGTTGAATATATTTTTAAGCCGGTGTTTTTGTGTTTTACGAGAAGAGAATGAATGAAAAATTGTGAAATATTTGAAAACAAGTGTTTAAAAATATTGAATTTAAAATATCTTTCTTTAAAGGACGGGCTTATTTTTTTTTTGTTTGCTTACTTCCGAGGTAGTTGTTCTATATACTCCTCCATGGAGCGTAAAGCCATAACAACATTGCTTCATAAGTTCCGATTGTCTGCTCGCTAAGTAACCTTGTTTGCAGTTCAGTTAGCAAGTTTGTCAGTAGGTAGGTAGAGGTACCACCCAAGAATGATAAACTAAAGATTACACCTTGTGCATGATTTCCCGTTATATGACGTAGTTGGGCTATTTTAAAGGTTTCCAAGTCTTAACATTTCTTCTGAAAAGTGTATGCACTACGTGAAAGTAGTTGGCAGCCCTGCAAATATAACTTACATTATCATTAGCCAATAGGAACACAATTTGCTTGACGTCACTGATTCAACATGTGAAGAAAGTTTTAATTGTGTGTGCGTGAAGGCGTAATCTTTAGTTCATCATTCTTGGGTACCACCCATTCAAGAAAAATTCTTAGATGGACTCATTTAGGTCGCATTGCGCCCATTGTGCTGCCACAGTTATTCATTATTCCCTAGTTTCGAAATCACTCGATGCTCCCAATGAAGCGATTCAGGCTGCCAATGTCAATTCTCGATAGTTCCTTTAGATCGTCCATATAGTAAGTACCCAAGTACTTTCTTCTCCTTTGGCAAAGAGCCGGGCATGTATCCGGTAGGTGAGAGACAGTCTCTTCTACCTCCTCATCTCTGCAGCTTCTGCAGAAATCCTTACCAAGGTGTCCAAGACCAAGGCGCCTCGCATACATACATACATAAATAATTGGTCATTAAAACCCATCAGTCAGGATTATTGACCTAGTTTCTCACACCACTTATGTTGTGTGTGTTAATTTTTTTATATATGAGTACCGGTACCTATCGTTTAAAGTCGACTCCGAACGACATATTTTATGAGAAACTTTTCATGACTATTTTATTGACACTCAGAGTTTTTGCCAGAAATCTACTGAGAGGAAATCGCTGGGACTCGAAGCCTGGCTTTTACGTCTAATAAACCAACACACTACCTACTAGACCACGGCAACTTCACCTCGACAGATAGGGTCCATGTAGTAAGTACTCAAGTATTTTCTTCTCCTTTGGCAAAGAGCCGGGCATGTACCCGATCGGTGAGAGACAGTCTCCTCTTCTTGCTCATCTCTGCAGCTTCTACAGAAGTCGTTAGCAAGGTGTCCAAGACCAAGGCGTCTCGCATGCGTACCCATAATGCAATGTCCCGTAATGATGCCGACTACTACACTGAGCGCATCTCTTTGGAGTTTAAGTAGACTCATTGTGCGCCCTTCATCCATCTTTGGCCAGATTTTACGAGCCGTTCTACCCGTATCCGAGGCCGCCCACCTGTCTTTGACGCAATCGACAATCGCATTATCAATTATGAGCTTGCAAGTCCTCATAGGGGTGCCCAGATTCGAGAACTCATCGTAGAGTTCGATGGTTGTGGCGCCCGCCTGGCAAGTTCTTCAGCTCTATAGTGACCCGTTACCCATACGATATGGATGTCATATCGTTCCGCTATTCTGTTGAGATATCTGCGACAGCCAAGAGGCCTTGTGTAATCTATTAAAAACATGGTTTTCTATTTCTATTGATTAATTTATTGCATATCAAACGAATAATAGACCTCACAAAGCGAAACACCACTGAATATTGTTTTCAGGTTATACACACTCATTCATGTTATATAGCCCGCCCTACTAGACACCGGGTCTCTTCTGTACCTAATAGTTTATTTATTAAAAAAAAAATGTTTTTCGATAAAAACTTGTAAAATAGATTGCATCATAGATTTCATTTTTATATGTAGAAAATTGTAGAGTTTAATTTATAACGCCAGGTCAAATGAATACTTTACTTCCCCTCTATTTTGCAGTGTGTTATACGAATTTGTTAGATACACAGACGCGGAATAAGATTTTCAAAATATTGTTTAATTGAGGCACACAACACTCTCTCTCTCTCTCCCTTTCTCAGTGTTGTTAAAACTAAAAATCGAATTAATAGACTAGACACGCACGCACACGTTATTTTTGGGGTGGATTTCTATGGGAAATGTTTAATAATTTTCCAAAATGTTTTCCCCCTTTCTTCTTTTTACAACAACAACAAAAAAAATAAAACTTTCAAGGGATTTGCTCGCTCTGTTGTTCCATGTAATTTTTCAAAAATAACTTTCGTTAGTAATTTAACATGTTTTGAGTTTTGAATTTTCACAATAAATTTCAGTTTTTTTATAAAAATTTTTTTTATTTAAATTTCGTTGAGTGTATGTGTTATTATACTTGAGACAATTTCTCTTATTACTCTGTAATTAATATTTTCTTTTGTTGTTTTTGTTTATTTTTTCCCTCTTCTATAGAAATATTTTATTTTAAAAAGTAAAAAAAAAATGAAAAATTATGAAAAATTTTAATGAAAAATAACAATTAAAAAAACACAATAAAAAAGGGAAAGAAAACGAGAGAAAAAAAGCAAAAGTTTTTTTTTTTTTAAACAGTGATTAAGAAAAGAAAAGCAAGCTATGAAATGAAAATTATGAATGAATTTTTAAATCTACAATACAACAACAATATGTTTAAATACAATAACAAATCTAACAATAAAAACAATTGCCTTAAAATGAATATGAAATATAAAACAGGAACAGCAGGATTATTATCTCAACATTTTTCGTTTGTCATGTTTACAATCAGTCATCATCGCACAACAATTGCTTTTATACAGTACACCCTGTACAGCTTTAGTTTTTATGATGACACCACCACCATTACCATCTGACAATGTGGCGGTAGCAGATGCCACTGCTACTGCTAATGCTGATGCTGTTGCTGTTGTATCAGAAAATGGCCAAATTTTGACGAGTACAAATGTATTAACAAACGATTCAATTACGACAACATCCACCCCAATTGCACCACCATCCCGACGTAGACCACCACCACTTGTAGTGTTGAATAAATGCTGTTCGTTTGGTGAATATCTGGACCAATCGAAAACTTGCATAACCGGCAGTTCAGATCTCTGGGTGCCGTTAATCTTTCTAATGAATCGCCAGAGATATCATGAACCAACCGGTAAGGCTCCAAAGTTTATTACATTCGAGGATAATGTCTTTCCCATATCAAAAGCTCTTGATATCAATAAAAGACCAGACAATACAACCCAAATGGAGGATCTGGTTACATGTACCGTGGAGGATTTGGAATTGATAACCGGCAATCATAATATTGTTTTGTTCTCTAATGGCTCTTTATATTTAACCGAGAGAAATGAATTATTTCCTCCCTCCCGCTATTGTGTAGATCAACAGGCAGCCTTAGTATGCTATCCCAATTCGAATAATAATTTACCTTCTCTCAAGCTTAAGAAATGCTGTGGCCTACATGGTTCCTATGATAATGAATTGAAAACATGCCATATTGATGCTCAACACAAGGGGAAATTAAATATTTCCCAGTTAAATGAAACGGACTATCAAACTATTTACGGTTTTCCCCAATGCAAATCGGATTCTTCGAACACATATGCCATAGCAGGCGACTGGGAAGATTCCCATTTGTATCCGGAAACAGGCGACTTGCATATACCAAATCATGAATTAAATCTCTTGGCTAATGAGTATTGCCTGGAGCATTTGCTGGTTAATAATGTTGCCTCGGATTCTTTGAAAATATTCGTTTGTCCCCATCACTTTGGCAGTGACAATGCGTACAGTAGCCGGCAAAATGCTGCCCTAAGTTTTGGTCTAGTCATATCCGTAGTATTTCTGGCTGCTACATTAGTTTGCAGCTATTTAATGCCTTCAGTACATCATGTCTTGCACTGGAGATGTCAAATCTATTATGTCTTCTGTCTCTTCATAGCTGAGCTGTTATTTTCTTGGATCCAGTTATCAAAGGGAATGATTTTACATGAGACTGTTTGTAATCTGGTTGCCAGCTGTATGCATTTCTTTTTCTTATCCGCCTTCTTTTGGCTTAATACGATGTGTTTTAATATCTGGTGGACATTTCGAGACTTTCGCCCCAGTTCTTTGGAACGTAATCAAGAACTAATAAGACTACGTCTTTACTCTGCCTACGCTTGGGGTATACCATTGCTGATAGCTAGCATAGCGGCCTGTGTTAATCTGATACCGGAATCATCGTTACTTAGACCGGGTTTTGGTGAAAAAAATTGCTGGTTTAGTGGCGAACGGCTGTCAATTTTTGCGTATTTCTTTGGTCCCATAGGCATACTGTTAACCATCAATATCATGCTTTTTATCTCTACTACCCATCAACTGACCTGTGGCCTTTGGAAACGTGATGATGTCAAATCAACGACAGAGAAAACAGCCTTAGGGCAAGGTGTGCCTTAAATTGGTAGTAGTCATGGGTGTTACATGGATTGTAGATGTCATATCGTGGTTAGTGGGTGGCCCTGACTGCTGGTGGTTTGTTACCGATCTCATTAATGCTGTACAGGGTGTCTTTATCTTTTTGGTAGTCGGCTGTCAGCCGCAAGTATGGGCAGCTTGTAAACGTTTCTGTTGCCCAAGGGCTCGCGGCGAAATTACCAATACGACAAATGGTGTCCAGCATTCTTCGTCATCGCAAGGTCTGCCATCTATGGCCGCGTGTGGCGGCGAAATAACACAAAACACTTCAGTGGCCAATGCCTCAATGAATGGTGGCGTAGGGCGTAGGTGGCGTACACAACAACTCTACTATAACGAAAATTCCCATGGAGACTGTATGCTAACATATAACTGGTAAGTGATGGTTTTTATATTTTATTTTCTTATAAAATTTATTTTATTTGCAATTTTCTTTTCGGTTGTTATTACGATCTTAAAACTTAAATTGTTGAGTGTTTTAATTTTCCGCAAAAATATTTTTTAAGGATGGTTAATACGGTTGTGACTTTAAGCCAGATTATAGCCTATGTTGGCAATCCATTAGCCAATAAATATTATTTTAAAAGGGCTTTTGAAACGATTGCATATCTTTTAAGACCTATCAGCACGCCTTTCCAACGTTCTTTTACAAATAAATTCTGAAATTGTTGAAGAATTTTCAAGATTAAAAAGAATTGCGGTAAATTTTTAATGCCTCTTAGGGAAAGATTAAAAGTACAGAGAATTTTTAATCCCTCTTTAAAAGAAGCGCAAGTCAGAAAAATAAATACTAAAAATAAGGTTTAAACTGTTGCAAAATGTATAAATTGGAAATGCTTTCCTTATGGGACAAAAGAGATTTTTCCTTTGTAAAGTCTTATAGAGACTACTGAGCCCATTTCGAAAGAAAGCAAAGGTTTCTTCAAGAAATTTTCACTCAATGCTAAATGCGGAAAGCAGGGTGGCTATTAGAGCAATTGGTAACCTAATTCATGGATTTTTGAAATCACGCGATAGATTAGCTTGAAACTAAACAACGTAACGTGTTCAAATTTTTTTAGGATTCAACAAGCAGCCAAGACAAAAGTCTTGTCCTTCCTTGATATAAATAAGTTGCGTTACTTACTTCATTGGCTATTAACAATCCGATTAACGGATTTCGGCTTGCCATAACACAGTCTTCGAGGCGCCTCTGCTTCTTGCGCGAGTACGCTAGTTGGTTACACCAATCGATCGTGGTCCTTCCAACGTAAACAAGGGAGTACTCTCTGCCGACTTCCGCAGATCCCCGCATCAAATACTCGTTTCGCTGTAGCATTCTGCTCCATACGAACGACATGGTCGCTCATACAGCTCACTGTTGGTTCGGATGCGAAAATCATCGCCAACTCGCATTGGTCTTGGATGATCGTACGTAGGACATTTCTCTCGAATACTCTCGAGATTGCTGTGGCAATGATTAATACGGTACGTGCCTCTGCGCCATGAAGAAGCACGGGGAGGATGAGTGTCTTGTACAGTATTAGTTTTGCCGTTCAAGAGAGGTCTATGCTACTCAATTGCCTATTAAGACCATAGTATCATTGATATTAATAAAGTCAATAAGATTCCATAACATCCAGCCCCTGGCAATCGAAGTCTTTCAGAACGTTCTGGATAAATTTGTATTTAGGTCTTCTTATTATATATACAGTGTTGTAAAAAATAATAGGGACACGTAAAATTTTTCAATATATTCTTATATTTTTATTTATTTTTCCATAAATATAACAAAGAATATACATTTTATACATTAAATAAAAGCTATTCAAATAGTTTAACTAATGAAGTAAAAATATTTGACCAGCTCTGCCAAATTCTTACAAAAATCTAAAATAAAGGCTTGGAAAAAATAATAGGGACACTTAAATTTTTCAATATATTCTTATATTTTTAATTATTTTTCCATAAATATTACAAAGTATACACATGAAATTGAAGGTATTCAAATAGTTTAACTAATAAAATAAAAATAAATGCCTAGTTCTGCCAAATTCTTAAAAAAATATAACTTATTTGAAAAAAAGGCCTGGAAAAAATAATAGGGACACTTTGATTTTCCAATATATTCTTATATTTTTAATTATTTTTCCATAAATATTGCAAAGTATATACATGGAATTAAAGGTATTCAAATAGTTTAACTAATAAAATAAAAATAAATGCCTAGTTCTGCCAAATTCTTAAAAAATATAACTTATTGGAAAAAAAGGCCTGGAAAAAATAATAGGGACACTTTGATTTTTTAATATATCCTTATATTTTCAATTACTTTTCCATAAAAATTACAAAGTATATACATTAAATAAAAGCTATTCAAATAGTTTAACTAATTTTTAATTTTAATTTAATTTTTTTTTTATTTGAAAAAGGCCTGGAAAAAATAATAGGGACACTTTATGTTATTGCTAAAAATATGTATGTTTTGTTAAACATTACCATCATTTCCAGATATTATTTCAATATTTGGTTGAAGCACCTTTCATTTTTATTACCTCCTGACAACGACAATTCATAGATCCCACAATATTCGCACAGAGGTCAGGGGGAATTGAATATCATGTCTCTTGAATTTTTTCCCTCAATTCCTGTTTGTTTTTTTATTTAAAGTTGCCGATTTCATTTTTTAGGACTCCCCAGAGGTGTTTAATAGGGTTTAAGTCCGGTGCTTGGGACGGCCACTCCATTACAGGCACCTCATTCTGTTGAAACAACACAATTTGAGGATTCTAGCGGAATGTTTCGGATCATTGTCTTGCATAAATTTGGTCGTTTAGTTTCTACAGCCAAACTGAAGTTGTTTACACTTCGAGTGATTATGATTCCTGTAATACTTATCACTTTTTCTTCTAAATTTGCATTCTTTAAACACTCAGCCACAAAAGTATACATACGGTTAACAAATTTCAGAAATTTTTTAATCAATCCTCGATTTTAAAACGCTGTTTTCCATTGCTTCAGAAATTTGTGAAATTTTTTAATCGTATGTATACTTTTGTGGGCCTGTGTATGTATTTAAAATAATATTTTTGTATTCATTTCTCATTTAAATTCAAAAGAAAAAAGTTAGTCTTCTAATGTTTCTGAGAAAATGATTCAACAACTCAAATATTATAGACCCAGTCTCTCTTGGAGGGCTTTCCTCTTTAATCTATTTATGTATGTATGGATGTATGTATGTGTATTTGTATATGTAAATTAGTACGCCTTCTAACGGCATTTTATATTTCACTCAATAATTTTTTCACAGTTTACGTTTACAAGTTTTTTTCAATTGTTTTTCCAAAAGTTATACTGGGAGGGTACAGAAGAAAAAAAAAACAAAAACAATTTCTACAGATTTTTTTTTTAATGCATTTCTAAATATTTACTTTCATTCCTACTTGTTCTCTGTACGCTCATTCGTATTCGTTCTGTCTGTCCTGTGTCTATTCAATTCAATTGGTATAACAAATGAAAATTATGATTATTTTTCTTTTTCAGCTTGTGGTCTATCTTCTGGGCTGCATCCATAGAAAAATAAAAGAAAAATTATGGTTTTTTCCAAACTAATGGTTTTGCATATGCATATGCATATCCAAATACAATAACAACTACTTGTATTTGTATGTATGTATGCACGCCGTCTGTCTGTATTATCTTTTAAAAACTTTTACTACATTAATTTTCAATAATAACATTATTTATGGTTTATTTATAAAACAGCAACAGCAACACCAACAACTACTGCTGCACTTACAACAACAACAATCAATTTACGTTCGATTACTCTTTTGCTTGGAAGTTCTCTTTTCCGATACCCTCTTAATTTCTGTTTTGTTTTTGTATAACATCAAAGAGCCTCTTTTTTTCATAGAAGAGGCGTAGAAAAAAAAACATGCAACAACAACAAATATTGTTGGAGAGAAAAACTTTAAAATGTTTCCTGTTTCATGTTTTTGTTTTCTTTTCTGTTGTGTTACGTTTTCTGTTTTTTGTTTTACTTTCAAATTCATTTTAAACTTGCATATGAATTGTGCAAGTAAACAATCCCTTTCCTTAGCTTTACATTACACCTAGTAAGTTGAGCTGTTGCCTATGTAAGTGTGTATGTATGGGTTTGTGTGACACCTACTGTTTTGGGAAATTTCAAAACAATTGGTTGGTAATTCGCCTGTCTTACATGGTATTTGATTACAGGAAATTGTAATTTAAGAGGTGCTATTATTATGACAATTAAAATGTATTTCTTTTCTTTTTTATTTTTTTTTGTTATTTTCTTAATAGGACAATTACCTACATTTTAAAATTGTTGTAATTACATAGAAGCCTATTCGTGTATTATTTATTTATATTATATTACCACGCCATTATGACATGATGTGAAGTAACGGAACTATGCTTTATGTTGTAAGAGCATATTTTACTACTGAAACTACATTTTCAGTATTGCCATATGAATATCAGTAGTGTAAAAAAAGATTTTTCCCCAGAAATAAAAAGTTTAAAAAAGTTACTGGCTATGCTGGCGTCGACGAAGGAAGATGTTCGGTTGCCGAGTGCAAAAAAAGAAATACATGTTGTGATTCTAGGTTAGATGACGTGAACCTGTCGGTCAAGACAAGCACAGTACCCGGAGGTCGAAATTGACCCATTGTACAAATTGTGACTCTATGAAGAGTACAATATTATTGTTGCCCTCTTCACACAACTCTCTTTTATAGTATTGAACAATGGTTTACGAGTGCAGTTGTTTTTTTGTACTCTATCTTTGTTTGCTTCACACTTATTTATATTTGCTGCTACAATCAATATCTGGTCTTGAGCAAATTGCAATCCATAGTGTGCAATTTTATATGTCTTGTGCACACCTCTATTATCTACCTACATATGTATGCTACTAACATCTGGTAGATAGTGTGAACCGGAGAGCTTAAACCTCAGGTTTGACAACTTCTTACTCTCCAGTCTTTGAGGAAAAAAAAAAAGTTTTGTTAGTCGAAATCAAATTAAACTGTAGGGTCCCCTTTCACTTATAGATTAACTACACGAAATGTGCCAAAAAAAATTATTAAAAACTACCTCAAAAGGATCGACTGCTGCAAATAATACAGAGACAGTGTATGTATTTGTATTTAATTCTAAAAAACTTGACAACCTTGTTGCAAGTAAAATACAGTCATCCTTCGTGAAAAGCTAGGCCAATAATCCTGACTGAGGGGTTGTAATGACCACTTATGTATGCAATCCTTCGATTTACGTCGCCTCGATTAACGTTGTATCGATTTACGTCGTCAAATTTTTTGTTCCCTCTAACTTCAATTTGCGTTATTAATCGATTTACGAACCAACTGCGGCGTAAGTCGAGGGAACGTTACTACATACTTTGTTAGTATAAAGCTACTTTGTGTATTGATATTCGATTTACGTCGTTTAAATTTTCGTCGCCTTTTTTTTTTTTGGAACAAACTGCGACGTAAATCAAGGGATTACTGTATGTAGTACTTTTGAATATTAAAAAAATAAAAAAACAACACGAACTTTTAACAGGTACCCGATGTAGCAATTGATCTTGTTCTTTAACATTCGTTTTAGTTTTCGTTTTAATTTAATACAGCAGCAGCACACTTTTCCCTTTTTGTGTTTTGTTTTTGTTTGCACATTACTTAATGTAGTTGTTATTTTTATTGCACAAACAAAAAATTAAAAAAAAATCGAGAAGAATCATTAACACAGAAACAAGAAATAATAATAAAAAAAAAAGAATAAAAAAGAAAGAAAACAACAAATGCAAAAAAAAGGCTAAAACAGAAAGAGTTCAAATGTTAAGGTAAATAAAAAAAAACAAAAAAAAAAATAAACTGAGATAAACTACAAATTGTTTTTACAATTAAAACAGCAACAACAAAAAAAGAAAACAAAAAATAGGTGTGTGTGTGTGTAAAAATACAGAACGGAAAAATTACAGTTACAAACTCATGTATGTACGTACACAAAACTCTCAGAAAAAGATCATTTGATTGCTACCTAGTTTGTGTGTGTGTGTATTTGTGTTAATGCGTTGTTGCCTTAAGTTGTTTGTGCATATTACGCTGCTGTTAATTACTTTCGAAATTAGCGCCGGTTATAAAACAACGGCACTAATGATACCAAAAAGAAATTGTTATTGGGAAGTGTCTTCTTTTCAATATTTTATTGCTTTTTTTTTTGTTTTTTTAAAGAAGATAAAGAAGGTTAAACAAATACAACAAATAGTTATCATAAGAAACACTTTTACATATTAGAATATAACAGAAACAACAACAACAAACAAACAAGAATACATATTAGAGAGCGAGAGATAATTCTGCCTACGGCAAAAAAAAAATACTTTTTTTTTCTACTGTGTACCTATACTGTGTGCATTTACTTAACACATACGAAAGAAAATACATTTTACGGTATGCCCATAATGGAAGATAAAATGCACTATGCACTATGGCTCACTTACTTATGGTGTTTTCTTTTCTACAAAAAAAATGTCACCCTCTTACAAGGTGCATTAAAAATATTTTTGACCAACCCTGTCGTAATGTCATTTTTTATTTGAGAAGAACATAACACAAATATTTAAAAAGAGTATGCCCTGTTTTTGCCACGGCGGCTGTTGACTATGCATTTAATAAATTCAGTAATTTTTCTTCATCAGATAACGAAGATGAATCTAGTAATGATTTATTTCAATTTTGGCAAATAAAATAGATGCAGCAATAGACACATTTATATTTTTTTCATAAAAAAGGTTTTATATCTAAAAATATATTGTATTTTTTGATTTGTTTTCAATAATTAATGTAAATATGAAAGAGGTGTTGCCAGATTGCTAATTTTTTAACTTTATTTTTATGTTTTCTTAAGGTTATTTAACAAAACAATGAAAAAATTCACTTCAAATTGGATAACAATACCAATCTGGTAGCCCTATAAATAAACAAAAGTCATCTGCTTTACAGGGCATTATCAGCACTCTCGATTTATACAAGGCATAAAATTGGCAAGCGCGAATTATTTAGAATAAAACATACCACCCTTTTAGTCGCCGTGGTCTAGTGGGTAGTGTGTTGGCTTATTAGACAAAAGGCCCGGGTTCGAATCCCAGGTCAGACATCAAAACGAAAAATATTTCTTCGGCGACTTCCTCTCAGCAGACTTCTGGCAAAGCTTCTCAAAAATCTATCGTTCGGAGTCGACTTTAAACTGTAGGTCCCGCCACTCATGTATAAAATTAAGTGGTGTGAGAAGCTAGGTCGTAATCCTGACTGAAGGGTTGTAATGGCTAATTACGTACGTACGTACGTACCTTTTTAGAGGGCGAAACATTTTTAAGAAACAAACACAAAATTGCATTTTGCCTTAATAAAATGCACATTTTTTGGTAGAAAAGAAAACACCATTAGTTGTTAGCTAAAAATTATAAAAGAATTTAAAATTATAAAAAAAAAGAACAATAAACAAACAAAAAACCTATCAATTCGATAATCTCAAGACTTTTTCCGCAACATTTGCTTACTAATCCGATTTAAAGATTAGAATCAAACGATGTGTGGTAATAAAGTTGTTTTGAAATACGATACTTTTTTTTGTTTCTGCTAAAACGCCAAAAATTTAATCTTTTGCTGTCAAGTAATCATCAAATAAAATCAGTTTTAAATGTTTATGTAATATAATACGGCTTTGAAAATACTCATAAAAAAAGAAAACAATAAAATTCAAATCAAATGAAAAATTCAGCATTTATTAAAAAATTTTTATACAATAAATTGACGATAACTTTAATGGCTTTTCAATGATCAAATAAATCTCCCTTTGGGTTACTGCAGCACAAATGGGTTGAATTGTATAATTAAAGCAAATACCATACATTCACTATTTTCTGTTTAATTATTTATAGTATATGCCGTAAATTTATTTAACTTTCTTTCAAATTTACAAAAAAAAAAAAAATTAATTAAAAAAAAATGAAAAGTCATTACAAAATCTTTCCCTCAAGCGTATAACATGCACGTTAGGTGAATGAAGGCAATATAACTTGAAAATTTAAAATTTATTTTAATATTAAAAAGCTACAATTCTTCATTGTACATATTTAAACATAATTCCAGTGGTGAGTGAAATGATGGGACATTAACCGTCCGAAAAAACATTCAAATAAATTAAGAAAATAAAAAGTTGTTTAGTTGAAAGTTTTTACTGCTAAAAGTTAGAGTTGGAAAGTAATTACAAATAGAAACATCTGTGAGTAACGTTAACTAATTACTTTGACTTAAGGCCGTAAAAGTTAAGTGAAAACCTTGGGTCGAATCTTCTCATTGGGTCAAGTTAAACCAACAAACACTTTAGTATAGGTACACAATTACTAACTTTTACTGGCTTGAATTGAGTGATATTTATACCAATGACAATTGTGGTTGCAACAAGACGACACTATGTGCCACACAGCACACAACATGTCTTGTTGGATATACTGCACGAATGATTTGAGGGCATGGTCACCTTAAGCAAAATTCATATGAACTGGCCACTGAAATCATGTAATTTGACCCTCTTAGAATTTTTATTGAGTACATACATACATAATTGGTCATCACAACCCTTCGATCAGGATTATTGACCTAGTTTCTCTAGTTTCTAGTTTTATTGTGTGTGTGTTAATTTTATACATAAGTGGCGGGACCTACAATTTAAAGTCGACTCCGAACGACAGATTTTTTTTGCGAAACTTTTCATGGCGATTTTATTTTACTCTCAGAATTTTTGCCAGAAAATGACTGGCAACAACGAGATAACTCGTAGATTGTATTCCCGTCTAGAGTGCCAACTACGAGCTATGTCGTACTCACTAAAACTAAACCAAATCAAAAGGTAATTTCTGCACAATTTTATGAAATTTTCTGTTGCAATTTAATCAAAAAAAAAAAAAAAAAAATCACAGGGAAAAAACTCTACATACAGCGGTGTATAATGCCTCTATAATGACGGCAATAATGATATTTCGTTTACACTTTTACTTAATTTAAATTTAAAAACATGAGGCGCTTAACGAAAGTCCCGATATTAGGTTTTCTTAAGACCCTGAGCTTAATAACAATTTATTATTTGTACTATGCTACTCACAATTATCTTTTAACGGGAATGTATTCGAATGTACGTATGTATACTCAGACATCATGGGAAAACCTTTCATATTTATTGTATGATAAACTATATTTTAGGAAATTTATTTTTCTTTTTCTCTATGTAATATATTTTTTATTTTTATATTTTATTCTCGTTATTGTCTTCTTTTGATATTTTGTTTCTTTTTATTAAATTTGCAAGAAATAATTGCCAACGAATTGTTTTATCTTTGTGAAGTACACATTATATGCGTACATATTAAAAAAGAATTTATCAACATTTCCTTCCTTTATGCGTTTATATAACACATTGTCCTACATACCGTGGATTTATGGTTGGCAACACTTCTATATATGTAACGGGTGATTTTTTAAGAGCTACAGGAAAATTTTTCAAAAAAATACACATAAAATTCAGAAAAATGCATGAAATCTTTATTTGAATCGATATAATTTAATGTTTGAAGATTATTACATGCGCCTCAAATGGCCCATCCGCTTAATCCAATTTTGGCATACTCTTTCCAACATTTCGGTCGGTATCTCACGAATAAATGCTTCAATGTTGTCTTCCAAACAGTCAATTGAAGAGGGCTTGTCTGTATAGACAAAAGCTTTAACATAGCCCCACAAAAAATAGTCTAAAGGCGTTAAATCACACGATCTGGGCGGCCAATTGACCGGTCCCAAACGTGAAATGAAATGTTCACCGAACTCGCCTCTCAATTAGTCCATTGTTACGTGTGCTGTGTGGCATGTGGCACCGTCTTGTAGAAACCACATGCCATGCAAGTCGTTTTTTTAAATCCTTCCACAAAGTTTCCCACGTTGTTGAGTAACAGAGGCCCAATTGCTGCGAACGGCGAACAGTCGATAATTGCTGCGATATTTTTTTCAATTCGCACTCTACGTAAGCGTGTTGGTAGCTTTAACATAGCAACCCACAAAAAATAGTCTAAAGGCGTTAAATCACACGATCTAGGCGGCCAATTGACCGGTCCCAAACGTGAAATGAAATGTTCACCGAACTCGCCTCTCAATTAGTCCATTGTTACGTGTGCTGTATGGCATGTGGCACCGTCTTGTAGAAACCACATGCCATGCAAGTCTTTTTTTTAAATCCTTTCGCAAAGTTTTCCACGTTGTTAAGTAAGAGAGGCCCAATTGCTGCGAACGGCGACGAATCGATAATTGCTGCGATATTTTCTTCAATTCTTACGCTACATAAGCGTGTTGGTGGTTTAACGACCAACAATGTAAGTTTGGTGCGAAATTTAGTCACAATATCCAGAATAGCCGCTTCATTGGGTCGATTAAACTGACCATAAAATGAAAGAAGTGCGCAATGAACTTTCCTAGCAGAGCACGGCGCATTTTGATAATAAAATTGAATGATTTGCAAGCCTTGTTCGTTTGTAAGGCGATTCATGGTTAAATTATAGACCAAACTGAAGATGTTTGACAGTGAAACAAAAAACGAAACGTGCGTAAGCTGTTTAAACCAGTGTTGCCAAAAAATATAGTAGATAAAAAAATCACCCGTTATATATGCAGAATATGAATGATTGAAAGCCCCATCGAATTATTTGACGTTTCATTGCTGCTGTTGTACTGTTTTTTTTAATACCCTACACCTAATCGCTGTAGATAGTGGAAGTGTGTAGGAATTGTGCAAATGTTTGTAAAAAATTTTATGATACGTTCGACAAATCACTCAGACCATCGATGTAGTAGGGAGCAAATGTCTCTTCCTCCTCCTTGTCCCTGCAGCTTCTACAGAAATCGTTCACCTGGTGCCTCAAACCAGAACACGACTCTAATAACCGCATTCAACACGCTTCTCTGGAGTTTCAACAGTCTTGCAGTGCGCCTTCTGTCCATTCGAGGCCAGATCGTGCTCGCAACTCTGCCTTTATCCGAAGCCGCCCACCCGCGGTTGACAGCGTCCGTGATCTCGTCATTAACCATGAGCTTTCAAGTCCCTAAACAGACCCTGAAACTTAAGAATTCGTCGGAGAGTTCTATGGTCGTGCCGCGTCTGGCCAGTTCATCCGCTCTGCAGTTTCCCGGAATATCGTTGTGTCCCGGAACCCAAATAATGCATACCTTATGTCTCTTGGTCGCCTGGGTAACAGAGATTATGGTGATGTTTCCATTGGGGATATTCGAATCCCAAATAATTTTTACCGCTGCCTGTATTGCCAACACCTCAGTCTGGAAAACGGCTCACCTGTAATACAATTTAAAACTTTTTACGATGGCGCTACTGACTGTACAGTGTTGTCATCGTTCGCGATATTAACCGCTTTGATGCTTCAAGTAACTGCCGTATATGTCAGCACCCGTCGCGGAAGGGCTAATCATTTGCAGACTTAATAACTGAAAAGGGAGTTAGAATAACGCAGTGGAGCCCAACTAGGGAAATGCTGAAATTAATTAATGTTATAGGAACAAGTCAAAAATTAAACTTTAGGTCATCAGACGGACACAGCATTCTTTGGAAAGTACCTGCTATTTATAGGGCAGGAAGCTAGTTCAATGATGGACATGCATGTGCCACAGATATAATGAGTTAATGAGTCAGACGGTTGTAGTTCTTAAACCATTCTTTTTAGTCAAGAAATAACAAATATCTCTTGGAAGGATGGTAACTAGATTGCTTAATTTGGACAATGGTTACATAATTGACTTATAATCAGCCTGGCTTAGGTTAACATTCTTGAAGTAATAATCAGTTACCACTGCATATACTCTGATTCGGCCTTTCTGGTGCCTCTACAGTTGGGAAAAGGTCTTGTGTATTGACTACATTGCAGGTACAGGTAATTCCTTCAGTAAGAATCACAGCTCATCACAATGAAAACTAAATAAAATGAACTTTTTCTATCATAAACTTAGTGTTGCCATCGCACATAATAAAAGATACATAAGTTGTGATGTAGTCTATCATAAAGCCGTTCTTCACCGGCTGTCAGTTTATTACTACTCACTCTTTTTCTTTAAGTTATGTATTCCTCTCTATCTTTATAAACTAGTTTAAATGTGATGATCATGTTTTTTTTTTGTTTTCTCTCGCCTTTCATTATCTGCTGCGTGACATACACAATAATAATATCTTCTTTATATTGTTGTTGGGTTTTATTTTTCTTTGCCTTACTTGCCATTTACGGTACACATACATACAAACTTTATTGTAAAATTTAATGTATAATCGTTGTATATCATCGTTATTGTTGTTTTTACTATTTAACTTCACTTAACGACTACAATACATCAAAATATGTACGTACGCAAGTACTTTAACGAACGCATGCGTATGTAACTTAGTTGGAAAGAATACGTACGTACAAATTGTGATTGCCAACTGTGTTTAAGTACTCACTCTCTCATATGTACGTACGTAAATGCGCATGTGTGTATACTGTACGTTGTTGTTAAACACAACGAACATGTGATTATTTTACGTAGTCAAACCCAACCCAAATTATAAAGTATGTGACCGACCTAACTGAGGAACATTAACCAAACCCAATATTCTTAACATACGTGTATGCATATGCATGACTTTTATTTTTCTTTTCTTGTTCCTCTTAGTCAGGTAAGACTTCTAGGCGAGTAGTGCACAATAACAACAACAATAATAAGCACATTAACTTCTTTTATAAGTACGTAGAACATCATATTCAACAACTAAAATTATGTTTGCAAAACACAGATGCCTGTTTCATCTTTTTTTTTCTCTTTTTTTTAACAATACATACGTCAGAATAAACATTTAGTATGCACAGTGGTGTTTACAAATATAGGTCAGCAATTTTAAGTTGTTCATTCATTTTTAAGTGGCCAACTCTCAGTGGCTCATTGCAGCAGAGATCAACAATGAATCGTTTTTTCATGAAATTCTGAATATAAGTGAGTCTTACAAGTAACGGTTTTTTTTGGTTAAACCAGCACTCAGGGGATGACCTCTACTCATGCAGTGCATTGTGCAGGTTTAGGAAAGGTAGAAAGAGGGAAGATGCGAACGGTAAGGAAACGAGTTGCTGCTGGTGACTATAAAATGGCCAGTGCTATACCTTCGCCATTAGACAGTCTACAGCAATCGTCCCCACAGACCACTGTACGTTAACATCATCAAACTCATACCTTTCGAAATAGATTTGATTTATAAGCCGCCTACTCATTTATTGTACTCAAATGATTCATAACTTTAAAAAAATACTTGTAAATGATTCGAGTGACTCGAATTACAAAAACAGAAAAAGGACAAATAAGCAATGTATAAGACAGAGCAGCAAACAGAGCAAACACACAATCTTCTAGTGGATATTTTAATGTTCATACGCGAATCATACTTATTTTGTGATTCGTGAGTATTTGTTGAGTTATTGAGGGTCGAAAACATCATCATCATACCTGTTGTTAAGTATTGAATATGAGTAGTGTGAGTATCTTATTAAAATAAGTATGAATGCGTATAAGAATCAGAAATTATGAGTATGATTCGATTCTATTCATCTTGTTGATTACTTATTGCTGACCACTGAGCAAGATGTCATTATTTCGTCCACAACTGTGTTTGTGTTAACATATTTAAAAGCCAACAACAACAACAACATTAAATATTAACTCATAAAATAAAATAATTGTTGTTGTTTTATATTTTAGTTCAACTCATTCGCATTGTAAACATGTGTTCTTGTTCTTGTTTTTTGAAACATTTTTACAAACGTTTCGTTTAAAATTTGTTTTTTATGGTTATTAAATGTTCTGTAAAAATGTTGTTATTCTTTATGTTTTTCGGAGGAAAAAAAATACAACAACAACAAATATATAAAAAAAATATATAAAAAAATTGTTGCAATTAAAGAGAGATTCAATAATTCTTGAAATAATCGGTTTTTTTATGTTTTTATGTTTGTTTTCTGTGTTCTTTTCAATAGGAGATCGTAGCAGAAGGCCTGTTTTTATGGTTTTTCTTTCATTTTCATTTCCTGATGGTTAAATTTTCTTTTGATATTTTTATTAGTTTTCTTTTTTCATTTTGTATTTCGAACATTAATTATTCAGTTGTTTTTAAGACCATTTAGTTTCATTTTTTTTTTCTTTTCTTTTCTAAATCTTAATTTATTTGCAAATAAATGTTCTGTTTTTGCATAAATAAACCATAAAGTATGGAAAGGCAATTAAAATTATTATTTTGAAAAAAGAAAAGAAAACAAAAAAAAAAACTTTATTGTGTTTTTTGTTTGTAATTATTATTGTAATTACTACTATTGCTTTAATAAAATATTATTTTTTATGGTAATTTGTTGTAAGTAAACATGCAAATCAATTATTCCAATCCATTGGAAATTTTAAAATATTTTCAAACTAAATAAATCTAATGTTTTGCTACTACTGTAAGACGAATCGAATTTATCTAATTTGTCACTCCTAAAACGGAACAACATTAACTATATGACCCGTGCGAATATGAAAATAATTATAATTTATTAAAAGTATAAAAAATATTAGAAATCATAATATCATCATACATATGTTCTAAATGCTTTTATAATACTTCTTCCAATACAATGTTAGAGGTAATGACATGAACATCGTTAACTTTTTGCCCATACGAATCCTTAATACAAACAAAAATATCTTTAAACGTACTCGAGAATAAGCCTCGTATAACTGGCCATGTGAAAAGACCGGTTCTGGTAAATACCATCCTACCTTTTGAAGGGTTTGACCTTGTGCTTTGTTTATCGTCATAGCAAAAGCAACTTTCACAGGGAATTGTTTTCGTGTCATTCGGGAAGGCACAGTTGGATCAGAAGATGTAAGGTTGATTCGGGGTATAAGTACAGTTTTATCGTTATGAATAATTTTTGCTGATATGATGTGCTCTCCCAAGTTTGTTACGATTAGCCTGGTACCATTTATTAACCCGTATTACTACACTTCATAAAACAAACAATGCCATGACAATAACGACATTACCAAAATGGATTTTACAACTTTATATATTATTATGTGGAATAGCATTACAATTAAGCGACCCTGTTTATCGCACTTGATCTAACAACTACTGCAAAGTATTGCCAAAACAGCTTTTTACAACTTAATATGCATATTATAATTAACTGACTTAGTAATAAACGGCATTATAGTAAATAGCGGTATTGCCAGAATAGATTTTAATACATACTATATTTTGTAGAACTGAATTACTATTAAGCGACCCTGTATTAGCACACTTGAACAAAAACATATAATCACAATGACAACAGTATTATTATGCAGTTCTATATAAAATATAATTTTTATCAATGAAAATATTAATTTTTCAATTTCTAATTATTTTTTGCCATTAGTGTTAGATATAAGCTTTTAAATGAGATATCGTTCATTAAATTTGATGCGGTAGTATGGGAGATATTTGCAACCGACAAAAAAGTGCTTTAGAAATAATATATATGATGGATGGCAAATTGTTTCGTTTATTAAGATTAACTCTGCTTAATTAACTTTGTCTTGGTTGAGGCAATCCCAATAATTAATAATTATTAATCGCTTCCTTCCATGGTTGTAAATATTGTTGCTTTTCTGAAGATCTTTTAAGATTTTAAAGTAACTCGTACAGTGAACGTTTAACCGACTACATTGCCAGCACTGTTGTTTCTAAAGTACACTAACTAAAACACTGTTTTTATTTAGGCAAACAAAGTGATCCCTGATCTTATAGAGCACAGAGCCCTCACAAGACATCTCTATATTCTTATTCGATTTCCATGTCCTAACTTTTTTCCTTCTTTAGAAGTTCGTTAACAAAATTAATCACCAGGGCAAGAATTTCTGTAAAAATTTAAATTATATCTTATATGTTTAAGAGAAAAAATAACAAAAAAATGTATTAAAAAAAAAAACAAATTTATTAAAAAATAAAAAAAAAATAAAATTAAGGCAAGTTTTCATATCTTATATAATGTTTTTTATTTTTTGGATTTCTTCTTTCATATAGGTCATGGATACAGAGGATTGTTTTATATTTCTTTCACTACAGCCGCGGTAAAATTTTTTTTGAATTTTTATTTTTTCTTTTCTTTTTTTTGTTTTCTTTTGATATTTCGAAATTAATTATCAGTTGTTTTAAGACCATTTAGTTCATTTCTTTTTTCTTTTCTTTACTAAATCTTATTTATTTGCAAATAAATGTTCTGTTTTTGCATAAATAAACCATAAAGTATGGAAAGGCAATTAAAATTATTATTTTGAAAAAAGAAAACAAAACAAAAAAAAAAACTTTATTGTGTTTTTTGTTTGTAATTATTATTGTAATTACTACTATTGTATAAGTAAACATGCAAATCAATTATTATATAGTGTGGCAATCCAATCCATTGGAAATTTTAAAATATTTTCAAACTAAATAAATCTAATGTTTTGCTACCTACTACTGTGAAACGAATCTAATTTGTCTAATTTGTCACTCCTTAATGGATGGCAAAATGTTTCGATCATTAAGATTAATTCTGCTTAATAAACTTCTTCTCTTGGTTGAGGCAATCCCAAAAAATTAATAATCGCTTCCTTCCATGGTTGTAAATACATTGGCAGCACTGTCATTTCTATAGTACACTAAATCCTTGCTTTTATTTTACCGAATAGAATACTATGTATCCAATTGATCCTAAAGCCTTTGGTTCAAAGGACTCTCACAAGGCATCTCTATATTCTTATTCGATTTCCAATATGGTTACTTTTTTCCTTCTTCAGAAGTTCCTTAACAAAACTAATCACCATCGGCAAGGACGTTATAAGATGAATTCATAAAAACTCTAAAAGCTATCAGAAGAATTCTTTTATTATCACGTTTATTGCCAATTACGAGATAGCTCGTAGATTGCATGCTCTTCTAAGGCTCTAAACTACGAGTTATCTCGTACTCACTAATGAGTACTCACTCATTTCAAAGAACGGTTGCGTAATCGCTAAACCTCAAAGAAAAGTCAACCGAAAAACTTGCTAAATGGAATGCTTGAGAAATTCTAGTAAATACATTTTCATATATTAGGCCTTTGAATTTTAAATTTGCTCAGGGTTCTTCATTAGGGTACCTATGGAGTCGTCTGAAATTTTTCCTTCCTTTTCCTCTTATTTTATAAAAACCATTAAAAATTTGTTTATATCATAATAAAACAGATATAAATTAATAAAATAAACATAAAAAACTTAATTTTTTATACAAACTGTTGATAAAAAGTCGCCGTGGTCTAGTGGGTAGTGTGTTGGCTTATTAGACAAAAGGCCCGGGTTCGAATCCCTGGCAAAGACTCTGAGAGTAAAAATTTACATGAAAAGCTTCTCAAAAATCTGTCGTTCGGAGTCGACTTTAAACTGTAGGTCCCGTCCACTCATGTATAAAATTAACGCACACAACATAAGGGGTGTGAGAACCTAGGTTGTAATTCTGACTGAAGGGTTGTAATGGCCAATTATGTATGTATGTTGGTAAAAAATCATGAAATTGTCAAAATATTTTGGTGTGGAAGTCGCCATAGTCTAGTAGGTAGGTACTGTGTTGTCTTCTGTCAAACACTCTGACGATACATACTAAGTCTAATAGCCATCTTAAACGTAAATGTTACGCTTGAAGTTAACTGTTCCTCTGACATTGTCAGCTCCGAAATTTTGTGGACGTCTTCACAAATAGTTCTTAACTTGAAAATAAAGTAGCTTATCTCCGATGAGCTTAATCTTTGAATATCTTTTCGTTTCGTTGGAGTATTAAAACTTTTGCTGCCAACAGTATATCGCGTCTCCCTTGATTAACGCTCAGCAGTGTTGTGTTAATCTAATATGGGCTCCAAATCACGAGAACACCTTGGATAAGATTCGAGTCACTCGAATCATTTACAAGCAGACATCGGCACAAAGAGAACTTGATAATAGTGAGATGTGTTTGTGAGAGGCATGTGTTAACCCAGAGGAAAATTGTTAGTAATATCTTCAAGTGTAACCTAATAATATTTGTATGATGTAGTGGAAAATGGAAAATGTACAGCGCCAAACCCCTAAAGACTGCGTATTTAACTTGACAAATATTCTTCAAAAAATGGAGATCATTTCTCATTGTTATTAGTGAAACTCATTAGAAAATAGTGGATCCTACTGTCATTTTTCTTCAGGTGTATAATTGACATACAAAAAAATTTTAGAAAGAAACGTGGAGAACCTGGTTCACTGAAAGTTGATATGCAACTGAATGCATTTTTACGCTCCTTTTAACTAACATTGTTGATGTTCGTCTCCTATGTGTGTAAAAAGCCGGCATTGCAGCCGACCTCTGCTTTTAAGTATTATAAGTACTTTTCTGAATTTATGAATCGCAATGAGTAGACGTATGAATCAAGCTTATATCGAATGTTATGAGTTTGACGTAAACGTTGTACTCATACTCATTGCAACCTGCTGTACTTATAAATCAATGTTATAGCGAGTACGAATGAATCACAGTAGTTGAATTTCATACTCAAAATTTCATGAGTACTTATGGGTAGCAAAAAAAAAAAAAAAACGATTCATTGCTGATCTCTCTTAGGTATCCGGTCTAACTCGATTTCCCCTATTTAACCGAATGCATTAATGACGTACATACATCAGTCATAAACAAAGTTCATAATATTAAATGACTTATTACTTTTGCTTAAAGCGAAATAATTAAAAAATTAGTTGAAAAAAATAAAATCGCAGAAAAACAACACACTCTTGAGTAAATGTAGCGCAAAATAATGAAAAACGTCTAAGAAATAAAATTAAAATTTTGGTTTTTAATTTCTTGTTTTGAATTTTAATAACGACAAAAATAAAATACTTGACTTGATAATTTATTCGTCGTCTCACTATATATAATGGAACACGTTGCTGCTGCAAGTCAACATATGACAGCTGAATTTTAGTCTGAACGGCAAAACAACTTGAAAAGTTTTTTTGATTTTTTGCAATTTTACGTAAAATTTTATTTTTTGTGGGGTACTTGTAATATTTCCCTGATGGTTGTTTTTATTGCTTTTGTTTTCTGCTGATATTGTATTTTAAAAGTTTTTATAATTTTTTTTAATTTCCACTACACAGTCATTAACGTCAACGTAATGAAACGAAACCAAGTCAAAGAAAAGCGAGGCAAAAAAACTCGAAAACCATATTGCCCGCCCAAAAACTCAAGTATTTTTTAATTAATTTTTATGCGTAAATGCGGTAGGAAAACAGGAAAAATTAAATGCAAAATTTTAAAAAAGAATTTAATAAAGAAAAAAAAAAAAAAAGAACTGCTGATTTGATAAGAAAAGAAAATAAAATACAGTAAGACCCCGCTTAACGCTGTTTCAGTATTACGCGGTAGTATTGGGATACCCCTAAATCGTACACTGTTTTGCTGTGTACAAAGCCAAAAGTGGTGCCCAATATAGCGACGGTGTATACTATGTATATTTTTCAACGCACTTTTGTTTTTCTCTCTCTAGAATAAAGATTCCAATCATATATATTATTTCTGAAGCACTTTTTTTGTCGGTTGCAAATATCTCCCATACCACCGCACCAAATTTAATGAACGATATCTCATTTAAAAGCTTATATCTAACACTAATGGCAAAAAATAATTAGAAATTGAAAAATTAATATTTTCATTGATAAAAATTATATTTTATATAGAACTGCATAATAATACTGTTGTCATTATGATTATATGTTTTTGTTCAAGTGTGCTAATACAGGGTCGCTTAATAGTAATGCAGTTCTACAAAATATAGTATGTATTAAAATCTATTCTGGCAATACCACTATTTACTATAATGACGTTTATTACTAAGTTATATATTATATGCATATAAAGTTGTAAAACTCTGTTTTGGCAATTCTTTGCAGTAGTTGTTAGATCAAGTGCGATAAACAGGGTCGCTTAATTGTAATGCTATTCCACATAATAATATATAAAGTTGTAAAATCCATTTTGATAATGTCGTTATTGTCATGGCATTGTTTGTTTTATGAAGTGTAGTAATACGGGTTAATAAATGGTACCAGGCTAATCGTAACAAACTTGGGAGAGCACATCATATCAGCAAAAATTATTCATACCGATAAAACTGTACTCATACTCCGAATCAACCTTACATCTTCTGATCCAACTGTGCCTTTCCGAATGACACGAAAACAATTCCCTGTGAAAGTTGCTTTTGCTATGACGATAAACAAAGCACAAGGTCAAACTCTTCAAAAGGTAGGATTATATTTACCAGAACCGGTCTTTTCACATGGGCAGTTATACGTGGCTTTTTCTCGAGTGCATACGTTTAAAGATATTTTTGTTTGTATTAAGGATTCGTACGGGCAAAAAGTTAACGATGATCATGTTGTCATTACCTCTAACATTGTATTCAAAGAAGTATTATAAAAGCATTTAGAACATATGTATGATGATATTATGATTTCTAATATTTTTATACTTTTAATAAAATTTCTGTTAATTATTTTCATTTTATGTTACAAAAATGACAACTAACGGTGCGAAATATTCGCACATCTAGTTGAACTATATTTTCCCAAGTCACAACGTGTTAAGTTGTCTCGTTTAATACTGTTTCGTTTAACGTTAGAACTTAATGGAACATATCCTCCGCATTAAGCGGGGTCTTACTGTAAACCAAAACGTAAAGAAATAAGCACAACGTTGGCAACTCGTAATGGAGGCATAGATATGGAATTGGCATTAATTTATATATGCGTAAGCTTTTTTTTTGTATTCATTTTATTTCTTATATTCTTTTAAATAATTTACCATAATACGTCTTTATTACGGATCATCTCTTATTTATTTCTTAAGTAATGGATATGTATCTGGAAAAACTTATTTTTCTTCTTCTCTTGGAATTTTTTTTAAAACCTTGACACATGATATTTAAAAATGTTATATTATTACAGATATGGCATAACATCTTGTGTAATATTTTAATTGTTTTTCATTTTTATTCTTTTATTTAATCAATGCCATTGGAAATGATTTAAAACAGAGAAAAAGAGGTCGTCGTTGTAATTAAAATGCATATGATTGTGAAACTTTTATGGGCAAATTTCAATGAGCCTACAAAATGGGGTCAATTTTATCAATCAGTTCACATTTTTCTAAAGTAATTTTGCACTTATACAGTGCATTTATTAATTACTTACTTTAATAGCCCTCTCCGGCATGCTCTAGTACTTTATATTCTCCTTTTCTGTTTATTTTTGAAACTGAAATATTAGGTGTAGTAAAATTAAAATCACTAGATGACCCGTGCGAATATTTCGCACCGTTAGTTGTCATTTTTTGTAACATAAAATGAAAATAATTAATAGAAATTTTATTAAAAGTATAAAAAATATTAGAAATCATAATATCATCATACATATTTTCATACATACATACATATGTTTAAATGCCTTTATAATATTTCTTTGAATACAATGTCAGAGGTAATGACAACATGATCAACGTTACCTTTTTTCCCGTACGAATCCTTAATACAAACAAAAATAACTTTAAACCTACGCACTCGAGAAAAAGCCACGTATAACTGTCCATGTGAAAAGACCGGTTCTGGTAAATACAATCCTACCTTTTGAAGGGTTTGTTTGACCTTGTGCTATGTTTATTGTCATAGCAAAAGCAACTTTTACAGGGAATTGCTTTCGTGTCATTCAGAAAGGCACAGTTGGATCAGAAGATATAAGGTTGATTCTGGGTATGAGTACAGTTTTATCGTTATGAATAATTTTTGCTCATATGATGTGCTCTCCCAAGTTTGTTACGATTAGCCTGGTTCCATTTATTAACCCCTGTTTAGCATTAAGATTTCTGATTAACATTATAATCGCATTTGTCGTTTAAAATGCACGTTATTTCTATTCTTACGTTACACGTTATTTTTATCCTTATTTTTCTTAAAATTTTTACAACTTTATATATTATTTTGTGGAATAGCATTACAATTAAGCGACCCTGTTTATCGCACTTGATCTAACAACTACTGCAAAGTATTGCCAAAACATCTTTTTACAACTTAATATGACTTAGTAATAAGCGGCATTATAATAAATAGCGGCATTGCCAGAATAGATTTTAATATATACTATATTATGTATAACTGCATTACTATTAAGCGACCCTGTATTAGCACACTTGAACAAAAACATATAATCACAATGACAACAGTATTATTATGCAGTTCTATATAAAATATAATTTTTATCAATGAAAATATTAATTTTTCAATTTCTAATTATTTTTTGCCATTAGTGTTAGATATAAGCTTTTAAATGAGATATCGTTCATTAAATTTGGTGCGGTAGTATGGGAGATATTTGCAACCGACAAAAAAAAGTGCTTCAGAAATAATATATATGATTACTTAGAATTGTTGTAAAACTACAAACATATTTCATTATTGCATTTACTTGTATTTTATATTGTATTTTAAAAGAAAAATGAAACCATTTCAAGTAAAATGTCTTTTTAATTTTGCCTGCTGCACTTTTTACATGCATCATCTGTTGCATGGCACTTAATAAAACCAGCAGGGGCACATAAAAAGAACAAAACTGATACTTCTCGTGCATAGAAGTAGAGTCAGTCGTCTAATTTATGTTGCTTTTAAGGACCATTTAAAATTGTTTATGGTCCTTGAATTGTCTGCTAAGGTCCAATAAATTTTCTAACCACGAAGAGCCGAGCCAAGCCAGAAGAGGCCAAGGAAAACATATTTAAAACTCTCTAACGGAAGTGTGTGTACTCGTAATATGAAGAAAAAAATTTTGTTTTAAGCAAAACGAGTATCTTTTTTGGTTGTTTTGTTTTTTAAGTGTTAACCGCACATGAAATAAAAGTTTCTGGCTGGTCTGGTTATGCGTATCAGTTCTCTTTTTTTTTTTTTGTCTATTTCCATTAAATAAAAACCCACTCATGTGGTCTGTTCTCGTTTTAATTTTTATCTCTTAATCGTTTTACGTTACGTAGACCAAACGGACGACCGACTAAACGTTTGCTTTATGCATACAACTTATGGTTGGATGGACAACGATGAATGATGATCGTATCTACAAATTACAAATTTCTTAATTTATTTCGTTGTTGTTGTTGGCTTTTTTTATTCTTGTTTTACGTTTTGCACTGCAATAAAAGAATTGATGTTCTACTTAAAGTTTAATTTCCTTCTTTTTTTTTCATTATTTTCGATGTTTTTGTTTTGGTTTTTATATTTTGCACATGGAAACGCGTGAGTTACTTGCTCTACGATCCAAAACATTGTTTCTTTTTTTTTTTCTTTACTAGTTTTCTTTTTCTTTTGCTAATACGAAATTTATTTCGTTTTGTATTAATTTTAATGAAAATAAAAACCAAATAAAGAATTTTTAAAAAGTCTAGCTTGTTGTTATGAATAGCTTTGGCCCATTTTACTTTTATTTTTTCATTTTGCAGTTCCAAACTCGTCTGCAATATATTCTTCTAAGCTTTAAAACCTTAACTACCACACTTGAATTTATTGGTTATACGAGTATCAAGTCAAAATACAGTCAAACTTCTATAATTTGAACTTCTGTTACTTAAATTTTCTATAAATTGAAGCTTAAGGTTCAATTAGTCGTGACTTTGCCATAACGCTGTAGTCGTAACAAAATCCATAACCGTAAATTTACTGTTAGCAGCAATCAGTGCTGCCATAGCCATAAACAGCTGTTTACGTTAATTGTACATACTACGTATTTTTCAAAAGTACAAAAGTAAGCAAAAAAAAAAATGTGTCTACATGTAAGTAAATTCAGCAAACGGCTGTTTATGGTTATGGCAAAAAACCAAAATTCAATTGGTACATATGATTATCGTTATGACCATGGCATTATGGTAAGTCACCTATAATCGAAAACAGTGATGTCCATAAAGTTGGTTAAAACAGCTGATTTATATGGTTATGGTTAAGTCAGGACTAATTGAACCTTTAGCAACACCACCTTGGATAGAAATTCTATTACGTTTTACTTCTTCCGTGGTCCAGTAGGTAGTGTGTTGGCTTATTAGACGTAAAAGCTAGGGTACGAGTCCCCAGGCCAGACATCAAAACAAAATACAAAAAAAAATATTTTTTCGGCGATTTCCTCTCAGCAGATTTCTGGCAAAAACTCTGAGAGTAAATAAATGTAGGTCCCCGCTACTCATGTATAAAATTAACACACACAACATACGGGGTGTGAGAAACTAGGTCAGTAATCCTGACCAATGACCAATTATGTATGTTTACTTCTTTAACTTTCCGATAGCCAAACGGCCATCATGAAGTCGCCGTGGTCTAGTGGGTAGTGTGTTGGCTTATTAGACAAAAGGCCTGGGTTCGAATCCCAGGTCAGACATCAAAACGGAAAATATTTTTTCGGCGATTTCCTCTCAGCAGATTTCTGGCAAAGACTCTGAGAGTAAAAATTGCCATGAAAATCTGTCGTTCGGAGCCGTCTTTAAACTGTAAATGCCGCCACTCATGTATAAAATTAACGCACATAAGTGGTGTGAGAAGCTAGGTCGTAATCCTGACTGAAGGGTTGTAATGGCCAATTATGTATGTATGTAAACGGCCATCAGGGCACTGGATTCTAGTGTGATAAACTCCAAGACAGTGTACGACTGTCGCAGATGTCTCAATGAGGTGGCGAACCGATGTGATGTTTGTATCACATGGGTTGCGAAACATAGAAACATTCCCGGCAACTGCAGAGCGGATGATTTGGCCATAAGGGCCATGGCCATCGAGCTCTCTGATGAATTCTCTAGAATGGGGATCTCTTTAAGTACCTGTGGGCTTATAATTGACAATGCAATCTTGGACCTTGTCAACCGTAGGTGGGCAGCTGCGGATAAAGGCAGAGCGGCGCAAAAAATCTGGTCAAGGCTGGATAGGAGGCGCACGGCGACTCTGCTTAAACTCTAAAGAAACAGGCTCAGCACTGTTATCGGTGTTATTACGGGGCATTGTGTTATAGGAACACATGCTAGACGTATTGGTCTTGGACACCTGGCAAATGATTGCTACAGAAGCTGCGAAAATGAAGGGAAAAGGATGAAACTCTTTTTCAACTACTATACACATGCACGGCACTTGGTCAGAGGAGAAAGAGACACCTGGGTGCCTACTACATGGAATACCTATATGAACTGTCATGCATGGATATTAGCAGTCTGAGTCGCTTCATCGAAAGAAGATGGAACTGTGGTATCACAATGGACCCTGTATGCGGCCTAAGTGTGTCCGTTCATGACTCCATCGGGTGGACAGCTACTTCTACCTACCTAGCTACCTACTTCTTCAACTTGAAATTTCTATAAGTTGAAGTTTAGATTCAATTTATAGAAGTTCCACTGTATGTACATACGTTTTCATTGTGTTTATTTGTACCAACCAACAACGACGCACCACCTCATTTGGAAGTTTACTTGCGTAATTTAATTGTTTTCATTTTTTTTTTTTATTATTATTTTATTGCAAATAAGAAATTCATTTTATTTATTTGTAACCATTTTTTTCGTTTTCTTTTACATTTTTTTTATTTATTTCGTATATTTTTTCGTTTTTTTGCTTAGTTTTTAATTTAAATTTGTACGCATTTTGCGTTTATTTACACTTTGTACACTGACTTCGTTCGTACATTAACTTTTGGAAAGTAATTATTTATTGTTGTTATTGTTGTTGTTTTTGTTGTATTGCAGACTAATAAATCGCAAATGGAAAGTTTACAATTTTTATTTTGTTGTTTTGTTGTATAAATGAGATCACAATAATACCTTTGCGTATATGTGCATACAACAAACAGGGTCTTTTACGTTCTATTTTCTTATACGCATGATAAAGCTGTTCAACGACTTAGTCATTTATTCCCAACAATCGTTGCAAAAATCTTTTGGATAGTCTAAAAACGAGAATGTGGTATAAAAATCACCTCAGGTAGACTAAGCTTCGGTTTATACGAATTGAAATAACTGCTAAGTTGATCATCTTGGTTTTTTTGATATTTAAACTACCACCAACCTAACCTCACTTTGAAACCTCAAAAAGGGGAAAGAAGCCAAAAATCGCAATTAGATGCCTTCTGTAGACTATGTATTTGCATTATTTGGTAACGAAACCATTTTGTCATATTGCTTGTAAAGCACATAGTTTGTACTTCTATTAAATAAACACTTACGACCTTGTAGCCTATACTGATGGTAATTCAAGCAACAAAATGCATAAAACGCCACTTACATTTGATTGAAATAGACTTGATGTTTGCTATTGTGGCCTTCTACATTGTTTTGAATTTTCTGTAAAAACTAATCTTTAAATGCAATTAAAAGAAAAATAATCATTGTACCACCATACCAACGTACAGTTTGTTAAAAAAATCTTTGCACAGACGAAAAAAAAATGTAAAATGTGATCTTCATTCAAGAGTTCCAACAACAAAATACATTTACATATTTTTTATTTTTGCACAGGACCATAAGGCACCAATAGTTTCCTAATAGTAACCCACATTACAATAATAACAACAACAAAAGAGCTTTACTCAATATAAAAAGATCCAAAAAAATCTTTGCATAATGAATGAAGATAATAAAAAAATTACAAAAATATGCCGTTATTTCCCAAAAATGTTGAGCATTTCGGATTTTTTACAAATGAGATGGAATGTGAAAGGGGTAAATAACGTTTTAGTAATGAAGGGATCGTTTTTTATGTAACAAGTGTCCTTATATTTGAAAACAAAAAATGCCAGGAAAACGTGTTTCCAAAAATATTATACAATTGGGCTATTTCACTACACTACAAAGGCAAATCTGACAGGGAAATTGCCGTTATGTTCTCCCTAAACATCAGGACTGTACATAATTTTATATCCCATTCTGAAAAAGAAGTTGAGGGAAAAATCAACTTGGAATACACATACAGACGTATGGCGCGTGAAAACTTTGAGAGTTCATAACTCAAAACACACTTTTTCGACTTAGAATGTTATAGAACGGGGGCGTAGATATGTTGTCAGCTTGATGTACATACATAGCTATCGTCCATTGATGTCAAGAATATAGCCTCGTTTGTTAAGCTTTCGGGCTAATTGTCCAGCATGGGGTATACATTCTCTAAATGTGCAGCCCTATTGCTGACCAAATTCCTCCGAACCAAGGAGGAAGAATTTGGTCAGTCACCCGAAGCGTCACAACAGGCCACTAAGCTTGCTCGATTAAGCTTTTGGTATCAAAACTAAAGGGTCTATCAGATAAGTTTTTTTTTTTTGAAATGCTTTAAAAAAAACTACTGAATATTTGCTCAAATTTCTTTCTTTATTTGAAAGTACAATCCTTCCGGTTAATAATGGAAAAATAATTTCATTCAAATGGCTGCCTCGTCTGGCAATGCAGTACCCTACACGATCGGTCCAATTTTTAATCACATGGATTGTGTGCAGCTGTATTTCACCAATGGCTTCACGAATATTGTTCTTTAAAGCGTCAATTGTCTCCGGCTTGGCGGTGTAACACTTATCTTTGACTGCACTACACAAAGAATAGTCTAACGATGTCAAATCGCAGCTTCGAAGTGGCCAAACGATATCAGCTCTGCGGCTGATAATGCGATCTTTAAAAACAGGGCACAAAACATCGAGTGTAGTTTCGGCTACGTGGCAGCTTCGGCTGTTGAAACCAAATGTTGCCAATATCCTCCTCTTCAATTTTTGTAAACAAAAATCGTTCAACATGGCCCGATAACGATCGCCATTGACTGTAACGGCCACTCCTTGCTCATTTTCGAAGATAAATGGCCCATTTATGCCTCTGAAGCAAAATCCGCACTAAACAGTGACTTGTTTTGGGTAGGTCGTCTTTTCAATATATGCGTGCAGGTTTTCTATGCCCCAAATGCGACAATTTTGCTTGTTTACATACCCGCCAAAATTAAAATGAGCTTCATCTGAAAAGATGATTTTTTTTTTTTTTTGCCAAAATCGACATCTTCTGTAAGTCGATCGCAGCCCAGACCCACTTAGCGGAGCGAAAACGCGTATACATAACCATATTCGTTCAGCTAAAAGATAAAACTAATTATCTGTCAAATTTGATATGAGCTAAGTGTTACCATTCGCGAAATAAGCACTAGTTGGAAAAGACGTTAGGTGGCGGACCCGATACTACAATAACCTAATCTTCTGGGAACCTTAAAAAACGGGAAAGATGTTTTAAAATCTACATAAAGGTAGATTCCAACATTTCTGTAGACTGGTTTGTTGAACATGAGGCCACATTCAAAACGGTATATGATTCTGGCAAAAATTCTGAAATTAAATACATTTTCATAGAAAGCTTCTCATAAATCTATCGTTAAACTATAATCCATGCTACTCATGTATAAAACTAACACAAACACAACATAAGTAATGTGAGAAGCTAGGTCTTAATCCAGGCTGTCAGGGTATAATGACCAATTTATGTAGGGTATGTAGCGAATGTGAAGTCGCCGTGGTCTAGTAGGTAGTGTGTTGGCTTATTAGGCGTAAAAGCCAGGGTTCGTGTCCCAGGCCAGACATCAAAATAAAATACAAAAAAAGTATTTTTTCGTCGATTTCCTCTTAGCAGATTTCTGGCAAAACCACTGAGAGTTTATAAAATTGCCATGAAAAGTTTCTCATAAAATCTGTCGTTCGGAGTCGACTTTAAACTGTAGGTCCCGCTACTCATGTATAAAATTAAAATTATGAGAAGCTAGGCCTTAATCCTAACTGTCAGGTTATAATGACCAATTTATGTAGGGTATCTAACGCATCTTAAATTGATTTTATTTAATTCTTCACCAGAAGAACTGTTTAGTTTTTTTTAACCACGTTAAAGAGATGAAAATGGCGTTTCTAGCTCTAGAAACCTTAAAATTTCCTTAAAACCTTGTATAAACTTTAAAAAAATTCATTATTTTTCATTGGTCTCTATAGTTTTGAAATCAGAAACTCATCTGAGAGGATCAAATGAAATATGTTTTGTGTAAAGCATTTTTTTGTGGTTTTATTTTTAATGAATAATGTTGCATTATTGTGTTGTGATACAGGAGCCATTTCTATATTGCTTCTCTTAAAGCCCACATATGTAAGTTTGTACTTCTAATTACTTAAACAACCTTGTATTAAAAGCTTTTGAGGCACTGTACTGATGGTAATTAAAGCAACAAAATGCATAAAACGCCACTTACATTTGATTGAGATAGACTTGATGTTTGCTGTTGTTTTGAATTTTCTGTAAAAAGTAATCTTTAAATGCAATTAAAAGAAAAATAACCATTTAACATTTTTTAGCAACGTACATATGTAGTTTTAAGATTGTAATCGCATCCAAAGAAAAATCATTATTATTAACGTTTCTTTTAAAACATTCCTATTTAAATACTTTAATGTTTTTTTTTACTATTTCCGTTTTTTTTTATTCTATTTCTTTCTCTTTTTGCAGGCAACTAAATATGACTTACACTGCGTATTGGAAAACAATTTTTCCCTGGCAATGGTAAACAATTTAAAAAAAAAATTAAAAAAAATTATTCTAAAAAGAAGATGAAATTGAAGAAGAGCAAAGAGTATAAAAGATTTTATTTATATATAGACAGATTTCTTTGAATTAAAAAGAATGCAAACAATTATGAAACTGATCATAAGCATTAAAACATTGTCATCATTATCGCTATATTGTCCATCATCATTATTATCTTCAATATAATCGCCGTAATCATCTTGAAATGATGTGTGATCTTATGATCAATGTAATGGAAACAAAAAGATGCTGACTTGACTACGTTAGTAATACATAATAATGATGGAGTTCGATTAAAAGAACCAACATATTAAGTTATTTTTTTCTATTTTATTTTAGTTATACTTTAAGAATTAAAAAAGAAAACAAATAATAATAATAATACTTGAAAATAATGCAGTATTCACAGAAAATTTTAAAAATAAAATTAACAAAAAAAGAAAAAGAAAGAAAAAACATTGCAATAGATTTTAAGAAAAGAAACACCACTTATAAGGTGTTGTATATGTATATACATATGTATGTGATTTAAGCTAAACAATATTGTATAATATTCTTAAAATTCTAATGTATAAACGCTAAGATTTAAGAGAACAAACTATAATAACTTTATAAATGTTAAGATAGAGAGTTAAGGCAGCTAAGTTTTTAAACTAAACCAATCATCACATCATCCAATCTTCCATTCATTTTTCCATCCATCCATCCATTCATATTAAAACCAAAAAGAAAAAGAAAAGAAAAGCAGAATTGAAAATCAAAATAACCAATCAACCAATTTACTAAAGCAAGGAATCAAAACCAACCCATGCAGCATATTTTTTCATTTCTTATTTTCCTTTTTCCAGTTTTTTTCCCTTTTTTTTAAATGAAATCTGAATTCTTCTGTGGCTATGTGTTGTAGATATTGTGTGTGCTGTTGAAATGTGTTGTGATTTGATTTTAATTAAATGACGACGACAACAACAAAAACAACAACACAAGAGTTTTACGTTATTATTTATTTTTGTTTTTAACAAGCAACACCAGCCACAATAATAAGCTCATCATCTTGGCTTCCAAAGATACCATATTGTATACCCGCAGTATGTATATGCGGCTGTATACTTAGCTCCAAACAATATCCAACAACTAAAACCGCAACTGCATCAGCACATCAAGTTTAATTTGTTTTTTTTTTTTTAATATAAACACAGACAACAAAAATTTTAATTTCAAAAAATGCTGAAAAGAAAGAACACTTTATGTCAACGTTTTGCTCTCTCTCTCTCTTTATAGAATCTTTGTAAGGCTTCTTTTAGTGTTTTTGTATTATAAATTAAATTTTTTTATTGTGACTCAATATCACAATTTTTAAGTTAAACATTTCAACGTTTTTATACGTTTTTTCATTTTTTTTAAATTTTTTTTTTATTTTTTAAGTCCAGACTTCTTTTGTCTTTTAATTAATTCATATTTAAATTTTGTTTTCTTTTATTTTATTTTGTATTACCTTAAACGGAGAATGAATAAATAAATTTCGTTTGGTTTGGTTATCACATAATACAGTGGAGTTGATTTAAGACAAGATACAATATTATAAGGCAGGTTTTTAATTCAATAGAGAAGGAATTTAACTTTTAGAACAATATCTTAATATTGTATAGTTTTAATGAAAAATCTTTTTTTTTTAAATTTTTCTTAATAATTTATCAAAAATTGTGTATCCCTTTAAAACTATAAAAAGTTTTGTAAAATAAATTATTATACTTTTTCTATATTCTGCCCATTCTCCCTCCCCTTCCCTACATTCCTATATCCTCTATTTCTTTCCCCCACTCAGGACAATGTACAAACGGTCAATTTCGACCTCCGGGTACTGTGCTTGTCTTGACCAACAGGTGCACGTCCTCTAACCAAACCTAACCTAACCTTCTGTATTCTGCCATCCATTTGAAGGGAAATTTTCAAACATTCTCCACACTAAATTAGTTTTCACAATTGCTTAATTTAAACCTAGAAAAGCCCACATGAAATAAATCATCTGCTTCAAGATCTTGAAAGTTTAATTAAAATTGTAAAATGCTTGCCTTTATAGTTTGAAATTATTTGCATGACAGTTTTTACAAGCCCCAACCACTATTAATTCGTAAACCAGTAAATCAATTTTTAAAGTTCAAGGTTAGAGGACGTGCACCTGTCGGTCAAGGCAAGCACAGTACCCGGAGATCGAAATTGATCCATTGTACTTTGGTAAACAATATTACTCGAAATGTAAATGGCAATGGGAATTACTTCATATAATTTAGACTTGGCAGCGAATGTGCTAAAAAACACACTTTAAAATGAAAAAAAGATCTCAACGAAATCATTGTTTATCTGGCTTTTAACTTTCCTACTTAAAGTTCAATATTTTGTACAATAATATTTGACTACGCGCTTCGTGTATGAACAAATAGGTGGGCACCGCTTTGCACACAAATAGTTTCGGCCTAAAAACAATGATGTTTTCCTGCAATTCGTGTTTTCGATACAACTATAAAATATATTAAACTTACTTTATATTAAATTAAAGTTTATAAAATTACCTTCCAGAAAATGTAACTATCAAGGCTCTGCCATTATTATTGGCCAAAATATGGAACTTTAAAATTCCTCATATCAAACAAAAATGTGGGGTTTGGAGTGGTGTGGTTAGGGCTCGTATAACAGATATAAAGAGAATTTAGATCTTTTTTACTATTAAGGATGAATTTTTCTAAAATAACTTTTGAATATAATTTAAAAATATAACCTTAGAAAAGATATTTATTTGGTTTCCATGATGTTGACTGTTTAATGCGGCGTTAAAACCATTAAAAATAATTTTTTTTAGCATATTAAAGGCTTAATTTAAATATTTTTTTTTAAATGCTTTTTGAATAAAATATTTAAAAATATTTGTTTTCTTAAGGTCGTCTATTAAATCTTTTTATTTATTTAGTGTTTATAAAAACATACAACCATTAAAAGTAATTCATTGACATATTGAGACCTTAATTACAAATATTTAACCGTTTGACTAAGCTAAGCGTTTCCGTTGAGAATGTTCGAAAACTGCTTAAAAACTACAATTAAAAATTATATTAATAAAAAATCTATAAAATTCTAATTCTATATAAAGATTTATAGTGTCTATTCGTCTTTTAATTTTATTTTAACTTTTTGAGTAAATTTTTACACTGAAATTCGCAACGCAAATGCTATTTTTTAGCAAATGAACGCAGTGCTTGTGCGCCGCCTAGCAGCCAAATGGTTAAATGTCTTTTCGAGTAAACAAAGAATTGTTTTTTCTATCTCTATAAAATTCTAATAACCTATGTATAAAGTTTTAGCTTTTTGACTAAATTTTTACACTGAAATTCGCAACGCAAATGCTATTTTTTTAGCAAATGAACGCAGTGCTTTTGCGCCGCCTAGCAGTCAAATGGTTAAATGTCTTTTCGAGTACATAAAAAATTGTTTTTTCTATTAAAAAACTTGTAAAATCTATCTCCGCCATCTATATTACTTTTTTAATGTTTATATGGTACCTTTGGGCTCAGACTTATTGTAAATTCTGAAATTAAATTGAAATTATTAAACTTTATCGACTGCTGCAAATAAGGAACATTTTTTAATCTAATTTCACGCCAGATTTTCATTTGAAAATGATTGATATTTTTATTATTCAACAATTGTTATTTTAAATTCATTATTTTATAGTTTTTTAAATACTCTTGTTTTCCTACATGAACTTTTTTTAAAATTTTTTATTTATTTATAATTACAAGACTGAAGTAAAAAATAATATGCATATACACTGGGCGCCATAAGTTAATACCCTTTATAATTTTAAATTTTCTTTTATAAAAAAAATATACTTACAGCACAATAATAATTCAATTGTTGTTTATGTTTTCAAATTTTATAAGTAATAAAAAAAAAATGATTTTATTTTTGGAATTTTTTTTGACTATGTATTCTCATTTACTTTTCTCGCTATCCTAAAAAAAATGAATTATTTCCGAGGTGTTTACTTACTTTTGGCGCTTAGTATACATGCATACATGCATTAAAACTCATTACATCTCTTGACACAATTAACATCTGTTTGGAAAATTGTCATGTAGTTTTGAAATCGTTTCCAAAGAAACACATGCTTCCTAAATATTAATTTTTTATTTTATTTTTTCAAATCTTTTTCATTGTCCATTTAAAAAACAAAACCATCTAATAAATATCCCATACACATGTAGTTTAAGAAAATATAATATTGTAGGAAAAATATTTCCTATTAAAAAGAAAAAGAATTATAAATACTAATAAATAAACAAATTCCTCGAAGTCATGGGTAGATCAATTAATGTTTTTGGAAATTAGCAACTGAAATTAAACAAAAAAAAAAAAGAAACAATACTTCCACACTAGGTTCGCTCTATATGCTCTTAATACAGCTTTAACGTGTTGTTGTTGATTTTTTTTTAATTTCTTTTTTCATTTTCGAATAATTCTTTTCTTTGTTAATTAAGCATAAACAAATTAATTTTTCAAATCATTAATATAATTTATAATTTAATGTATATATAAACAAATTCATTTATACACTTAACTAAACCATTAAGAAAACGTATTTGTTTTATTATTCATAAATAAGAAATAATTTGTAAACTTTTTTGTTTTGAAATATTTCGATTTCGAATTTTAGTAGTAAAACGCTTAGAATAGAAAGCATTAGAGAAAGGAAAGAAATGAATGAACGAGAAACTATTTGAAAGTACAATTTTCTTTTTTTTAATTGATTAAACAATTATTATTATTTTTAATTTGTATTATTTTTTTTTTTAAATTTTTTGTTATTTTTTTTTTAATGAAAAATTTTTGTATTTTTCTTATTTTAATTAATTTTTATTTTTTTTTTCATTTTGTTTATTTAAAAAACAAAATTCTTCTTTAGAAAAAATCAATGAACAAATGTTGTTTTTTTTAAATAAAAACTTTTTTTTCCTACTGATAATTTAAACAACGAAAATATTTGCAGTTTAAAGAAAAAAAAAACAAACAAACAACGAAGTTTAATTGAAAAACAAAAAATATTTAAGTGTGATAAAAAGCAGAAGATTTTTTCTTTATAACTCAAGTAGTATATGCATGATTATTTAAGAACATAATTTATGTTAACATTTATTAAAAAAAAAATAAAACCAAACCAAAATGCCTATAAATTTTAAAACATTTACAATAAAACGCACAACAATGGAAATGGAAAATGGAATTTCCTTTTAAAACAAATATTCATGGAATTTTTTTTTGTATGATAATTTTTAAACATATTTATTGTTGACATGTTGGTGGAGAAGCTTTAATAATAAAATTTTCTTTTTAAATTTTTTTTCCTAGAAATTAATACAAAATTTAACAAATTATCCAAAAAAAAAAATATTTTTTTGAAAAAAGTAACCCAACATGTTTGTTTTGATGGTTTTTTATATGAAGAAAATGCTTTAATGTTTGCTTAAAAAATTTGTTAAGGTCGGGAGTAACTTAAAAACTAAATTTAAAACGCTTAAGAAACAGTTTCACCTTTGCTAAGGCTTAATTTTGGTAAACTAGAATATTTGTTGGGTTTTGCTTTATTAGCCCATTCGTTCACCCATATTCGGGTGACAGTAAAATTTCTGACCAAGTCGCGGCATCCGTATTGGTGTGCCGCTTATTTGACTACTTGCGTATAGCGGTCCTCCCGGCCTAAAGAAGATTTTACTGTAAACGCGCGTTGCAGAGAACGTATTAAACTGAATTAAATCATTTGGTTTGATTTAAATTTGACTAATCAGGCTTGTTTATACACATACACATACATACATAAATGGCCATTACAACCCTTCAGTCAGGATTACGACCTAGCTTCTCACACCACTTATGTTGTGTGCGTTAATTTTATATATGAGTGGCGGGACCTACAGTTTATACACATAAGGTCATTAAAATAGGTGCGACTCAAAATTTTTACAAAAAAAATTTGTATTTTTAAATTTTTTCCGCCTCCGTGTTTAACTATTTCTTTTTTGTGTAACGTGGGTCAAATTCTTTTCCATTGGTCTTCTAACATTACGCCCTGCATTATTTGCAATGAAAATTATCTTGGTTTCATTGCTCCAGAAAATATGCCATTTTTTTAGTACCTCCTGGTCCACACCAGTCTTGTGATTTTGTATTTTAAAATTTTTTCCTCCTCCGTGTTTAACTATTTTTTTTTTTGGGTAACGTTGGTCATATTCTTTTCATTGGTCTTCTGACATTACGTACGCCCTTGCATTTATTTACGCTTGTATTAGTACCTTCTGGTCTTGTGATTTTGTATTTCAAAATTTTTTTCCGTCTCGGTGTTTAACATTATTTTTTTTTTGTGTAACGTAGGTCAAATTCTTTTCCATTGGTCTTCTGACCACATTACGCCCTGCATTATTTCACAAATAAATTTATCGTGGGTTCATTGCTCCAGAAAAAATTACCCTTTTTTTAGTACCCTCTGGTCCACACTATTGAAACGATCTCCTGCTTAGGCTAGAACTAGGCGATGTAACCGTCGTAATAGTGGTTAGTTTGCTCCACTCAACAACGTGTTTCTACACTACTTTTGAAGCTTGAAAGCATTAAAATTAAATTTTGAATCCCCCAAATCGCAATCAGCTAGTATTCTTTCAAACGTTTTCCAACTATTGAGAGATAGATGACCAGAATTAAGAGTGTGAATCATAGGCGGCGTAGTCTATAGGTTAATGGTTTGGCTTATTAGATAAATCTCCGGAATTGTATGCCAGGTCCAGACATTAAAACTAAATATAAAAAAAAAAAATATATCTACTTCCGGCGTTAATTTTATATATGAGTGGCGGGACCTACAGTTTATACACATAAGGTCATTAAAATTAGTACGACTCAAAATTTTTCTTAAAAATTTGTATTTTCAAATTTTTTCCGCCTCCGTGTTTAACTATTTTTTTTGTGTAACGTGGGTCAAATTCTTTTCCATTGTTCTTCTAACATTACGCCCTGCATTATTTACGCTTGTATTTAGTACCTTCTGGTCCACACCACGTCTTGTGATTTTGTATTTTCAAATTTTTTCCGCCTCCGTGTTTAACTATTTTTTTTTTGTGTAACGTAGGTCAAATTCTTTTCCATTGGTCTTCTAACATTACGCCCTGCATTATTTACAAATAAATTTATCTTGGTTTCATTGCTCCAGAAAATATTACGCTTTTTTTAGTACCTTCTGGTCCACACCACATCTTGTGATTTTGTGGAAACTGTTTCCTCTTCTGCAAATTTTTTTTCTAAGCAATGGAACTTTACGAGCTATTCTTCCTGAAAGTTTAATGTCACATAGACAACGCCAAACAGTTCTTGTCGATATTTGATTATCTATTTCAGCGGCGATCGCATTCGAAGACTTAAAAGGATCCCGCTTAGAAAACATCGCGATGTAACCGTCCGTAATAGTGTTAGTTTTGCTCACTGCACTACGTTTTTCTACGACTTTTTAAGGCTTGAGAGCATTAAAAACTAAATTTAAAACGCTTAAGAAACAGTTTCACCTTTGCTAAGGCTTAATTTTGTTGAATTGGAATATTTGTTGCATTTTGTTTCTTTACCCCATTTGTTAACCCATATTCGGGTGACAGTAAAATTTCTGATCGGGTCGCATCTCCCGTATTAGTCTGAAGCTTATTTGACTACTTGCGTATAGCGGTACGCTAGGTTTAAAGAAAATTTTATTGCAAACAAGCTTTGCAGACAACGTGTTAAACTGAATCAAATCATTTAGTTTGATTTAAAATTGATTAATCAGGCTTGCTTATACACATACACATACATACATAAATGGCCATTACAACCCTTCAGTCAGGATTACGACCTAGCTTCTCACACCACTTATGTTGTGTGCGTTAATTTTATATATGAGTGGCGGGACCTACAGTTTATACACATAAGGTCATTAAAATTAGTACGACTCAAAATTTTTCTTAAAAATTTGTATTTTCAAATTTTTTCCGCCTCCGTGTTTAACTATTTCTTTTTTGTGTAACGTGCGTCAAATTCTTTCCCATTAGTCTACCGACATTACACCCTGCATTATTTACAAAGAAATTTATCGTGGTTTCATTGCTCCAGAAAATATGCCATTTTTTTAGTATCTTCTGGTCCACACCACATCTTGTAATTTTGTGTAAACTGTTTCCTCTTCTGGAATTTTTTTTCTAAGCAATGGAACTTTGCGAGCTATTCTACCTAAAAGTTTAATGTCACATAGACAACGCCAAACAGTTCTTGTCGATATTTGATTATCTATTCTATTGAAACGATCCCGCTTAGCTAGAATAGCGATGTAACCGTCCGTAATAGTGCCTGTTTTTCTCATTGCACCACGTTTTTCTACAACTTTTGGAATCTTGAAAGCATTAAAAACTAAATTTTTAGATCGCCCAAGCGCATCAGCTATAAATTTATACGATTTTTTTTGTTCTCGAAGCTTTTGAATGAGCCTTCTTTCCTCCAGTGTACAATGTTGCGCTCATCCCATCTATTGATAATATCGCTCCTTTATTGTAATATAGTCATAACTCAAAAAATTAAAAATTTGTAGTTACTTAAACAAAATTGCTTTTTAGACCTTCTGTACATGAACCGAGCTAAACCGAGGTTATAGCAAAAAGTATTTGCGGTAATTAGATCATAGGACTTATGTCTTGAAAACTTAAATCGCATTTTGCCAAGTTTAAGTTTTTTTGAGGTATGACTATGTTGCAATAAAGGAGCGATATGTATTAGTATAAAACGGAACTCTAGTTATCTTAATATTAAATTTATTTTTGATAATAAACCTTAAAATGTTAATTTTTTTAACAAAATATGAAAAAATCTCCATACGTACCTATTTCAATGGCTAGAAATTTTTCTTAGTATTTTAAAAAAATAGAAACACTTTGAAAGTTAACAGAATTTGTTATGGTCAAAAGAAAAAACATAACTTTATTATGTTATGGTCTAGTAAGTAGTGTGCTGGCTTATTAGACGTAAAGCCAGGGTTCGAGTCCCAGGCCAAACATCAAAATAAAATACTAAAAAAGTATTTTTTCGGCGATTTCTTCTCAGCAGATTTCTGGCAAAAACTCTGAGAGTAAAAAAACCTGAAACCAAGAAAAGTTTCTCAAAAATCTGTCGTTCGGAGTCGACTTTAAACTGCAGGTCCCGCCACTTATGTATAAAATTAACACACACAACATAAGTGTAGTGTGAGAAACTAGGTCAATAATCCTGACTGAAGGGTTGTAATGACCAATTATGTATGTATGTATGTAACTTTATTATAAAATTTTGTGATTGGCAAAAACAAGCCATGAAATTCGCGTTAGTTAAAGGTCGTTCCTATTTTAATGGCCATATGTGTACATAGAATTCGCCGTGGTCTAGTTGGTCGAATCCTAGGTCAGACATCAAAACGAAAAATATTTCTTCGGCGACTTCCTCTCAGCAGATTTCTGGCAACGACTCTGAGAGTAAAAATTGCCATGAAAAGCTTCTCAAAAATCTGTCGTTCGGAGTCGACTTTAAACTGTAGGTCCCGCCACTCATATATAAAATTAACGCACACAACATTAGTGGTGTGAGAAGCTAGGTCGAAATCCTGACTGAAGGGTTGTAATGGCCAATTATGTATGTATGTATCTGTACATAAAAAATATTGATTTCTATCGAATCAAAGGGCCACAACAAAAGTCTTCCCTAGTAATCTGTTATAAGCTAAGAATTTTGATTTTGTTGCACTGCCTATGCCTATTAAATTAGCTTCAGTTTCTATACAGCTTCTTACAACACTAGGGCGAGTTTTTGAATGCAAGTTTATACTCTGAGATTAAGTTAATCTCCAGTTAACCTTCGTTTTCAGTTTTTCAATTTACTTAATCTTAAGTTTAACCTTACGGTTAATTAGTTAATCTAAAGTTTAAACCACCAACGTTGCTGGTTTAAACTTAAGATTAAGTATGAAAAGTAGTTGACAAATTTTATTTAAAAAAGTAGTTTTTAAGTGAGAGAAAGCCGAATAAGACACATTTTTAAATGATATGAATTATATAAAACACAAATTGGCAATAGATAGTATTAATTTATTTATTATTTTCCAAAAATTATTTTTTTACTTTAAGATTAATAGTATTCAGCTTTTGTTTGTTTGTTTTTCTTCTATACAAAACAAATTGTTGCGAAACACTATGGAATTTTTGCATGTAATTGTGGCAGCCCTACAAAGATTAAACTACCATTCAAAAACTGAAAATGAAGTTAACAAAAGATTAACTTTAACTGGAGATTAACTTAATCTCGATTTAAACTTGTATTCAAAAACTCGCCCTTAGAATTTTTATTTAAATTATTTAATAAAATAACTTTCTATAGCAGTTATTACAACAACAACAACTCTTCTTGAACCAATTTTTTTTTTATAATTTAAAAAATAGAAAATTTTTTAAACTTAAAAAATCATACTTCTATTCTATTGCTGTTGCAAAACAAATTGTTCTAATAACAATAGATTAATTTAAATAATTTTAATAAACAAACACAAACTTAAAACAATACCTGATCATATAATTTCTTTTAAATAAAACCGGTTTAATGGTTGTTATACGATATCTACATTAAAAATATGAGTTCACTTTAAAAATATTCAAAATATTGTATTATAATTATACTTTTTTTCTTCTCCCCAACATGTAAAGCTCGTTTTACAGACAGCAATTTAAAAACGTAGTAAAAAAAAAGAAAAACAATAATAATATTTTTTTTTAATAAGAAAAATAACATGTGACCTTGCTTAGCATGTCATCAATATGTAAATTAAATATTCATGCAAAAAAAAAAAGTGTTTTTATAAAGAAGTAATAAAAAACCATAAAATTAACACGAAATACAATTTACAATGAAAGCAATAAATTTTATTAAAAATCATTTCACTGTAAGAAATATATTTTTTAAATAATAAAAAGAAAATAGAAAAAAACATACTCTAACGCAATACAATATTAACTATGTTCCATTAAAATCATATTCTAAAAAACTAAATAAGCTATAGATAGTGACACTGATGACATAGCAGCTAAAATAAAAATTTTTTAGAATAAAATTTATTCTATTTGCTAAATTTAAGTTCAAATCAAGTTTTTATAACAGCGTTCGTTATGTTACTTAAAAAAGCTTATAGACAAATCTGTACATACAGTGCTTGACAAAACAATGGAAACTTTTTCAAAAATTTATTTAAGTATTCTAATCGGGCAAAATTGGAAATTGGAAAGATAAAAATTGGAAATTGCAGTTCATTAATATTTATAAAAATATAAAAAAGCTATATTATTAAAGTATTTAAGCCTTTTCCTTCAAAATGATGAGTATTTACTAGAGGTGTGCACAAGACATATAAAATTGCCCACTACACTAGAGCCCCGACTTGCGTCATTAATGGGGACCGGAGAAACGCGACGCAAATCGAAACGATACAAATCGAATCACTTTTTTCTATACAAATGCACTATAATTTATTGGAAAAATATTCAAAACAAATCAAAAAATTTTGTATTTTTGATAAAAACAAGTATGAATAGATTTTTATTTTGTTTCATTTACTTCAACAAATTTTTATATTTAATTATTATAAAGAGATAACAAAACAATAAATTAAGAGAAAACATAAAAATTTTATTCATTTACATATCGCTACTTTATTGCAACATTGTCAAATCTTCAAAAATTAAAAATTTGTAGTTACTTAAGCAAAACTGCTCTTTTAGACCTTCTGTACATGTTGAAAATAAAAATCAGTTTTATATCCCAAGCTGAATCGAAGTTATAGCAAAAAGTGTTTGCGGACTGCATAGGACTTATGTCTTGAAAACTTAAATCGCATTTTGCCAAGTTCAAGGTTTTTTCAGATATGACTATGTTGCAATAAAGGGGCGATATGTATGTATGTATGTATGTATATTCAAAAAAGTAGTTGCATTAAAATTTTTAATTCATTTAGCTTACATTGAACTATCTTCAGATGATAAATCTAAATCAGGAACACTTATACACTTACATCCATTAGATCTTTTTTTTACCAAAACTGTCCAAAATTTGTTGAATTTTTAAAGATTTTTTTTGTTGATATTTTTATTTGTAACAACCAATGGCTTGATCAACGGATGCTGCTACGCCCGAGCTACAATTTTCGTCAGGATCGTTTTCAGAAAATATATCCCTTGCATGGTAAATTAATTGCAAAGCTTTGGAAATATTGGCGACTGCTAATTTTTTTCTTCGAATGTATCATCTTCTGTAATGACATTTTTTTCTGAAACATGCTGAATATCGATAGTTAATAAATTTTCATTATCAAGCTCCTTACCGTGAGACAGCAAAAAAATCATTAATATCATCACTACAAACTACAAATGCCTAAAATGCACAATGCTGCAGTAAAAATTTAACCGTTTTTAGCGACGCAAATTGAAATCACAACGATGGAAATTGAATCGACGAAATTCGGGGTCAAAACGGCGCAACTCGAATCGACGCAACTTGAAATTATAACGACGCAAAGCGAATTTTTCCAGTTTTAAAAAAGCGACGGAAATCGAAACGACACAAATCGAAACGAAGCAAGTCGGGGATCTAGTGTATTGCATTTTTCTCAAGATCGGATATTATAAATAAGTATGAAGCAAAGATAGAGTACAAAAAAAAAATAACTGCACTCGTAAACCATTGTACAGCAGTATAAAAAAGAGTTGTGGTGAAGAGTGCAACAAAAATATTGTACTCTTCATAGAGTCACAACATGCATTTCTTTTTTTGCTCTCGGCAACCGAACATCTTTCTTCGTCAACGCCAGCATTGCCAGTAACTTTTTTAAACTTTTTATTTCTGGGGAAAAACCTTTTTTTACACTACTGATATTCATATGGCAATACTGAAAATGTAGCTTCAGTAGCAAAATATGCTTTTACAAAGCATAGTTCCGTTACTTCACAGGCAAACGGGTGCTGTTGTATACTTTGAATAAAAGAGAAACACACATTTCAGAGCACTCGTAAAATCAAAATTTACAGAAAAGAGTAGACCACAGTATTGCATTCGGTGAAGGGTAAGCCGTGGTCTAGTAGGTAGTGTCTTAACTTATTAGACTGAAAGCCAGGGTTCGAGTCCCCGGCCAGACATCAAAATGAAAGTACAAAAAGTATTTTTTCGGTGAGTTCTTCTCAGCAGATTTCTGGCAAAGACCCTGAGAGTAAAAATAAAGTTGCCATGAAAAGTTTCTCAAAAAATCTGTCGTTCGGAGTCGACTTTAACGACTGTAGGTCTCGTCACTTATGTATAAAAATAACACACACAACATAAGTAGTGTGAGAAACTAGGTTAATAATCCTGACTGAAGGGTTGTAATGACCAATTATGTATGTATGAAGGGGTAAGCTAGCAAAATGTCTTGCGCACATCTCTAGTATTTACAGTTCTTGACTTAAAAATTTTTTTTAATAAATTTTGAAAATTCTGATTTGTTAAGTCCATATTTATCTCATATTGCTTTTTTTTTCTGAAATTCAACATTGAAATCTGTTTACGCTGGTCACTCTAATTTTTAAGTCAACTATTGTAAATACTAATTTAAGTGAATTATGTAAATACGCCTATGAAGATGGTGAAAAGGATAAGAAAGAAAATGAAAAAAAAGAATTGATTATTACCGATCAACCCCCAAAACCCGAAGGTACGTTTCCTTAACCATTTAATATATTTATTGTGTATTATATTCTAATACATTTATTATATTTTCTTTGCCAACTGGAATTAAAATATTTTATTAAATTTCCCCCGCACCCCCGGAATCATTTGGTCATTTCGAGCCGGATTCTCAAAATAAAATATTTTAATTCAAGTCTCGTTTCAGAATCGTGAAGAGACAGCCATATTGGCCCCATATTGGAACTTTTAATACAAGGATCCTGCTGTATTATTTTGGAAATTTATCCCCCTAACCCTACACAAACATAAACTAAATTACAATTAATTCAAAGGTATGTACGTATCTGAATTTTAAAGTGCGAAAGTGATTGAGTATAGAAAGTGTAAGAATATAAAATATTGTCTTAAATAAAAGAAGAGCCAAAAGTGTTGTTGTGTTTTTGCTTGAAAGCAATAAGTATTGAAGTGTTGTTGTTTTGCTTTATTTCTATTCCAAGTAAACATTTTACTGCTTCCCGTGCGTAGTTGTCGATTTCCAATAAGTTGGTTGATTATTGACATTACTTTTGGCGTTTTTTTTTCACGTAATTTGGCGGTTTTGCTTTGAAAATTTATATAATTTATATTCTTACACTAAAGCAAAAGTAATTTGAAATATTCATATTAAAATAGTTGAATAACTTTCAAAAGTGAATAATTTTAATATTTTTGATTATTTTATATATTAACTATTCTATATAAAAGTTGTCAATTTTTTAATTTTTCGATTTCGAACGTATTTCGTCGTTCGGTTGAATATTGTGGAATCGTTTGTTTTTTTTTGCGCCGGAATTTCGCGTAATTATCGTTGCGTATTGCGTTTTGTTTTTTGTTTCCTTCTGAGGAAAGTTTTTGTGACCTTTTGGAAAGGCTTGTAATTATTTAACTCGATCTATTGTTATAAAATGGAACGTAATTTGAGGAATTTTACGAAGTATTTCAATCGTTTCGCGGATTTTGAAACTTTTATTCGAACTCTTCCGCCAGAGGGACATTCGGTTCATTCCCTCGTTACTCATCGGCTGGAATTGGTTCGTTTATGGGAGGTCTTCCGCGATAGCTACGAGGACCTTTTAGAAACTGCCGAGGACACTAAGGTGTCGACGAAGGATGTCAAAGCAAAGTATATGTCGGGATATACTTTATATTTCGAAGTGTTGTCATATCTTGATGGGTTAATCGATAAATTGAAATTGAAATCCGCGAACCCATCCCCTAGTAGTATCCCAATACACCTTCCCCCGTGCGACACTCAAACCTTTTCTGGGGATTACGCTTCATGGCCTACTTTTAGGGACATGTTCTCGGCCCTTTACGGGACTAACCCGCATATTAGCAATATTCAGAAGATGTATTATCTTCTGCAGAAAACGGAAGGTGAGGCGAGGGATATCATACGAACATGCCCTATTACCAACGACGGCTTTGACATGGCTTGGCAAAATCTGGTAGACCGGTACGAGAACAAGCGAGTACTGGTAAATTCCCAATTGAAAACTCTGTTCAATCTTTCTGTTATTGAAAGAGAATCGGGACCTGCAATTAAACAATTGCAGAGGACAATCAATGATTGTATAACAAATTTGTCCTTGCTCGGTATTGAGACAAAGAATTGGGACATCATATTTGTGTATATTTGTTCCACTCGCTTGCCTGAGAACACTCTTGGCCTTTGTGAACAGTCCCAAGGCCCTAATTCGTCCTTGCCGAAGTGGAGTAGCATGGATGAATTTTTGACTGCAAGATATCGAACTTTGGAGTCGGTCTCTGACATTATTGGCAGTCACAACCCGAACCCATCGAGTAGTCGTACTCGGAATTTGAAAAATTCTCCTCAGGAGAATCGGAAGGTTAAGAGTTTTGGAACGACAGTGACCCCTACTATACCCCCGAAAAAATGCCCACTGTGTTCGGATAATCACCCCGTTCGATTGTGTTCCACTTTCCTTAGGATGTCGGTAACCGAAAGGATAAATGTTGCCAAGAAGAACAAGATTTGTACGAATTGTTTGGCAACCTCGCATGAATTTAGAAGGTGCCAGAGCTCTAATGTTTGCTATATGTGCAAACAAAGGCATCATTCGCTGCTTCATCGTACTGAAGCCCCTAGTCATTCTCGACCCAAACCCGAAAATAGTTCGGTAAACCCCGCGACATCAAGTCACCCCGCTCCTACTTCGGAGCATACTTCTCGTTTCGAGCAAAATTTGACGGAGAAGCCATCAACTTCTGCCGAAAGTCGCTCGTTTAGAAATTTCTCAACCCAATTACAGTCCACCCCGTATTCTACAGTCTTGCTGGCCACGACTGTAGTAGATATCATGCTCAACGACGTGAGATATTCTGCTAGAGCATTGATAGACCCTGCCTCTCAGGCTACTTTTGTCTCGAGGAGACTTCAGAGAAAGTTGGATCTTCCCACATTCTCTGCCCCTGCTGCTACGATACTCGGCTTGAACGGAGCAATAGCAGCCAATTCCGCTAAAATCTGCTCGATTTCCTTAGGTTCCTCTATTGACCCAGAGTTTCATTTGGAAACTGATGCTTATGTGGTCGAGCAACTTACTGGTCGCCTACCCACCTGCCCTCTGACAGACGTGGGTGATTTTGATTTGTCCGAAATTCCAGTTTCTGACCTCAAATGCTGTCATATGGATCTGCTATTAGGCGCAGATATTTATTCCCAGATAATGTTGACCGACGTTAAACGGAACCCTAAGGGTTCACTCATAGCACAAAGGACAGTGTTTGGATGGGTACTCACTGGTAGGATTCCTCAGCCGAATTCGTTGAACTCTATAGTCTCGTTTTTCAGTCACTTGGACTTAAATGACCAGATCACCCGATTCTGGGAAGTAGAAGAAGTTCCCAAATTTAGGAAAGTTTCGGCTGAGGACAAATTTTGCGAGGACTTGTACCGTCGCACTACCACTAGGAACAGAGAGGGTCGATATGTTGTTACTTTACCCTTTAGGTCCGAATTTCCTGCCAGTATGAAACTTGGGTTTTCCCGGAAAATAGCGCTTTCACAATTCACACGCAATGAGGCAAGATTACTGAAATCCCCAGAGATTAAGAGTCAATATGACTCTGTTATTGGGGAGTATTCTACCTTGGGTCACATGACAAAGGTAAACGCGGATTGCGTTCAGACTCCCAACTCTGACTATTACTTGCCACATCACGCTGTATTTAAACCCGATAGCACTACCACGAAACTTCGTGTAGTGTTTAATGCCTCAAGCCCGTCCTCAAACGGTGTTAGCCTTAACAATGTCCTCCACCCCGGGCCAATTTTGCAGTCTAACCTCACTATCCTGGTTTTGCGTTGGAGGCTGTTCAGATACGTCTTTAATTCCGATATAGAGAAAATGTATAGGCAGATACTGATCAGACCGGATCAGACACGTTTTCAACGAATATTATTTCGTCGAAACCCCGGGGAGGATATGGAAGATTATGAATTAAGGACAGTTACATTCGGAGTGAACTGTGCCCCTTATTTGGCAATTAGAACTCTGCACCAATTAGCTGATGACTGTGAGTCAAGCTACCCGTCTGCGTCCACCATCTTGCGTACTCAAATGTACGTGGATGATATTTTGTCGGGTTCACATTCTATTGAACAGGCTATTCATAATCGCGATGAATTAATTTACGTTTTGAAGTCGGCTGGTTTCTCATTGCGGAAATGGACTTCTAATGAACAGAGTCTTATTCAAGACTTACCCCCCGAACACTTATTGGATTCCAATTTTTTGAAATTTTCGGATGCTAGTACTGCTAAAACGTTGGGTTTACGTTGGAACGCGAGCTTGGACACATTTTTCTTCAAGCCATCTCCGACGCCCGATATTACCCAAGTCACCAAACGTTCTGTCCTTTCTCAAATAGCCAAGCTATTTGACCCTGTCGGGTGGCTCGCCCCCAAAATAATTGTCGCTAAGATTCTTATGCAACAAATTTGGAAAGACAGAACTGAATGGGACGATTGTTTGAAACCCATGACGTTACACAGGTGGCGCGAATTTGTCGATGACTACCCTTGCATCGAACGGATTAACATCCCCCGCTGGGTTAATTTTAACCCTGAGTATGAAGTACAACTTCATGCATTTTGTGATGCTTCTGAGAAAGCATACGCTGCCGCCCTGTATAGCAGAATCAAAACCCCGTCGGGTGAAATATTCACTCATTTACTCGCTGCCAAGACAAAGGTTGCGCCTATAAAGGTGCAAACCTTACCCCGTTTAGAGCTCTGCGGTGCAACTCTGTTGGCTAAAATGGTACATTCACTCCTCATGGAGTTGAATTTTACAAATTCGGAAGCCTTTTATTGGACAGACTCGACAATAGTTCTGTCTTGGTTTCAAAAACCCCCGTGCCATTGGCCAACCTTTGTGGCGAATAGAGTCTCGTATGTTTTGGATACTGTTGGCACCGATAATTGGAATCATGTCGAATCACATCATAACCCTGCTGATCTAGCTAGTCGAGGTATGACAGCCAGGGAACTTATCAATTCTGACATCTGGTGGAAGGGCCCTTCTTGGCTAAGTCTTCCACGTTCAGAATGGCCGAAGTCATCGTTCAAGCCCTGTACTCAGCTTGAAACACGATTGGTTCAAGTGAACCTTAACACGACCACGCCCACGGAGGAAATTTTGCGCAAATTTTCTGATTTGCCTCGTGCACTACGAGTGTTGTCGTACGTTTTTCGTTTTTACCACTCGGCTGATAAAACTTACCGGTTATCTCACAAGTACTTGTCCGTGGAACTCACTCAAGATGAGATAAGTTTCGTGAAGCGTCGGTTGATTGTTTTATGTCAAAGTTCTCATTTTCCGGAGTACGCGACTTTGAAAGACGGAGCTACTTTGTCTCGTAAGAGCTCTCTCCTAACCTTCAACCCTTTCATCGATTCTAGTGGTTTGTTAAGAGTCAATGGAAGACTCTCCCGATCACCAACTTTGACATACGACGAACGTTTCCCCAAATTACTCCCCTACAATGGTCAATTTACCCGACTGTATCTGGAGCATCTGCACAAATGCTCAATACACGCAGAGCTTTCTCTGATGTTGCGCCTCATGAGACAGGAATTTTGGGTCCCTAAACTGAAAACACTTATTCGAACCGTCATTCATAACTGCAAGATCTGTACGATCTATCGGAAAAATTTGGGTCAACAAATTATGGCTGCGTTGCCTCCGGAGAGAACCACTTTAACTCGCCCTTTCACCCACACTGGTCTAGATTTCGCTGGGCCTTTCGAAATTAAGTCATATATTGGACGTGGCTGCCGAGTCACTAAAGGATATGTGCTAGTGTTCGTGTGCTTTGCTACAAGAGCAATTCATTTGGAAGCAACCAGTGAGATATCAACGGACTGTTTTTTGGCAGCGTTTGCTCGTTTTTCCTCTCGAAGAGGTTGCCCCGCACATATCTATTCGGACAATGGAACCGCTTTCGTCGGCGCAGCCAATGTAATGGGAAAGGACCGGGCTAAGTTCCTTACTGAATTGAGGCATAAGATTGTCTCGGAAAACATTTTCCAATCGGTGGAATGGCATTTCATTCCCCCTGGAGCTCCACACATGGGCGGCCTCTGGGAAGCCGGTGTTAAAAGCTTTAAGTCTCACATGCGGAAAATATCAAATGCTCAAAGATTCACTTTTGAGGAGTTCGCTACTATGCTGGCAAGAATAGAAGCTTGTTTGAACTCTCGTCCTCTTTGTCCCATGACGGATAATCCCTCGGATATTAACCCCTTGACCCCAGGTCATTTCCTTGTCGGAGGTGCAATCCTCTCTCCCCCTGAACCTGATCTCTCGATGGAATCACTCAACTACGTTAATAGGTGGCGTAAGCTGAAGGTTCTTCACCATTTGTTTGCGCGTCGGTGGAAGGACGAGTACTTGGTTGAACTCCATAAGCGCAACAAATGGAAATATCCCCAGCGCGATTTCGCGATTGACGATTTTGTTGTCATTCGGCATGATAACTTGCCTCCAAACGAATGGAAGCTCGGTCGCATCTCTCGCGTGTACCTCGGCTCCGATTCTAGAGTACGAGTGGCTGATGTTCGAACTGCAAATGGCGTTCTAACGCGGCCTATTGTGAAACTCGTACTACTTCCTAACCCGAATCAGAACTAATTCGTTCTTTTTTTTCTGTGTCTGTTTGTCCTTTATTTACAGATGTCCGAAGTTGCACCCCGAAGACTAACAGTCGAACGTCCAGAAAACCGAAGTCTGGACGAAGTAATTGCCGGTTCAACATCCAATTGCCGATTTTGCAAAGGCAATCACACGCTACAAAGGTGCCCAGAATTCCGCCGCTTAAAACCCTATAAGCGATTGGGTGTTGTCCGAAAATATAAGTTGTGTATAAATTGTTTGGCACAATCACACTTCTTAAAGAACTGTAGAAGTAGGGAACGATGTATGGAGTGTCAGGAACACCATCATACTCTGCTGCATCTTCGGCCCAGTCATCACAACAAACCTCAACAACCACGCGGCAACAACAACAAAAAGGCTAAACCCAACAAAGGTAACAACAGGAGCGCAACCCGCAGCCAAGCTCTTGAATGTTCCTGTCGCTCTCACAAGAAGGATAAGAGTGTGGTGGCAACCCCCAATACTGCTGGGGCGACAATTGTCATCAATGTCGTCAGCAAATAATCTATATTTTTCTTTTTTTTACCCCTTGTTATTACTATTTCATATTACGTATTATCATATCTACAAACTGAATGTCAATGAATTTCTTTGAATTGTAATTTCTTTGCTCACCAGATAGCGTCCTGTTCTCCCTTGTTGCAATGCTGCAAGGGGGGCGGGATGTTTACGCTGGTCACTCTAATTTTTAAGTCAACTATTGTAAATACTAATTTAAGTGAATTATGTAAATACGCCTATGAAGATGGTGAAAAGGATAAGAAAGAAAATAAAAAAAAAGAATTGATTATTACCGATCAACCCCCAAAACCCGAAGGTACGTTTCCTTAACCATTTAATATATTTATTGTGTATTATATTCTAATACATTTATTATATTTTCTTTGCCAACTGGAATTAAAATATTTTATTAAATTTCCCCCGCACCCCCGGAATCAAAATCGTTTTTTATTAATAAACAGTACAAATATTTTGAGAATTTCTTAAAAATATTTTTAATTTTTAGTCCAATTTTGAAAAAAGTTTCCATTATTTTGTTAGGAACTGTATGTAGATTTAAAGATCTATCCCTGTATGTCGAACAAAATTGAAATTTATATGAGAAACACTTTGCTTTTAAACTTTGTTTTGCATATTTTACATTGTTTTAAATACAATAATTGCACAATTATAAAAATAATATGAATTGAAATTGTAATTTATAGATTTAATCATAATAATCACTTTAAATAGTTGCAATAAAGTTTTTGTTTTTTTGCAATTTCCACAACCCATTACAATACATAACAATTAACTTAAACAAATACAATAAATAATTTAAATTTAAACGAAAATATTACTTTATAAGTAAAACACAAGACGCCCAAAAATAAATTATTTTAAGTTTTTTTTTTAATATTAAGTCAACTGCTTCTGTAATACATATTCAATCCTGCTTTCTATTTAAATTGTCATGAAATATTCAAAGCTTTAATACAAAAAAAAAAAACAATATCGCTCCTTTCTTGCAATATAGTCATATCTCAAAAAATTAAAAATTTGTAGTTACTTAAGCAAAACTGCTCTTTTAGACTTTCAGTTTTATATCCCAAGCCTAAACGACGTTATAGCAAAAAGTGTTTGCGGCAATTAGATCATAGGACTTATGTCTTGAAAACTTAAATCGCATTTTGCCAAGTTCAAGTTTTTTTGAGATATGCCTATGTTGCAATAAAGGAGCGATATATCGTTGGTCTCACGTAGAAAGGTCCTAACTCGCATATTTTTTTATTTTATTAAATTTTTGTGAAGAGGTAAATTTGTGTTCAAATGCATTGGAATCGCAAAAAAAATTCAATTTCGAAAAAAGTGTAAGTTAGGGCCTTTCTATTACATGAGACCGACAATATGAACTAATGCATAATACTATACATACATATGTATATTCAACCTATGGCTTTACTACATACTACTATGCATATGTCTTACTTTTACTAAAGAACTGATTTTTAATCTGCATTATTTGAATACAATTTTAAAAAATAATAAAAAAAAGAAAAAAAATATTACAAAATCTGCCAAATATGTAAAAGTTTTGAAAATTAAAATTAAATAATTAAAAAAAAAATATTGTTTATATTTTCCATAAGCATAAAAAATTAAAAATTTGTGTTTATTTTATAAAAAAATTGTATACAAAAAAAAAAACAAAAAAAATATTGAAATGAAATGCTTTACAACGAATTGAATTAAATTGAAATTTTATAAAAAGCATAATGAAACTTCTAAGTATTATGCAATAAATTGTACTACAAAAATAAACAAAAAAAAGAACAAGTTTTTTATTTATTTTCCATCAAGCTGAGTATTTTTTATTTTTTAAACCAGCACTCAGGGGATGACCCCTACTCATGCAGGGCATTGTGCAGGTTTTTAGGAAAGGTGGAAAGAGGGAAGATGCGAACAGCAGGGAAACGAGTTGCTGCTGGTGACTATAAAATGGCCAGTGCTATACCTTCACCATTAGACAGTCTACAGCAATCGTCCCCAAGAAGCCCGCAGTTTCTCACGCTCCTTATGTTGTGTGTGTTAATTTTATTGATTTTTTGAAAAACTTTTTTTCATGGCAATTTTATTTACTCTCAGAGTTTTTGCCAGAAATCTGCTGAGAAGAAATCGCAGAAAAAATACTTTTTTTGTATTTTTATTTTGATGTATGGCCTGGGAACTAGCACTCTGGCTATACGTCTAATAAGCCAGCACACTACCTACTAGACCACGGTGACTGCTTAAGCTGAGTATTGCCATTAAGTGCTTGTAAGTATAAAATTGAGTTTATGGTAACATATTTTCCATATTAATTATTTACTTTCTTTTGTAGGATTTATTATGCAGCAATCAAGTGGAATACATAAGAATCCATTGATCAAATTCCCGGATATATAATGTATCAGGTCTGAAATTGTTTTGTGAGCCTGGTATTCTTTCAAACGTTTCAACTATTGACAGTACATGACCGAATTAAGAGTTGATCATAGGCGTTGTAGCCTATAGGTAATGTTTTGGCTTATTAGATGAAAATCTCCGGATCGTATTCCAGGTCAGACATGAAAACGAAATATAAAAATAAAATATATCTTCGGCGACTTGCTCTAGCAAAAACTCTTTGTTGCAAGTCTATGGAGGTTAAAAAAAAATACAGTAGAAGTCCAGTAGAACGAACGCTCTCTATTACGAATTTCCAATAATGCGAATGGCGAAATTGTTGCATTTAAATCTCTGTAGTACGAATAGACGGACATTTTTTCTATTCGATAGTACAAATGGTGGTGGTCTAGTAAGTAGTGTGTTGGCTTATTAGACGTAAGGCCGCGGCTCAAATTTGAGAAAATATTTCTTCGGCTACTCCCTCTCAGCAGATTTCTCTCAAAAACTCTGAGAGTAAATAAAATTGCCATGAAAACATACATACATAATTGGTCATTAGAATCCATCAGTCAGGATTATTGACCTAGTTTCTCACTTATATTTCTTATGTTGTGTGTGTTAATTTTATACATGAGTACCGGGGACCTACAGTTTAAAGTCGACTCCGAACGACAGATTTTATGAGAAACATTTCATGCCTATTTTATTTGCTCTCAGAGTTTTAGCCAGAATTCTGCTGAGAGGAAATCGCCGAAGAAATAATTTTTGTATTTTATTTTGATGTCTGGCCTAGGACTCGAACCCTGGATTTACGTCTAATAAGCCAGCAGACTACCCACTAGACCACGGCGACGACCTACCATACACGGGGAGTTCCACATACGAATAGTCCGTCTAATAAACGAATTTTGTCTGTAATGCAGTGTGCGATATACTGGGCAATCGGCCACATATAGATCTGCTGGCGGAGAAAGACGAGTGTTACGTAAGAATACATGATTTTACAATATTCATTGTAGTAGCGATAGATCAATGGAGTTGGAACACTATCGTGATTAACAACCTACTACGGCCGCAACTGTGCACGATCGAGAAGCCTCAAAATAGACTTTAAGGGCTTACCCATACATGAGAGTTTTATTCCATTTTCGGTCGGTTATAAATAGTGTAAATGGTTCAGATGAAGTGAAGTATTTATTGCAACGTCTTAAGAAATCAAAGGCACTGAAAAATGTGTCAGTTCTAATGAGCATCACACTAAATTTTCATGCCCATAAAGTCAAGATCTTCTGACTCATTAATATTTACACCACATATAGGTATAGATGATGCAATATTATCGCTGCTTAACATTGACTTTCAATTTATTTATTTTTTTTTACCATTTTTTTACGATTTCAATGAACGCCATTGAAGATTTTTTCTCAAATTTTTGACGATTTGATGCTTCATTTATCTGGCAGCTATGACTGTATATATTATAGGCATAGGCACAGTAAACTATTCAATTGCACCAAACACACAGCCAAACATTTTCAAACCTCAATCTTGATTTGGTTATTGTTTTACCTTGAAACCCTTGTAAGTGTTCACATCCTGCACAACAAGTGACACCATTCATTTCTAAAAATTGATATTTTAGGGTGCGATTCTACAGCGATTTACAGATGGAAAGTCAATTCGTATGATTTGTCATTGAAGTTAATACGCTTAGAACACATATCGACGCCTCCATTCTATAACGTTCTAAGAACGCTTAAGAATGTTTTTCTCTAACTTAAATACTGTCAAAATTTGGTTAAGATGCGCCGATGTCGCGAGAAAACTTTGAGAGCTCATAACTTAAAACAGACTTTTTCGACTTAGAATGTTTTAGAACGTAGGCGTCGATATGTATGTACATTTAACATCTATTTAGTTCATTTTTTTGCTCATTTACACTACATGTATGTATATACAGAAGGATGTACAATTCTATTAATTTAGAGTTGAGTCTTATATTTCTCTTCTTTTTTTATCGGTACAGCAAAGGAAACTGCTTCAATGAAATACTCATTTTTGCCGGCAATTCAGTATTCGTTTCCGTATTCTCATAGAGTATGTTACATCATTGTTGGCGCACCATAATTTAGAAAATGACTGTCCACACTATATATGTACATATGCAACACATTTCCTGTTAAAGTCTTTCCCCTCTGTTTAATTTCATAAGCACTATTCATACTTACTCCACACCATAACAACACTGCATGAGTGAGGACCACCACTGAGAATTGTTCAATTAAAAGAAAAAAAAGGAAAACGGGAACAGTACTTATTAACTATTAAAAATTTCATAGGGAGTCTTTATAAAAAAACATTCATATTATGACTCTTATATTGTAAGCATTGCTTTCTATGGCTATTAAGAAAATTTGTTTCATAAATATAATTACAATAATTTAATATTTATTTACTGTTTATTTAGGTCAATATGGCAGAAAGCATTATCTAAATATTAAATTTCTTAATGAGTATGTATTTTCTACTTTTTTCTTTATATTTGGTTAAGTAAAATCTGAAAATTTAATAACTTTATTAGGTTAGGTTAGCTTAGGTTCGATTGATAGCTTTGATACCAAATTGGATCATGCACAGTATGAATTTACGAACAGGCCCTGTATTATAGTAAAACATTCTTTCAATAACGGTATTAATCGTAAGAATCTGTTTATTACCGTCAACGCTATATCGATGCTTCCATTCTATAACTTTCTAAGTACACTTAATGTTCTTGAACTTTTAAATCCTATGTGCTCTAACTTAAATGCTCTCAAAATTTGGTTAAGATGCACCCATCCGTTCCGAAGTTATAGGCGCAAAATCTACTTAGAATACACATATAGTCTTATGGCGCATGAAAACTTTGAGAGCTCATAACTCAAAATACACTTTTTCGACTTAGAATGTTATAGAACGGAGGCATCGATATTACTTATAAATAGAAAGATTTGAACTTCCAATATATTGGACAAAAACTCTGAAAGGGTTAAGAAATTAATATTCAATATCCTATATGATTACACCTACAGTGGCGAGCAAAAGTGAGTGCATGTTCACAATACTGAGTTTCGTCATCCACAAAAACAAAACCATACAAGCAAAATACAAAAAAAAAATTAATTTAAATTTTTTATTTTATTCTTACAAATAGTAGTAAAAAACTATTATGAAACGATTCAATGAGTTTGATGAAAAACGAATATCTGTTGAACTTAATTGTACACATTTCAAGAAAAATTCAGAAACTACCCAATTTCAATATTGGCTAATAGACCTTGATGGAAAATATTTGATTTACGCGATTTGACATGTTTGGCCCTCTTATATTTCGAATTCGATTCATGGGAAGTATACGATCCCAAACGCCATTTTTTTTTAACTCAGGATGCTATCCCTAAAGCAGTGCTTTCCATAGAAGGTGGAAAAGATTGAAGAGATATTAGTAAGAAACATTTTCTATTGAAACAGCAATCGAGCAGCAGCAAAGAGAAGTCAAATCGCGAATTGTGAAAAATTCTTTTTGTATTTTTTTTTTATTTTTGATGTCGCCTGGGACTCGAACCCTGGCTTTACGTCTAAAACAGCACATACCTACTAGACCACGGCGATTCGACATTTGTTGTGGTTTCGTACTATAGCCGATTTTTCACGAATGACAAGATTTCAATGGAAAGTGGGACTTTGTGCTGGCCATTTAGTCAATGAAATTTGTTTCAACACGCCTATCCTGCAATTTTTGCTGTAAGCTTTGGTTCCATCCTGTTGGAAAAATATTTGAATTGGGTAGTTTCACATTTGTCCATTGAAAATTCGGCAAAATGGGTTTGCAGAATTGTAGATAGCCTTTTTTCGTATGTATACATGTTTCATAGAGAGGGCCAAAATGCCACCATATGAATTCATCACCATTATATTATTGACCGCTCGTTTAACATTTGCTTCACAATGGTAGAATTAAAATTTTTTTTTTTAGTATTTACGCTTTATATGGTTTTGCTTTTGTGGATGAGACGAAACTCAGTGTCGTGAACATGCATTCACTTCTGCTCGCCACTGTATATACTATATAAAAAAATATCATATGTTATAAAAAAGATATGATAAATTAATTCGTTCTGTAAAAGTGAATAAAATTTATAATTTTATATAGATTTGCTAAACAAAACATATGTACTGGCTTATCTTCTATATATTGAGTGCAGCGTAAATAATTCACATTGTTATCATATAGTTTATGGTTAACCATATGAATGTTTATTTAATGTACCTATGTATGTACATATATCTCTTCTTATCATTTAAACATTAAAAAACAAAATAATTAATGTTTACAAAAAGTATTACTGGTAAAAAATGATAAAATATAGTTTATAAAATTTAAAAGAAATTATTTCAATATAGACATTTTTTATTCTTTAAAATAAATCTAACAATATGCATTAAAAATTTGCAAATGTATAATAAATATATGTGTAATACGAGCTGAAGTTTTTAAGACAATATTTTTAATATTAAAATTATTTTCAGAGCTTCCATTACGATTATATATGGAATATATGGAAATAAATGCATTTTTGTAGCCGGTAGGTGGATTAAAGACCTTAAGATATATATTTAACCCACTTTATAAAACGGTAAATGGATTTTTGAAACACTTATCTGGACACAATTGATTACTGTGAACCAAAAAACATTAATTATTCTAACAAAATTTAAATCCCTTTCTGTTAATTTAAAATAACGAAATCTTTTAATATTTAAGCTCTAGTGCAAAATTGTTCGATACAATTTTTATCGACTATATTTAAAATTAACTAAAAAAAAAGTTTAAAATTGTTAAAAATACGATTTAATTCAATTTCTTTGCATTACAATTTTAACCAAAAGTTAATAATTTCAAAACACGAATAAGTTAATAATTTAATATGAAAAAAGTCACCGCACTGCTTTCTAGTATTCAATTAAAGATTTAAATAAGCACCAAAAAAATAATTGAATAAACCAATTATTTGCAAGATGTTCAATCAATTAAGATAAATTCAAGTTTTTTTTTTTAAACATCAAGCTGCAATACAAATATTAAGAGGGCAGTCTAAGGGGAAGCATGTCCAATTGTTTTGTCATTTAAATATGACGTTAATAAAGTGTATAGTCTTATGAAAGTTTTTGTTTAATGAAATTTCTTTAAAACAAAAAATACAAATTTCTGAATCATATTTTGCTTTTGTATCAATTATATTTTTTTAAAAATGTCATCAACACTATTAATAGTCGTGAAATAATTTTCTTTAACCGTTTGACTGCTAAGCGATTATGGTGAGAACGTACGAAAACTCCTCAAAAATTAATATTAATTATTATAATAAAAAAAATTTACAAAATTCGAATAACCTATGTATAAAGATTTTTATGGTCTTCTCGTCTTTGATTTATTTAGCTTTTTGACTAAATTTTTACACTGAAATTCGCAGCGCAAATGTGATTTTCGTAACAAATAAACGCAGCGCTTTTGCGCCGCGTAGCAGTCAAACAGTTAAAAGGTGTGTTTGTGGAAAATGACAAACGTTATGGGCAGGAAATATATTTTCACGAAAAATATTTATTCTGCCAAACTCTCAGATACCAGATAAAAACTTATATAAATGATAATAGGGTTTATTGACAAGACCTGCCTTGATGAAGACATTCTTTACTAAAATTTTAAAAGGTTTGTCATAAGAATTTGTCATCGAAAATCCGAAAGTACGTAACATCACTTTATAACGTAACTATATAGAAACATTTTGAATTATTGATAAAAAAAACTTTATTTATGGTCGTAAAAATCGACAAAATTTGTAGGGATATGTTAGATAACTTTACGATTCATAATCAACCAAAAACTCGATTTTAATTTTTTTATTGATAGGTAGTTTTGGATTTTCGACGACGATATAGTCTTGTAGCTCGTTCGAATTGCCTTGAGGACAAATAATTGCATGTAAAGTATTTTCGATTACTCATTGCCATCAGTAATATGTATACATATCCATGCATCTTCTTAACTACTAACAAAGTTAATTAAAATACGAATATTAACGTAATTTTTCGACTACATTTCTTAGGTTTTATTAATTTTATTTTATTTTGAAAAAAAAATATATAAAATAAAAACTGTGATATGATAACATATAAATTTATTTGTTAGTAAATGAAATTTTGAACAAAAATTTAATCAAACTTGTTTTTTTTTCATACTGTCTTTTCAAGCTCTAAACTTGTCTTTATAAAAATAAAATTTGTTACACTGACATAATAATTAAACTTTACAAAACTATGTCAAAATTAAGAAACTGTTTGTCCCCTTCATTAGCAGTAAAGTATTACAATTATTATTAAACTTGTCTTTCTTGTACTTAAAAAAATATACAACAATTTCTTAAAAAAAAGAAACAAAAATAAAAATAGAAATTAATAAAATTAAATATTTCTAAAAAGGCCTCATTCAAATGCTTCCAAAGATGTTCATTTTTAAAAGTAGATGTTAATCCACGTGTGCAAAATGTGGTGAAGAGGATCGTTTTACAGCTTTAAATACATTACTAATACCAGCCACAGAAGTAATACCTCTTAAGCCAGTATTTTGGAAATAGATTAAAAGATATTCTTCATCATGTTTAAGTTCTACATCATCGGCAAAACCAAGACGCACCAGCTCTTCATTGGCTTGCTTCTGTCTAGTTAAACGCTCACGTTTACGACTATGGTGGGAGTGACCGTGACGGCTTGGAGTGTTATCCCAAAACGGATCTGGCACAGAATCAGGTGAAGAGGGTGGTGAATCAGCTTGATTTACATATTCATAAGCCACATATTCCTTAAGGCTGGCATAGTCTACGCGATAGATACCAATCCAATCATGATCACGTTCCTCAAAGTCTAACGGTTTCTTATACTCAACAATATTTTCTTCGCCTATTTGCCACTCGTTAATATCTTTAAATTCTACACAAGGAGCACGGAAATTGGGATAGAGTTTTATATTAAACTCACTGGTCACTGGTTTATGGTCACTAATATTATAGCCCGGATGAGATTTATAAGCACACTGCTCTATTTCCAAAGGCATATTAGGTTGTCTGTTAATAGGCTGAACAGCATACAAAATACGATCAGTCCAGGCTGGTCTCCTTTTCAAATCATACTCAGAAGTGCCTTCTTTAAATTTAAAGGTGGGTGGAAATGCTGGTTTACGTTCAGTGCAAAAGTGGAAAGGCTTCTTGTGTTACTTGCCGAACATGATTCAATTGGTCTCGTTGCATAAGTTCATCCAAAGCCTCATCTTTAACCACTTTATCGCTTACCGCTTTAGCACTATCATCACCCATTAGACGGAAATTTAAGTCGCCAAACCAAAACACATAGTCATGATCGAGTATCTCTCTGAAACGTGGTACATGATAGTGATGATTATCCATAATTTGTTTAAAATCCTCTATTCTCTCATCTAAATGATGGTCATGGGCGGCCAAATGGGCTACCACGAACGTCAAACCACAACCATAGATATTAAAACGTATACTGACAGCACCTTTATTGCCCCAGATACCACCGAAACCAGTACGGGTAAATTCTGCCTCAATATCTCTAAGTTGGGAGACATGCACCCTTCTGACAAACATGGTCAGTAGCAAACCTTGCATTTGTTCAGTTTTGATAGCCACATAATCGAAATCTTTTAGCAAATCTTTCGCCTTGGCTGTCCAGGGATCTTCTTTAAACAAACCCAAAACCTGTTGTTGAGGTTGGACATTGACTTCCTGCAAGCCTATGGCATAGATATCGGGTAAATGATGATCTTCTACGGCTGAATTAAGGCCCAACAAATTGCGTAATGAAATGTTATCTGGAAAACGACTGCCAACATTCCAGGTAACAACATACACTCGATATGTGGCCAATTGGGTGGCCAATGACGTTTTGCAGATATTCGTTGCCTTCTTATCTTGCGCCTTTTCAGTAAAGGGCGTATCGTGAGAGTTTGAAGACATATTATAAAACAATTATTAACTAAAAATTAATTGTCTTGATTATCTCTATCGTGTTTCTGATTAACTTAGTAACTTTATTTATTGTTTCGTTTCAATTTTCCACCAACAATATGTTCGTTGTTTAATTTGGTTTTTTTTTGTATATAGAAACACACGTTAGCTTTCGCAATTATTCACTGTATGATTTCTTAGTTTATTTTTATTAATTCATTAATTTTTTTGTTGTTTGTTGTCAAATTTAATTCAACTCAATGGCTTTTTTTTTGTATGTGTTCACTCAATGAAAAATAAAATGTAAATAATTGTGAGTAAATTAACAACATTACTGTTACTCTATGTGTTTTCATTAATCGTGAAGGCTGTTGTTGTCAAAAATTGTTGTTGAACAGCTGTTTTAAAGTTGCCAGACAGATATTTCAATTATGAACATGTTTGAAGTGGTTTGATGAATACACTTACAAAAATTTTTAAAACTAATATATACAAATAAAATTGTGGTTAAATATATGTCATAATTAAAACTTAATTTACATTTTAGAAATCATTTAATTTTTTTGTTATTTTAAATATGACCGTTTATGATTTTACGATTTGTTATAGTTTATTTAGTTTCACATATGAATCTGGCAACTATGCATTGTGTTTAACAAAACGTTTCCAGAGCTATCATTTCATTATGAATTGCATTGTTTACAAATTTACAAGAAGCAGTTATAAACAGTGATAATGTGTATGTTTAAATACTACAATTAAAAAAGAATTATTTGAATAAATTAAAAAAATTGTATGATGCAGGCGCAAAAAATAGTGGTGATACATCCGGGTTCACTTTATTTGCGTATAGGTCGTGCAAGTGATTTAAATCCCCTAACAATACTACATGCTATTGGCAGAAAACGAAAGTCCAATAGCGATCAAAAACTACAATTCCACGACCCGCTTCTGCCGTCCCTGGCAACAAAAGACAAACAGAATGAAGTAATGCAGGAATTTGAAGAAAGCAGACTGCACGTTTCGCATGCCATTCAATCCCATAGGCCCCAACACGAAGAACGTTGTGGTGGCCTCAAGAGACAACGTATTGCTACGCCACCCCAACAAATTGCCACATTCAATAGACGCACAGTGCCGGAGGAACTACCTTTGGAGGCATCTATTAAAAATGAAGGCATAAAAGTTAAGAACGAGACAAATGGCGAGGACAGCAAGCTACCGAACATAATTTTTGATAAGGATCTGCTCAAGCTTAATTTTAATGAAGACAATCATTATAATGTGCATTTTCCCATGAAGAGAGGTGAACTAAATGTGCACTCCCAGGTTGGAGGGTCTTTGACTTCAGTGTTGTCCGATTTGGAAGACATATGGTCATATGCCATACACGAACTTATGGAAATTCCCCGAAAAAATTTGGCACAATATGGAGCTGTACTGGTAGTACCAGATGTTTATAATCGCAGTGTTTTAAGAGAACTGGTCACATTGTTGCTTAGTCGCTTAAAATTTCGTGCTTGTTTTCTTATACAAGACCATGTTGCTGCAACATTTGGTGCTGGCTTAGGTTATGCTTGTGTTGTCGATGTGGGCGATCAAAAATGTTCCATATCGTGTGTCGAAGATGGCATATCACAGCCGGATACGCGTGTACGCTTGGGTTACGGTGGTGGTGATGTGACACAAGTGTTTTTAGCTCTCTTACGAAAATGCTGTTTTCCCTACAAAAGCTGCAATGTTGATAATGATTACGATGATGCTGTCCTCATAATGAATTTGAAAGAGAAATTCTGTCATTTGAATTTGGATGTCTGTGGGGCCCAAGAGAAAACTTTTGAGGTATGTTTAATGAAAGCTTATTTGAAATGTATTTTTAGTAAGACAAATTCTAGGTAATAAAACCTAAGAAGCATTTACGCTATACTTTTCAACTGGGTGACGAATGTGTAGTTGCACCTCTTGCTCTGTTTCACACAGAGCTCTTAAATATAACCGGCAAGCAGCATTTGGTCAGGCTTCAATTTCGCCACAGTCAACAGTCTGATCCAGAAGACTGTTTCGATGCTGAGTATATACGAGAAACTGGTAGAGTACGCAATGGTAGGGGTGATCAGTTACTGGAGGGTTCTATGCCAGTTACAGGCGAAACAGCCGATGATGAACTTGTAGTTGTGGACAATTATGAAGTGGAGGAACGTTCTTCTAATCTTCGCAACTCCGAAAAAGATGAGGAACTTTATTATACTTCAACAAACGGGCAAATTGTGTCACTGGATGTGGCCATTGTGAAGAGCATAGAACGATGCACTAGTGATGATATGAAAAGGAAAATGTATGGCTGTATACTGTTAGTGGGTGGAGGAAGTAAAGTGCCCGGTTTCGCGAAATGGCTAGAACAGAAAATTTCTTTACAATTATCCGCTACTACATTACATAACCGTTCAATGGAACAATTGCCATTCGAAGTAAATGTTTGCGTTAAGGAAATGGATGCTGCTATGATAGCATGGAAGGGAGCAGCTATTATGTCGTGCTTAGAAAGTGCACCCGAACTTTGGCTTATAGCCAGCGATTGGGAAAAACATGGTCTACGTATATTACGTGAAAAAGCAATTTTTATGTGGTAATAAACCAGGTAAAAGTAATTGTATAAGATTTTTATTTTTACATTACAAGGAAGGTAATTACACCCAAATTTCTTATAATATAAGATGGATTGTACAGTTTATACAGCTGTGAAGAATATATTTCCCGTTTTGAGAGATAAAATTAAATTCGAAAAAGTTTCGATTTAAATCGAAAATAAAACTTTTTTCTTAAATCGTGATAACAATATGTTAATTGATTTCTATTTATATACATAAATATATAAACTGCTAGAATAAATGCAAAAAATTCATTAAAAATATCTACTGGTGTCTTCAATTGTTATAACAAAAGTTATTGTTTTTTTTATTTTGTTTCATTATATTTACGAAAAGAATATACAAAAATATTTTGTTATTTACATATATAAAATGACATTCTTAACATCTAAAAGATAAAACAAATCAACATTTATTATGCTAATTAAGTGATAACAACTACGTGCAAATTATTCTAAATTCTTGGGGGTACTTGAACCCATATACGTATATAAATCGGATAGTGTAGAATTTACCAATTTTGCTTTAATTGTTGGACGATTTAAACGTTTATGAGCTTCGAAACGATGGCAGCCACCAAAACTATAAAAGTAATTGCCGCCTTTGTTGCCCTTAATCCATAGAACATCTATGGGTGGTACATTATCTGAAGATTTTTCATTCTGTTTGGATAAAAACAAATAGAAATTACAATCAAATGGTATTTAATTAATACGGACAAACTTGCCTTTATTGTTTCCATTAAGGATTTGACTTTTTCTTCATCCAAGACAGAAGGTATTGGCCGATGTATGACACTCATGGGCACTTCATGTACTTCATTTATACTGGCTGAATGTACACTACGATCAACTTCACCATTTGTTGCACTCATTTTGTTGGATGTTGTTGTTGTTGTTGAAGTTGTAATAATATTTGCTATAAATAAAGAACAGAATACGGTTACCCTGATCACCTTCATAACGTACTTGAGTCTTTGTTAAACACAAAAAAGGAAATTTTTTTTATTTGTTGTTCGATCATAAATGAAAATAAAAACAAATAAATATTTTTAAATATTCATAAAGTATGTACATATATTTACTTGTTTGTTTATTAGCAAAAGTACGTCTGCTCATACGAAAAGCAAAGTTTGTAATGAAAGCCATTCAATGAACGTTTAATTAAAATTTTTGCTCCGTTTGTTTTATTGTATAAAAACAGTCCTAGAACTTGAATTTGTCACTGTTGTTGTTGTTTTATTTTAAAAATAATTTTGTTTTTATACATACTTGAATAACAAACAATAAATAAACTGCACTCAGTATAAATGATTTTCGAGCTTTTGGCACTGGTTTAAGTACAAACTGTGTTAAGGGGCAACGCTATTTAGAGTATCTCATTACCCGCTGTCTTGGTGGCGTGTGGTGGAGATGTGAAAAATATTTAAAAATAAAATAAAATGTTTAAAAAATGAATGTAGAATGATAAACTCCTATCAAAAGAAATATTTACACTGTACTGAAGAAACACAACAGAAATAAAATTAACATTGCGTTGTATTATTTATTATTGCTTGTCTCTAATCAGCTGGGAGAATAGGCCATAATGTACTCTCCCTCTCCTCCCTTCTTAACTATTATACATTTCAAGAACGAACGCTACATATGGTCATTAACACCAATTAAGACTAAAATATATTTCTTTTATCATATTTTGTTTTCTTGTGATTAGTTATAGAGACTTATTATTGTGTGTATGTACATATATATTTGAAAATAAAAATATGTATTAAATTTATTTTCTAAATTCCTAAAAATTTGAATTATTACCAAAATTTCAACAATTTTGAACATTGGCTTCAAAAAATTTCGTGTTTTTTTAAAGTAAAGTTTTCATATATAAATTAAAGCGGATATATAGGATATTCATGTTATATACGTATATAGTAAGACCCCGTTTAACGCGGGGGATACGTTCCAATAAGTTACAGCGCTAAACGGGAAAGCATTAAACGGGGCAGCTTAACACGTGCATTTGTAAATACAGTGCGATTTCGGAAAATACAGTTGGAATCTTTATTCTGGACTGGGCAACAAAAGAGCGTTGAAAAAGATACATAGTATACACCGACACTATATAGTACACCGCAAGTATCAATACAATGCCCGATTTAGGGGAATCCCAATACAACCGCGTAATATTGAAACAGCGTAAAGCGGGGTGTTACTGTATCATGTATTCCTTATTTTGCCTTAAAAAATTCCATTTATTTATTATTTATTTATTTTTATTTTCGTTTAAATTTTGTAATCCATTTCTAAAAGTGAAAGATATGCTTAGATTGCTAGATATCATTCTCTGAATGCGCTTTAAGTCCCTCTGAATCAGTCATAAATTCTTAAAAAAAACTGGCTAGATTTCCAATACCGTATCCGCAATATTATTGTGGTTATATATGTAGATCCCAGGTCAGACATCAAAACGAAAAATATTTCTTCGGCGACTTCCTCTCAGCAGATTTCTGGCAAAGACTCTGAGAGTAAAAATTGCCATGAAAAGCTTCTCAAAAATCTGTCGTTCGGAGTCGACTTTAAACTGTAGGTCCCGCCACTCATTTATAAAATCAACGCACACAACATAAGTGGTGTGAGAAGCTAGGTCGTAATCCTGACTGAAGGGTTGTAATGGCCAATTATGTATGTATGTATATATGTAGATAGACTTCGAAATTTCTTTTTTTTTAATGTTAACCATTAAAACATTAAATTTTATTATTACATCTAACATTATTATTCATTCATTATATTTATTTTTTATTATTTTTATTTTTTTAATTATATTTTTTATAATAATTATAACATAGCTTCATTAGAAATTAAAAAAAATCAATATTAAATTAGAAAAAATATATATTAGCAAAATATTTTATTCCAAATCTTCGAAAGTTTATTTTATGAAATATTTAAATTCATTTATGAACAGCAATGCCTCACTCATTGAAGTAGGGTCAAAAAAATAGTGTGAAATAAAAATTAGTGCTTTATCATTCCACGGTGAGTACTACTCGTAAAAAACCAAATTTTTTGGTGGAATACGTCAAAAAAGAGCTTAACTTTATATGTTTGTAGTTGTAATTAACTAGTGAAGAGAATAGTGGTGACTCAGTGACTCAGTTTTTTCTCTACTTCATCATGACGAATATCTTTTAAACTTATGTATGACCAATGTTGCCAGGAAATAAAATATATTGTAACCAACTTCTGAAATAAAAGTCGGCAAAGAGTGAAAATAATAATAACCAAATTATTTAGTTTAATTAATTCCAATTTGTAGCCTTTTTGCAAGCATTTAGAGGCAGAAGATGGAGATGTGAAATAGGAAACAATAATTATTATATATTATTTTTATTACTTTAAAAATTTAATTTGGTTTTTTAAGCATTACACAATATTTTTGAATTTTACTAATACAATGGCAACCCTACGTGACCCCACACATCCCTGTATAGCAGCCTAATTTATATATCGCGGGTATGTTTTAACTCAATGGCTCCGTTAATGGAAGTGAAAATTACTTACTCTAGACATACACCGGTTAATTAACCACGCCGGGCGAATTCACCACATATTGCAAAAAACTCACCACAATTCAACAAACTTTGAAAAACTCAGGCACCCTTAAAAACTTCCGACTGTGGCCAAATTCACCACACTCCGTTAGGTTAGGTTAGAGGACGTGCACCTGTCGGTCATGACAAACACAGTACCCGGAGGTCGAAATTGACCCATTGTACATTGTCCTTAGGCGAGGAAGGAAATTGAGAATATAGCAATGTATGGAAGGGGAGGGAGTATGGGAAACGGAGGAATTACATATAAAGAAACAGACACAAAACAAAAGAGGTTGAGAATGCGACTACACTTATGAAGTCCTAGCACCTCTCAACGAGCCCAACCTGCTAATGAATCTGTGGAAAGCCTTGATGTCGGCTCTCGACACATAACTACTCAAGCTCTCAAAGAAGGCCCTGCCAAGGGTCCTCAACCTACCAAGGGCTGGACAGTTGCCGAGGAGATGTTCGACAGTCTCCAACTCCTCCTCATCGCAACATACCTTGCAATTGTCCGGCTGGGATCTGTTCCAGATCTCCGTCAGCGACCTAATTTCGCAGTGCCCCGTAATAAAACCCACAACCAACCAAGCTCGGCAGTCACGCTGTCCACAGCAGGCTCTGATAGAACGCTCGCCTGCCACACTCCGTTGAGTTTGAACAAATTCCTACCAACATACAAGGAAACAACGACAAAGACATACACACCCGCCATAATTAATATTAACCACACCGGACAAACTCATCACCTTTTTGCAAGAAACTCACCACACTGGACAAACTCAGCACGCTTGAAACTCCTACCGGCGACTAAAAAATTCACTACAATACTCCGTCATTTTCCGCAAACAACACCAACCTAGACAGCTTGCTCCACTCTAACGAAATATACTTACTTATACACTCAAGGCCATACGTAGAAAGAAACCCACCACACACACTAACAACAAACAACGCCGTTTTTTGTTTAACCGATACGGGCTTCATTTTGATTTATACAAATTAAACACAAAAAAAGAATCTGCGAATTAAATTCAATATTTGTTTTTTGAACGAACTAACGAATTTTTCCAACCACCAGTGCTGCCAGGAAGGAAAAAAAATTGTAATCAACTCCTGGCTGGTTTGTACCTGAGATTTGGTATTTTTTTTCTATTTGTAATATTTGTTTCATGCATGCAAAGTAATTAAAAAAATCTATTCTGGCAGTGCCTATTCAAACAATTGTTCAAATGTCAACATTTTTTTGTCAATAACAAAAGAAGAGAGAGGGAGAAAAATATTAGAAGAATAAGAACAAGAAAAAAAGCAGTGGTGGAAAAAATTGAGAAAAAGGAAATAAATTTCATAGAAAATTACTGAAAATTTTTTTTACAAAACATAATAATTTAAATAAATTTATGTCGTGAAAGAAATAGGGGACAATCAATCAACATAAATTGTGTAGAATTATTTGTATTGTTGTATCGGTTGAAAGTGTAAAGAGGCATTACAATAAATAAAATGAGTGTTCTCACATATCCACCCACAAATGAAGACGAAATAAATGATGATAGCAGCAGTATGTATAGTAGTGGTCATAATAGAAGATCTGCAGAGAATAATCGTAAAAGACGTCGGCCAGATGAAAATGATAGTGGTGAAGAAGAAGAAGAAGAGGATTTAACATTATTACAGCCACCAGTGGTTATGATAAAGGAGGAGAAAATCGACGACGATGATGATGATGAAAATGTAATTAATTGCAGCGTGACATATGAGAAAGGAAGATTTTATTTAATTTGTTGTTGTTGTTGTTTTTTATGTTTAAGGGAGCTGTTATTCAAAACGAACCTTGGCTAATGATGATGACGATGATTATGCATCCGGCTATTATAGTGTGAAACAAGAACAAAGAGACCCTGAGATCAGTATGGATATCGGTGATGCAAGTTATATGGGAGATTCTTTTGGAAGCTTTACCGATGAATACATGGGTGCAGATGAAGAAGACTATTGAACGTGTTGAGGACACAACCAATTATGATGATTTAGTTGAAGAATCTTTACTGGAGGTAAGTATTAATGTGTAACTATGTGTGTATCCGAAGTAAGAAATCTTTCTAAATTGCCAAGATATGCTTATTTTTTTTAACAATTCATTTTTTATTTTATTAAAAAAACTAAACTGGGTATCAGTGAAATTAATATTTATATGAACAATGCGACAATTATTTACAAAAACAATTTTCTTTGTTAATAACTTCAACTGAAAACGTATCAAATTAAATGACCTAAAATTTTCATGCAGAACCCATATTAATATTTTTGTGTTAATTAAAAACAAATGTTCTAAAGTAATATTTTGAAATTAACACTCTGCTGAACAAACAAAAAACATATGATATCTCTAGCCTACATAAAATTCTATTTGATTCAAATAACTGAACAGATAATTTATATTCACATTATGGATTCCGTCACCCTAAATACTGGGAATTTAATTTCCTCTTTAGAAAACAGATTGCTGGAACCAAATACAAAATATCAAAATAAACAATTTCTATTCCAACCCGACATTTTATCGCTTTAAACTGTTTAGTCCAATGTTTTGTAACATATCGCTCCTTTATTGCAACATAGTCATATCTCAAAAAATTAAAAATTTGTAGTTACTTAAGCAAAACTGCTCTTTTAGACCTTCTGTACATGTTGAAAAAAATCCCAAGCTGAACCGAAGTGATAGCAAAAAATGTTTGCGGCAATTAGATCATAGGACTTATGTCTTGAAAACTTAAATCGCATTTTGCCAAGTTCAAGTTTTTTTGAGATATGCCTATGTTGCAATAAAGGAGCGATATTTCCCCATCCTGGAACAACATTAGCAATATGAGATTATGATAAATCGTTTTAATTTATCCGTTAGTTAGCTACTTACCTTAAATAAATAAACAATTCAAGACTGAACATTTAATTCACTTTAAACGTAGAAAAAATTTTGTATTATTTGCCACTGCAATATAGTGTTTGGTTATGATTTTTTGCCTTTTTATCGATTAAATGCTGCGTACATTTTCAACATAATAAATATGTTTATCAATTTATATATACAGAATGCTCCTTCGGTTGGCGTAACAAGCCATATCAAAGATCGTAAAATGATACAATTTCTTATTGATGCCTATCGACGCAACACCTTTTTATGGGATCATCGCCATCCACAGTTTCGAGATCGTGTAAGACGTAGTCAGTTTATTGACTATATTAATTCGGAATTCAAGAAACGTTTCAATTTAACCTTGGCTAAAGATGCTGTTACCCGCAAATGGGACAATTTGAGAACAGTTTATAAACGTGAATGTAATCGAATGGCTTTGGAGAAAACAAACGTTAGTACGTTATGGTATTTCAAGGAATTACATTTTCTGAATCGCCTCTATGGTGGCAATCAAAAAATATCAGATGCTATAGTTAAGGAAACAGTATATCGCAGACGTTATTCGGCCTTATGGAATGATGTTTCTACGAATAAGTTATTGCAATTGCTAAAAGGCTTCCCATGCTTTTATGATAAATTCAATATTGACTATCGAAGTAAAGAGAAGCGTGGAGATGCTTTACAAAAGATGGTAGTTGAGTTGACTGGCTACATAGAGGTGACTACCATCCAGATATCGAAACGTATATCCCAGTTACGTTTTGATTACTCAAAACAAAAACAGGAAGCGTCTAATGTGTGAAATGACTGGACGTTCATTTGCGCCCACCTACAGCTATTACGAAAATATGTTCTTTATGGATAATGATATTGCACCCTTTAGATGTGAGCACTGTCCGATGATTATAAATTCGCCGCGTGAAATGGAAACTCATTTGCTTACACATCAACATAAAATACAGCAACAGCCTCATCCTGTAGCTGGTTCGGCGGCAACATCCAAAGCAAACACGAGTGCTGCAAAGAGTACAAATATGGGAGGATCAAACTACTATTGTCCCGTATGCCAATTAGGATTTAATGATTTGGACCAATTTAATAGACATAAACAAATGCATCCCGCCTTAAAGGAGGCAAAATATCATTGTGATTTGTGTACAGCTAGTTTTCGTGAGAAAAGCAACTTTGATGAACATATGCGGCGGCATAATGATGAACTTTTACTACCCGACTTGACAACAATAAGACCAGACTGTGAAGATGAAATAATTACCGACGATAAAATAACATACACTTCGCCTACAATTTCGGAAGAAGGTCGTGGCAGTCGTTGCTATTATCCCAATTGCGGAAAGACATTTACGTTTCGCAGTACTATGATGGAACATGTCAAGTCACACTATGATGAGGAAGAGTTTAGCTGCGATATCTGTGGTAAGGCATTTAAATCTATCAAGAATTTACAAAATCACAAACAAATCCACGATGCAGTCAAAAAATACATTTGCAAAATATGTGGTTCAGCCTTTGCACAGGCTGCTGGCTTATATTTGCATAAACGACGACATAACCGACAACACGAACGTACTTAAACTTTTTTTTTTTTTTTGTAGAACTCTTTCTTTCGTTTATTATTTCAATATTTTAATATTAAGCACAAGAAAATAATGTAAGAGTAATAGTATTAACTGAATTCGAAAGACATACACGTATAGAGATTGTGTAATACAAGACAAAGCAAAACAAAACGAAAAGTACCAAAAGGACATTAATAAGTTTTTTATTAATAATTAATATTTAATATTTTATTTTAAATTTTCTTCTTTCAATACGTTTTAAGTAACAAAAGTTGCTGGCAAATTCGAAATTAATCTAAGACAAAATTTGTTTGCTTACTTGGTTTTTTTTTATACAAAACATTCAGGTATTTGCAGTATAATTGCAAAAGAAATTGAAAAAACAGTAGTTCGTAGTAGTTTATTTAAAAAAAAGAAAATATCCACTAGATTTTCATAAAATCACTTAATGAATCTGCAATGAAAGTATTTTTTTTATGTATAAATTTATATTTTATTTCTTCTTTACCTTTTCATATTAAAATTACTTTTTTTTATACATTATCACACGGCTTTACTTTTTCTCCTGCACTGTGAAAAATTCTATTTTTTTTTTATTAATTTTTATTTGATTTTATAGGTAGGGACTCTGTGAGTGTAGTATAATTAAAGGAATAAATTACACGTTGCGACAGTCAATATACATCCAGCTAATGACATAGTAGGGTAGATTGTGAGTTTTGTTGAGTAGAAAGAACTAAAAAATATTTATTTTATATTTATCAGACCCTCCAGACTTGTTTAATTCTTGCTAGTCTTCCCTTTTTTGTTTATAAATTCTCGAAATGTAATTTACAGCTGCGGTATAAATAATAGCAGCGCAGCCCAAGTTATTATTTAGATGTTAAAAAAATTACTCCGATATTTAAATATTCCAAGTATTTTTAAATTTTACATTTAAACTTAAAAAATTACTTCAGGTTGAGAGATCAGAAATTTAAAACTATTCCTTTGAAATTATTTTGCAGTAAAAAAAAATAGCAGCAGCTATCCAAATACTATTTTGTTTCTTAAAAAAGTTAATCTACTTTGTAATTTTTTAAATGTGTATTAAGTACGAAGGAAAAATAATGATTTAGTATTTTGTTGAGCTGCCTTTGTTCTTTAAAACAGCTTCACAGCGGCTTTTCATGGAGTCTACTAGTTTCTGGCACCTTTCAATTGGTATTTGCTTCCAGGATTCCTCCACAATTCTCCAAAGCTCATTATTATTTTTTGGTTTTGCCTTATGACACTGCTTTTTTAACGTCACACCATAAATTCTCAATCGGGTTGAGATCAGGTGACTGCGCCGGCCACTCCATAACAGTAACTCCGTTTTCTTCAAAGAAGTTTTTGGCTTTGGATCATTGTCCTGCTGGAAGAGCCATCTGAGAGGCATTTCATATTCGGCGTATGGAAGCATGATATTTTTAAGAATATCTACATACTGGTGGGCATTCATGATACTTTTTATCCAATATATCGGACCAACACCATAATATGAAAAACATGCCCACACCATAATGTTTGAGCCTCTATGTTTAACAGTTTTAACTGTAAATCTTCCGCCATATAAAACAATTATTGATTCGTTTGACCACAATTTGTTGCGCCACTTTTCATTTGGTCATGTCACATGCAATTTTGCAAACTTCAATCTTTTTCTTACATGTTCTTTTTTTAAAAGAGGTACAGCTCTTGGACTTCTTGCGTGCAAATTTTTACATTTCCTTCTATAACAGGAGTTACTAACGGCTTTCTTCCCCGTGTTTCGGTCTTTTTCTTTAAATAATATGGCGTTCCGTATTATTTTGGCTGAACAACCTAGAATATTTTGAATTTCTCTGTATTTTTTTCCTTCAGAGATAATTTTTTTTTATAATTGTACGTTTTACCTCCATACAATGCTTTGCCCGTCTCATTATAAAAAAAGTCACACTGAAAAGTCACCTTTTTATCAATAAATATCAAGTTTTCTTACTTTTAGGAATATAAAAATATTGCAAAAACTTTATTAAAATATGTTTATTTTGCACTTTTATAAAAATTGCTTGTAAAACAGAAGGAAAACATAAAAATTTTAAAGAAGAAACAAAGAATTTATTAAATTGCTTCTTTTAAATAAAAAAACAAAAATCAATGGAAATCCAAAGAATAATACATAACGAGTTATAGAAAGTAATTTGTAAATATATGGTCTGCTGCTATTATTTATACTGCAACTGTACATGAAAAAATTCCTATATATGAGAAATGAATAATTCGTTTTGGATTGCAAGAAAGAAACTTTCATACCTCTTCCCTAGCTACCAAAAGATATTTTACAAATAATTTTGCTGGCCCGCTAACATTTCTATATTTTAAACGTAAAAGATTATCTTTTCAGCAAAGCAGTTATTACGTGTAAAAATCCTTTAAAGATCTTGCCTTTTATTATTTTATTATTGTCAACAGCCGTAAATTTCTAATAAATACAAAATCATTTAATTTTCTTTTAATTAAAAACCTTCACAATTAAATTTCATTATATTTAAAGGTTATTTATTAGTTAAGCTTAAAAGACACTTTCTTTTTAAATCCAAATTTAAAAATGGCTGTAATTTTATGCAAGAAAAAAAGAACATTTTCTTTTAGTCTTTATATAAAAAAAAAAAAAAACTTAATTATTGCATCATAAGTTACTTAATAATAAGTAGCTAATTTTACAATCTGTTTTTATATATTTCAATATGGATTTCATTTTTAAAGTTTTAGTGAAAAACGATTCCGTTTTATTTAAATTTTTTTTATTACCTTTTAATGCAGCATAACCCTAACCTCACCTAACTTGATCTCCTTTATGTACATACATAGATACATATTTCATAAATATTAAAACATTTAATCTTTTGCTAAAGAACTACAGGAAGTTCTCATATAACGCGGTGGTTACATTCCAGGAAAATTCCGTGTTATGTTATTCGCATTAAATTTAAGGGTTAGATTCCAAAAAAAAAACTTTTATCAAAATAAAATACGTACTAAATTAAAGATATTCATACTTTATTAAAAACAAAATTAAAAAACATAAATATTCACTAGTCTGTGAGTAAGCGTATAACTTCATCAGAAGAAATTTCATCGGAAAAGTTTTCATCCTTTAACAAAAAACATTTTGTTGGACGGTCTCCCACTGATTGTGCGATTGTGAAATCAGTTATCAGTCTTTGTTTGCTTTTTTTCTAACTAGTTTTCGATTTCGTGATAAGGCGCTAGTAATAAATAAGTAAGCTAGTAATAATGAAGTCGTCGTAGTCTAGTAGGTAGTGTGTTGGCTTATTAGACGAACAAGCCAGGGTTTGAGTCCCAGGCCAGATATCAAAACAAAATACAAAAAGTATTTCTTCGGCGATTTCCTCTCAGCAGATTTCTGGCAAAAACTCTGAGAGTCAATAAAATTGCCATGAAAAGTTTCTCATAAAATCTGTCGTTCGGAGTCGATTTTAAACTGTAGGTCCCACCACTTATGTATAAAAAATTAACACACACAACATAAGTAGTGTGAGAAACTTGGTCAATAATCCTGACTGAAGGGTTGTAATGACTCATTATGTATGTATGTATGTATATCGAAAACGCTTTGTAGAAGTATTGCATTATTCAAGGGATACCTGTATTAAAATTATCAATGCTTTTAACTGACTGCATAATAACTCTAAGCATTTTTGTGATTTCTTCTGCCAACCATTTGAATTGTTTGCATCACTTTTTCTTTAGCTTTAAAGCAGATTATAATCTGTACTGCTTTATTCAGAAAGAATTTTATTTTGCTGAGCCAAATTTTATTATTCATAGTGTCATGTTTAAAGTTCCAGTTTTCCGAAAATATATAACGGCATTCTTGCTAGTCTTCCTTTTTTTTTTTGTTTCTAAATCCTCGAAATGTAATTTACATAAAAAATTCCTACATATTTTGGATTACAAGAAAGAAACTTTCATATTCCATTGCTGCCAAAACATATTTTACAAATAATTGCTGGCCCGCTAACATTTCTATATTTTAAATGTAAAACAGATTATCTTTTCAGCAAAGCAAAGTTATTACGTGTAAAAATACTTTAAAGATCTTGCCTTTTATTATTTTATTATTGTCAATAGCCGTAAATTTCTAAACCATTTAATTTTCTTTTAATTAAAACCTTTACGATTAAATTTCATTATATTTAAAGGTTATTTATTAGTTAAGCTTAAAAGACACTTTCTTTTAAATCCAAATTTAAAATGGCTGTAATTTTATGCAAGAAAAAAGAACATTTTCTTTTAGTTTTTATATATAAAAAAACTTAATTATTGCATCATAAGTTACTTAATAATAAGTAGCTAATTTTACAATCTGTTTTTATATTTCAATATAATATTTCTTTTTTAAAGTTTTAGTGAAATACGATTCCGTTTTATATAAATTTTTTTTATTACCTTTCAATGCAGCATAACGTTGAGCGCTCTAGTAATAGCAAAATCATATCACCTAACTTGATCTCCTTTATGTACATACATAGATACATATTTCATAAATATTAAAACATTTAATCTTTTGCTAAAGAACTACAGGAAGTTCTCATATAACGCGGTGGTTACATTCCAGGAAAATTCCGCATTAATTTAAGGATTATATTCCCAAAAAACTTTTTTCAAAATAAAATACGTACTAAATTAAAGAGATGTATGTACGTTTACAAAATTAAAAAACATAAATATTCACTAGTCTGTGAGTGAGCGTATAACTCCATCAGAAATTTCACCAGAAAAGTTTTGGTCATTTAACAAAAGAACATTTTGTTGGACGGTCTCCCACTGATTGTGCGATTGTGAAATCAGTTATCAGTCTTTGTTTGCTTTTTTTGCTATGCATGTACATATGTATATCGAAAACGCTTTGTAGAAGAATTACATTATTCAAGGGCTACCTGTATTAAAATTATCAATGCTTTTAACTGACTGCATAATAACTCTAAGCATTTTTGTGATTTCTTCTGCCAACCATTTGAATTGTTTGCATCACTTTTTCGCTTTAAAGCAGATTATAATCTGTACTGCTTTATTCAGAAAGAATTTTATTTTGCTGAGCCAAATTTTATTATTCATAGTGTCATGTTTAAAGTTCCAGTTTTCCGAAAATATATAACGGCATTCTTGCTAGTCTTCCTTTTTTTTTTTGTTTCTAAATCCTCGAAATGTAATTTACATAAAAAATTCCTACATATTTTGGATTACAAGAAAGAAACTTTCATATTCCATTGCTGCCAAAACATATTTTACAAATAATTGCTGGCCCGCTAACATTTCTATATTTTAAATGTAAAACAGATTATCTTTTCAGCAAAGCAAAGTTATTACGTGTAAAAATACTTTAAAGATCTTGCCTTTATTATTTTATTATGTCAATAGCCGTAAATTTCTAAACCATTTAATTTCTTTTAATTAAAAACCTTTACGATTAATTCATTATATTTAAAGGTTATTTATTAGTTAAGCTTAAAAGACACTTTCTTTTTAAATCCAAATTTAAAAATGGCTGTAATTTTATGCAAGAAAAAAGAACATTTCTTTTAGTTTTTATATATAAAAAAACTTAATTATTGCATCATAAGTTACTTAATAATAAGTAGCTAATTTTACAATCTGTTTTTATATTTCAATATAATATTCTTTTTTAAAGTTTTAGTGAATACGATTCCGTTTATATAAATTTTTTTATTACCTTTCAATGCAGCATAACGTTGAGCGCTCTAGTAATAGCAAAATCATATCACCTAACTTGATCTCCTTTATGTACATACATAGATACCTATTTCATAATATTAAAACATTTAATCTTTTGCTAAAGAACTACAGGAAGTTCTCATATAACGCGGTGGTTACATTCCAGGAAAATTCCGCATTAAATTTAAGGATTATATTCCAAAAAACTTTTTTCAAAATAAAATACGTACTAAATTAAAGAGATGTATGTACGTTTACAAAATTAAAAAACATAAATATTCACTAGTCTGTGAGTGAGCGTATAACTCCATCAGAAATTTCACCAGAAAAGTTTTGGTCATTTAACAAAAGAACATTTTGTTGGACGGTCTCCCACTGATTGTGCGATTGTGAAATCAGTTATCAGTCTTTGTTTGCTTTTTTTTTTTTCTTTTAACTATTTTTCGTTTTCGTAATAAGGCGTATTATTCAACTCGTAATTTCGCATTGTAATGAAACTGTTTTTTTTAAATCGCGTTATATCGAAAACTAGTCAATAAACCTGACTGAAGGGTTGTAATGACTTCGAAATAATAAGAACAATCAAAGCGAAACAAAAGATCGTTTTAAAAAATTTTTTGAGAAAAATTTGTAAATATGGCTTTCTGATATTTTTATAGTAGACGACTTTAACTTTTAAAATCATAATTTTTTTTTTGTACTGGCAATAATCTTGAGCTAAGTCAAAAAACCGCTGTTCGAAAAAATAAGAACAAATCATATTGGGTCCACTTACATTTCTCACATGGGAGAAAAAGCCCAAAATTTTGTTGCAAATATAATCGTTGAGTAGTCGTTAATCATTTTTTGTGCAGAATATTAATTTATTTTGGTGAAAATTTTTTCTTAAATCGGCAGAAGCAAGCATTGCTCTATCGACCAGCGTAAAATAATAAAAAATATTGCTCAGCTTGGAATTTCCAAAGGAATGATAACAAATGCTAAGAACTGGCCACCGAAGATCGAAAGTCGTGGTAAGCTTAGGGAAACTAGCAAAAGGCAGGATAATTCTATCACACGGGTCGTTAAACAGCACCCGAAACGAGTTAGACCTCCCAATTGCTACATCGACGCTAAGAAGACATCTGATTGAAGTCAATTTGTAAACACGAAGCCCTAGAAAAGTAACATTGTTGAAAAAAATACATCGTAAGGATAGACTTCTGTTTGCCAAAAATTACATCGATGAACCTGACTCTGTTCGGCGTAATATTTTATGGACCGATGAAATAAAAGTAGTCCAATTCAGCCACGGCAAACATAAACAGTGCGTTAGACACCCTCCTAATTAACAATTCAAAGAAAAGTACACTATCAAAATTTTAAAACATGGCAGTGTCAGTCTCATGCTATGGGGATGTTTTAAGTGGAACAGCGTTGGACCTTTAGTTCAAATCGTTGGGAAGACGGATGCCACCTACTACTTTCAAAATATTTTAGTTGCCGTAATGTTGCCTTACGCTGAAGAAGAAATGCCTTTGCGATGGGTCTTTCAGCAAGACAACGACCCGAAGCATACCTCAAAGAAAACAAAGCATTGGTTCCAGGACAATAATATCCATGTTATGGATTTGACGGAGCAATTGTCGGACCTAAATCCAATTGAATATCTTTGAATTGATGTAAAGAAAGGTTTTAGAGATGCAAGGTACAAAAATATGCAGGAACTTTGATTTGCAGCGAAGAAAACATGGGAAAATATTCCACTTCACAGATGGCAGACTTTGATGGCTTCTATGAGGTCCAGATGTGTCGAAGTAATCGCTAATCGTGGATGGGCTACTTCATATTAATTACTTTCCAGCAAATAACACGAATTTGTAAATTCAAATAAACATTAAAACTGAAATTATTAACAATTTTCTAAGTGTTCTTATTTTTTCGAACAGCAGATTTTCGACTTAGCTCCACATTACTGTCGGTACAAGAAAAATAATATGAGTTAGAACATAAATAGTTTTAAAAAGCTAAAGATATCTACTATCTTTCTCAAAAAATTTTTTAAAATGATCTTTTGTTTCGCTTTGGTTGTTCTTATTATTTCGAACATGTCTGTATATCGAAAACGCTTTGTAGAAGTATTGCATTGTTCAAGGGATACCTGTCTTAAAATTATCAATGCTTTTAACTGACTCTTTTAGGAAACTCTAACTCTTTTAGGAAAAACTAAACCACTAAGCATTTTTGTGATTTCTTCTGCCAACCGTTTCAATTGTTTGCATTACCTTTTCTTTAGCTTTAAAGCAGATTATAATCTGGATTGCTTTATTCAGAAAGAATTTTATTTTGTTAAGCCAATTTTTATTCTACATTTAGCTATGCAGCATTATTTAATAGAACAATTATAGTTTTAACCTTTATTAATATGTATGTACTATCAACTAATCTGTATCTTAAACCTGTTTTAACACAACTTTTAAATATTTAATTAGTATGTATTTTACTTGAATTATACAAAACCTATATGTGGATTTAAACTATTCCAAAATCAAGTTACTGCTTTAAAAGTTACACATATTTAATGTAAATTGTTTCAAAATGTCTTTTCAAGATTAAAAGCAATATGCTGTAGAGTGTGTTAATGGCTAAATATACAGCTAAAATAAATAACTTTATTGCATCCTTGTTTCCATTATGGCATTTAAAGTTGTGTAATAATATCTAGTATTGGCTGCATATCCTATTTAATAAATCATGAACATTTTAGATTTCTTTTTTATTTCTTTTTTTTTAAGAACAAATGATTTTTCTACGAGTATAAATAAAGTTTTCTTTACTAAATAAGGAACCATCAGTTGCAAAATTTATAAATCATTAGGCCCAGAATGGAATTAATGTTTCTTTTAATTGCTACAACTCACAGGGTATATTTATTAAACAAAAAAATTTAATAGTCATTTTGTGCAAACATTGTCCAAAACAAAAAAACAACAAAGAAAATTTCTGTAATATCGAGCCATATAACCGCAAAAATATCTCAAGCGTCTTATTTTTTATACAGTCGCACTTCTATTACTTAAATGTTGAAGCTTATCAACAGCATCTTGGAGAGAAATTCTATTAGATTTTCCTTCTTTAACTTGAAGTTTCTATAAGTTGAAGTTTTTTTTCCAGATAATGGTGATTCAATTTATAGATGTTCGACTGTATATCGTTTTTATTTTAAACTAGCAGATTGTACCCGGCGTTGCGCGGGTTAACCAAATAACAATAAATGAAAATCCGATTTCGAAACCGGCTTCTTAAAAAATGCAATTTTTCTAATTATTCGGAAACCGGTTTATCAAACAACACAGTTTTTTGAATACTCTAGGTCCTTTCCCCCTTTTTGGACCCCTTTTAGTTCAACTTTAGAAACGGAACACCTCCAATGGCTCTTTGGGAAACATAATCAAAATAAATCGTAAAAAATACCTTTAAAACAAATAAAATAAATTATTTATGCATAAAGTACTAATTTTTGCCCATTTTTTTCTCCCTTTGTCGCATTTTTTTCCCTTTGGTTGAAAATTTTTAAAACTTAAATTGGATTGCATCGAACATTTGAAAGAAAAATTAGTCAGTTCGATGGAGTCGTTTTCCGATTTTAGGTAAATCAAAAAAGTGGGCAAGGGGGGCAAAATTATCTGTTGATGAAAACTTTAAATAGATAAATACAAACATTTGAAAGAAAAATTAGTCAAATCGATGGAGCCGTTTTCTGATTTTAGGTTAGGTTATGTTAGGTTAGAGGACGTGCACCTGTCGGTCAAGACAAGCACGGTGCCCGGAGGTAGAAATTGACCCATTGTACAGTATCCTTAGGGGAGGAAGGAAATAGAGGATATAGGAATGTAGGGAAGGGGAGGAAGAATGGGAAACGGAGGTATTACATGTAAAGAAACAGACACAAAACAAAAGAGGTTGAGACTGCGACTACACTTATAAAGCCCTAGCACCTCTCAAGAGCCTTGATGTCGGCTCTCGACACAGAACTCAAGTTCTCAACGAAGGCCCTGCTAAGGGTCCTCAACCTACCAAGGGCTGGGCAGTTGCAGAGGAGCTGTTCGACAGTCTCCAACTAGAAACAGAACAACCCGATCCGTTCCCACAACGCCTCTGCTCTTCCCTCCTAACCCATCCATCGATGAGGCCATAGAGGTGGCAGACTGGGGGGTCAGGACCAACTGTCAAATCGCCAAAACTAATTCTGATTTTAGATAAATAGAAAATGGGGGCGTAAAAGTGGGAGTGGCAAACTTCACATAAACCATCTACTAAATAGTCCGAACAAAGCCAAAACATTTGGCTTGGATAGGTGAGTTATAAAATGACAACGAAAAGTGGCATTAATTTTTATATATTATATAAAATCATTGGCATTATTTGCATCATCTACAAAAATTTCCGAGTCCCACTCTGTACCGTTATGAATTTTTAACAAAAAAAAAAATTTTAACTTCCTAACTTAATTTGAACAAGAAATTTCTTTTATGTCGCTTGAGATATTTTTACGGTTATGGCTGGATATGTAGAATAATGAAAGTATCTCAAATAACAAAATGAAATAATACTACAATGAATGTATTAAGATTTAATGTTATTTGTTTATACCAAATCCTTAAACTTTCTGTATATGTAAGCTAAGTAGGTACAGCTGTAGGTCTATGTTTTATTTTTTTTTTTATAATTATTTTACTAACACTGTAAACGTCCCTCAGTTGTAATTTGTATTAACAAAGATAATAAAATCCCTCAAATAGAATTAAACAAATATTGTTTGTGTAAAATATTGCATTTGCACTTATTATTTTTATTTAGTGTATACACAATTTTTAAGAGATTACATAATAAATATTATTTATATTTTAGAGATTCAATCAATATATTGATTTATTTTATACAAAATTTGTATTAATTTTAAAATTAGTTCACTATTTATTTTAAAACTAAATCAAAAATGTCCTTTTTTTATTAAAACAAAAAAAGAAAAAAACTTGCAACCTAAAGTTTAACATTCCAATTTCAATTTAATAAAAAGAATGAATTAAAAAAAAACAATTTTTTATAATTATTTTTTATTTTAAAATATTAAAACTGAAAACAGAAATCGAAAATGCTATTTAATAAACTGCATTAAACTACATATTAAGGTAATAATAACTCTATGTATAACTACAATTACAAGTTTTTAATACAAATAATTACTATTATAATTAATTATTATTATTAAAAGTTAATAAATACAAAATATCTTTAAGATAAAATTTACGTATAAAAAAAAGTTCTATGCAAAATGTATTATTTTAATATACAATACATGCATACATACAATTAATTAATTATGCGTGTAATTTATTAAAGACAAAACAACTGTTCTTTAACACTATTCTTAAACTATAATGCCACTCACTATTTTATTCCACAACTAAAAAAATAAATAATTAATTAAACAAAGAAACAAAACCAACACTTTCTTTGTATTAAAAAGACATTTAAATAATATAAAAAATAAGTAGTTGCAGTGTCTTATTTATTATTGTATTTGTAATAATAATAATAAAATTATAAATTATTTTTCAATTTGCCCATTAAACACAGACGAATAACGAACATGAATACATATACAGATATATAGTGAAAATAATGTAAATTACTATTAATTATTATTATAATCAGTACCAACCAACAAAATAAAAATGCGCATCAAACAAATGATAAATAGAAAAAAACTAATTAATAAATAAATTAATTAATTTATAAGACAAAACTTATTCAATAATAAAAATATAATAAATAACATGAAACACCATTTCAATATTTGTTTTATTTATTTTGAAAAACAAGTACAGCTTTCCCTCGTATAACGCACGTAACCACCGCGTTATACGAGGGAAAGCTGGAAAATTCCGCATTGTGTAATTCCGCTTTATGACTGCTTTCATATAAATTTAAGGATTATGTTCCAATAAACTTTTTTCTAAAATAAAAGCGGTACTTAATTAAAGATGGATGTACGTTTACAACTCAAAACCAATATTCAAACTTTATTTAAAAAATAAATTAAAAAACATAATGAAAAAAAAAAACAATCGAAAAACATAAATATTTACTTAGTCTGTGTTACTTATTTCGAACATCACATTACGTCATCAGAAGAAATTTCATCGGAAAAGTTTTCGTTAATTTAAATTTAATGCAGCTTAATCTAAAAAAATGTAAATACATGAGATTTGTAAGGAAGAATCCGATTCCTGCAAAATATGCTTTTGATGGATACGATCTTGAGCTTGTAGATAACTTCCTGGATCTAGGAGTTTTACTTGATCCCAAACTAAATTTTATTCCGCACATAGCTATGACAGTGAATAAAGCAAGAAGCGTACTTGGTTTTATAAAACGATGGGCAAAAGAATTTAATGATCCTTATGTTGCTAGCTCTACACATCTCTTGTGAGGCCTATACTAGAGTATGGATCTACAATATGGGATCCTCTTTACAAAAAATATTCCGACGTCATCAAATCTGTCCAAAAGCAATTTCTGGTATTTTGCCTACGAGGACTGAATTTTAATCCCACTAGCTTACCATTTTATTCTGCCAGACTAGCTTTAATCAAACTTCCCACACTTAAAAGTCGCAGAACTATGTTAAATATCTCGTTCTTATTAATGTAATCACTGGTGCTATTGGCTCCAGTTTTTTAATCCATAATATCACTTTTAATGTTCCTCAACGTCCGTCACGTCATTTTACCCCATTATCAATACAATTTTTTAGAACCAACTATGCTGGTGCTGATCCAATAAGGAGAATATGCAGCGAATTTAATAAATTGTATAATTTGATTGATTTTTCTTTATTTAAATTTAAATTCTTAGTTTTTGTAAATAAAATTTAATGTCATAGTTTGTAATGTTATTGCCTGTAGGAATATTTCATAGGCATATAAAAATAAAATAAAAAAATAAAAACTGTTATTAGTCAATAAGGAATTTGTCCATTGACTTGAATAAATAAAATAATAATAAAAAAAATAATAAATAATATTTGATAAAAAAAAAAAACATTTTGTTGGACGTTCTTCCAGTGATTAAGCGATTGTGAAATCAGTTATCAGTCTTTGTTTGCTTTTTTTTTCTAACTGTTTTTCGATTTTGTAATAAGTCGCACTATACCAGTTGAAATTTCGCGTTGTAGTGAAACTGTTTTTTATTAAATCGCGTTTTCGATAAAAGTACCGCGTTATAAGAGGGATACCTGTATTTATTCCCATACCAGTGTTGAAAAATTTAGTACTTTTGTATTTTTTCCAGTACTTATTCATTCCAAAAATATTACAAAACCTTTGCCAAGCTAGTGCGGTGAGATTTTACAAAATGTGGTGAATAAAATCGAAATATGGTGAGTTTTTACAAAAATGTGGTGAATAAAATACAAAACTCACCAAAGTGGCATTATCTCGAAATGTATTACCATAAATACATGTACTGTATATTGTGGTTTGAACGGTTTATGTCTAGAATAAGTAATTTTCATATCTGTTAGTGCAGGCATTGTACTTAGTCTTTCTATTCATTCCATTACGTAAGTAAAGTATAAATTATATAAAACGACCATTTGATGCAAAAAAGTACTCCTTCAGTACTATTTCAAAATTAAAATTTTGCAACAATGTAACACAAAAACATTTTCTATTGGGCCTATGTAAAATGAAAATGCATTTCAAAAACCTACTAAAATACCAGGCGAACAGAAATAAGCAGCAGGGGTTTTATTTTTTGCTAACAAAAAAATCAAAGGATACTCTTAGGCGTAATAAATATTGGACGGTATTGTCATGCATAAATCGTTAAACTGTTTCAGCCTAAAGGTATGCTAACTTTTTCTAAATTAAAAAAAGTGTGCAAGTATGGTTTTCAGCTGTTATATGCAGGACATAAGAAAAAAAAGACTTTTTTGGAGAACTAAACTGCATTTCTAGGACGATTTATTGTCAGTTTTAATTTTTCAATTAAATTTACTACTGATTGTGTTAGTAATTAAATATTATAGTTTTTTTTTCTAAGGAAATTATAAACCAACTACTTGGTTTTTTATATTGAAAATATTGTTTGGCATAAAGGACGCCTCCGTTCTATTACATTCTAAATTGAAAGAATGTGTTTTGAGTTATGAGTTCTCAAAGTTTTCACGCGACATACGACTATACGTATATTCTAAGTAGATTTTTCCCTATAACTTCATAACGGATCAATGCATCTTAACCAAATTATTTAAGTTAGAGAACGTAGAATTTAAAAAATGTAAGAAAATTAAAACAGGTCCCCGTGGTCTAGTAGGTAGTGTGCTGGCTTATTTGACGTAAAGCCAGGGTTCGAGTCCCAGGCCAGACATCAAAAATAAAATACAAAAATTATTTCTTCGGCGATTTCTTCTCAGCAGATTTCTGGCAAAAACTCTGAGAGTAAATAAAATTGCCATGAAAAAAAGTTTCTCAAAAATTGATCGTTCGGAGTCGACTTTAAACTGTAGGTTCCGCCACACACATGTATAAAATTAACGCACACAACATAAGTGATGTAAGAAGCTAGCTCGTAATCCTGACTGAAGGGTTGTAATGACCAATTATGTATAATATGTATGTAAGAAAATTAAATATTGAACCGATCGTGTAGGCTACCGAGGGAGTCATTTGAATAAAATTACTTCCCATTATTAACCGAAGGATTGTACTTTAAAATAAAAAAAAGGAAATTTGAGAAAATATTCCAGTTTAGGTTAGGTTTTATGTTTAAAGCATTTTCAAAAAAAAAAGTTATTTGGCGGACCCTTTACAAAAAAAGAATTTTAAAAAACGTTTTCTCTTATAATCACTAAAGTTGAATCTTATAAGTTGATTATACATAATTGGTCATTAGAACCCATCAGTCAGGATTATTGACCTAGTTTCTCACACCACTTATACATGAGTATAGCGGGACCTACAGTTTAAAGTCGATTCCGAACGACAAATGTTATGAGAAACATTTCATGGCTATTTTATTTACTCTCAGAGTTTTTGCCAGAAATCTGCTGAGAGGAAAATGCCGAAGAAATACTTTTTTTGTATTTTGTTTTGATGTCTGGCTTGAGACTCGAACCATGGCCTTTACGTCTAATAAGCCAACACACTACCTACTAGACCACGGCAACTTCTCATGGGTCATGATACCGCTAAGAAAGTTAGAGATACAGAAACTTTGGACATATTAGACATAAAAAGTTGGGAAACAAAAGGTGGCAATTTCTTGCTGAGAGATATGGTTTGTAGGATGAACCTTCCTAAGTTGATTCTATGCCATTTAATTGCGTTGCCAGGATTTTTCAAGTGAGGTTTCATAATGTTGACGGCTGTCACAGTAGCCATCTTTAATATCTTTTTAAACAACTAGGAACTCAACTAACGTTCGGTTCTCATACACCATTGAGGCATTCGTTTTTCTTTAAGTTTTACTAAGCCTTACTTAGTAGGTAAATCGTTTTCAAAACCCTGTTCTGAACTTGGAAGTAACATGCTTCTGCATCTATTTTTAATGCCATCATTGGTTTTACATGACACATTCAAGTAAAATTAAACAAGCTTGCTTATGTCAAGTATTAATTTTCTAAAGCCACAGAACACTATGTTGCTTAGCTGTAAATAGAACGATTAGAAACATAATGTGTCTTTATAAATGCCAAACTATTTTTGAAAATATCATATGTCTTTATTACATTTTTTTGTTGTTGTTTTATGAGGGTTTTTTTTCTTTCTTTTTTGTTGAATTATAACATTCATTATTGTATATCGTATGTATAAATATTTTTAAATATAAGGTTTGTTTATGTATTAACTTTACTATTTTTTTTGTTTTTTTTTTTTTTTGTTTTTTGTTTTCGCTGTTGTATAACTCATGATTTAAATTAATTTTTTTATTAAAAAAAAGCTAACTTGTTCAAATAAAAGGAGTTGTACAAAGCCTATTAAATATATTAGAAAGGTTTGTGCTTTTGTCTTAGAAATTTTAAACAAAGAAAAAAAGGGGAAAATATATTGTAAAAAACAATAAAAAAGGAGAAAAGAAAAGTGAAATAAACGGAGAGACGACTTGTTGTGATTGATTAAATTGGATAATTATTTGTAATTTAATAAAAATTTGTAATTCAATTACAGAAAATTGCAATGAACCTAAAAATCTAGGCTTAATCTAGGATTTTGTGTGCTTGCTATTCAAAAAAAAGGAAAGGAAATTTACATTAAACTATACATATGTATTTATATATATATAAAAAAAAAGAAAACTGAACTGAAAATTGTATGTATATAATCAAAATACATATATGTATGTATACGCATATGGTAAACAGTATGTATGTATGTAAAATTTATGCACTACCAAATATGTATGTATGGTCATCACCTTTTTGAATAAGAATTTAAAACAAAGGAAACATTTCTGGCTTGGGGAGAGCTGTAAATTATTCGATTGTAATTGTAATTAGTTTTGTGTATGCACCAGTTCTTCTGTAAGGTGTATTTATCTTTCGTAATCATTGTCATTGTTATCGTTATTATAACTTCCGGGTTTTCCTTTTTTTTCTTTTTCTTTATCTTTATCAGTTAAAATTTTTTATATATTTTTATACAAAATAATCTTTATATTATACATTCTTATAATGTTACTATTTGTAATTTGCATTTCTCTCTCTCTCTATCTCTCTCGGTCTTAGAAATGCTTGGGAAGTGATGATAGTGACAACGCCAAAGACAATGACGGCAAAGGCGACGATGACAACGGTGGTAGTGGTAGTGATAGTAGAGGTTCTGGCAAAGATGTTCTTAATATTATTAGTATATTCCGTTTTCAACTGCAACATTTACTTTTCTTTTTGCCACTGGACTTTTTCAAATTGATTGTATCTTTTTGTGGATCGTTTTGTGCATTACGCAACTTGTGCTGTAGGACTTGTCGCGTTATAGCCATAAACATTTCCTCAACTTTAATATTATCTTTGGCAGATGTTTCAAATAATTCAATATCCATTTGCTGGGCAAATCGTTGAGCATCTTCCGTTATCACTACCTTTCGATCTGGATCATCATTTTTATTGCCAACTATAGTTTTTTTTATTATTATTATTATTATTAATCAAAACAAATAATACAAAATAAACAGTGCAGCAGCCACTTACCTAATACTTTATTTACTACATCGCAATTATTTTGTATTTCATCTAACCATCGCCGTACATTGGCGAATGATTCTCCATTTGTTACATCATAGACTACAATTACACCGTGTGTACCTCGATAGTATGTGCTAGTTATTGTACGGAAACGCTCCTGACCCGCAGTATCCCAGATTTGTAGTTTAACTCTTAGTCCATCGATAAGTACAGTGCGTATTTTAAAGTCTACGCCAATTGTGGTGATATAACTACCTGAGAATGTGTCATCCGAAAAGCGGATTAATAACGATGATTTTCCAACACCTAAAAATAAAAAAATACCAAAAAAAATTTATTTTGACTCAATTTATAATACAAAGAAAGTTCTCTAAGACTTATTAAGTCTTACTGATTGATTATAAAAAAAAGCAATTGGCAATAATATACAGTTTGTCAAAAAAATCTTTGCTCATAGAGAAAAATTAAGAAAACTTTGAAAAATTCATTGATTTCCAATAAAAATAATCAAATTTTTAAATTTTTTCAAACTGGATTTTATAAACATATGTTTTGTTAATATAATAAATAAAAAACTTTTATAATAATGACAATATTCTAATGTAAAATATTAAAAAACAAAAACAATCCAATTTTACTGCTGTCAGAAAAATGTTTGTACACTTGATAAAATATTAAGATTTATGCAATTTTTTTAAATTTATAGTCCTAATATTTTATGGGTTCACCTTGAGCATCAATTAAAGCTTGTCGACGCCTTCTCATGGATTGAATAAGCTTCGGAATGTCATATTCTAATGGTATTTCTTCCCACTCTTCTTTGATGAACTTTATCAAATCGTTTTTATTTGTGGGCGATCTTTTTCCGACCTTTTTCTTTAGATGAACCCACAAATTTACGATAAGTTTTATATCAGGACTTTGGGCAAGAGTATCAATCACCCCTATCGCAAATAACTATTCTCATAAAAAACTTCCCAAAATTCGTCATTTCCTATTGTGAATCGTTCCCAAAAAAATTTTTTGGGAATGAATTCACAAACATAAAAAAATTTGGCATCGCCAATGTTTATTCCCAAGAATTATTTTGTAGAATTAATTCCCAACACCTGCCAATGGGAACAAGAAGGGAACATCTAAGTTATAAATTGTTTTGATGTTGATTTTTTGTTTTATTTAAGGAACGCAAATGTAAATAAGGAGCAGATTAATTGTATGGTAGAAGCGATGGTAGCAATGAATTATAAAATATAAAAGGGAATTTATTAAACATGTATCAATCATATGCTTACAATCGCTACATTAAGACTGTTGTAACCATTCCGGTTTAATATACTTCATTGGTTGGTTCTTTGACGATGCGAACCGTCGTACTTGTATGCCGTCTATACAATCCACAACCCCTGGAATTTTGTATTTTGTTTAAAACCATTTTACAATCTCTTTCATTTCCTCAGAAGACCGCCACACAATCTACTGAGGACATAAAACTCTTTCAAATGTTGTTAATTCTTCTAAAAGCACTTCGCTGAATGAAGACTGCGCCAAACCGACATCAATTTGCCTACCTACTAACTTTTGGTAGCTACCTTCCTGTGGGGCAGGATTTCCATCGACACATTCAGTAGGTATTTGAACCCTTCTTTAATATTTTAGTATGTATAATTCTTACTTCAGCTCAGAGAGCGATTGTGGATTCGATTCATTTCTAATAGCTCTTTTCTACTACTTTTCAATAGATTGTTTCTCCTCTTCCAGCACCAAAATTTTTATATAATTATATTTTTCTTTCATAAATTGTTGAGAGGTAATTCACAATAAAAAATTTTTGTCTTCAATAATTCACAATAAAAACTTTTACTCCCAATATATTCGCAATACCGATTTTTTGGGATGAGAATAAAAGTTTACTCCCAAATAATTTATTCCCATAATATTTATTTATGTAAAGTAACCTGGAGTTACATAAATAAGATTTATTTTAAGGATCATTATCTTGATAGTACTGGTGATTAAATTTATTCGGATTAACCGGGTCAATAAAACCAAATTTCTTAGTGCTGGCGGTCAATTTATTTTTTAAAATATCAAGATATTCTTCCTTAATCATTATTTCATCCAAAGTCCTGATTCCACCAACTCCCTTGCTGGATATACAGCCGAATACCATTACAGACAGTTTTCCAAACTTTACTGCAGGAATAAAATTTTTATTTTCTAGTGCTTTCAGAGGCTTACGCCAAACTCTTTGCAGTCTGTCATAATAATAAAGCATTATTTTCATCTCATTTGAGAAAATAACATTGCCCCAGTACTCCGGAGTAAGTGAAATGTATTCGGTGGCATATCTTAATTTCTTTTTGACATTTTATGCTGACAGCAAGAGTTTTTTCCTAGTCATTCTTGAAGAATATTTGTGTTATTGAAGAATATTTCTGATTGTTTCTTGGAAAACACGTAACCCAAAGTCTTTTTCCACTTAAAAAGCTAATCATATAGTACTGTATTGCGGGCTATCATACACGGTTGTAATAATTTTTCTCTCAACTCGCTGTGTCATCTTTTTTGGCCTGTCTGTAGATCCCTTTAAATCTAGTGCTCCTTCCTTTTCACCACGGGATATAATATTATATACAGTCCTGATGTTTAGGGAGAACATAACGGCGATTTCCTTGGCAGATTTGCCTTTGTAGTAGTTGAAATAGCCCAATTGTATAATATTTTTTGAAACTCGTTTTCCTGGCATTGTTTGTATTCAAATATAAGGACACTTGTTACATAAAAAACGATCCCTGCATTACTAAAACGCTATTTTCCCCTTTCACATTTCATCTCATTTGTAAAAAAACCAAAATGCACAACATTTTTGGGAAATAACGGCATATTTTTGTAATTTTTTTTATTATCTTCATTCAATATGCAAAGATTTTTTGACACTTTTTATATTGAGTAAAGTTCTTTTGTTGTTGTTATTATTGTAATGTGTGTTACTATTAGGAAACTATTGGTGCCTTATGGTCATAAACAAGTACAGTTATAGAATGCGTGCAAAAATAATAAGAAATATATAAAGATTTTGTTGTTGGAATTCTTGAATGAAAATCAAATTTTACATTTTTTTGGTCTGTGCAAAGATTTTTTTTTTTGACAAACTGTATTTACAGAGCTGCCGCCTGCCGTCGTTAGTTAAATAGGTAAACATTTTAATGAGCAAAAAAAAAAAAAATTCATTTACATTCCTTATACTCGCACTACTTATGCATCGTTTATGTTATTCATCTATTTAGAGCGTTTAAGAGAAGACATCATCATGTTTTTATTTAATTTTTAAATAGCACAGATATCAATTGAAACACATACAAACAATTCTCATAATTTAATAATAAAAAAAAAATAATAAAAGAATAAATAAAATTTTACTTGTGCATGATTTGAAATAAGCAATGCAATGCAATGCTTTGTGGTGCAATTGCTTGACAACCACTTAAGAAGTGATGCGGACGGAGGTCAGTTTTTGTCTTTATGCGTATCGCTCCTTTATTGCAACATAGTCATATCACAAAAAATTAAAAATTTTAGTTACTTAAGCAAATCTGCTCTTTTAGACCTTCTGTACATGTTGAAAAGAAAAATCAGTTTTATATCCCAAGCTGAACCGAAGTTATAGCAAAAAGTGTTTACGGCAATTAGACCAAAGGACTTATGTCTTGAAAACTTAAATCGCATTTTGCCAAGTTCAAGTTTTTTTCAGATATGACTATGTTGCAATAAAGGAGCGATATGTTAGTCACACTCTTTTTTCTTTTTTTGTTAAAGATCGACCGCATTGCATTTTCTTTCTTTGAAAAATATTCCGAGCGTACGTAAATTTATTGGAATTCTATTTCTGTTCATAAGTATGTCACTAACTAAATGGTTTTCATGCATTAGTGTTTAATATTTGCAAAACATTCTTTATTTAGCGCCAAAGATAGTTACTTAACATTCGATTTTATATAGAATGTCCCCCCGATAATCAATGAGTCAATGAGTTGTGTAACTTTGATCACACTAAATATGATCACAGTAGATATGATGACGAAGATATGAAATACATCCTCCCGCAGGAGTATCAATCAGTCTTGATTAAAGAAAGCAATCATACATACATAACATAATTGGCCATTACAACCCTTCAGTCAGGATTACGACCTAGCTTCTCACACCACTTATGTTGTGTGCGTTAATTTTATACATGAGTGGCGGGACCTACAGTTTAAAGTCGACTCCGAACGACAGATTTTTGAGAAGCTTTTCATGGCAATTTTTACTCTCAGAGTCTTTGCCAGAAATCTGCTGTGAGGAAGTCGCCGAAGAAATATTTTTCGTTTTGATGTCTGAACTGGGATTCGAACCCGGCCCTTTCGACTAATAAGCCAACACACTACCCACTCGACCACGGCGACTTCAATCAGCAATCAGAAAAATGAAATTTGAAATTTTATGTCAACAGGTCAGGTCAACACGCCAATTTACATACGTGCAGTGGAATCTCTGCCCGATGTGGCTAAAACATCAATAGTCGGATGTAAAGCTAATGAATAAACCACAGATAAATGACCATGACAGTGTCTAATTACTTTATTGTACACCAAATCCCAGCATTTTACTTGACGATCTTCATCGCAACTGAAGAGATAAGGATGTTTGGCACTAACAGCCAGGCCACGTACTCGGTTCACATGGCCGGTAAGGGAAAGCTTTAGTTTGCTACTAGCGAGATCCCAAATTTTAATAACACGATCTCCAGTAACAAACCATTCATTTTCAGTTTCTACAGCAATGCAACGTACCCATCTTAAATGACCAGAAATAACGCGCGACAATTTCCAAGGCGCATGCCAAGTGGGTGCTTTTTTGGGTATCAACTGAACATTGCTGCCACCAGCAGCTGTACGCATGCCGGGAGCTGAAACTAAGGAATTTGTATGTTGCAAGTCATTGGTCTTGCTATTTGTGCCAATAATTGTCATGTTGTCTCTCATTTGCGCTGCTGAACTAACAGAGCCGTCTGTTATAGCTAAAGGCTTTGCGGTGCCTTCCAAGGCTGCTACGTTCCAGCCTTGTCTGAAGATTTCTCTCTTACGAACTTAAACTGTCAGCAAGGAAATGCCATCTGCTTCTCAACTTGGCGAAAAAAGTTTCTGGTAGAAAATTGTAAAGCGAATAGAATTGTGAAAGTAATGAATTGTCTGAAGGTTCATCCTACAAACCTTATCTCTCAGCAAGTAATTGCCACCTTTGTGTCCCAACTTTTTATGTCTAATATGTCCAAAGTTTCTGTATCTCTAACTTTCATAGCGGTATCATGACCCATGGGAAGTTGTCGTGGTCTAGTAGGTAGTGTATTGGCTTATTAGACGTAAAAGCCAGGATTCGAGTTCCAGGCCAGACATCAAAACAAAATACAAAAAACGGATTTCTTCGGTGATTTCCTCTCAGCAGATTTCTGGCAAAAACTCTGAGTGTGAAATAAAATTGCCATGAAAAGTTTCTCATAACATCTGTCGTTCGGAGTCGACTTTAAACTGTAGGTCCCGCTATACTCATGTATAAAATTAACACACACAACATAAGTGGTGTGAGAAACTAGGTCAATAATCCTAACTGATGGGTTCTAATGACCAATTATGTATGTATGTATGTGTCCCAACTTGGCGAATAAAGTTTGTGGTAGAGAATTGTGCCAATAACGAATAGAACGCAGAATATTGCTTTTGAATGAATTTGTTCTAAAAATATTAATTTCTTGTTAATACAATACGAATAATTTGTTTCGCAAAAGGTAATGGCCGATTTTGTTTTTTTATAATTCTTCTCCACAAAATTATGATAGTAAAGGTTATCGTATTGAAATAAAGTATACCAAGAATATAAAATCGACTGAATTTTGATTTCTTTTGTTTAGCAGGTAAAAATCAAAACTAAACATTAAGTAAAGTTGCTAAGGAAGGTTTAACAAAAATGCCAACAGTTCCCTAAGGGAAAAGATTAAGAAAGCTAAAGATAATAGTCTCAATATCAGATATCCTAAGGAAAAAATAGAGAACATTCCACTAATGCTAGAAATGGTGCCCTCAATGCCAGAAATCCCTACCAAGGTCAACTGCTGAAGGGATGTTGAAGAAGTCGTAACCAAGAATCATGAGTGTTCACATTTACGCGGCAGCGTAAGGACATTTTTTTTTTTATTAAACCTGCACTCAGAAGATAACCCCTACTCATGCAGTGCATTGTGCAGGTTTTAGCAAAGGTGGAAAGAGCGAAGATGCGAACGGTAAGGAAACGAGTTGCTGCTGATGATTATAAAATCGCCAGTGCTATACCTTCACCATTAGACAGTCTACAGCAATCGTCCCCAAGAAGCCCGCAGTTTCTTACACCACTTATGTTGTGTGTGTGTCAATTTTATACAGAAGTGGCGGGACCTACAGTTTAAAGTCGACGACAGATTTTTGAGAAACAAGAAGAGAAAGAGAAGAAATCGCCGAAAATATACTTTTTGTATTTTATTTTTTTTTATTTTTTTATTTTTGATGTCTGGCCTGGGACTTGAACCCTGGCTTTACGTCTAATAGCAAGCACACTACCTACTAGACCACGGCGACCCCCCATGGTATGAGCTTAACGATTTCAGCAACTCTATTAACACAAATTTGTTTGAAACTTGTTCCTTCCTTGTTTTCGAGATAACATTTATTCCCTAACCAGATTCAGTACCAATTTCCGTTGTAAAACGGTCGTTTATGTATCATAATAGTTTGGAGTTTCTCAAAAAAAAAAAAAATGTTTTAGAACCTCTATCACCGCAAATCCGTCAAAAGGAAGAGCTTCCTATTTTCCACAGACTGTTTTTTGCCGTCAAAGCACAATTCCCAGTTAGAACGTCGAATTCCTATGTATCGTAATAGCTTGGAGATCCTACAATCTTCTCTATGGTGAAATGTCCACTTTCCGTCGGATAGCTTAATCGACCAGCCCTAGATAGTACACAAATTGAGATTAAACTCAAACAAATTTGTTTGAAAGAAGGCATCTCTATATTCCACAACTTGTTCCTTCCTTGTTTTCGAGATAACATTTATTCCCTAACCAGATTCAGTACCAATTTCCGTTGTAAAACAGTCGTCTATGAATCATAATAGTTTGGAGTTTCTCAAAAAAAAAAAAAAAAGATCACTTGAAATATCGTGCGATCGCCCGATAGTTCAAATCTGCGCGCCACGGCAAAGACACTGTAAGTTCTCGAATGTTTTAGAACCTCTATCACCGCAAATCCGTCAAAAGGAAGAGCTTCCTATGTTCCACAGACTGTTTCTTGGCGTCAAAGCATAATTCCCAAATAAAACGTCGAATTCCTATGTATCATAATAGCTTGGAGATCCTACAATCTTCTCTATGCTGAAATGTCCACTTTCCGTCGGATTGCTTAACGACCAGCCCTAGATAGTACACAAATTGAGATTGAACGCATGGCTGCAACAGTTCTGTGTATTTAGCCATTCCATCCTTAATCATTTCATTTGTAATCATATTTCCCAATATGTCATAGTGCCCTAGAATCTAGAACCCATTAATAGAAACGATTTCTATCCTGTACACTTAATCCTAATCCTAATATATATTATAAATCTTTCTGTAAGTCTGTTTTTTTTTTTGTTTGTTTGTTTGTTAGCCAATCACGCCTGGACCGATTTTCTTGAAATTTGGGATATAGATCGGGCTTTTGTCGGTGTAGGTTATAGGCTATAAATCTTTTAAAAATTTTGACCAAAAGGGGAGAAAAAATGGGACAAATAGGGAAAAAACGGTAATAGGTAATTTTTTACGATTTAGCTTGGTTAAGTTTCCCAAATAGCTTTTGGAGGTATTCCGTTTCTAAAGTAGAACCAAAAGGGGTCAAAAATGGGGGAAAAGGGCTGAAAACGGGCAAATTGAGTGCAGGTTATCCTAATCCTAATATATATTATAAATCTTTCTGTAAGTCTGTTTTTTTGTTTGTTTGTTAGCCAATCACGGCTGAACGTCTAGACCGATTTTCTTGAAATTTGGGATATAGATCGAGCTTTTGTCGGTGCAGGTTATAGGCTATAAATCTTTTAAAAATTTTGAACTAAAGGGAAAAAAATGGGACAAAGGGAGAAAAAAGGGGAAAAATTAGTACTTTATGCATAAATGCTGTATTTTATGTGTTTTAAAGGTATTTTTTTACGATTTAGCTTGATTATGTTTCCCAAATAGCTATTGGAGGTGTTCCGTTTCTAAACTTTAACCAAAAGGGGTCCAAAAAGGGGAAAGGGGCGAAAAATGGACTTAGGACTTAGAGTATTCAAAAAAACTGGGTTGTTTGATAAACCTTTTTCCGAATAATTTGAAAATTGCATTTTTTATGAAGCCGGTTTCGAAACCAGAACCCGCGCAACGCCGGGAACAATCTGCTAGTTAATAAATATTTTTTCCTACCCTTTTAAAACCCATTTCTATATGGACTTTATTCCCAAAACGAATTAATTCATTTAATTAGCAAGAAATCTTACTTTTAAACGTCTGTCTGTAGTGAATGTGAACGTGCTTGCTTAAAATAAACATGCTCTAAAAAAGATACTGGGCATATGCGAGTATGAATGATTAATAAAAAGAAAACCCAAAAAAACCGTCCGTCATGTTTTATTAATATGGGACGACAGGGAATGATAGCAGCAACAAGAGCAAAAATATGAAAGAAGTGAAGCTATTTATAATTTTGTAAAAAGGAAATTCAATTAAATGAAATTGTAACTCACCACTATCGCCAATAATTAAAAGCTTAAATAAATGGTCAAATCCACGAGCCATAATTGATGATCAGATATAGATAAGAGCGGGGGCGGGGCGGCTAGCTTAGCTGATAAATGTAAAAACGTCGTTTAGTTTAAAGAGAGGAATTCTTAAATTAATTGCTTATGGAAGATGCTGGTAAATAATATCCTTGAGTTGCAAAATGTACATTTAATAACCCAGTGGTTGAGTGATTGAGTGTGAGTACAATATTATTTGTTGTTTGTTTGTTTGTGTTGCTTATCAATAAAAATTGCAAGACGAATGAATGAATATCTTGGAAAATTTTCTCTCCTTTTACTGGCCTTTTTCGTTTCTGTAACAATATCACCCACACACTTTTAAGGTTCTCTGTTCTTTTCGTTACTGTGTTTGCTGGTTTGGTTTGGTACTTTTTGTTTTTGTTTTTATCAGGAAAACAGTTTAGTTTAGGGAACCTAAAGTCCAAATTTTTAATTTTTCGATGTTGTTGTTGTTGCTTAATTTTTCAATGTTGAGGGGGATTTAAATGTTCCGCTCAATGGTTGTGTTCGTGTTTAAGTGGCTGGCAGTTGGGGTGTTTGCTGGACTGTTATGACGATTTGATAAGAAAATTTACTTGTTTTCGCTTTTATTCTATTCGATTGTATTGCACTGCCTTCTTTGTTCCCTTATTCTTCTTACTGCTGTAAATAATGGTGGGGGGTGGGGGGGTGTTGGGTATAAAAGCAGTAGTTGTTGGATTAAGGGCGTTAGACGTACCGGCTAATCGTTGTTAGTGGTGGGTGGCATTGTATTACAAAACACTATACGTTTGCCTATGTTGTTTTTGTTATTATTGTGGTTAACTGACATTAACCTTTCCAATGCTGTTCTAATATTACGTTTATTGTTTTATCAATAGCTGCTATCTATATATTATTAAAAATAATATAAATTTTTTTCTTATTAACTGATATGATTTTATTCCTTTCGTATGTTAATCTCAATTGTAGCTTAACTGCTTAAAAATTTTAGTTTCGTATGTTTTTTCTCTCTCTCTCTTCTTTTTGTTTGAAGTCAAATGACTTTGGAAAACTATTATGATGATGTCGTCTTCCTTCTTTACCCCTCTTAAACTTTTTGTTTTTTTTTTGTTAAATACTTTAATCACTGTCCACATATACACAAATACTGATTGCTTGGCTGGCTATCGGGCTGCTGCTTATGACTTTTTTCTTTCTTTCTTTTTTTTTGCCAAAGCGATTCACATACTCCCTCCTCTTTTTTTTTGTTTTTTTGCACTTCGTTTACACTTTCTTTTTCTGTTATCTCGTTCTATTATTAATTGTTAATGAATCAAATGGTAATGTATCGTATATAACACTGCCGTTTAAATATGTTTCGTTTGTATTTAATAAATTTTCCAAAATAATTTGCAGGTTTTATAAAAAAAAATTTATGTGAATTTCCTCTTCAAATGCGTCATTGTCTGCAAAACGGCAAAAACATAATTCTTAATAGTCAGGGTTGCATTAAATTTCATTAAGTTATTTAGAGTTGCCATTGCTGTAATATTATAGAATTGCCAGCTTAAAATTTATAGTTATAATGTGGCAGCACAATTTAAATTTGTTTTTAAAAGTACCTTTCAGCTTGAAAAACTTCTTTAACCCTTAAGTGATAACTGGGCTAACAAAACAGTTATGATACACATGCATAATTGGCCATTACAGTCAGGATTATTGACTTAGTTTCTCACACCACTTATGTTGTGTGTGTTAATTTTATACATAAGTTGACTCCGAACGACATATTTTTTGAGAAACTTCTCATAGCAATTATATTGACTCTCAGATTTTTGTCCAGAAATCGCCGAAGAAATACTTTTTTTGTATTTTGTTTTGATGTCTGGCTTGGGACCCGAACCCTGGCTTAACGTCTTATAAGCCAACACACTACCTACTAGACTACGGCGACTTCCCATTGGTCATGATTTTTTGTTTGTTTATTACCCAATTACGCCTGAATGCCTGGACCGATTTTCTTGAAATTTAGGATATAGATTTGACTTTTGTCGGTGCAGGTTATAGGCTAAATATCTTTTCAAAATTTTGACCAAAAGAGGAGAAAAAATGGGCAAAAATTAACACTTTTATGCATAAATGCTTTATTTTATTTGTTTTAAAGGTATCTTTATACGATTTAGCTTGGTAAAGTTTCCCAAATAGCTATTGGAGGTGTTCCGCTTCTAAAGTTGAACCAAAAGGGGTCCAAAAAGGGGGAAAGGGGCCAAAAACGGGCAAATTAAGTGCATACCGAATCACGCCTGAAAGATTGAACCGATTTTCTTGAAATTTGACATATTGATCGAGCTTTTGTCGGTGCAGGTTATAGGCTATAAATCTCTTAAAAATTTTGAACCAAAGGGGAAAAAATGGGACAAAGGGAGAAAAAAAAGGCAAAAATTAGTACTTTATGCATAAATGCTGTATTTTATGGGTTTTAAAGGTATTTTTTTTACGATTTAGCTTGGTTAAGTTTCCCAAATAGCTATTGGAGGTGTTCTGTTTAAAAAGTTGGACCAAAAGGGGTCCAAAAAGGGGGAAAGGGGGGAAAAACGGACAAATTGCATGCATTTATATTTAGGACTTAGAGTATTCAAAAAACCGGTTTCCGAATAATTTGAAAAATTGCATTTTTGAAGAAGCCGGTTTCGAAACCGGATTTTTATTTATTGCTATTTTTATAACCCGCGCAACGCCGGGTACAATCTGCTAGTAGTTAATAAAGTTACAATATTAAAAAAAATTATGAAAAATTTGGAGGCAAAAAAAATTAAGTATTTTCAGACATACAAACACAACAGATCTTAAGATATCATACGTTGTTGCATAGAAGTAACGTATTGTTATCTTCTGTAGACCTAAAGAATATTTCTGACAATCATAAGGACTCCCAAGACCTCATCATGAAGGCAAGGTGGATAGGTTATAGGAAAAGTACATGTCCTAATGACAAGTACATTACCCCGCGAGCAATTGACTCAATCTAGTCGTCTTGAGAGAAAGGGCAAGAGAAAGCAAGTAAAGAAAGAGAGAGATAGAAATACGGGAAAAATGTGGAGAAAGACACGAATCAAACGCAGAAGGGAAGAGAGCACTGATTAGTTAACACGATAACGTTCGCGCAAGCCTAACAACTAGGGATGACAAACGGGATCGATTTTTAAAAATCCCGGTATTCGGGATTTTGTAAATCCCGATCCCGAAAATTGCGATTTTCTCTTAACAATATAAATATTTTGTTAACAAAATCATTTGTATTCCAATTATGTATATCAGAATTATATATCATTAAAAATAAAATATAAAACCGCAAGACAAAAAGTAACAAAAAGGCATAAATTAATAAAAATAAAAATTTGTTCATACATAAGCAAATGCGTTAGCTTTAAGAAAATTATTTGGATTCCAACAAAAAGATTAAAGCATCTAACATGTGATCTTATAGGCTTGTTGTCAACATACTCTGCCATTTAAAAACACTTTGTTGGTAAAATAGTTATAAAATAGCTGTATTCAGCTTATAAATATTCACCTCTACCACCTCCTGATGTAAATAAATCTATTTCTTTAGACAGTTGAGTATCTAAATCAGATACCCTATTATTAGTTCGTTTTATAGGACGTTTGCATTTTTCGATGGCATCAAATAACTTTTTATCAATGGAAGTAGGGTTTTCCTCATCTAGGATGCCATTATCGAAGTCAAATGATATAGAATTTTTTTTCAGGACCTTTTGTAGGGTCAAAATACATATGAATTCACAATCCCGAAAATACCGAAAAATCACGGGAAAAAATCGCGATTTTCTCTTAATAATAAAAATATTTCGTTAACAAAATTATTTGTATTGCAATTTTGAATGTATATTAGAATTATATATCATTAAAAATAAAATATAAATACAGCTAGGCAAAATGTAACATTAGTTTTAAGAAAATTATTTGGATTCCCAACAAAAAGATTAAAGCATCTAACATGTGATCTGATAGGCTTGAACGAATTTTGTTGTCAACATCCCCTGCCGTTGGAAAACACTTCTCGCAATCAACATTTGTTGGTAAAAATGTTTCAAGATAACTGTATGCAGCTTGTAAATATTCACCTCTACTACGTCCTGATGTAAATAAATCTATTTCTTTGGAGAGTTAAGTGTCTAAATCGGATACCCTATTAGTTCGTTTTATAGGACTTTTGCATTCTTCGATGCCATCAAATAAATTTTTTATCAATGAAAGTAGGGTTTACCTCATCTGAGATGCTGTTATCGAAGTCAAGTGATAAGGATTTTTTTTTCAGGACCTTTAGTAGGGTCAAAATACATATGAATTCGCAATCCCGAAAAATCCCTGGACATTTTTTTAAAAATCCCGGGATTTCGAGATTCGGGATTTCCCGCTTGGCTTCCCTAATATGTACATACATACATAGATACATACAGTTTCGTTATTTTAATACCCGGTTGCAAAATAAAACTCTTGTAAATTTTAGTTTTTTTTGTCTTTTACTAATTAAATTATAATATTTTTATGCATTTTTCTTTCTTTATTGAATTTTCTTTTTATTTTATTGTTACATATTTGTTGTTTTTGGTTTTTTTTTTTGGAGTTTTTGTTTTATACTTTAAATTGGCAAATAAAATTCGATAGTTTATAAAGGAAAAATGAATTGAATTGAAAATTAATAATAAAAAAGCCTTAAAGGATTTCATTCTTTTATGTTTGGTTTAATATTGTATTTTGTTTTGTTTTTCTTTTTTTTTGTTTTATAATAGAGTTTAATGTCTTTTAATTTTCTAAACACATTTATATATATTTTAATTACATAATTTAATAATAAATTCATTTAAATAACAAAATTATTGTAAATTTCTTACATTTCAAATGAATAATTTTCATTTTGTTCAAAACATTATACAATATGTTGTTGGCATGAACACAAGTGCATACTTGAAAAAAGATCCTAAGATTTTCAAATAAGCGGATGTTCTTTTTAATTAAAATTCAAATAAAATGAAAATAAAAATGTTAATAAAATGTTTTTTTTTTTTAAAATTTCAACGATTTCTTTTCATATTTATGTAATTTGATTTTCTTTATGGTTAAATCAGTTCTCTAAATAGAATTTAAATGTTAAAAACAAACAATATTTCAATTTTTTGGGATTATTTTAAACTTATTTTCCTTTTCATTTTCATTAATTTAAGTTATACACTCATTAAATTAATGGGGGGAGGGGGAAGGGGGGCTTAAGTTATGTTATTATTTCGAATGTTCGATATTTCGTGTTTCCTATTAATTCCGGTGTATAAAATACGTTTAAAGACATTTGTTTTATTATTATAAATAACAATTAATATTTCATAAATAAATGTAGTATGCATGTATGTATGGTATGTTCATTGTAATGTTTTTTTTTTTATTTAAATTTGGGAAAAACGAAATATTCGAACATTCTTCTTTGATTTTTTTTGTCGTGGTTTGTTTTATTAAAGTTAATAATTTTATAACATTGTTTAGGCCTTTTTTCTTGATTATATTAAAATTGTTTTCATATATTTTAGCTTTTTTCTTTCCCTTTACTAAAGTTTGTTTTTTATTGTTTTTAATTTTTTAATTTATTTTTTATTTTTTTTTGTTTATTGGTAATATTCCTTATAAACTAATTGTTTTTTTTATACATTGTTATTAGGTATATAATATATATTTATGTATTTATTGTATATATATAAATATAATTTTTTTTTTGTTGTTGTTGTTTATGTTTTGTTATACTCGTATTTGAATTTTTTTTTTATCATTTTATTTATTTTATATTTGTATTAAATAAAATATTCATTTATTTAGTTTATCATTTTATTTAGCTTTTTTTCATTATTTTTAATTGAATTTATTTTTCCTGTGTTGTTATAATATTAAAGGTAATTTGTTGTTGTTGTTATTTAAAATTTTTATTTTAATATTTCAAAATCCCTTTTAATAATAATAATATGCAATATGCGGCTTTAGTTAAAGTTTCCAAAGACATTTGTATACCATTTTCGTACAAATTCGAAAACAGCCACGTACAGCAAAGTATTTTACATGTCCTATGTATGTATGTATGTATGTTTGTATATATTTTTGTTCTTACAATAACTATTACTTTAGAATGCATTAAATGCTTTTCAAATATGTTTATGTATAAATTCCATAGTTGTTACAAATAAAAAAAAAAATTCTTTCTTTCAATTGTTATTAGTGGGACCCATTTATAATCATAACAAAGCCTGCTACAATTAATGACATTGTCATTCTAATGCTTTCATATTTTAAGTATTTAATTTAAACAAAAAAACCGTCACATTAACTTTGTATATTGAAATACTACTTTTTTTAAGGGATTCCCACAAAATATTGAGTTTAGTCGCTTTCTAAGTATAATTTATTATTTGTTATGTCGTCTTTGACTTTCTTTTATATTAGAAAGATTTTGTTTTTGTTGTTGTTGTAGTTGTATACCTTGTTTATGTATGTATGTATGTATATATGTATTTAGTTAAATGCCTTAAATTCAGCTTATTTTCTTGCTCTAAGGACCATTGTAAGCTAATCATAAGTTCTCTAGACATAAAATAGTAATCCTATCTCCCATATATTGTAGGTTCTAGCCATTGTATAAACAAAGAAAAAAAAAATAGGAACATTTAATTATTAGCAAATTAGTTTTAATTATATAACGCTGAAACCAAATTGAATAACAAAGTAAACACTGTACTTTAAAATCTAATCTAAAAAAAATTGCTGCTGGTAGGTTAACCATTTAACTTTCGAACTTCGTATTTTGTTGAGTTCTGAAAATGTAGTTCACATTGCAAACTCGAATTCTTATTTTTGGTTACTTTTAAGAAAGTTTTAAAACTGGAGAAATTTATTTTTTTTTTATTAAACCAGCACTCAGGGGATGACCCGTACTCATTCAGTACATTGTGGAGGTTTAGAAAAGGTGGAAGAGCGAATATGGGAACGGTAAGGAAACGAGTTGCTGCTGGTGACTATAAAATGGCCAGTGATATACCTTCACCATTAGACAATAGTTTACAGCAATCGTCTCCGAGAAGCCCGTAGTTTCTTACACCACTTATGTTGTGTGTGTTAATTTTATACAGAAGTGGCGGGAAGGTCGCGTTCTACGCTTCAAGTTACATGCAACGCTTTTCACGCGCCAATGTTTGTTTTGAACAGCTGTTAACAAAATAAAAACATTTGATTGAAATTACTTGAATAAACATTTCGTACCAAAATGGTAAATGAAGTTAAAAATTTTAAACAATTTATAGAATAAATTGAGTTTATGGCCTGCTGTGGACAGCAAAAGAATAGAGTGGCTGCTGGGCTTGGTCAAGGCCAGCTTAAGGTTGGTTGTCGGTTTTATCACGGGGCACTGCGAGATTAGGTCGCTGACGGGGATCTGGAACAGATCCCTGCCGGGCTATTGAAGGGTATGTTGCGATGAGGAGGAGGTTGGAGATTGTCGAACATCTCCTCTGCAACTGTCCAGGTTGAGGACCCTTGGCAGGGCCTTCTTTGGGAGCTTGAGTTATGCTTCGAGAGCCGACATCAAGGCTCTCCACAGATTCATTAGCAGCTTGGGCTGGTTGAGAGGTGCTAGGGCTTCATAAGCGTTGTCGCACTCTCAACCTCTTTTGTTTTGTGTCTGTTTTTTTTATATGTAATTCCTCCGTTTCCTATTCTCCCTCCCCTTCCCTACATTCCTATATCCTCTATTTCCTTCCTTCCCTAAGGACAATGTACAATGGGTCAATTTCGACCTCCGGGTACTGTGCTTGTCTTGACCGATAGGTGCACGTCCTCTAACCTAACCTAACCTTGAGTTTGTGAATATAATATTTTGTGCCACAAGTGTGCACAATAAATTCCAAAAGAACAGAAAACAATTTTGGGTGCGTGCTTTGTACTTAGTACGAGTGCTTTGTACTTAGTGTCCGGTTTTTTGCCGAAACTTTCCTAAAGTGAAAACAAAACAACTTGTCAAAATCAGCTGTTTTGTTTGTTTGTGATGCTTACATAGTAGAAAGTAGATCTACTTTACGCGTTCTATGCGTCAAGGCATCCTACGCTTTTGTGCGTGTAACTTGCACCAAATAAATACATTAATTCTACTTTTTTGACAACCGCGTAGAATGCGAAAACGCGTAGAATGCGTGGTGTGGATCTCCAGCTGAAAGTTGATCTACTTTTCGCGTTCTATGCGTTAAGGCCTCCTACGCTTTTGTGCGTGTAACTTGCACCAAATAAATACATTAATTCTACTTTTTTGACAACCGCGTAGAATGCGAAAACCCGTAGAACCCGTGGTGTGGACCTCCAGCAATACAAAATATGGGATAGATAACCTCACAATTTCTGGAATATTTTTGTGTCCTTTCATACAAATTTTAAATCGTCCGGAATGGTTTTACTTAAAGTTGAGAAGTATACAAGAATAAATTATACTTCAGTTTTTTTTTTTTTAATGCAGTAAAAAATATGAGGCACTTAAAAGAGTGTACCTTAAAATCAGTCTTCCATCCTTATAGGAACAATTTAATTTAACCATTTGCTTTCCTTTCCAGACAATCAGAAATTTGTACAGAAAACTCGAAAAGACCATGGAAAAGTTAAAAAATAAACACGCTTACCCGTTTGCAGTTAAAAATCCCACATTATTATATATTTCTATACAACACTTCTTTTCACTTCTCCGATAATTCATGATAAATTTATATTTTCTTAACTTATTTAAAATAAACTTTATTTAAAATTCCATCTAAATGTAACAGGAGATTTTATTTTTTTAAGAAAATCTGCAAGTCAGCTGCTAAATTTCTGTTTACTTGAAAGGTATTGCCAGCTTTAAAAAAAAAACAAGTTAAACTTCTACAAAATGTAAGCAACGGCAAAAACAAAATGTGACCAACTAAAAAAAAAAAAAAATGGATAAATAATAATAAAAAAAATAAAACAAAAAATAAAATTATTATAATTCATATAATTTTGTTTATTTTTTGCATACTTAAAGCGACAAATAATAAAAGAGTTCATAAAACTAAACAACAAATATTTCATTAATAATAAAATAAATGTAAAACAATAATAATTATTGCATAATTCATATATATATTTATACATAAATTGTTTTAATATTTAGTAAGAGAAATAAATATAAATAATTTTTTTTTGTTTTTAAAGAAATTAACAGTATTTTCAAACTAGGTTTTCAAAAATTATTATTAATAATAAAAAAAAATTAAATAAAAAAAACAGAAATATAAACATTAATAAATATTATAAAATAATATTTAATTTAATAACATTAAAGGAATATATTTATATATAATATATGTATGTATATATGTATATATAAATATATGTATAAAATTTTTGTACATGATATTTGTTTTCCCGTTAACATTTTTAAAAGTAATTTTTTTTTATGTTTTAGAAATTTAAGTTTTACTTTTTTTATATATTTTATATGGGGTGAGTATAAAAAAAATTCATGTATAAAAAAACTTTAAGATTTTTAAAATCTTATTTAAAAAAATTTTTTTTTGTTTTTTTGTTTTAAAAAACAATTTGGTCTTGTTTCCGAAGATAGAGAGAGAGGGTGAGAAAACTTAAAAAAAAAAGCTTAAAAATAATAAAAAGAAATTAGAATTAATAAAAATTATAATAAAATAAAATAAAATAAACAATATTAGTAATTGTAATAATAATAAAAATAAAAAAAGAATTTGTTTTTTCTTTACAAAAAATTGGTTTGTTTGTTTTGCTTACTTATATAAATTATTTAAATTAAAACAAATTTTATATTTTAACTTATAAATAAAATTTAATTTTAATTTTAATTTTTTTTTCCTTTTTAATGTTAAGTTCAATAATGATGTTTTCGTTTTATTTTTTGTTGTTGTTTAATTTTGTTAATCTTAAATTTAATGCCTAAAGATTTTGGTTAGTTTTTGTATATAGTTTTGTAATAGTTTTGTTTTTGTTTTTATTTTTTTATTTTAGTGTTTTTCTAATACTAAATGTTACCTTGTTTTCATTTATTTATTTTTTCCTTAATATTGAGTTTTTAGTCTAATGTTTTTTTTTTGTTTTTGTTGTTGTTATGAATGGTTTTATTGTTGTTTTAACAATAATGATTAATAATATAAAATATTTTTGAAAATTATATAATAATCCTTGTATAATTGTGTTAATACAATAATTTTAATTATTTAACTTAAAAAATGTTTCTTTCTTTGTCGTTTTTGAAAAAGGCCTTAACAATTTTTAATGCTTTCTATTCCAATACAGTTTTTGAGGTTAATTTAGTACGTTTACGTTTACGTTTACGTTATTCTTTCATTTTATTTCTGTGTGTAGTTTTCAATACTTGTTTTCATATTTCCTAATTTCTTATAAATTTTTTATAATTTTTTTTTAAAGTTTTGTTTGTGTGTTAAGTGTTGTTTTTGTATAATCGAATTTAATTAACAAGTTATTATTTTACTACATAATAATCTTGTTTATTTGGCATCTTAAGAAGACGTTTTGTGCGAAACTCATAGGCCCGTCTACAGAACATTACCAATTCCGGATTGGTATTATCGGGAACAATGCGTATATTATAGTAATTGGGTCTCTTCGGTACAATATTGACATCTTCAATATCTTCTTCGGCAGCCCGAAGTCGTCGACGATATCTAACAAAACAAAATTACAAATTAATGCAGGATAACCCATAACAAAAACTAAAAAAAAAATATAACTTACCTGCAGTATTCACTAAATGTTAAAACATAACATTTATCCTCAATGCAGGCAACGGAATTGTGATCTCTATGACGTGAGGCATATACTTCGTCGGGACTATCTGTCGGCTGGCGTCCCTGTTCAGTGTGTTCGGGACGATAATACCAAAGCAATGACATCATCATTTCACCTAATTAAGATAAAATAAGAAATTTAAATTTTTTTTAATTCTTCTAAGGCAATTGAAAAGTTAAAGAAAACTGTCTTACCATCTTCAGGATTCTCCCATAGATGGGCCACTTTAGCCACATAAGGTAATTCATTGTCATCGTTTGCTTTAAGCAAAACACAATCACGTGTACGTATAATATCGCCTTCCGAATGGCGCATAGCAGGATAGCAAGTACGTATTACCAAAGGGTCATCGCTCTAAAACAACAAAAAGAAGAAGAAAAAGAAAAAATTGTAAAGATATTTCCAATTTATTTATCGCTTATAGTTTTGCTTACATTTAAGAATACAGCCCCTTGGAAAGGTTCGCCTTCCCAGGTCCAACCATTATTCCATTTTGGCACTACATCACCGCGCGGTACAGCTGGCAGTGTGTCGTCAAGCTCGAACGATACGGTGGAATGTTTTAGCTTTTGGCGTTTACGATTGCCAAATTTGGAACGTGAACGATTTCTTTTGCCTGCATGCTGGTGATGATGTGAATGGCATACTACGCGTGGCACTGGCGGCAGAGTTGGCTGTAGAAATACAGCCCCGGTATTGGTGCTAGAAATCTCAATGGAATGTTGTTGCTGTTGCTGTTGTTGCTGTACCTTTTGTTGTGCTCCAGTAGTTTGCATTACCGTTAAAGGTGATTGTGTTGTTGTTGTTGCAGACGAAACGGAAAGTGTTTCCGCTGGTGTACTTCTTTCGCCAGCATCTTGTACCACATCCGTAGTTGTTGTGCGCTCCAGAATTTCCAGCTCAAGATTTTCACCTTCAAGAGCCTTCTTAAGACATGTTGTTTCTGTGAAAAGTTGTTTCTCACATTCATTGTTATTAGTTTGCATCACATCTAGGCCGGGCGGATTCGTTGAACTTTCCTGCGTATCCATAGTGATCTCCATTGCATGTGATGTATTATTGTCGGTGTCTTCACTTGTAAGAAGAGTCTTTGATTTTTTGCCAGATTTTGATTTTTTGCTGCTCGAATTGTTGTTGCCCGATGATGATGATGAGGATTTTTTCGATTTTTTTTCCTTTTTCGATTTTGATTCCTTCGACACTGACTTTTTATAGGCTTTTGCCTGCAGATGATCCTCCTGGAGATCATTATTGTTCTCTGTAATTAGCTCATTATTGCTGCAAGTTTCATGCTCTAGTTCTTGTTCGCTGATTTGAGAGGTAGTTTTTAAATTTAATATTGGCCTTGTTAGTGTTTCCAAGCTAATGGGTTTGTTTTCGACCAAGGTAAGGGCTCCTCCCTTAACAGGCTTTTTGGTTTCAGATTTTGATCTTTTCTCGGATGAGGTTTTCATATTCTTTTGTGTCTTAGTTACCAAAGGTTTTCTGGTTTCCGGTTGCTCAGTGACAGGGGAAGCGAGTTCTTTGTGAATGGTCGTCGTTGGCGTTAAGGCCATTGATGTAGAACGGCATTCGGGTTCTGAAAAATAGCCTCTGGCAACGGCATCTATAGTTTCGACCAGATGTAAAGGTATAACTGGTTTTTTAGCTGGTTTCCCCCTTTTTGGTGAAGGTTTCGGTGTATTTAAAGGTGAATTATCAACTGATTTCGTTAGTTTGCAGCTTAGCAAATTAGCGCTGCCATTAGAGATCGTTTCCTCTGTATTGGGCTTATGATTTTTGGTATCAAACTCATCATCGTCTAGTACTAAATTGACTATTTGGGGCTTTTCTTCGTTTTCCTCTATGTCTTGGTCAATTTGATGTTTCGTTTCCTTAAAGGACTTTTCCATCCTTTATGCCAATCTGTTTAGTTTCTTTACGTTTCTGTTTGATTTCAGCCCGTCTTTGCTCTTTAGCCTCTCTTTTTTTGGTCTTCTCCATGGCCTTTAAATTCTTTTTGCGCATTTTCAGTCTTTGCTTTTGCTGATCCGTAAGTATTAGCTCTCTCCGCCTTATGGAGTTATTTAGACCGGAATTTTTATTTGCTTTCATGGCAGTGCAGTTTGCCAAAACGTGATTTCTTATCAAACTTACGGCTCAAGCAGAGATACATCTTGGGTTCGGCCTGCTTGATTAGACTCTTATAGCTATTGGGCGGTGATTTCTTGCATTGATTTTTATTGTATTCCAATATTTTGATTCGTTTGCCGGAGGACACACCGCCCACTGGGCTATGACAGAGATCATGGACTTCATCGTCGGAAGTATTGGAAAGGTCAATATCACAGCCTACCCTAGTGGGCTGCTGCCATGATGGTAGTAAACGCATGCGTCCCATGGGCTTGGTAATAGCTGGACTTTGATTAGCCGCCATCAATAGGTTACAATCTTTGTCTTTTTGTCTCGCCTCAATTTCTTTATATTCCATGGGTTTAATGCTGGCCTCACAATCGGCTTCTATTTTAACTTTGCTTTCGTTTAGCACCTCGCTTAGCGTTACCGGTTCGGCTTTGATAATTTTAAGTTCATTTTTATCGTTTATGATATGTTTTTGTGGTGAAATTGCAACATGTTGCGCAATATTTGAATGTTGCTGCAACATTGTATCTATAATTTCATCTTCTAATTTGATTTTCTCGGCCTTAATTTCAGCCTTAAGCAATAGAGGAACAGTAATTTCCTCAACTTCCTGTTTAGCTGTAACATTGTTGACCAACATAGGATTGATTGTTGCAATGGAGTTCGGCAACATGTTGCTATTATTTACCATTGCCTTATCGTGTTCCGTACCACTATGCGCCAGGGATATAACTCTTTGCGGTGAGTTGACAATATTGTTGGATAGCACAGACTCGGTTGAAGAGTCTGTTGTTGTTGGTATGTTTGGATTTTGTAGGGAAATTGTATTATTTCCTGGATTAGGAAGATTAGCAGCTCCAGCGTATACCATATTTCTAGCCATAGATTTACCGATCCTCGCTCTACGGCCAACTGTAAGCTGAGCTTGATGATTACCATTTGCAGGCGTTTGTATTGGATTACTTTGCAGTGGTGGCGTTGTAGTAGTCAAATCGTAAGCTTCTATGGGCGTTGCTATTGCCAAAAGAGGGCCATTGTTGGCTCTTATTTGAAGCGGGTGCTGTTGATGTTGAGGAGTAGCATTGTTATGCTGTAATTTATCAATAGCCTCTTCGATATCTTCCTCTAGAGGTATAGCTGTTACGGCTTCTTTATCCAAAGAATCTTGTAGCTTCTCTTCGTTTGTGCTATAGTTTTCGGGCGGTGTCAAGGGCGTTAGAACATTTTCCTCGTATTGACTTTTATTATCCGTATCATCGTTTGACATTTCGGTTTTGACAGCTATCGATAGTAGGGGTAAAGTCTTTGGTGTTTCTTTACGGGATTCAATATTTTTTAAGGGGTTTACTGCGGTGGTGGTGATGTTGGAGGAATCGGTGGTAGGGGAAGTTAGATTTTTAACTGGGCCTCTACTGGTAGTCAAAGCATGGCCGTTATTGCCATTATTACTGTTATTATTGCTCTTGGCATTCATCATCATTATGTTGTTGTTGTTGTTGCTATTCGTACTCAAACTGTTGCTGTTGTTGTTGTTCAGTGATCGATTGACGTTGTGATGATTGTTGTTGTTGTTGTTGCTGCTGCTGTTGTTGTTGTTGATGTTGCTGCTGTTGTTGCTGTTGTGTTGCATGGTTACACTCAAACTGCTGTTGCTGCAATGATTGATCATTGTTGTTACGTTGTTGTTGTTGTTGATGCCGTTGGTTAAAGTACTGTTGTTGACGTTGTTGTTGTTGTTGCTGCTGCTGCTGTTGCTGCTGCTGTTGCTACCAATATGAGGCCCAGTATGGACGTTTTTTGGACACGATTGTTGCATTGGACACGGACACTGTGGCGGATAGTCTATAAAAATAACACGCAAAGAAAAGAATCAAAATAACAGAATAAAATAAATTGTGAAAAATATTAAAAAAAAAAAGAAAACTTCTTTGTAGACAGTCAGACAGTTAGATAGCCCCCCGGATATAAAATACGATATAAATGTAACAATTGGGGTTTGAACGAAAGACTACAGACAGTTTTTCTATCTGCACACGTCTGTAAACTAAACCTGAACACTCCTTAAGGTTCAATTAGTCGTGACTTAACCATAACCATATAAATCAGCTGTTTTAACCAACTTTACGGACATTACTGTTTTCGATTATAGGTGACTTACCATAATGCCATTGTCATAACGATAACCATATGTACCAATTGAATTTTCGTTTTTTGCCATAGCCATAAACAGCTGTTTGCTGAATTTACTTACATGTATGCACATTTTTTTTTTGTTTTTTTTGTACTTTTGAAAAATACATACAGTTTGTCAAAAAAATCTTTGCACATAGAGAAAAATTAAGAAAACTTAGAAAAATTCGTTGATTTCTAATATAAATAATCAAATTTTTTCAAACAGAATTTTATAAAGATATGTTTTGTTAATATAATAATTAAAAAAAATTTTATAACAATGACAATATTCTAATGTAAATTATTAAAAAACAAAAACAATCCAATTTTACTGCTGTCAAAAAAATGTTTGCACACTTGATAATATATTAAGACTTATGCCATTTTTTTAAATTTGTAGTGCCGTGTAGTGTGTCCACAGTGAGCATTAATTAAAGCTTGCAGACGCCTTCTCATGGACTGAATAATCTTAGGAATGTTATATTCTAATGGTTTTTCTCCCACTCTTCTTTAATGAACTTTACCAAATCGTGTTTTTTGTAGGCGATCTTTTCCCTACCTTTTTCTTTAGATGAACCCACAAATTTTCGATAAGATTAATATCAGGACTTTGGGCAGTAGTATCAGTAACTTTGGTGCAGTTGTAAAGTAACCTAGGAGTTACATAAGATAAGATTTATTTTAAAGGATCATTATCTTGATAGTACTTGTGATTAAATTTATTCGGATTAACCGGGTCAGTAAAGCCAAATTGCCTGAAGCTGGCGGTCAGTTCATTTTATAAAATATCAAGATATTCTTACTTAGTCATTATTTCATCCAAGCACCAACTGCCCTTGCTGGATATATAGCCGAATACCATTACAGACAGTTTTCCAAACTTTACTGTCGGAATAAGATTTTTATTTTCTAGTGCTTTCAGAGGCTTACGCCAAACTCTTTGCGGTCCGCCATGATAATAAAGGATTATTTTCATCTCATTTGAGAAAATAACATCGTCCCAGTACTCTGGAGGAAGTGAAATGTATTCGGTGGCAAATTTTAATTTCTTTTCGACATTTTGTGCTGACAGCAGGACCCAAAGTCTTTTTAATCTTGAAGAGCTAATCATCTCGCACTAGATTGTGGTCTATCATACATGGTTCTAATAATTTTTCTCTCAACTCGCTGCGTCATCTTTTTTGGACTGTCTGTAGATCCCTTTAAATCTTGTGCTCCTTCTTTTTCAGCACAGGATATAATATTATATACAGTCCTGATATTTATGGAGAACATAACGGCGATTTCTTTGGCAGATTTGCCTTTGTAGTAGTTAAAATAGCCCAATTGTATAAAATTTTTTGAAACTCGTTTTCCTGACATTGTTTGTATTCAAATATGAGGACACTTGTTACATAAAAAACGATTCCTTCGTTACTAAAACGTTATTTACCCCTTTCACATTCCATCTTATTTGTAAAAAACCCAAAATGCGCAACATTTTTGGGAAATAACGGCATATTTTTGTAATTTTTTTTATTATCTTCAGTCAATATGCAAAGATTTTTTTGACACTTTTTATATTGAGTAAAGTTCTTTTGTTGTTATTATTACTGTAATGTGTGTTACTATTAGGAAACTATTGGTGCCTTATGGTCGTAAACAAGTACAGTTATAGAATGAGTGCAAAAATAAAAAAATATATAAAGATTTTGTTGTTGGAATTCTTGAATGAAGATGAAATTTTACATTTTTTTGGTATGTGCAAAGATTTTTTTGACAAACTGTATGTGCAATTAATGAAAACAGCTGTTTATGGCTATGGCAGCACTGATTGCTGCTAATAGTAAATTTACGGTTATGGATTATGTTACGACTACAGCGTTATGGTAAAGTCACGACTAATTGAACCTTTAGATGCAGTTTAAATTTAATCTTTTTGACATTGTTATTATGGGGATAATTTGTGATAAGAGTCACCTTCTTACTATTGATCCTTCAAATCTACAATTGTCAGCATAAAAAATCTTCGTCAAGTGAAAAATTCCTTAATAATTAGAATATGCATGAATGAACCTGGATGCGAACAATAACTAACTGAGGCACATGTCTCCTGCAAAGCCTTCTGTCATGTGTATAGTAAGCTAGGTTAAGCTAGTTGTTTAAAAATCCAAACTAATAAAACTAATTTGTATTGCACATAAAAATACCCGCTAACCACCGTTTTTAGCTATTATTCGCAAGCACTTTGCTATTGCTACATAGTAGTAAGCAAAAAAAACTGAACCAATAGCATACCTACATAAACATTTCTATCACCCTGAGAACCATACTTTTCCTTACCCATATACGGAGCTTGAATACTGCGTGTATAACACTGACCAGCTGCACCTCCTCCTGGACTATAACTGGGATAATAGCCGGGCGGGCCGGGATAATGTTCCAAATGTTGTGTATGCGCTGCCGGACCAGCCGGTACTAGCTGAGAACCGCCCGGTGGTGGTCCTGCCGTTTGTGATGGTGGCGGTCCACCTGGAGGCGGAGCAGCACCAGCCGCTGTTGGTGGTGGTGCCTGTTCATACAAGTCCGCTGGCGGTGGTGGATGACCTGTTTGATAGTAGGGATATCGCCTGTAGGCCGAGTGATGTGGTGGCGGCGGTGCACTTTGGTAAACTTTGGTTGGGAAATAGGGTTGATAGGCAGGTGGTGAATAGCACATTGGTTCACCGGGATATGGTGAGTAATAATTAGCCGGATATGCTGTCGAATAGTGCATTTGTGCATGCATCGAACGTGGATATGGTGAACCCTGATGAGCGGCAGCTGCAGCTGCGGCCGCTGCTGCTGCGGCTGCTGCAGCAGCTTGTTGATGAAATTGATGTTGTTGCTGCTGTTGTTGTTGCTGTTGTTGTGTATGATGTGCTGCACTGGCCGGCGATGTACCGCCACTTGAACTATGCGGTGGATATCGAAAAGGTGTCAAATCACCGCCCGTAATGAGTACATCGGAATCTGGTGGTTCTGTAGATGCTGGATTTGTGTGTCCCGGTGTTGGCATATGATCGCTGCCATCCGATACAGGTGCTGTTGGTGTTTGTGACTTAATTTTAGTTGTAGTTGCTGGCAACAATGGCACATTTGGTGGTATTGGTGGACCAGCTGTAACTGGTGGTATGACATGTGGTGAGATCAATGGTCCAGCTGGTTGATAATAACCTAGAAATGAAAGAAAAAAAAGAAATAAATGAAAGTGTTGTAAAGTAGATGAAAAAGGAGGGGAGAATGGAAAACAAGTATTTGAAATTATTTTTGTAGTAGAAATAAAATTAGAATTCTTGAAATTCATAATATTATGAAAGAAACAATTTAGATAATGTTATGTTGAGATTATTTTTTCATGTTTAGAATATGAGGAACTGTTGATGGAGGCCATTCATATTCTAAGAGAATTGGAAAGAAACTTTTCAAATTTTTTTTTAAATTCTCTTATTTTCAAACATATACTATGACTATACTTCTATGACAACAGACTAACAACAACGGACTATACTATACTATACTATACATACTATACTATACTAACTATACTATACTATACATACGATACTATACTATACTATATAGACGGACTATACAGACTATACTAACGATACTATACTATACTATACATACTATACTACTATACTATACTATACACTATACAACCAACTATACTATACTAGACTATACAGACTAACATACTATACTATACTACGATATAACTAGACTATACTAACTATACTATACTAACTAGACTATACTATACTATACTAACTAGACTATACTAGACTTGATATATACTATACTAGACTATACTAACTAACTAGACATACTATACTATACTAGACTATGCCTATACTATGACTATACTATCATACTGATACTAGACTATACATATATACATACTATACTATACAACGATACGAGACTATACTATACTAGACTAGACTATACTATAGACTACTACTATAATACTATACTAACTATACTATACTAGACATACTATACATAAGAGCAGACTATACTATACTAAGACTATACTATACTATACATAACTATACTATAACATACTATACTATACTATACTATACTATACTATCGATACTAGACTAACTATATATACTATAGATACTAGCTATACTATACTATACTATACAACTAGACTATACTATACGATCTTACTATACATACGACTATACTAACTAACTAACTATTATAATACTATACAGACGAGAAAACTATACTTACTAACATACTACGATACATACGAGACTAGACGAGACTATCCTAACGATATGACTAAACAGAAAGATACAGATACTAGACTATACGAACTATACTACGATACTATACTAACTATACTAACTATACTATACTATACTATACTATACTATACATACTATACATACTATATATACTATACTACGATACTATAACTATACTATACTATACTACTATACTATACTATACTAGCTAACTATACATACTATACTATACTATACTATACTATACATACTATACTATACTAACTATACTATAGACTATACTATACTATACTAACATACTATACTATACTATACTATACTATACTATACTATACTATAATACATACTATACTAGACTAGACTATAACTATACTATACTATACTAACTATACTATACTAACTATTACTATACTATACGATACTATACTATACTATACTATATGATACTATACATACTATACTAGCTAGACTATACTATACTATACTATACTATACTATACTTAACTTATACTATAATCTTCGAATTTTTTTTTTTTTTAGAATAGAAAATATTTTCCAGAAAACAATGTCACCTTGAGATTAAATGGTTTTGTAAAGGCCTCTAACTATTTGTAGCAATTGATAAGAGACAAAATAGTAATGCTTAGTTTATAATTGGCTATAACATAATTTTTATTACCTTTCTGAAAACACGTACCTTTGGATAACACTTAACCGTTTAGGGCTTATTGGTGCCTTGATTGTAAACAACTAATATTATTAACACAAAAAACAAGAAATTTTCGATTTTATCTTAACTTTTTGGCAATTATTTCAAATCAGAAATACTATGTTTCCTCTACAGATTTATCACATCATTTATTAACAGCAGCAGCAAAATAGAAAAAAAAAGGTAAAAAAATTAATTTTTGTCAAACTTGTGAGAGCAACTAGACAACAACATTAAAATCCCCTCAATCAAATTGAAGCAATAACAATGAATGAACAAACAAACATAAAAAATGATAAAAAAAAGACTTTGAAGCGAGTTTCTTTTTTTTTTTTTGAAACGTAACAAAATTTTACATAACACTGTACGTATGCACTGTATGTTTTCCATAAAGTCCATAAACTGGAGAAAAAGTTTTTCTTCGCACAACAGCTACACAACAGCTGTTCGTAACGGTGAAAATGATAACAAAAAAAAAAAAAACAAAAATTAAAAACCAGCACAAAAGAAATTGTTAACGTAACGTATTCGTAGACTAAAAATTTATAAATATTATGGCAGAAGGGAAGTATACCAAGGAGTACTTATTGGTACATATAAGTGACAGTATTAGGGCAAATTAAGTAGGCATCCCACATGTGGATTTCTAAACTAATTATTAATTTGCTTAGAGAGGGTAAATAACATAGGCTTCACTCATTTGCAAAGTAAAGATGGGTGAGTGAAACTAATTAAGGACGACAACACTTTACGTTTCCGACGATGGACACAATTTGTTTTAAATATTCGATCTTAACGGAATAGACATGCAAATGGAGCTACAATGGAGAAGAAACAAAGAAAACTATTGTCCAGATCTTCTGTAACATATAAAACTACTGGATACAAGTAACTTCTCTAGTAGTGAGTTATTTAGCGTTTTTCCTATACCAATATTAACATTTATTTCACTGTCCTTCAAACATTTAAACAGGAAGCACTCTGACACCATACATAATTGGCCATTACAACCCTTCAGTCAGGATTACGACCCCTAGCACTCTGACATCACCTATTGGAAAAGACTAGAAGGCAACGAGCAAAGTTCCTCAATTCTATAGTCATGGAGTGCAGCCTTATTCTTCTTATTCCCTAGTTTGTTAGAACTTGATCAGTACAGGGACTGAGTTCACCTGTGGCGTCACAACATGTCGGTACGCTCAAGTTTTGGTTTCATACATAATTGGTCATTGCAAACCTTCAATCAGGATTAGGCCCTAGTTTATCACACCACTTATGTTGTGTGTTTTAATTTTATACATGACGGGTGGGACCTACAGTTAAAATCGACTCCGAACGACAGAATTTTGAGAAACTTTTCTATTTTATTTACTCTCAGAGTCTTTTGCCAGAAATCTGCTAAGAGGAAGTAGCCGAAGAAATACTTTTTTGTACTTTGTTTTGATGTCTGATCTGGGCCTCGAACATTGGCTTACGTCTAATAAGTCAACAAACTACCTAGTAGACTATGGCGACTTCTGGTGGATACACTTACTTACTTAATTGGCCATTACAACCCTTCAGTCAGGATTACGACCTAGCTTCTCACACCACTTATGTTGTGTGCATTAATTTTATACATAAGTGGCGGGACCTACAGTTTAAAGTCAACTCCGAACGACAGATTTTTGAGAAGCTTTTTATGGCAATTTTTACTCTCAGAGTCTTTGCCAGAAATCTGCTGAGAGGAAGTGTCGCCAAAGAACTATTTTTTCGTTTTGATGTCTGACCTAGGATACAAACCCGGGTTTTTTGTCTAATAAGCCAACACACTACCCACTAGACTACGGCGACTTCTGTTAGATACAACTTGTTTTAAATGTTCGATCTTAATAGAACTTTCGCCCCCGGTTTTGTATAGGGAGCTGCAATGGAGAAGAAACAAAGTAGACTACTGTGCATCTTCTTTATCATTATCCAGCCCTTCAAGATGAAAGTAACTTCTCTAATACGGTGTAATTCAGCATTTTTCAATAGCAATATTAACATTTACTATGTATTTGAAGATAAATTCGAATTTAAAATACACCAATGACGCAAACCCACACTTTTAGCAGCGCCACTTTTTGCCTTTAACTTTGCTATTAACAGAGCATATAATTCTCATTATGATCATTACTAGATGACCCGTGCGACTATTTCGCACCATTAGTTGTCATTTTTGTAACATAAAATGAAAATAATTAATAGAAATTTTATTAAAATATGTTTAAATGTTTTTATAATACTTCTTTGAATACAATGTTAGAGGTAATCACATGATCATCGTTAACTTTTTGCTCGTACGAATCCTTAATACAAACAAAAATATCTTTAAACGTACGCTCTCGAGAAAAAGCCAGGATAAGGGATTTTAATACATACTATATTATATACTTATGCATTAGGCGACCCTGTGTTACCACACTTGAACAAAAACATATAATCATAATGACAACAGTATTATCATGCAGTTCTATATAAAATATAATTTTTATCAATGAAAATATTAATTATTCAATTTCTAATTATTTTTTGCCATTAGTATTAGATATAAGCTTTAAAATGAGATATCGTTCATTAAATTTGATGCGGTGGTATGGGAGATATTTGCAACCGACAAACAAATGTGCTTTAGATATAATATATATAATTATTTGTAAACAAAAATGTTGAAAAGTAAAGGATGGTTGGCGGGGATGGAGGAGATTGCTAAAATTATATCAGCTATCCCACTACTACGATTTGAAAGAGTACCCTCTAGATTACCATATGCATATAGTCTGTATGGTGTACCTATTTCAGATATGCTTCAAAATGGCCACTGATTTTCTAGAGAATTTTCAAGCAAAAAATTGATATTTCTAAAGTCAATTTTCTCAATATCATATCACTTAAAATGTGATTATGTTGCTGACTGTATTAAGAGACCTTGGATTCGTCCTTTACCTATAGTATGGTACTCATAAACCTAGAGAGTTTCCCAAAATTAGATTCTAGACAAGAGGGCTTGTTCAGATGGATACTGTTAAATAGCTAACAGTGCTCTGTTAAGGACAAATTTTATTCTGCTAAGAGGAAATTTAGTTTTGTTAAGGCCGCAGGTGGCGTTGCTAAAATTTATGAATTGTGTCTTGGATTTTCAAATTCGAATTTATCTTCACACTCTTTGGGCACTTGTGTAACATTTAAAATTACAAGACGCGATTAAGTTCTTTAGTAGTGAGTGATTAAGCATTTTTAAATACCAATTTTAATCTAATATTACCCGAGTTCGAATTCCAGGTCAGATATCAAAACGAATATATGAAAACACTTCTACCGCGACTTCCTCTCAGCAGATTTCTGGCAAAAACTCTGAGAGTAAAAATTGCCACGAAATGCTTCGCAACAGAAATGTGTCGGCTTTAAAACTGTAGGTCTCGCCATTCATGTATAAAATTAACGCACACAACATAAGTGGTGTGAGAAGCTAGGACGTTGTACAATGGGTCAATTCGACCACCGGGTACTGTACCTGTCAGAATTGACAAGTACACGTCCTCTAACCTAACCTAAACCAGGAAACACTCTAACATTAATATAAACTTTTCAGTAAGATCGAGCAGCCCCACCTTTTGAAAGAGAATAGGACATAATGAATAAAGTTGTTCAACCCTATACCCAATAGGGATGCCAATCGCGAAATCCCGAAAACCCGGGATTCATAAAATCCCGAATCCCGGGATTTTTAAAAACTTGTCCCTGGATTTTTCGGGATTGTGAATTCATATGTATTTTGACCCTACAAAAGGTCCTGAAAAAAATTCTATATCACTTGACTTCGATAATGGCATCTCAGATGAGGAAAACCCTACTTCCATTGATAAAAAATTATATTTGATGGCATTGAAGAATGCAAAAGTTATATAAAACGAATTAAAAGGGTAATTGATGTAGATACTCAACTGTCCAAAAAAATAGATTTATTTACATCAGGAGGTGGTAGAGGTAGCTGCATACAGCTATCTTGAAACATTTTTACCAACAAATGTTGATTGCGAAAAGTGTTTTTCAACGGCAGGGTATGTTGACAACAAAATTCGTTCAAGCCTATCAGATCGCATGTTAGATGCTTTAATTTTGTTGTTGGAATTTTGCCTTTTTGTTTTTTTATTTTATTTTTAATGATATATAATTCTGATATACATAATTGGAATACAAATAATTTTGTTAACGAAATATTTTTATTATTAAGAGAAAATCGTAATTTTTCCCTTGATTTTTCGGTATTTTTGGGATTTACAAAATTCCGAATGCGGGGATTTTTAAATATCGATCCCTTTTGGCATCTCTAATACCCACTGATATTTTTCTAGGCAACGATAGGCAACAACTCCTTCTTTCACTCCAAGGTCTGCTACCACAGAATATACACAGAAGGGAAAGCTGTGACGTTTGACAACCTCACTTAGCATAATGTTACATAATTTTTTAGAGGGAGACAAAAAATGTATTATACGTTTTGCAAAGCAAATGTGTTAGAAGCAACAGATATACAGAGTGAAAACTGGTGGATAAAGTTGAAAAATTAAATGTAAACAAACATTGATTTTGTGTTAAAAAAGGGAAAATTTTGAATATTTTTTAATTTCTTCAATGAAAAGTTTAAAGATTCTTAAATATTTAATTATTAATCGAAATGTATGTAGTTTTTGGTCGTAATGAATATAGTTTCTTGTGCAAAAGGTAAGTAAGAATCTAAATATATCAAGATCAAATAAGTCATATTACTCATAAAATTTTTTTCTTGCAGAATTTTGTGTATATTACTAGTATTTATTAATTTCATGAATGAAAAAGTTAAAATTCGGTAATTTTTTATTATTAATCGAACTCTTAGCATCTTCTCTTCACAATGAAACAAGTTCCGTGTGTAAAAGATAAGTAGAAATAAAAATATAACTAAATATATGCTCATAACTTTTTGATTCAGGAGTTTGTGAATATATCTCTCAATTGGTTAAATACTAAGTTAGTGACAATCGCTGAAGGTGTCACCAAATACATTAGTTCCGTATTACGTTTCCCCAATACAACAGTTCATTTCCTTTCAAAAATAGTCTATTATTTTACAAAAATATCATAAATTTCTACCAAATTAGAAAATAAAAACCCACCCTAAAAATTAACTAACATAAATAAACAAAACATAAATAATCAGAGAGGGACAGGAATACTTTTTGGTAATATTTGCTGTCCCTTTCACAAAAATTATGTAAACGTCAAACTTTCGTTTCCATTCTGTGCATATTCTGTGTCTGCTACAGTAGAATAATTAGCTTGATTAGCTCGAATAGCTTGATTAATTAAATTAAAAACAAAACAAAAACAGTATAAAAATGGATAAAATGCACCCGCAAGAAATTAATAAAAAAAAATGACATTTCAAATGGTATACCTTCCCTTAACGGTTGTTAACAAATGCAGAAAAAAGTCTTATACAACAACGTACAATAGCCCAACAACATATGGCTCCATGCAAAACTAGTTGTTATACACAGCAGCAGTAAGACTGTGTATGAAAGTTTTTTTTTTATTCCATTTCTGTGTGTGTGTGTGTGCAGATTTTTGTTAACTGTTGGCAACAGTAACTTAACAAGACAACAATTGCATACAATGAATATTAAATATGCAACACAATCTTAAGACAGAGCACAGCATAGCACAGCACAGCACAGCAACATGCATCTAAACACTATGTTGTGTTGTGTTGTGTCCAAATGATATCGTTTGTATGAACGTACGAACTAAACTCAACTCAACAAAAAAAAAACAAAAACAAATCATTTGTACGATACTACTGATGAGATCGTAAGTCGATTCGTACATTTGTAATATGAAATGCTGCTGTTTAAGGCGAAAAAAAAAACGAACAACAACCGAAAACAAAAATGAAACGGAACAAGTTGGTGTATTGGACGTTTTAGGATTTGTTTTTAGTTGGGCATTATTGATGTGTTTTTCTTCTTGTTATTGCTGTTAGTGTTGTTGTTGTTGTTGGAGGCATCATATGAAATAAATGTGATTAAGCACTGGCAGGCAACAACCATAACAGCAGCAATAACTACATAATTATCATAATAATGTTGGTTGGTTTGTATTGGACATCCACCAACATTAGCAATAGTTGCAATAACAACAACAACAGTAATATTTGCAGCAGTAAACACATAAAAACGAAAAAAAAAAACAGAAAATATTAGTTAACAATAATAAATGTTGCTTGTTACCATTGCTGCTGCTGTTGGTAGGTAGCTGGGGATTTTTTTCTTTCCTTTTTATTAATATTTTAAACGGCGTTTTGTTTACTGGCTATATTGGAAATACAGAAAATAGAAAAACAATTCCACCATACTCCTGGCTAGCTGGCTGGCTGGCGGCCTTAACAATCATCGGTTTGGTACAACATACAACATTTATTTACCCCCTACTTGCTACATGGGGCGACACACAGAAGGCTACAGAGATTTTTAGTTGTTTGCTTGGCTGGCTAGTTTGCTTAGTTCGGTTGGTTGGTAGCAGAAACATTTTTTTTTTTTTTAATAAAAATTATAGACAATCTTTAATCTTTCTTATTTTATCATTTTAAAATTGTTGTAGTTGCCGTTGTAGTTGTATTCATTATTTTAATTGAGTACCCCAACTAGTCTTTTAGTCTTTTACTCTCCTCTCGTAGCTGTGGAGTCTTAAAAGTTTAAGACCTTTTCGAAATTATTAACAATTTTGTTGTTGTTGTTGGTTTTTCTTTACAATTGATTCCTTGTTTTTTTTTATTTGTTTATTTTTTTTTATAAATTTTAATGAATTGAATAATTTCAAGCAAATAAAACGATAAGATATTGATACTTTCACTTTTAAAAGGTGAAAAAAAATTAAAGAAAATCATGGAAAAATCGAAATTGGAAATTTTTTTGGTTGTTAAATAAAGAGAAAGAGAGAGATTAAAGGTCAACTGTTATATAAAAAATTAACTAGTAAATTGCAAATAAATTTGTGTTTTTAGTTTTAATTAAAATTCTTTATTATTCGTATAATTCTATGTGCAACTGTTTACGACAATTGCTTTGTTTGTTACTCCTCTGTTTATATATTTTCGACAGATCTTTGTAACGGCGATCTTCAAACCTCGATTACTCTCTTCAAATATACCGCGTCTTAACACAAAACTGACTGAATTTCACTAACACACTCGCCTGCTTTGTGTCGTGTGAAGACGACACATGAGATTCAGTTTGAATTCAGTCAGTTGTGCGTAAAGACGACACGTGCAATTCAGTAATAAAATCAATTTGTGTTTTTAGTTTTAATTAAAATTCTTTATTATTCGTATAATTCTATGTGCAACTGTTTACGACAATTGCTTTGTTTGTTACTCCTCTGTTTATATTTTTTCGAAATCTTCAAACCTCGATTACTCTGTTCAAATATACCGCGTCTTAACACAAAACTGACTGAATAATACTAAAAACCTTAGCTTTCATATGAAAGGGTATACAGCCTGATGAATGTTCTTGAAGGCGAATGTTATGCTGATCCTTGTGATATAAAATGCTAGACAGTTCAGGCTACGGCGATTCAGTTTGAATTCAGTCAGTCATGTGTGAAGACGACACGTGCAATTCAGTAATAAAATAAATTTGTGTTTTTAGTTTTAATTAAAAATTCTTTATTATTTGTACAATTCTATGTGCCACTGTTTACGACTATTGCTTTGTTTGTTACTCCTCTGTTTATATCTTTTCGACAGATTTTTATAACGGAGATCTTCAAACCTCGATTACTCTCTTCAAATATACCGCATCTTAACACAAAACTGACTGAATTTCACTGACTGAATAATACTAAAAGCCTTGGCTTTTATATGGCAGGGTATACAGCCTGATGAATGTTCTTGAAAGCGAATGTCGTGCTGATCCTTGTGATATAAAATGCAAGACAGATCAGGCTACGGCGATTCAGTTTGAATTCAGTCAGTCGTGTGTGAAGACGACACGTGAGATTCAGTTTGAATTCAGTCAGTCGTGTGTCAAGACGACACGTGAGATTCAGTTTGAATTCAGTCAGTCGTGTGTGAAGACGACACGTGTAATTCAGTTAGAATTCGGTCAGACACGTTGTGTGTGAAGAGAATATTGTGGTGTTGGATACAAAAAGGTTGTAAGCAAACAAAATGTAAAAATCGTTGTTTACCTTCTTTATTGTTGTTTGTGTATTCGGTTTACATTTATTCTTCTGGTGTTGTTTGTGGATTTTTGTTTACTTATTTACCATTTCTTTTATGCTGGTTTTTGTTGTTGTTATATTAAGCAGTATGATAATTAGTAAACAGGTTTGTTTATTGTATTGTTTTGTTTTTGTGGCTTTTGTTTATAATTTTAATGTTAAGTGATGTAAAAGCAAAACACCGGTATCTAGATTTTTCCTTTATCCTTTAGTTTTCACTGGGTTCTGCATAAAATTAGATACAAAATTTGTTTCAATAATAAGAGTGTTCATAACCTAACGGTCTAGTACCGGATCCTAATACTGATCAAACGAAGAATATTATTAATTGCTTATAAATAACAGTCACGTTCTAGGCTAAGCTTTAGCTACGCAAAAATACTTAATATTCACGGACAAATCCTACACTGAGGACAAATGTTGCTTCATTGCTACATTCACGTCACCTAAAAGGGATAGCCTTACGAAGACACTTCACTTCCTTACAACTGAGGTCTATAAAGTTTTTTATATTGGATAAGGAGTAAGAGAGCATTGTTTATAATACTTGCTAGTTTCCTAGACAGTGGGCTCAATAAAGACTTTCCAATACTCTAACGGTGTTGTTGTTACTTGATATTGCTTCGATCACTGAATTCATTAAACTTTAAGGCTGGTTTCCAGTTTAATTCTAAGAAAGTCACGCTTTCAATGTGAAGTCTTAATACTAAGGGTCAAGGCATGTTCATCACAGTTTATCTATTAGATTCTAGGGCGTCGTTTCCACCACTACACTCCTTATCCTTTCTAGGCTAAGCTTATTTTCGTGCCAGAGGACTAAAAATCGATTTTACATGCAAGCAATGTGAATTTTTCGGGAGACGGAGTGAAAAACGTCTTGTTTGTGTGTAAAATAATTTTCGCTTTATTGACGTCGCCGTAGTCTAGTAGGCAGTTTATTTGCCTATTGGACGTGAAGCCACGTTACAAACCCCAGGTCAGACGTCAAAACGAAACGAAAATATGAAAAAATATTCCTTCGGCGACTTCCTCTTACATACATACATAATTGGCCATTACAACCCTTCAGTCAGGATTACGACCTAGCTTCTCACACCACTTATGTTGTGTGCGTTAATTTTATACATGTGTGTGGTGGGACCTACAGTTTAAAGTCGACTCCGAACGACAGATTTTTGAAAAGCTTTTTCATGGCAATTTTTTACTTTCAGAGTCTTTGCCAGAAATCTGCTGAGAGGAAGTGTCGCCGAAGAAATATTTTTAGTTTTTGATGTCTGACCTGGGATACGAACCCGGGCCTTTTGTCTAATAAGCCAACACACTACCCACTAGACCGCGGCGTACCTCAAACACCTTCGAACACATAGTAAATGTCAATATTGCTATTGAAAAATGCTGAATTACACCGTATTAGAGAAGTTACTCGCATCTTGAAGGGCTGGATAATGACAAAGAAGATGCACAGTAGTCTACTCTGCTGAGAGGAAGTCGCCGAAGAAATATTTTTAGTTTTGATGTCTGACCTGGGATACGAACCCGGGCCTTTTGTCTAATAAGCCAACACACTACCCACTAGACCACGGCGACTTCTAATATCCTCTTTATTAGCAAAATCAATTTGGAATATCTTTAGTTTTCTTTTGAAAATCTTATTTAAAAAGCTAATTCTCTGGATATTATAATTCAAACAGTTTTGATTGATTATAAGACCACCTTTCCAAAGTTTGGAATCCTCATCTTATTACACGTATAAGTTTGTATATAAACTTACGCTTTTCCTCTCTCCCTCTATGAAATATTAAAAATTATTCCGAATTTTAATTTGACGTTTAACAAAATCCCATAAAATTTAAATTCGTTTATAAACTACACCCAGATTGTATAGTCTTACAGTAATTAAATTGTTGTAAAGTCAAATTTTGAATATTTAAAAACTCTTCTTTCTTCGAAATAAAACCCGTAAATAATCATAGAAATTTCCGATTAATGTGATTATAAATCAACACTCATCCCTCCCTTCCTCATGCTATGCCATTCATTATTATTGTGTTCATATTTTAACGATTACATTATTTCAGTGAGAATATATATTTACAATTAACAGTTACTACCGATTAAATACAGTTATAATAAATAAATCTCCTATAATTTCCTATTTATACAAATATAACTTAATAAACGACAACAACAACAATAACAATAAGAATATAAATAGCAACGTTGTACTATACAATATTTAATCATCACCTCCCACTGAAACGTTCTAAAACGTGCGTTAAATTCGAAATCACGATAAACGTGATACCAAATAATTAGAAACGATGAACACAACACCACACCACACCACACCACACCATACAACACAACACATCACATCACACAAAAACGAATATTTTGTTTCGTTTGTCGTATCAAAAATTAAATGAATTAATGAACGAACGAGCGAACGAACAAACAAACGAACGAACGAATTGAATGAACGACAGAGTGTTTGAATACAACATAAGCCAGTGTTTAGATTAAAATGTTGGAAAAGAAACAAAAACAAAAAAAAAAGGAAATAAAGAAATGGTAGCAACAATATGATTTTCTGTTGTTGTTGTTCCTGTCATTATACAATACGCCTGTTTATCTGTGTCTGTGTTTGTGCCTACGTATGCCGCCGTCTATCTGTCTTTTTGACTGTCTTAATAATAATTTAGCATTTAAATCATAATTGAGAGGCGTATTATTTAATCGTGTAGAAGAAGAAGATGTAGCAGAAGAAGAAGAAGAATAAGTGTAAATGACAGGATATTAATTTAATTAAACACAGGCACAAGACAACAACGGTAACACAAACACCAACACCACCAACAATCAAAAAGCAATGATTACTTTACACCACAAACTCGTTTTACAAAATTAAGAGTTTTTTCCATTAAGAAAAATCCTCTTAATATTTAATCAATGTTAACAAAGAGAAAAAATCCTGACCCCAACAGTAATTGGTGTAAAAGTGCTTTTATTACATACATACATACATATGTATGTGTGCATATGTGTATGAATTAATTCAATATGTAGTACATATCCATAGAAATGTATGCTCACTCATCTGGCTGACTAAATGAATGAATGAATGAATGAACATATAATAAGCAAAGGAATGAATTTATGAAGAAGCGACATACTTACACACACTTGACTTGTGACTCTGTTTACACGTGCACATACAAACACCCACACTTATACACTTAAAAAAAATATTAAATTAAATCTCTCTCACAAACACATACACTCGCTCGCGTACCTTATAAATAGTGACAAGGAACCCCATTTTTAATAAATCAGTACTGTTTTGTGAACTGACAAAAAACAAAAACCCTTGGATGTGTAGTAAGAATTCTCTTTCTATTGGATACTAGGAACTGGACCTCTATACTAATACGTAGACAAAAATTTATTAAATGATCAGGGCCAGACGCTTACGTAGACGGTTGGTCACCTATAAATGTGTGTGAAGTTAAATTCTTTTTTACTTAGATAAATGCTAAGTTAAGTTAACAGAATGTTAAGTTAACAGTGTCTGTTAACAGTGTCTGTTAACTTAACATAATTAAAAAATTTGGAAAAGGAGGAAAGAAAATTGCTCAAAAATCGCGGAAATAGGGATAAATTAGAGAAAAAAATTAAAGGAAGACGCAACTAAACCTTTGAACTTTACAAAAAAAACCAAAAAGTTGAAAAATCAAGTATTTTTACCACGTATGTCCTCTATAAATCGTGAAAAATTCGATAAAATTTAAAAAGGTGCGGTTTTCTGACCTATTGGGCTGGATAGTTATTGAATCAAGGATACTAAAACAGTTTTCTGTATGGTCGGGTCACGACTTGGATCTGAGATATAGCCGACAAAGCTAACTTTTTGTACGAGAAAACGCAATGCTCTATACAAATCGTGAAAAATTCGAAAAAATTTAAAAAGGTGCGGTTTTCTGACCTATTGGGCTGGATAGATATTGGATCAAGGATTCCCGAACAGTTTTCCGTATGGTCGGGTCACGACTGGGATAGGAGATATGGTCGACGAAGCTAACTTTTCTATGTGAGCAAACGCAATGCTCTATATAAATCGTGAAAAATTCGAAAAAATTTAAAAAGGTGCGGTTTTTTGACATTTACCTAAGTAAAAAAGAATATAAAAAAGAATTTAACTTCACACACATCACCTATACTAAATTGTCTTTAAGAAAAGTGTTCCACACACTTTCAGTTAGTGACAAAAGATATGGAACGGCGAAGGTTCGTAAGCCCCAGGATGCAGAATTTTCAATTCTTTACAAAAGGAGTAAGACAAAGATAACGTCTATCACCTACAACGTGCACTATATTCGTAATATCACGAGCAAAATGTGTTGCAGAAACAGAGTTTCTCAAACCAATATGCGTATTCAAATATGGCGGCATGTGATTTTCAATATAAAAACTAGCCTTGGAAAGCCCAAGGCCTAAGGAATTTTATAACAAAATCAAGAAAATCTAAGCCCTGGGAATAAAAAACATTAGAATGCAGGTTAACACTCACAGGATCTCTTTTGGTAGTGTCGGAGCCAGTCCCAATTTAAGCAGGAACCTTACGTGCGACTCTTCACTTACTTTATGGTTGTATTTTAAGTCAGTGTGTATGTGTATGCGTGTATGCCTTTAAATAAATATAAAATTTTCTCACACAAAATACTCTCATTATTATTAATACTTAATACACGAGCACACACACACACATATATGTACACAGATAATACGAGTACAACAATCCATACTCGTATATCTATCCATCCATTGACACGAGTTATGTTTGATGTCAGTCAGTTAGTCCCATACGTTAGTAAGTATGGCGATGTCATTTGATATGCATTGAAGTGATAATGCTTCTCGCATGGTAATGTGATGTGATATTTTATAAAAATATAACACACACACATATACACACTAATCATCGTCGTATTATATTTATTTTCTTTACTCCTCTAGCTGTTGGTGTTGTTGTTGTTAGTTTTTTTTCTTCTTCTTTGGTTGTTGGATTTTTTGACAATATACAATCAACACTTTTGACATTTGATAATAAAAAAAAATTGTGACGATTATTATCATTATGATGATGATGATAATGATGACAACGATGAAAAACCGATTGACTGAATAATTGATTGAAAATGAAATGGTAATGCGTGTGTCTGTCTGTCTGTATGAATTTGTTCAAGTGCGTTAAAATCGTTTAAAGGTATATTTGTTGTTGTTGTTGTTTTATTAATGCATTCTTTTTTTTATATTTCAAAATAATTTATTGCCCGGCATGACTACAGACAACAACACAAATTGTGTAAATAATGAATTGCACGAAATGAATAGGCGCTTTTGTCCAAATTAACATATCACAAGTGATTGTGAATGAAATTTGAATTTTTATAAACAAATTTGACAATTGATGTGTTAATTTCGGATTTTACAAGCGTGTTTTTTTTATTATATTTTTATTATCGATAATTAGTGAAAGGAACTTTTATTGCAGTTTTATCGTAAAATTTTTTTTTTTATTTTTTTTTTTTTAGTTTAAAAGTCTTGGAATTGTTACAACTTTTCTTTGCCAGAAAGACTGCAGAAGAGAGAAAGTTACCGAGATAATATTTTTTTATATTTCGTTTTGTTGGAGATGGTGTTCTGAGACCTGACTACGTCCTCACGCCTAATACGTCAACATCCTACCAAGTAGACAACGGTGACTTCACAGGATCATACCTTTAGTCAGTCTGTTTACGTGGGCCTGTAACAAATAGAATAAGACAAAGCAGGCAAGTAGTACAAAGTAAGAATTCAGTCAGTCAGTCTTGTGTAAAGACGCGTTGGTTACGTTCCAGGAAAATTCCGTGTTATGTAATTTGCTTTATAGAAGACTTAGCTTTCCTATAAATTTAATAAAATAGTGTGCGCTTCATCGGAAAAGTTTTCGTTATTTGATCAAAAAAAAAAAAAACATTTTGTTGGACTACCTTCCAGTGATTGTATGATTGGGAAATCAGTTATCAGCCTTTGTTTGCTTTTATTTTTCTATCTGTTTTTCGATTTCCTAATAAGGCGTGTTATACAAATCGAAATTTCGCGTTGCAATGAACCTGTTTCTTTAAACCGCATTATATCGAAGACGCATTGTAGAAGTACCGCGTTATACGAGGAATACCCATATTATCAACCACGTAGGCAGATAATAATCTTTATGTAGAGAATAAACGAGATACCAAAAGACAAAAGAGCGCTTTAAGTTCGGATGCCCACAGAAAACCTTTGGAATCACCAGAACTAATACGAGGTTAAAGAAGTCTATGCTCCTTACAATCGTAGCATCATAAATTACATGCCAACGATGGAATAAAGTTAAAATGTATACCTTATCGTGAGCACAGTCTCATCAGAAAGCAAAGACCAGGAAGTTTACGGCGTAAGACTTGAAAGCAATCAAAACAAAACAGCAACGATGTCTGGCTTAATCGTAAGCCAAGGTTATCCTTATCAATGTCTTACAATTATTATTAATTCATATTGCAACAACTTGATGTCTGAATAAAATATTCCTTCGGCAACTTTCTCTTACCAGATTTCTGGCGAAAACTCTGAAAGTAAATAAACTTTCCATAAAAAAATTTCTCAAAAGTCTTTCGTTCGAAGTGAACTTTAAACTGTAGGTCCGTCCCGCCACTCATGTATAAAATTAAAGCACACGACATAAGAGGTGTGAGAAACTAGGTTGTAATTCTGACTATCCAAATATGTATGTATGTATCGCAATGAAGTAGCAGTAGTCAATAAGGAAGTGTCGTGGCTTATGAGGCGCAGACTCATAGCTCAAATACCAGCTCATGCAACTAGAACAAAACGAAACGACTTCCTCTCTATATACTTCTGGCAAAAACTTTGAAAGTAAATAACATTGCCATGAGAAGAATTAAAAAATCAAATCTTTTATTCGCAGTTAAACTGTAGGTCTTGACTAGATATCAGCAATAAATCGTTTTTTCGCTTTTGAGTATGAGTGAATCAACGGCATTGAAATTCAACTACTCTGATTCCCTCGTACTTAGTACAATATTGATTTATAAGTGCATGTTGCAATGAGTATGAGTACAACGTTGACGTCAAACTCACAACATTCGTAATAGGTTTGATTCATACGCCTACTCATTTAAGATTCATAAATCTAGACTTAGTTGCTGTTGCGTTTACAAACAAAACAAAAAAGATTAAGACAGCAGGCAAAGTAAACACACAACTTTCAAGTGAGTATTGTAGAGAGGAGAATCAAACTTATTTTGTGCTTCATGTGTGTATACTAGATGTTTGCACAAGACATATAAAATTACACACTTTTGCATTTTGCTCAAGACCAAATATTGATTGTAGCTGCAAATATAAATAAGTGTGAAGCGAAGACAGAGTACAAAAAAACAACTGCACTCGTAAGCCATTGTACAACACTATAAAAGAGAGTAGTGTGAAGAGTGCTACAAAAATATTGTACTCTTCATAGAGTCACAACATGCATTCATATGGCAATACTGAAAATGTAGCTTCAGTAGTAAAATGTGCTCTTAGAACACAAAGCATAGTTTCGTTACTTCATAGGCAAGCGAGTGCTGTTGTATACATTGAGTAAAGGAGAAATACGCATTTCAGTGCACTCGTAAAATCAAGATCAACAGAAAAGAGTACACTACAGTATTGCATTCGGTATTGAAGGGTAAGCTAGCAGAATGTCTTGTGCACACCTCTAGTGTATACGTTAAGTTATGGAGAGTCGAAATCATACGTCATCATACATATGTGTTGTTACGATGAGCTTTTCAAACTTTGAATATAGTAAGTAGTATGAGTATGATATTAAAATAAGTATGAATGCGTTATCGTTTTGAATACTCATTGCTAATCTCCGGTCCTGACCCTTGCCAATAGAATTAAAGGTTCATAATAATAACCTATTAAGTAAGTAAGTAATAGAAAAAAACCGGCATTATATTGATTTAAGTTCACACTATTTTTTAACTTTTCCCCTTTAAGGGTAACTCTTCTATTTTTTTCACTGTTAATCAGTTCATTTGACAAACTAATTTGTAAGCTTGTCAAAAACAAAAAAAAAAGTATGAAATGTCTATACACGTCGCTGGTTTTTTTCCACTTCCTATAATCTACTGGCAAAAAACAAAAAAAAAAAACCAGAAATGAGTAATAAAAATAAGAAAAAAACAAAATATTCTGAATGAATTCCAAAATGTATAGCACAGGCAGCAACCCCATTAATCACTTATAAGCCAATATTAAGCCACACACTAAAGTCAACCACAAAGTGTTCATTTCATTTCAATTCAATTCAGTTGAGTTGAGTTAAGGTTGTTGTTGTTGCTTTTTTATTGTTATTGTTATTGTTTTTTGTTCACCATTAAATACGATGTGACAAATTAATCACTTTTTCACACTCAAAGCTCAAACGCAAACAGCAGTGTTCTGTTCTGTTCTGTACGTTGATTCTTATGTGTTCCTTTTGCTGTCTGCTGGTGTTATTGTTGTTGTTGTTGCTGTGTGAAACGAAACGATACGATACCATCAATTATAACACCACTTTAGCGCTATGATTAGATGACAACATTAACAGATAGACTGACAGACAGGCAAGCAGGAGGCAGGCAAGCAGGAAGGCAGGCAAGCAAGCAGTTAGGCAGACAGGCAGGTTAGCAAAGAGACGGCATTTCTTGGAATTGTTAGTGAGGCAAGGCAAGGCAAGCAGAGTTAAGAAACGAAAAATGAAAACAACAACAAACATTTCAGCTAGATAAACGAACATGTCATGTTTTACTACCAACAATTTTAACCACATCAACAAACAAAAACAACAAAACGGAAAAGAAGAGAAGTTTTTTTTTTTGTTTTTTGCATTTATAGTCTCAGGAGTCTCTTAAAGTCATGTTTAGAAACAATTTCAATTAATAACTTGCCTTGGTTAACAATTTAATTGATAATTTACATAAAATCAACATCACCATCACCATTATTATAGGATGGTAGGTAGGTAGGTAGTCAAACGAAATGTAAAACATGGCATATAAACATACTCATCCATATACACCACAACATGCCACCACTTTGCAATACTCCATATTTAAATGAAATGTTGAAACGACATTGAAAAGAACGTACGAACACACTACCACCACTCCATCAGTCGTTTAACGAAAAGACAAAATTATTGAGCGAATTAAACCCTATGATTACCACCACCATTCACCATTACCATCAACAACACACAACACTCAACACACAACACTCAACACACAACTACGATCACGTCTACAACCACAACCACGACCACTACAATAAATGTTGTCAGCGCATCATCTTTATCATCGTCTCTAAAAGCAATGGCGAAAGTAATTCATCATTGAAAAATTACAATCAAAAGAATGTGCATGAAAAATTTAAAAGCAACCAACACATCTCCTAAATCATATAAACTAGTCCGTCCGTCCCTCTCTCTATATCTCTGTCAGTTCTGTCATCATGTCTTGGTTTATTTATTTTCTTCCCCCCCTTCAAACCGAACCGAACCGAACTGCAAAACTCTTTAATAAGGCTGATAATGACAAACACGATGCATTTCAATGAGCCTTGACGCTTATTCCTACTCTTCTGTGTTTTGTGTTCGTTTGTAAGGAATCGCATTGAAATCATAATGATTACGACAACATACGACAAAGATGTTGTGTTAATAATTATAATTACATTGATAATAATGATGTTGATACAGTTGACGACGATGTTTCATATCCCACTGGTGACACGCTAAATATTATAATGTGCTGCTGATTGTATTCCAACTCTTTATGCGATTCCTTTGAGACATCATCACGGGCACATTTGGCGCGCGTAAAATAAAAAAAAATGCAGAATTTTAAAACGATTCATTCTATAAAATCATGCAAACTCAAGAGATTTTTTAAATCTTTTCGTTCCATTAAGGAAAATAGGTGTTGCTACATAGCATTTCCCTCATCTTAATTAGTATTTCTTTGCTTTATTTAAAATCCATTGATTAGCTAAGCAACTAGTCATTTGTAAGCAATTTAGTCATAAAAGAAAACTGGCTAGAGATTCTCAGTGTTATCGAAATAACTTCTTAAAAGTTTGATTGCAGATTCAAAATAGTTTTCCAACTAAGTACCCAATTAGACGTTTGTAGCATCATGGGGTTGCCAAGTATTTTTTAATAATGGGTGAAAGAACTTCTTAAAAGCTTAATCAGAGATTTAAAATAGTTTAAGAAATCTTTCCCAAATTAAATAAAGCAACATGACCAGCAGCAATTTCGTGGTAAAAACTCTGGGAGTAAAAAAAAATTGTCAGGAAAAATTTACAATCGTTCGGAATCGAGTCTCGCTACTCGTGAATAAAATTAACATGCATAACATGGGTGGTGTGAGAAGCTAGGTCGAAATTCTGTCCAAGGGTTATAATGGCAAATTTAGTAAGCAAGCTTCTGCTAGCTAAAGCGCATTGATTGTGAAATTTATCAGTGAGTTACTGAATTATCATATGGGAAATAAAGATGAAACCAGGAAGTTGTAAACAAAACGAGAAATTTCAATAGGAGGACTTTCATAGTCTATTTTTAACTTTGTTACATTTGGCAATGGATTGTGAAATTATGATGTGAGGAGAAATACTGTTGAGAGAATCAAAAGAGGTAATTAAAAATCTGGTTTTATCTCGATAGTTTTTAATACCTCTGGTAAAAATTTGACAGAACGTCTGTCAGTTAAATAAAAGCTTTGAGTTGTAATATAGAACTGCACGTTATTCAGGCCAAGAAACTCATAGCAATGTTAATTACAATGTTAACGAGATATCTGATATGAAAAGATATATTTTTCAGCTCTCGATGTGAAGCCTTAATAGAGTCCATTCTACAACAACAGAAGGTTAGTTTGAAGATAGGAAATATTAAGATCAGTGAAAGCGAAAGTCTCTAATCAAAAGTTTTTTCGAATAGTCCACGTAGTAAATTTAACTGCAGTCCGTATGATTGCGGAGCTGCACTGCGGACTATACTAACACATTGAACTAGAAGGTTAAAAGGATTTGAGCTCAAAGGCTTATTCAAACAGCTGACCGATTATTCACTGATGCAGCAGCTTTGAGAGTAGAGTCGAGAGAAAAGTCCTACGTAAAATCTTCGGTCCAGTGCAAGTTGGCAATGATTTCCGCATCCGATCCAACAGATAGCTGCATGAGCTCCCCAACAACATAGACGTTGTGCACCGTATACAAATCAATTATTTAAAACTGAATTAAAAATCAAAAAATGACAGCCTTTTCAGATGAAATTATCTCTTTTCCTTTGTCAGTTAAGGCATCTTGAAAAATTACCATTTGATTTAGCCTAGGTTTAGTGAGTACGATATAACTCGTAGTTAGCACTCTAGAAAGGAACGCAATCTACGAGTTTTCACGTAGTTAGTAGTCAACGTGTTAAAAATAACGAAAATACATAAAAAACTGCATGAATTGTTCACCACTAGTGTACTCAAAAAAAAAAAAAACGAATTAATTCCTTTAAATAACTGTTATGAACTCATCACACGTTTATTTTTAAAATGCATATAGAAAATCCTAAATATTATGTACCTGTGTGTGAAGGAAGAGTTAACAAAGATGTGTTGAATGTATCATAAAACTGAATCGAATCATAAGGAGCCGGGCAACAGAGAAGCAAACACTCTTGTATACGCTTGAATAATTTGCACTAGAAAATGCATTAAACCAGGCACTCACTACCTATCTACCTACCCTCTGTTGAATATCTTAAAAATGCATAGAGAACGACAATAAATTTCAGTTTTTTTTCTTTTCAATTTATTTTTTGTGCATAATTTATGCAAATTTATGGTTTGAAGCAAATAATTATTATGGTTGTGTGTGGTGTCATCACTGAAGCGCATTATTCAAATGACAAAAGCGAAGGCGAACACCCTTCACAGAGGGGAGACTATGACTGCGAATATGAGTTACGTTATCGCGTGCGAAAAATAGCTGATAATGCATTTAACCTGTGTACTCATTCATGTGGGGCTGGGCTGGGCTGGCTGTCTGTGCATATGCGTTTCTTAATGAGTCATTATGAGGCTATAAAGTGATTAGCGGTAGTGAATTATGAAAGAAAAAAAAAATGTGAAACCGGTTAAACGGTTTCGAATATTTGAGATTTTATTTTCTTTAAATGTTTTAAGAGGCCCATTTGTTATTATTTAAACGGTTGTTTAATTTAAACGAATTTTTTTTATGAAAACCGGGTTTTAAGCCGGATTTTTTCAAATACTGGCGTTTAATGATTAATAAAATTGTACAAGAAATCTTAAACGTTAATCATATATATTATTTCTGAAGCACCTTTTTTTTGTCGGTTGCAAATATCTCCCATACCACCGCACCAAATTTAATGAACGATATCTCATTTAAAAGCTTATATCTAACACTAATGGCAAAAAATAATTAGAAATCATATATATTATTTCTGAAGCACTTTTTTTGTCGGTTGCAAATATCTCCCATACCACCGCATCAAATTTAATGAACGATATCTCATTATATATAACACTTATGGCAAAAAATAATTAGAAATCATATATATTATTTCTGAAGCACTTTTTTGTCGGTTGCAAATATCTCCCATACCACCGCATCAAATTTAATGAACGATATCTCATTTAAAAGCTTATATTTAACACTAATGGCAAAAAATAATAAGAAATTGAAAAATTAATATTTTCATTGATAAAAATTATATTTTATATAGAACTGCATAATAATACTGTTGTCATTATGATTATATGTTTTTGTTCAAGTGTGCTAATACAGGGTCGCTTAATAGTAATGCAGTTCTACAAAATATAGTATGTATTAAAATCCATTCTGGCAATACCGCTATTTACTATAATGCCGTTTATTACTTAGTCATATTAAGTTGTAAAAAGCTGTTTTGGCAATACTTTGCAGTAGTTGTTAGATCAAGTGCGATAAACAGGGTTGCTTAATTGTAATGTTATTCCCTATAATAATATATAAAGTTGTAAAATCAATTTTGGTAATCTCGTTATTATCATGGCATTGTTTGTTTTATGAAGTGTAGTAATACGGGTTAATAAATGGTACCAGGCTAATCGTAACAAACTTGGGAGAAGCACATCATATGAGCAAAAATTATTCATACCGATAAAACTGTACTCATACTCCGAATCAACCTTACACCTTCTGATCCAACTGTGCCTTTCCGAATGACACGAAAACAATTCCCTGTGAAAGTTGCTTTTGCTATGACGATAAACAAAGCACAAGGTCAAACCCTTCAAAAGGTAGGATTGTATTTACCAGAACCGGTTTTTTCACATGGACAGTTATACGTGGCTTTCTCTCGAGTGCATACGTTTAAAGATATTTTTGTTTGTATTAAGGATTCGTACGGGCAAAATGCTAACGATCGTCATGTCATTACCTCTAACATTGTATTCAAAGAAGTGTTATAAAGGCATTTAGAACATATGTATGATGATATCATGATTTCTAATACTTTTTATACTTTTAATAAAATTTCTGTTAATTATTTTCATTTTACGTTACTAAAATGACAACTAACGGTGCGAAATATTCCCACGGTTTATCTAGTTTTATTGAATTTCTTTTGCATTCATTTTTAATAAAACAATCTTTAAATTAAATTTTCTAAAATCAAAAAAAAATGTAAGAATTTTATTTCAAATCAAAATTAGGCTCCATTGTGTTTGTGATATTTGACAGGTTTTATGGCAATTCACTATGAACAGAAATTAATGAGGCTGTCATCACCATCATCCAGACAACAACAACAACATAAAGAAAGTTGATTATCCTTTGAAAAATCAACTTATCGTTGCTATATTCACTCATTTTTTCAAAAATTTAAAATTAGAAACCTCTGGCTTACTTACAAACACACACATACACATCGCACACACATCACACACTCACACACACACACATACAAACATGTTTGTACATTATTACACAAAATAACCTGAAAACAGGATGTAATGTTTGTCATCAACTTCTCTCATATTCAGTATGCATCCTCCATGTTTTTTCGTCTCTCTCATACTCTCATACTCACTCACTGTTTCTCTTCTCTCGATGTAATGTAAATGTAATCACTAGCATATGTACCAGAGATGGAAAAGTCAGTTTTAAGATTTCATATTGGAAGTGTAAGTTTATCATGCAAAAAAAAAGAAATTTGTACGCGATATAATACACTGGATATGACCTCCAATAGTAAGTTTTAAAAGGTCAGATAAAGGTAATAGTGTTGTGAGATCTTAAAAGCGTGTCGATTTGCATTGTAAGTGCAAATGTAGGGATAGTGTAGGAATAGTACTTCCACCAAATCATTTATTGCACTTTTACTGTTAGATTAGGTTCGATTGGAGTGGTAGCTTTGATACCAAAATATCACTTGAGCACGCATAGCGGCCCGTTGTGACGCCACAGGCGAACGCAGTCATTGTACTGTCCAAGTTCTTCCAAACCAGGGAGGAAAAAAGAGCTGCACATCTAAAGCACGACTACCCTACGCTGCAAAACCAGCCCAAAAGCTTGACAAACAAAGTTATACCCTTGACATCAATGGACGATAGTTCCGTCAAGCTTACAAGGATTGGAAAGCCAAATAACCTATATCTGCACCTCGCAGGAGATGGGCCTCGACAAAGAAGGTGGATAACAGTATCCTCTTTCTCAGCGGACCTGTACCCACGGCAGAAGTTATTAAATGGGAGCCGCATTTTTTCCGCTTGTAAGCATGGCCACTGTGATCGCGATGATATTACTACGAAGTAACTGGTTGATGCGCCTTCTCTCCATTGAGGAGAAAGTAAGCCTAGCGTTGGAGCAGAACTCCTCATTGACCCAGGATAGATTGACGTCTCGAAAGAATTTTCGCGCGATGGCCAGCTTGAAAGAGGTAAGTGGCATACCTAATTCAATTGAAGAGGATTCCGGAAATTGTGCACCAGCCATGTCGAGCTCGTCAACTCTGCAGTTTCCCGGATTGGTACAGTGCACGGGAACCCAGATAAGTTTGACACTGCAGCGCCTATAAAGAAGGTTGAGACAGCGGCGATCGATCCTGGAGTTATTCACAACGTTCACTATTACTATTACTGCGAAATGTTTGAGATGAGTTGTTGTCCTCAGCTGATTTCTTAGATTTTAGTCTGAGAGTAAATAAAATTGCCTTGAAAAGCTTCTCAAAAGTCTTGTGTTCGGCATCGACTTCTAACTGTTGGTCCCGCTACACCTATGTGTATGTGTGTTGTCCTTAGCTTACAGTCAAACTGAACCTGAATTCATGATAGTGGAACATGGATAAGTCGCCGGAGAAATATTTTCATATTTTCGTTTTGATGTTTGACCTGGGCGTTAAACTCGGGCCTTCAGTCTAATAAACCAATACACTACCTACTAGACTACGTCGAATTTTTCCTGTCTTTCTCAAAAGCTGATTCTGCCTGACTTTTCCTACGATATCCGTTCTTATTGATATCTACTCCGTAAGAATAGGGGACTTCCTGAATAAATTATTTGGTTGGGCAATTAAATCCTTTTAATATTTTTCTAATTCGAAAATCATGGCATTTTTCGTCTTCTAAGAGATTTGATGATGTCGCTGTAGTCTAATAAGTAGTGCGCTGTCTTATTAAAAGTTAGACCACGGTTCAAACCACAAGTTAAGACATTTCTAGCGAAACGAAATAAGAAAGAAATTTTTCTTTGGTAACTTCCTCTCAGAGGATTTCTGGCAAAAACTTCTGAGACTAAAATATTATTTTCATGAAAAGTTTTTCAAAAGAGCTGTCGTATGGAATCGACTTTAAACTGTACGCCTAGCCACACTCATGTATAAAATTAACACACAATTACCATCGTTGGTGTGAGAAACTAGGGCGTTATATAATGACTGAATGGTTATATACAATTAGGAATGTATGCAGGAGGTTTGAACACTTTAAACACCACACCTGTCGCTATTTTGATGATAGATATGCAAGATGCATTGAGATTTCTGGTACACAGTATATCAGTACATAATTTTTAAGCAGTGTGTCGAGTTCTTCCCAAAAAATATTTTTATTTCAATTTATGAGAAACGTTTACTTGTAAACTATGACAAGTACATTACCGGAGGTCGAATTGACCATTGTACCCCACGTCCTAGCTTATCACACACTCGTGTGTGTGGTGTAATTTTTCACAAGAGTGGCGGGACCTACAGTTTTTAAAGTTCCAGTTTCCAATCGCAAACAATGGCTTCTGATCTGTTATGATACACTCAGAATATGGTATTTGTAATTCTGCTCATAATAATTTGTGAATGAATTTTAATAAATTAAATAAATAAAGATTTTTTCTTCATTAAGCCTTCAATACCTTCAGTACATAGCATATAAGCAAAGTTAATTAACGAATATCAGAAAAATATTTGATAAAAAAGGTTAAACATTAAAATTCGTTGAAATTGTTTAATTCCCATCTCTGGATAAATCATTAGACATGAGCGTGAGTGTTTAGTTGTTTGTTTGCTTGTTTGTTTGTTGGATGCGTAATAAGAATAAGCCTTCTAATCATCATTTCTATTCATTCAAATGCAAAACGTAGTTGTGAATACAAATATTATGTGCAAGGGTGTGTGTGTGTGTAGGTGTATAAGAAAGCAAGAAAGCAGAGCAAGTAATGAAAAACCTATTCATTGATATACACTCACAACATTATGTTCATAATCATGATGTTTATCATGATACTTGTGTTCTTAACATATAATGATGACGACGATAATAATGAAATGACACCGTAATTGAGGTACATTGAGAGTCGTGTTTATAAATTTATTACAGAAAGACATAAAGTTGACTGCTTTGAAACATTTATTAAAGAAAACATTTTTGTTTTTGATACAAAAATGGTGAATAATATTAAATAAACTCATTATTTAAGGACGATTACTTTAATGTTAATTAAGCCAATATTTGTTAATATATATTCAACAGTTTTGTTTATAATTTTCCTGTCCTGCTGGCAAACTGTTTAAAGAAATAATTGTTAACGGCACTTTACCGTTTATTTGCAATTTATTCAAGTATTATTGCAGCCCTGAAGGAAAAATGAAGAGAACATAATTAACTGTTACTCTTGCTCTCTTGCTTTGCCTTTCATTGCCTAAGTAAATAGAGAATCTTATGCTCTTTGATAATTGCTGTGTTGTAAGTGTAAAGCAATATTGTATTGATGAGAGGAGTTGCCGTTACATTTAATCACTCTTTGCTTTTACTCTTGTATTTACAATTGTTACGTTGTGCTTAAATGCAAGCATGTCTAGGTATTAAATGGACAGGAAGAGTAAATAAAAATGTTTGTTGTTGTTTTCTTTTTTATAGACTAATAATCTAGTAACCTTTTGTGTTAAATGGCAGTGTCATATGCTTTGTGTGTTTTGTTTTTTTTTTGTTGTTATTTATTTAATCTACCATAGAAAATACACAATATAACATGACCTCAACATACACATGCATACATACGTATGATGTTGTTGTTTTAAGTATGAATTAAAGTTACCAAGTGGTTGTAAGTAGCCGTTTATGTGTATTTTATTGTTGTTACTGTTGTTGTTAAAACCATGTAAGCTTAATTATATTCCACATGATTTGTTTTGTTTATTAGTTGTGTTTTTGGGGGTTTCGTTTTGATTTTTTCTGTGGGGGCCGCATTGCCAACACAATTCAATTGAATTCATCGGTTTGCTTTGATTTGGATTGTCATTTACAGGCGCACACGAATGTTATTTAAAATCAATCAACAACATTTAAACAACAGAGTGGGTGTAATTGGCTATTAAATAGATTGCAGGGTGTTGTTAAAAATAATTGAAAAATATTTTCATAAACTTGTTAAAATGTTTTAAATAAAAATAGGATTAAAAAGGTGGAAAATATTAAACTGTTAATCATTATTTGCTAATTACCCTAACAATTTAATTAAAAATAATAATTTAATCATTAAGATCAGAGTGGCAAAGGCCTTATGCTCCGTGTAGTGTAATAAATAAGACTCTGTGCGAGACTCGAACCCACTAACACTAGCACTCTACTTACTAGGCTAACAGAGCACCCTAAAATCAATAAAACAATCAAGGAAAAATCTTAACCACAGTAATCTCTCCTCATTGCCACATTGGAATTGCAATGCAATCGACAGTGAAGAATTAGTGGCTCTTCAGCTGTGCGGGTCGCCAACTGTTGCAAGGAATAAATTAATATTTTTGGACATACCTTTCTATCACACTTTGAGTGCAATGACTTACATTAAACTAGAAGGAATAATTGGCTGGCTTTAGTAGATGAGAATCATGATTCAGTTTAATTTGTTGCTCGAATCATTTCAATACCAGTGCTAACTTTTTGTGAAAAACGAGACCGAACGGTAATGACTGCCTTTTTCTGCGGTTATCATGCATGTATGTATGCTTTCAATCGATTTTTTCAGAGTTGAAAAATCCTTTAGACCATTATGTATACTTAATAGATGCTTAATCTGACGTCTTTTTCTCCATTACTTTTGGGTTTTCCGAGGCCCACAACTGTGTTCTGAAAACCTGTTGAATTACCATTCGATCTAGGGTATGATAAATTTTCTGTCGGCTTTAATCATTGCTTAAATTATAATTTATATATAGTAGATGGGTTGTGCAAATATGCAAAATACGTTATAATGATCCGTAAAATAGGTGAATTCGATAAATTCGGGTTATCTGCTACATTATATCTAACAGAAGCGATATTTTTAACCTATACTATGTTATGATAATGCACAGTCATGACTATAATGTACTATATAAATGTTTGTGAAGAACACTCTTAACAGTGCAGAATTTTGCAATTATTTCAGACTATCATATATATTATTTCTAAAGCACTTTTTTTGTCGGTTGCAAATATCTCGCATACCACCGCATCAAATTTAATGACTGATATCTCATTTTAAAGCTTATATCTAACACTAATGGCAAAAAATAATTAGAAATTGAAAAATTATTATTTTCATTGATAAAAATTATATTTTATATCCTTATGATTATATGTTATTGTTCAAGTGTGGTAATGCAGGGTCGCTTAATAATAATGCAGTTCTACATAATATAGTATGTATTAAAATCCATTCTGGCAATACCGGTATTTACTATAAGGCCGTTTATTACTAAGTCAGTTATATATAATATGATTATTAAGTTGTAAAAAGTTGTTTTGGCAATACTTTGCGGTAGTTGTTAGATCAAGTTCGATAAACAGGGTCGGTTAATTGTAATGCTATTCCACATAATAATATATAAAGTTGTAAAAGCCATGTTGGTAATGTCGTTATTGTCATGGCATTGTTTGTTTTATGGAGTGTAGTAATACGGGTTAATAAATGGTACCAGGCTAATCGTAACAAACTTGGGAGAAGCACATCATATCAGTAAAAATTATTCATAACGATAAAACTGTACTTATACCCCGAATCAACCTTACATCTTCTGATCCAACTGTGCCTTTCCGAATGACACGAAAACAATTCCCTGTGAAAGTTGCTTTTGCTATGACGATGACAACTAATGGCGCGAAATCTTCGCACGGTTCATCTAGTTGATATTTAATTGAATTCTTATTATGATCATTATTATTTGTGAACAAAAGTGTTGAAATAGAAAGGATGATTGGTAATTATAGCTATCCCACTACCAAGATTGAAAAGAAGACTCTTTGGACTGTAATTTGTATATAGTTTGTATGGTGTACCATTTCTTATAAATTTCCAAATGGCCACTGATCTTCTAGAGAATTTTCAAGCAAAAAATTTATAGCTTTAAAGCCAATTTTCATAGCATCATATCACTTTATATGGGACTATATTGCTGATTGTATTAAGAGGCCTTGGAACATTCCTTTGAGTATGATATGGTACTCATAGACCTAGTATATTCCCTAAAATTAGCTCCTAAGCAAGTGACATTGTTCAAATGGATAATGTTAAACAGTTAACAGTACTCTGTTAAGGGCAAATATTTGCTCTGTAAAGAGTATACACTAAATGTGGCGCTGCTAAAATGTATGGATGGCGTTTTAGATTTTAAACTTCGAATTTATCTTCACTTCCATAACATGTAATGTTTCCAGTAGCTTTAATTTTCTTTAGAATCTTTTAAATTTCTGGCTTAGTAAGACGTTTGTAGTAGGGATGCTAAACGGGATCGATTTTTAAAAATCCCGGGATATTTTGGGATAATTCGGGATTCTCAACAAAAAGATTAAAGCATCTAACATGTGATCTGATAGGCTTGAACAAATTTTGTTGTCAACATATCCTGCCGTTGAAAAACAGTTCTCGCAATCAACATTTGTTGGTAAAATAGTTCCAAGATAGCTGTATGCAGCTTGTAAATATTCACCTCTACCACCTCCTGATGTAAATAAATCTATTTCTTTGGACAGTTTTAATTCTTTTTATAGGGCTTTTGCATTCTTCGATGCCATCAAATATTTTTTTATCAATAGTAGTAGGGTTTTCCTCATCTGAGATGCTATTGAAGTCGCCGTGGTCTAGTGGGTAGTGTGTTGGCTTATTAGACAAAAGGCCCGTGTTCGAATCTCGGTCAGACATCAAAACGAAAATTTGAAAAAAATTTTTCGGTGACTTCCTATCAGCAGATTTCTGGCAAAAACTCTGAGAGTAAAAAACTGCAATGGAATGCTTCTCAAAAAATTTGTCGTTCGGAATCGACTTTAAACTTTAAACTTGTCAATTCTGACAAGTACAGTACTCGGTGGTCGAATTGACCCATTGTACTACGTCCTAGCTTCTCACACCACTTATGTTGTGTCGGCTCCGAATGACACATTTTTTTTTGAGAAGCATTCCATGGCAATTTTTTTACTCTCAGAGTTTTTGCAAGAAATCTGCTGAGAGGAAGTCGCCCGAAGAAATATTTTTTCGTTTTGATGTCTGAGCTGGGATTCGAACCCGGGCCTTTTGTCTAATAAGCCAACACACTACCCACTAGACCACGGCGACTTCACTCCATAGGTTTCGGAAACTTATCACTCATGAAGTATCACTTTTATAGTTCAAAGGTAAACTAATTTTATGCGTTTTTTGGAATTTAATTCAATGACACTTTTGCTGAAAGATAGTCATCATCTTCATGTTGACAGCCTTGCCAGACTGGCGGTTTGGAAACCTTTTAAACTGATATTTTTAATTGAAATAAAAAGATTAACATCATTTTCCGTTAATTATTCGTTTTTTATTTACAAAATAAAACAATAAAACCCGTTCAACATAAGGAAATTAATTTTCTAAACTCATTTATCATTTGAGGGAGACAAATGAGAAACGCCTACAAAATTATTTCGTTTTTTTAAAGAAAGGAAGTAAAAAATGAACACTTTATGACACATATTTTGAATACATTGGAAACACTACCACTAACCACTAACAACAACAGCAACAAACAATCAAAGACAGCGATAACAAACAAAAAAAAACCAAACGAACTAATGTACGAATAAACGAACATAAAAAACATAAACAATGTTCATGCACAATTTGTAAATTATCAAGAGTGTCAAATTTCACACTACACTCCTGTCTTTAATAAATATTTTGCGGCCGAAAAACCACAAAAACCTCAATAACAATAATGTTTGGCTACAACAAATCCTATAAAAACTATTTTAAGATAAAAACAAAAAGTAGGAACACACACACACATATACATACACGCACATACGAATGTTCAGTAACAAATAAGGAAAAGAATTTAAGAATAAAAAAAAAACGAAATAAAACCCCAACTCTTAAAAAGGCTCCACAGCAATAACGTAACATGACACAAGAACAACGTATACAACCCAACCACCAATGAGTGGCTGGTTGGGTTCATTTGGGATTTTTTTTGTTGTTTGTTTTTGCTTTCAAATGCCATTAAAATAAAACAAAACAAAACAATACGAACAAACGAATTGATATAAGAAAATAAAAACACAAGCCAGTCAAACTCTAAAAATAACATGAGTTATACTTTAAACATGACTCGTTAGTCAGTTGTCGTCGTTGATTTTAATAACAACCAACTAACGACGGACGGCAACAACATTTTGTCCATATCTCTTGCTCTCCTATACACAACATACATACCCACCACATACGTTTGTATGTATGGATGTACGTAAAAGGTATTTTATTATGTTGTAAATGTTGTATGTTTAGATTTGAGTGCGCCGTGAAAATAAACGAACAAACTATCTCGTACATTCACTATACATTTATTGTGTCGTGATCATAAATAATTTGTCACGCAATACAACACTACGCCAGCAAGTAACCAGCAAGCGAGCGCACTCTTAAGCAAAGCAATATGGTTTTACAATATAAAAACAGAAACAAAAACAATGTCTAAGAAAAAACAACACACACACACACACACTTAAAAACTGAAACCAAACTGAAACCTCTTAAAAAGAAATCATGCGTGTGATATTTTTAACCAACACAATACACACAAACAACACCACTTGAAAGAAAAAAGTAATGCAGAGTCTCTTACACACTTACATGTACTCCTTGCTTTACAAGAGCCAAAAACGAAGTAATACCAACAGGAACTACTGAGACATTTTATGTTAAAACATGAAATTTTCAGAAAAAAAAAATATTGGTGACAAATTTATAATAAAAATATTGACAATCGAACGAAAATTTATGTTTAAAAAAGCAAAGAAAAAAACAACAAAAAACTATAAAAAAAAGAGAAATGCATTGAAAACATGAAATATTTTATCTTGAAGGACAAAGAAATAAAAGCCACAGCCAAAGGTTGCCATATTTTCATGTTAATTAACTTATTATTATGCTCTTGTGTGTGTGTGTGTGTTTACATTTGTTTTGCCAGATTTGTCAAATCGATGACATATCGTAGAACATTCGATAACTAATTGAACATTTTTCTTTTCCATTTTTTCAAGACAAGCTGTCAAAAAGGGGAAAAAATGAAAATGAAAAAACGCAAAGAAATATAATCACGCATAAGCATAAAACATGAAAACTTTCAAAAAAGAATCTTTATCGTTTTATCTCTTTCGAAATGTACGAATAAACTCACACTCACACACATATAACATACCGGAACACTTAAAAAAGAGCTCATCATTCTACACACACATACCAATGTAATACACACTACATAAGCACATTTTACAACAAAATTTTTTTTTTGCGAAAGTTGTTCACCAATTTATTGGTGTGGGGAAAAAGATTTTTCGTTAAACGAAAAGTGTGGCGGCACGTAATACTCATGGGTATTGAATGAAAACCCAGAACATAAATGGTGTGAGAAACTAAGTCGTATTCCTTACTGAAGGATTGCAACGACCAATTAAGCAAGTAAGAAGGATTGAACAGGCGTGACGTCATTTGTTACATCTGAATATTTTTTTTTTTTTGGCGAAGCAAGAAATTATCGACAAAACTTGTCTATCAAACGGTACTTGTGGCGGGTACCTATAGTTTAAATTGACTACGAAAGACAGATCTTTCAGAAACTTTCTGTGGCAATTTGATTTTGTCCTGAAAAAGGAAGTCACATTAGGTAATAAAGCCTCTGCCTAAAGCTTACGACGAAATGCTATCATAAAGATTACCGAAGGACCGACTAACAAATCCGATAATTACTCTGATTTTAAGCGGCTATTAGATGATGATGAGAGCCATCATGTTGCTGTTTGTCAGTTTTCCTAAAGTGTGTAATATTTTTCGTATATTTTGTGCATCCAAGTATGCTTTAATAATTTCCTCGTGGCGTTTCCTCATTGCAATACTGAAAACATTAAGAGTCTCTTGTGTATAGAAGACAGCGGCCGGAAGAGGTGTTTGTTTGCTATAATATTTAAAAGAGCTTAGTAGGCTTTAACGGAATAGAATGGAAGAGGATTACTCACGATCTATAAGGGAATGATAGTAGAGTAAAAAACTCTGTGGATTACAACACCCATGGCGAACTTAATTGTATTGATAACGTTTAGTCATGGCTGCTTGCGGTACCTTCTTCAGCTGCCAAATATTGGAAACTATCCGTATGAACTTGAACACATAGTTTGTGAGCGAGATAGGTTCGCTATACAAAGCAATGAATTAGAGAAGGTATTTGGCTGACCGAGATACTATTTGCCGGGGGTGTTTTACGAATACTCGACTGATTGAGAAAGAATGAAGAATGCTAAAGCAATAGCAACTATAATAAGCATAGCTCTCTACCGGACTTAAAATTTAAGTTCCAGTTCTGGAAAGATCCTTCAGTTGTACAATGATGGGAACTTATTGGGTGGAAGTTTCACACTGACTGAGGTTCTTACTTACTTACTTAATTTGCCATAACAACCCGATTAACGGATTTCGGCCTGCCGAAATTGCCTTTCATTGGATGTAATTTTTATGTGGTGCATTTCAAGCCCTACGCACAACCCGAATTTAACGTCCAGGGGATTGGACCTCGCTGTACGCATTAGTTAATATCTAGCGGGTGCTAGACTGCCATCCAGAAGGGGCCACTGAGGTTCTTAATTGCTTTTAAATCTCGAAGATGTGAGAATGACTATCCCCTCTTAAGAGGATTACCTAATAATGGCCATATTCAGGACTAGGTATGTTTGTAGGCATGCAAACATCAAACAATTTGAAATTTAATTCAAACGCTATTGTTAAACATTTTTCCTTCAACACTACTGTTATAAGCAAACGTCGGCACCAATGTCCTTAAGGAAAGAAAGTCTTCAGCTTTTTACACACATAGGACACGAAGATCAACAATGTTTGTTAAAAAGAGCATATAAATGCATTCAGTTGCTTGCCAGCTTCTAAAGAAGAAGGTTTATGTCGCTTTTTTTTACGTTTAAATTATACACCCAAACAAATTATTACAGTAGGATGCACTAATAACAATGAAAAACGATTTCGATTTTTTGGAAGAATATTTGTCAAGTTAAATACGCAGTATTTAGAGATTGGCGCTGTACATTTTCCACTTGAAAATTTTACTAACAATTTTCCTTTGGGTTAACACATGCCTCTCACAAATACACTCACATTTTTATTATGTTCTCTTTGTGCCGAAGTCCCGTAAATTATTTTAAAATTTTATGCTAAGAAAATACTGTTACACTTACCCAATAATATTGTATATATGGATGTGCATGCATATGTATGGCATGAGAGCAAACATTTGCGTTGAGTTGAAAAATTGTCAAACGTTTGCAGTTTGTCTTCATGACAAAATGATTAATGGCAACCAAAATGAAAATTCTACACAATACTTTGGCAAGTAAGATGGACGAACGGACGTAAACAATATTTATGGAATCTCATTGAAACAGAGAATCGATCAGAGTATAAAACAAACACACAAACACTTACATACACACTCTGTTATTATTTTTATAAATATTAAAACAAAAAACACAAAAAAAAACTTAAACAAACAAAACTTAAATCTCTTTTGCCATAATGTCGTTGGCGTTACTGTTAGCTGCTGTGCGTGTGTTGAAGTGTTTGAATGCGTTGATTTTCGCATTATTTTGGTATTTCTACACCATTTGACGGCGTATATGCGTTGCCAATGGCGCGTATTTTCTTGTGCCTGTTATTGATAGGCTTAACAACATTTAAGTGTCAATACTTTGACAGATGCCAACTACAAATAAAAAAAAAATCCACAAAACATAAACGAAAATAAAAACAAACATAAAAATAATGGAAAACAAACTGTTAACCAAATGCATGCATATATACACACACATACATAGACGCAATAGCAGTATTGTAACCATGATTGCATGGTTGCATGGCATTAAAATGCAAACTTCTCTCATATGAGAGGGAGAGAAAGAAGGAGAGAGAGAGAGAGTGTGTTGTATTTATTTCACCATAAATAGTGTTTTGTTACTGACACACATACACCCTAACATACTTAAAGTACTGCACTTTATAACACATCTTCACCTTTTTTTTCATCATCTTTTTTGGGAATTTATTGTACTTTCCCAGTGTAGCTTTTGCTTCAGAAATGTCATCATCTGTCTCTTCTTTAACATTTACAAACCATTTACGAGCACCAGAATACTGTTAACAGTACTTACGACGACTGACTATCTGTTTAACATCATTCAGCAACAGCAATAGCAGGAATTGAATTGATTTTCTTTGACCATCACTTCACATCACATTACATTTTGGTGCTGCTGCTAGCATTTGAAGTGTGTAATGGTATTTGCAATTTAGCTCAGTTAGTTAAGTCACTAAGCTTGTCATTGTGGCTGAATGGTATCGATAGATGGAATGGACAACTACGTTGTAACTGTTTAAGTTTGTGTGTGTGTGTGTGTTGGATGTTTAGAAATGTTTTCTAAAGTGAAATATTTTTATGCCTTCTGTGCGTGTTTGCGCATTCATTCGAATTCCGATTTATTTTCGTTGTTGTTGTTGTTTGTTTGTTTTGTTTTTAATACCAAACTGTCAACTGCTTTTGACACGATTTTGAATTTTTAAGCATAATGGCCTGTTGTTTGTGTGTGAGGAAAAGTGGTTTTTCTTTCCGTTAATGGACGATTGTTATGTGTACTTATTTACCGTTACTGGACAAACGATTTTAGCTTGAGTTTGGTTAGAGTTTTTTGAAGATCGTTTTGTGAACTTTCACAGAAATTTTAAGGCTTATGAATATGGGATTTAGAAAATTTTTTGCGATTTATGAAAGCCTCATAAAACAAGTAAATTCGCCGTAGTCTGGTAGATTATGTGTTGGTTTATTAGACGTCAGGCAACAGTTCAAACAGCCGGTCAGACATCTTGATCAAATCGAAATGTGAAAAATATTTCTTCGGTGACTTCCTCTTAGCAGTTTTGTGGCAAAAACTTGGAGAATAAAATAAAATTGCATTGAAAAGTTTCTCAAAAAAATCTGTCGTTAAGAGTTGACATTAAACTGTAGGTCCTAACACTTATGCAAATAAAATTAACACACACAACATAAGTGGCGTGAGAAACTAAGTTGTAATCCTGACTGAGGGTTTGTAATGACCAATTAAGTATGTAATATTGAACAGGCGTGACGTCATTTCTCACATCTGAGTATTTTTTAATCTTTGGAGGACTAAGAAATTATCAACAGAACTTGTCTAGCTACTTTAATTACTGGTAAACGGTACTACAAAAATATTACAACAAAACTTTTCATAGCATCCACTAGAGGCTGCCCTTGGTGCTTTTCCCTCTATCGGACGGCAACTATTATGCAGCATAGGCAGCAATCCAGCGGTATCGTGTAAAGTTTTGTGTGAATAAAAAAGGTAGATTCTTCGTAAATTTGTCTGATTCTCATTAAATCATATATATTATTTCAAAAGCTCTTATTTTTGTCGGTTGCAAATATCTCCTATACCACCGCATCAAATTTAATGAACGATATCTTATTTTAAAGCTTATATCTAACGCTAATGGCGAAAAATAATTAGAAATTGAAAAATTAATATTTTCATTGATAAAAATTATATTTTAAATAGAACCGTATGATAATACTGTTGTCATTATGATTATATGTGTTTTTGTTCAAGTGTGGTAATACAGGATCGCTTAATAGTAATGCAGTTCTACATAATATAGTATGTATTAAAATTCATTCTGGCATTTGCAATTGAATGGATTTGTCATAAAAACAAATTTTTTTAAGTATTACTTACGTACTTCAACTAGAATTTCTTTAGAATAATAGATACGTACCTGAAAATAGAAAGAAAATTACAATAAATTAGTATCAAGGGATTTAAAATTTGAATTTAAAAAATAAAAAGTTTTTAAATTAAAAAAAAAACGAGTAGGTTTTTCAAAACTACCCGCTGGTTTTTGCAACCACTATGCACTTTTTGATAACATGCTACAGTAGGGCATCGATTAGCTGTGATTCAATTAATCAGAAAATTTTTATATTATTTCTACCAAAATAACCGAAATTGCCTCAATTATTCAACTTTAAAGTAAAATGTTTAAAGTCTAAAAGATTTTTTAATTAAAAATGTGAAATCAATACACATTTGAACCATAAACCCACGTATTTCCGCTTTAAATAAAAAATAAAAAAAAATCTGGCAACACTTTACATGAAAGATAAATTCAATTAAAAATGCTTTACCACGCTTGTTTTTTTTAACACAATTTATGATTATTTTACTCTCACACACACACACAATAAAAACACATGTGCTTACACTACAACACCTTTACAACTGTTAACGAGAGAGAGAGAGAGAGAAAAAGAGAAGAATATCCCACCAAAAAAGCAAAATTTTATTTTCATTTTACCTCGACCCAATAAATGTGCGGCATATAAAATATCCCGAAAGTGATGAGCCTGCTGATGTAACAATGAAAAGGATTCGGCTAAATTAGCAGCCATTGCTGCAGCGCCTAGACCACCAACCAGGGGTGGTGGTAAATTTGTAGCGGCAGGTGGTGGTGGTGGCGGCGGCGCAGGTTGTGGTTGTAAAGACAACGGATGTGTTGGTAGCGGCGTTTGTAAACCGTTTGTTGTTGATGATGATGCTGCAACGTTAACTGGCTGCCCGGGCATATGTAGTAAGTTTGTTGAAGGCGGCAGCTGATGTGATGGTGGTGGTGGTAGTGGTGTAACAATACCAGTGGGAGACAATTCAATAATCGCTTGTGTTTTATCCAGCTGTTGTTGTGTTATGTTAGTGGCTGACATTGGTGTGGCAACATTGTTGATGGGTGGTGGTAAAAATGTTTTGCTTTTATTAACAGGCGACGACGACAATGATGATGACGCTGATGATGATGACAATGGCGACAACAATGCAATATGTTGATGAGACCCACCACCACCACCACTACCGTTATTATTATTATTAACATGGTGATGATGCATGTGATGCATGTGATGATGCTGTTGTGCTGCCATGGGTATTACAAGTTTTGTTTCTGTTGGTGACAAGGTTGTTGTTGCTGCTGCTGCTGTTGTTGATGATGTAAGTGTTGCTTTGTTTTTTGTATCACATACACTTGAGCTGCCATTGTTACCACCACTACTCGTCATTGAACGTTGTTGTAATTGATGTTGGCATAATTGAGTCGCTGCTGTTATTTTCTTTCCTATTACAGGTTTCGTTGCTTTTGTCGCTGCTACAGCTGTTCTTGATGTTGGTGTTGTTATTGTTGTTGTTGCTGGCTTAGCAGGAGCTGTTGTAGTAGCATATATTGATTTTGCCATAACGTTCTGGTTATTTAAAGTATTTGCGCACGTTGTTGCTGCTGTTGTGATTTTCATTTTGTTGTTTAATGCTGCCTTAGTTGTAGTTGCTAACAATAAATTATTGTTATTATTGTTGTTGTTATAATTATTATTAATAATAAACTTGTTATTATTATTATTAATGTTGTTGTTGCTGCAGTTGCTGTTGTTGTTATTATTTAAAATATTTTGACAATGTTCACAGTTTATCATGATGTTTGCTTGTAATTGTTATTAAAAAAAATTTTTTTGTAATAATTTTTCATATTTTTTTTTAATGTTTTAAAAACAATTTTTTTTTTTGTTTTTATTGTTGTAATAGTTTATTTATGATTTTTTTATTTTTAAATTTAACATATTTTTGTAGTTGTTTTTTTGTTGTTGTTGTTGTGTATAATAATAAAATATATATTTATAGTTGTAGTAATAATTTTTTGTTGTTGTTTTATAACAAGGAAGTATTGTTTTAAGGCATCTTAGTTTATATAGAGATTATTATTTTTTTTTTAAATTTTTCTTTTATTTTTTTTTTATTTTTTTTATTTACAACTAATAAATATTTTTCTTTTTTGATTTTTATTGTTATTATTTTTGATTTATTTGTATACGTATATTGTATGTCTGCATTTTTAAATATTTTGGCCACATAATTTCTTTTGCTAAAAAGTTGTTTGTTTCAAGTTCAATGTTTAAATTTAAAATATTTTGAAGAATTCTTTTTAAAACTAAAATTAAGAAAAATAAGGAACCCATTTTATTAAACTGCTAAAGGCTAGATTTTATGTTGTTGTTTTTTTTTTTAAATAAATTGTAATATTTCACTACAACAAAATAATATTTTCGATATTATTTAAGATATTACATAGGCTATGTATAGTATAGTATAGTATAGTATAGTATAGTATAGTATAGTATAGTATAGTATAGTATAGTATAGTATAGTATAGTATTTATAGTATAGTATAGTAAGTATAGTATAGTAGTATAGTATAGTATAGTATAGTATAGTATAGTATAGTATAGTATAGTATAGTATAGTATAGTATAGTATATAGTATAGTATAGTATAGTATAGTATAGTATAGTATAGTATAGTATAGATAGTATAGTATAGTAGTAGTATAGTATAGTATAGTATAGTATAGTATAGATAGTATAGTATAGTATAGTATAGTATAGTATAGTATAGTATAGTAGTATAGTATAGTATAGTATAGTATAGTATAGTATAGTATAGTATAGTATAGTATAGTATAGTATAGTATAGTATAGTATAGTATAGTATAGTATAGTATAGTATAGTATAGTATAGTATAGTATAGTATAGTATAGTATAGTATATTATAGTATAGTTAGTATAGTATAGTATAGTATAGTATAGTATAGTATAGTATAGTATAGTATAGTATAGATAGTATAGTATAGTATAGTATAGTATAGATAGTATAGTATAGTAGTATAGTATAGTATAGTATAGTATAGTATAGTATAGTATAGTATAGTATAGTATAGTATAGTATAGTATAGTATAGTATAGTATAGTATAGTATAGTATAGTAGTATAGTATAGTATAGTATAGTATAGTATAGTATAGTATAGTATAGTATAGTATAGTATAGTATAGTATAGTATAGTATAGTATAGTATAGTATAGTATAGTATAGTATAGTATAGTATAGTATAGTATAGTATAGTATAGTATAGTATAGTATAGTATAGTATAGTATAGTATAGTATAGTATAGTATAGTATAGTATAGTATAGTATAGTATAGTATAGTATAGTATAGTATAGTATAGTATAGTATAGTATAGTATAGTATAGTATAGTATAGTATAGTATAGTATAGTATAGTATAGTATAGTATAGTATAGTATAGTATAGTATAGTATAGTATAGTATAGTATAGTATAGTATAGTATAGTATAGTATAGTATAGTATAGTATAGTATAGTATAGTATAGTATAGTATAGTATAGTATAGTATAGTATAGTATAGTATAGTATAGTATAGTATAGTATAGTATAGTATAGTATAGTATAGTATAGTATAGTATAGTATAGTATAGTATAGTATAGTATAGTATAGTATAGTATAGTATAGTATAGTATAGTATTAGTATAGTGGCTGATCGATTTCGCCGCGGCGCGTAACATGGTAGTATGTAGCACCAGGTTTCAACATCTCGACATCTACAAGGCCACTTGGATGTCCCCCGATAGATCAACATCCAACCAGATCGATCATATTGTGATTGGCGGAAGGCATGTATCCAGTGTACTGATGTGGGCACATTTAGAGGTCCGAATATTGACTCGGACCACTACCTTGTCGCAGCCAAGTTTCGATTGCACATTAGCGCCTCTAGGATAGCGCGCTCTAGTACATTGCGAAAGCTGGATGTCAGGATGTTGCGATCACAAAGGACAGTTGAGGCGTTCTCCGCTCAACTCTCGGATAAGCTCCGTCTATGCCCATCTAATCTCAACGACATTGGAGGACTGTGGGCCAACATCTCCCACTCCTTGCGCACTACTGCGGAAACAGTCCTTGGTTTCGAGTGCCCGCCCCAACGAAATCAATGGTACGATGAGGAGTGTTGCGAGGCAGCTGCAGCGAAAAACGCCGCATACAAGAAGACATTGCAGTCTGCTGCTACGCGAGCCATTGTCGAGAACTACAGAGAGAAGAGAAGGGAAAAGAGACGCCTTTTCAGACGCAAGAAAAGGGAGCAGGAAAGGCGTGAGCGTGAGGAAGACGAGATGCATAGACGTAGGAATGACGCTAGAAAATTTTATCAGAAGGTTAAGCGTCTAACCGAGGGTTATAGACCCGGAGCGTCTTCTTGCAAGGACGAGAACGGAAACCTGGTTACACATTCGCAGGGGGTGCTGAGGTTGTGGAGGAAACACTTCTCTACTCTGCTACAAGGCGATGACGACATCAATACCGCCTCTAGAGATGATCTGACAGAAGGGTTGTCCAATGACTAATTATGTATGTTCATATGTGTTGATAAATTTACTAAAAAAATAATCTAAAAAATAATTTCGATGAATATTCTTCAACTATTATAAGCAAAATTTCTAAATCAGTAAATTAAAACTAATAGACTGACTTTAGAAATTAAAAAAAACCCCGCCATAAAATCTAGCCCCATAGCTATTTCAATAGAATTCTAAAAATACTACGTTTTTTTTAATTAAAATATTTTTGCACATGAAATTGTTTATAACACACGCATTTTTTTTGTTTTAATATTATTTTCAAAGTAATTAATTTCAATACACACTTCAATCTACAATTTAATAAATTTTTTTTGTTTTATAAACGTTGGTTGTTTGGTATTTTGTTGTTGTTTAATAAAAAAGGAAAAAAAATAACACAAAAGTTAAAATAAATATTAAAATAAAATAGAATCTATCAGGCTGTTTTATGAGCCATTAAAACAAAACAAAAAAAAAAACCGGCGTTTATTTAGGTTTTCTCTTTTGCTGGTGGGGCTATTATATTAAATAGACATTAAAAAAAAGGAAAAAAAATAATGAAGCGTAGATACTATTTATATTTAGTGGTTTCAGTTTATGGTTTATAAAATAATATCTTTATACCATATATACATACATACATACTTATTTACTTAGGTATGTACATAGATTTGTAGTATGAAACAAAAAAAGAAAGAAAATGAAACTTTATTTATTTATTATAGAACAAAACTGAATTGAATAAAAAACAACAACAAAAAAAAAAAAGAAGAAGATCAAAAAGGCTATAAAAATGTTGCCTTTTTTAAAAACTATAAACTTTTGTTTTATAAAAAAATAAAACATTTTTTTCTCCCCATTTATGCGGAAAGTACAATGCCATTCATACATACACAGTATACATAGTACAGTAGCGAGCACAAAAATGCAACACTGTGCCATATGATCTTTAATACAGGGTTGGAAAAGTTGGTACAATTGTACTTTTTTTAGCACTATTTGAAAGTCAAAAACAGCATAGCACCTCAATGACTTATTTAGCACTATTTAAAAATTTTGCCTTCTTTATTACATTACTCAAATATTCTGTCTCAACACTGTATAATTTAAAAAACGAATATTATTCATTCCACTTTCATCTGCAAATGTAGAAAGGATATTTTCGTACCAAAATTTAATAAAGTGCCTTTAGACGGGCTAGATGACTATCGATACTGCTGGCGTAACCTTAGAAAGGAACCAAAGTATTTTACTGAAAGAAATTTTGGGGGAGGTAGGTAGTCTCATGATTTGGGGTATTATTTCTTTAAGTGGCTGACTCGAACTTCGGTCTCCATTTACGCGAATGAATAGTACAGAGTGCAATATTGTTCTTAGCTGTAGTTTGCCCACCTTCTTGAGAGAATAAAATATATTTTCCAACAGGACAATGCCAGAATTCAATGGAATGGTTTCGTAACCAATTTATTGAGGTTTTATCGTGGCCAGCTTCCTATCCTGATATGAATATTATTGAAAATGTTTCCCCAAACGAATTCCCCATTCTTATCCGCAGAGTTTATTCAGACAGTTTACCAGTGTTAAAGTCGCCGTGGTCTAGTAGGTAGTGTGCTGGCTTATTAGACGTAAAACCAGGGTTCGACTCCCAGGCCAGACATCAAAATAAAATACAAAAAGTATTTTTTGGGCAATTTCTGGCAAAACTCTGAGAGTAAAATAAAATTGCCATGAAAAGTTTCTCACAAATCCGCTAAGGGTAGGTTTACTAAGTTTTAAGTATCAATATTTTTGGTAAATAAAGCGTCTAATTTAACAAAAATTAAACTAGCGCTGTAATTAGCAAAGACTAAAAACCTTAATTTTTATACTGAAGAAAAAACTACGCTAGGTTAGGTCGGAGTGATAGCTCTGATATCACAAAGCTCACTTGAGCACGCATAGCGGCCCGTTGTGATGCCACGGGGGAACAACACGCTAAGAATTTGAAATTTTACTGTTATATCTTCTTTTACATTAACACTGCACATAATGAAATGTTTTGATGTTGTTATTTTAAATGTACTTTTTTAGAAATTTAAAAAAAATACGGTGGTGCTATAATTATGAAAAGAACTATATAACTCAAAGGAAGAAATAGACTATTGGCTTCGACTGTCTCCAAGTTAATCCAAACAAGGAATTTATCAAAGTCGTTTAATTCACAGTCATTACAATTTTGAAATAACAAATAGTTTGCTAGCAAAAAATGGATCATAAATAAGGATTTAATATTTAGATTACATTCAATTATTAAAGTAAGTTTTTTTCAGTTTACCTATTATGTACCTTTTTGTTAATTTTTATGTCTTTTTTACGCATATATTTACATAAATATATGTAAAATGAATTATCATTTATATTTTTATTTAATTTTTAATAAAAAAAAGAAAATAAGTGAATTTAGTACAATCGAGCTGGAAAAAGTACAATTTTTTGTGAACGTTAGTACAATTTGTTAAGATCAATTTCCCATCCCTGCTTTAATAGGATCTGTTTCTAAACAACGGTAACTAATTTATCTATTTTCTTTTGCTGTTAATTCTTTCAATTATAAGTTTTCAAAGTAACCACAGTTTATTCCAAATTCTGCTTTAAAAAGTTAAATATTTTTGAATTACTGAAAAAAGTGCAAATTTTTAGCGAGCAAAAAAAATAAATGCAACATAATAAAAAAAAATAGTTAAAGTAATTTATTTATTTAATTATTATTGAAAATTTCTTAAATAAGTTATACAGCATGTTTTTTGTAATAGAATCAGCTCTCAGCTGACAGCTGACAGCAAAACTGCAATCATTAAAGCCTTAGAAGAAGGAAAATCCATGCGTGAAGTTGGACACCACTTTGGTGTAAATCAATCAACCGTATGTCGGATTAAATCTCGATTTTCCTTGAGAAATAGTGTGGAAAGGAAACCAGGTAGTGGTAATCCTCGAAAAACTACCTCTCGCCAAGACCGCCAGATGGTTGCACTGGTTAAAAAAGATCCACGAAAGTGGAGTCCGCAGTGGACGTTGCTAATTTCGCAAATGAACAAATGGGAGTCTCTATAGGCGTTCACACTGTTCGCCGTAGGTAGAAAGAGGCTAATTTGCATGCGAGACGACCCGCAAAGAAACCTCTCATCAGTGCAATCAATAAAAAGAAGCGCCTGGAATTTGCAAAACGTCTTGTCTTGTGGAGCGATGAAAGCAAATTTAATTTGTTTGGCTCCGATGGTATAAATTTTGTTCGAAGACCGCCTGGACAGAGATATTCTCCAAGATATCAACTTCCAACCGTAAAACATGGCGGTGGATCAATAATGGTGTGGGGTAAGGAACGATATGTTTAAAAAAAATTATTGATTTTACGTCACGTATTTGTAGGTACGTTTTCCCGTGATGGGTTAGGTCCCTTAACTCAAATCGAAGGAAAAATTGACGCCAAGACGTACTGTGAAATCCTTGGAGAACACATGCTTCCTCATCTGCGGGAAAAATGCCTCCTGGTAGCATATTCCAACAGGATAACGAACCAAAGCACTCAAGTCGCTTAGCTCGAAACTTTTTAAGCGACAATGATGTCAATGTTTTGGATTGGCCATCACAGTCTCCCGATCTAAACCCCATAGAAAATCTATGGGAGCTATTAGATCGGAAAGTTAAGAGGAAACATCCGTTAAATAAGAGGCAATTAGAAGAAATTTTGAATAGTGAATGGGAGAAAATATCCATTAACACATTAATAGCTTTAGTCGACTCTATGCCTTCTAGGTTGCAAGAAGTCATAACAAATAAGGGCTACGCCACTAAATATTAATTTTAAGATTTTTTTTTTGTAAGAATTACTATTTAATTTAAATAAACACATTAAAATTTATTGCTCCCATGCATTTTTATTGCTCCCATGAAATTCGCACTCTTTTTAATAAATGACAAAATAATAAAGCATTAATTAAAAATATTTACATAATGTTATTGATAATAGGTATCTATAACTGTAGGGATTAATAACCCAAAGAAATATTTTGAACTGGTCACCATTTTTTTTAAAATTATCGCACTTAAAGATAATTTTACCCAACGTTGCATATTTTGTGGTCGCTACTGTATGTACAAATGTACATAAGTCAGGCTATACATACGCAAAACATTCACAAATAGAAAAATAATTTTTTTTTATTATTCATACATTCATTCAGTCATTCATTCATTCTGTTAAATCTTCATATAAAAATATACTCAACAAATATCAAAAAAACGAAAAAAGTTTAAACAAACAATTCTTCTTTTTTCTGTGCATGTTTTTGAACTCGTATTTTATTTTCCATTTAACGTAACAATCATTATTTAAAAATGGGGAAAAAAAATATACAAAAAAAGAATATCTTTTTATCGCCACATGTGGTGAATGAATAAGTAAATAAATACGTTCATTTTTTTTGTTTTTTCTCTCTAACATTTTACAAAACATTTTACGAGAATAGGATGCCAAAAAAATTAGAAAACAGCACAAGAAAAAAAATCTGCAACAATTCTATACACAAATATTCCATGTTAATCAACACTCAACAAAAAAATAACAAATTTACAAGAGGTGTCATTAAGCTTCGCGCCTCTAAAAATCTACTAGAGGTATCATTAAGCCACCCTCCCCCATTAAATAAATTACTTTCCCTTTAAAAAAATACAAGAAAATGTATTTTTTTCGGCGATTTCTTCTCTTTCTCTTCTTGTTTCTCAAATAAATCTGTCGTTCCGCCACTTCTGTATAAAAATAACGCACACAACATAAGTGGTGTGAGAAACTGCGGGCTTCTTGCGAATGATTGCTATAGACTGTCTATATGGTGAAGGTATAGCACTGGCCATTTTATAGTCACCAGCAGCAACTCGTTTCCTTACCATTCCCATCTTCCCTCTTTCCACCTTTCTTAAAAAATAAACCTGCACAATGCACTGCATGAGTAGGGGCCATCCCCTGAGTTTTATAAAAACAAAAAAACATACAAATACGTAAATACGGCTTTTATCTGGATCATGGTAAAGCTTCTCACACCACCCATGTTGTGTGTTTTAAGTTTTTCTATCTAAATTTGTTCTATAGTTTTAATGACGAATTCATAATGAGTTATTAAAGACATAAACCATCAGCGGGAGTAAGTAAGTTACAAAATTTTATTAGCTTTTCACATGTTTCCCCTTCGTTAGTTATGTGATCCATAGATTCTTTTAATAAATCAAACACAATAAATTACAGTTGTTCGCCCTTTTGTATGCCATATGAGTTATTAAAGATACAAACCATTTGTTTTGTTTAAAGAGCTATCATAAGTTGCAAAATTTTACTAGTTTCTTCTTTCACACCTTTCTCCCACGTTAGTTATGTGATCCCCAGATCTTGTTATGGCTCAAACAAAACAAATGTATGCCGTATAAGTTATTAAAGGCATAAACCAATAGTTGGCCCTAGTTTCAAAATTTGATTAGCTTTTCACATTTTTACTCCTCATTAGTTATGTGATCCCCAGATTATTTTTTAAGGACTCAAACAGAATAAATAACGGTTGTTTAACTTTTTGTAAGCTATACGAGTTATTAAATACACAAACCATTTGTTTTATAAAAAAATGGTAGCACAAGTTGCAAAATTTTACTAATCTTTTCACACCTTTCCCCTTCGTTAGTTATGTGATCCACAAATTCTTTCGATAAATCAAACGGAATAAATGACGGTCGTTTAGCCTTTTGTATGTCATACAGACATTTGACTATTGTTGTAAAAAAAATCTACAGTTGGCCTTAATTGTAAAATTTTATTAGCTTTTTAAACTTTTCCCCCATGTTATATGACCTACATATATTTTTTGACGATTCAAAGAGAACAAATGCGGTTTGTTTACCCTTCTGTATGTCGTATAAATTATTAAAGACACGAACCATTGGTTGTTTAAAAATCAACAGCCGGCATAAGATAAAATTTTTTTCTAACTTTTCCCGCCTTTTCCCTAAATTAGTTATGTAATCCACTCTACAGAATAAACAGAATAAACGATGGTTGATTACCCTTCTCTATGCCATATGATTTATTACAGACATAAACCATTTATTGTATATAAATCTAAAGCAACCACGATCTGGCCTAAGCCGCAAAATTTGACTAGGTTTTCATACCACTCCCCCGGGCTGTGTGATTTCCAGATAAATAACGAGTTTTTATCCTTCTGCATACCATAAAAATTATTACAGATACAAACCATTTAATGTCTACAAATCTAAAGCAGATCTAAGGAGCAAAATTGTACAAGCTTCTAATACTAAATTCAACCAAAACATGGTGAGCGATATTTTTATTTAAAATTAGTTAAAAATGAATTTTTATTACCGAAATTCAGTGGCAAATTTAAGAGACTTTCTTATGACAATCAGTCACTTATAGAAATTGTGCCAAAAGTCTTGTAAAAAATGCTTGAACAGGGTTTTGAACTCAAATAACTAGTTTAGTAAGTCAACACTCTATCAACTAGAGCGTGACGCCTATACATTGGGTGCAAGTATGATAAGTGGGCTGTATACCTGAAAATAGGGCTCGTAAGGATCTTTGGGATATCACAGCTTTACATTTTTACTATCCGAACTATTCGGTAGTTTTGTTGAAGCAACTTAGACTGCCATTGCAATAGCAATGCATTGTTTATACTTGCCTTACTATTACAAACATTTATTGAGGATTGCAACCTAGTTTCTTACACAACCTATATGTTATATATTAATGTTATCCATTACTGGCACATCCTACTGTTTAATACGTTCTCTGAACATTAAATTTGAGAAACTTCTCAGAGCTCTTCTATCAGAAGACTGCTGAGAGGCAGTCGCCGAAAGGAATTTTTATTAATTTTGTTCCTTGATTTCGAAGCTGAGGTTTAAGCCACGGAATTGTATCTAATAAGTCACCACACTACCTACTATACTATGGGGAGTATAAAATCGGTTTTATTTTTTATATAGCAGACATCAGGATACGATTTTAATTGCCAGCCCTCAGTCTACAACACACATGAAGAAATTTTGTTTCTAGTGCCCAATAATTTAATATTGGGTCCACCATCTAATGTTTTTTTTAAACTAGTGCTTATTTCGTGAATGGTAATACTTAGCTTATGTCTGATTTGACAGATAATTAATTTTATCCTTCCGCTGAACGAATATTGACCATCCAATGTGTTTTCGCTTCGCTAAGTGGGTCTGTGATCGACTTACAGAAGATGGCGATTTTGGCAAAAAAAATCATGTTTTCAGATGAAGCTCATTTTGATCTTGACGAGTATGGAAACAAGCAAAATTGTCGCATTTGGGGCACAGAAAACAAGTCGACGCACCCAAAACGAGTTACTGTTTGGTACGGATTTTGGTCCAGAGGCATAATTAGGCCTTTTTTCTTTGAAAATGAGCAAGGAGTGACCGTTACAGACAATAGCGATCGTATCTAGCCATGTTGAAGGAATTTTTGTTCACAAAAATTGAAGAGGAGAATATTGGCAACATTTGGTTTCAAAAGGATGGCGCTACTTGCCTCAATGCCGAGGCTACACTCGATATTTTGCGGTCTGTTTTTGAAGATCGCATTATAAGCCGCAGAACTGATGTCGTTTGGCCAACTCGGAGCTGCGATTTGACTCCGTTGGACTATTATTTATGGGGTGCCGTCAAAGATAAGTGTTACGCCGACAAGCCAGAGACAATTGACGCTTTAAAGGACAATATTCGTGAAGCCATTGGTGAAATACGAAATCGCCGCGGTCTAGTGGGTAGTGTGTTGGCTTATTAGACGAAAGGCCCGGGTTCGTAACTCAGGTCAGACATCAAAACGAAAAATATTTCTTCGGCGACTTCCTCTCAGCAGATTTCTGGCAAAGACTCTGAGAGTAAAAAATTGCCATGAAAAGCTTCTCAATAATCTGTCGTTCGGAGTCGACTTTAAACTGTAGGTCCCGCCGCCATTCATGTATAAAATTAACGCACACAACATAACTGGTGTGAGAAGCTAGGTCGTAATCCTGACAGAAGGGTTGTAATGGCCAATTAAGTAAGTAATTCGTGAAGCCATTGGTGAAATACAGTTGCACACAATCAATAATGTGCTGTGAAAATTGGCGGACCCTTTATAATGTTACCAGACAGGTAATGTTACCAGACTTCATGGAATTTACTTAACGGAACTGCTATACGTAGATGTGATGTTAAAGAACAATTTCTTAAGGATTAAAATTTTAATTAAAAAATAAATTGAAGAACCAACTATATAAGCAATTAATTTACAGAGTAGTAGGTGGCCTGTTCTTTAGGAAATTTATTTCAGTATGGCAACACTTACCACAAAAACTATTGAATTTCTTTTAAAGTTTCTTAAGAAAGCAAAGCAAAAAAAAAGTTTTTTAAATAAAAAAAACCCAAAAATTCCTTTATTTTTATTGCTTTAAAATGAAAACATTTTTCTATTTCCATGAACATTATTATGAATGCGAGCATAACTGTTGTTTAAAAAAATACTTGTTTCCGTTGGTTGTCTAAAACAAAGAGTGAAAACTGTGAGAGAGAGAGAGAGACGAGAGACAAACAAAAAAACATATTCTCACACAGCTGGATTAGGAAGGAAGGAAGTATTTGTATTGCCAGGATGTTTAAAAAACGGTTGCGTTTGAAATTTAAAAATAAAAAAAAAAATAAAAAAAAAAATTTAAAGGAAAACAATAACAATAGCAATAACATGGTTATTATTGATAAATAAAAATCTATTGCGCAATATGGATGAACAAATTTTTTTATGCGTACGATTATATTGAATAAGAATATTGAAACGGAGAAACAAAAAAAAATTTATTTTGCAAAAATTTAAGGGGATATTACGTCATCACAATGCAATTATTCGCAAATGTTTTATGAATTAAGTTCCGATAAGTTATTAAAAGCCTTTGAAGTATGAAAATTAATATGTATTCATGAATACTGGAAAAAGAAGATCCTAAGTATTTAATTGCTGATCTGAAATAAGGAAAAACTAGACTTTTAGTGCCATATTTTATTTAAGTTTTCTCTAAATAACTGCGGGTACTAGGCTTACAAATAAAATCTGTTTTCTTTTTTTTTTGCGTATACGAAAGTCATTCTTCAGGGTGGCTGATATGTATTGCAACCAACTTCAGGTTGTTGTCATTTGTAAACCGCTCGTCTGACAGCTGAAAGATTAATTCCATTTTGATCTATTGCATTCAGAAAAAAAGTTACTCATGATGGGATTCAAGCATGTTAGTGTGATTGCTTTATATTTGGCTGGAAAACCACAGGTGGCTACCGTTAGAGCTCTCCAGCAATTGCCCGTTACCGTGATACTGGCAGAGTTGCATGGCGTCCAAAAAGTGTACGAAAAAAAAAACGGTAACAACAATAGAAATGATCCGAAAAGTGAAGACCAGATTTGATTGAAATCCACGCTGCAATGGTAGAAAAATTGCCCGTGAGCTGAACATATTGCGAGAACGGATGCAACACATATAGAAAAGTGAACTTGGACTAAAGTCATTGAAGTTCCAAAAAGTGCTCACCGAAAAACAAAAAAGTTAGACTGGAGTTATTTCCCTTGCACAAAAGTGGCCAGTTACCGAATATGGTTTTCTCCGATGAGAAGCCATTGCAAGTTGATCGGGTTTACATGCCAAAAAGGTCAGCTGAAAAGTTACGCTTGCCACTGGCCACCAGAACTCAAGCGCTGCCGATTATAATGGTGAGGGCCGTCGTAACGGCCGATGGTTGCTCCCCTCTCTTATTCATCGACCGTGGGGTCAAAATAAATGCCGAATATTAGCAGGAAAATGTTTTAAAGACAGTATTGAAGCCCGTGGTCTAGTGGGTAGTGTGTTGGCTTATTAGACGAAAGGCCCGGGTTCGAATCCCAGGTCAGACATTAAAACGAAAAATATTTCTTCGTCGACTTCCTCTCAGCAGATTTGTGGCAAAGACTCTGAGAGTAAAAAATTGCCATGAAAACCTTTTCAAAAATCTGTCGTTCGGAGTCAACTTTAAACTGTAGGTCCCGCCACTCACGTATAAAATTAATGCACACAATATAAGTGGTGTGAAAAGCTAGGTCGTAATCCTGACTGAAGGGTTATAATGGCCAATTATGTATTCTTTTTTTTTTTTTTTCATAAAACCAACACTCAGGGGATGGCCCCTATTCATGCAGTGCATTGTGCAGGTTCAGGAAAATAGGTTATAGGAAGGAGGAAAGAGGGAGTAGTGTTTATGGACATTCGATTTAAATCTACCAATATCGTAATTGACGGGAAAAACTCTCGCAGGAAGATCATTCCACAAGCGAGCAATTATGTATTGAAGCCCTGGGCAGACAAACATGGACATTCCAACAGGACTACTCAGCACCACCGCACTCAGCATGCGTTAACCAACAATGGCTTAAAAAGGAGGTTCCTTGCTTCATTTCTACAGCACAATTGCCATCAAAATCTACGGATCTCAATCCGTTGGACTTTTGGGGCAATTTGGAGAGTAAGGTTCTCACTAAAAAGTACGAAAGTGTCGATCATCTCAAGACGGCGTTTTGCCGGGAATGAGCCAAAATACTGCAGAGCCACTTTCGTGCAGCCTGTGATGGCTTTGTCGGCCGTCTGAAGGCCATAATTCGTACCAAAGGGGGCCATTTCGAACAAATCTAAACAGATTCTAAAATTTGATGATATTTTCAACATTTTTTGCTTTTGAATAATGAAATTAAAAAAATATAACGCTTTACTTTGTTGCATTATATATCAGCCACCCTGTATTTATATAGGAATTACTGAATTAATATCTAGGCTTCTAGTGCCATATTTTATTTAAAGATCTTCACATAAAACTTCTCTAAGTAACTGCGTCTACTAGGCTTACAAATAAATCCTATGTTTTCGTTTTTGGTGTATACGAAATTCATTTTACCATTGCAGGTAATTCTATTAATTTTGAAACATTATTTCCTATAGCCTTGTGTCTCCTTCTTTTCTATTACAATTTAGGTTTCTTCGAAACGTATTCGAGAGGTTAATACAGATGTTTTATCCCTTACTTTTCTATTTGTTCTTAAAATTATTTTTCAATAGAATTTAATGTGATGTTTTAAATTGATTTTTTACCATTCAAAGCTTTTTAACGCATTTCAAAAAGAAAAAAAGAAACTATGACTGAGACTTGTAAACAAAAATAACGAGACAATCTTTTAATTTAATTAAAACCAAAAATATTAAGAAAAAACGCTTGAAATCATAATTTATAAGGTAATATTTAAGCTTAACTAACGTAAGCTGATTAAGTAAGACGAACGTCTATAGACAACCACAAATGGCAATAGAGCGCTAGCAACAGCGGCAACCTAATAACAACCATCACCATACGATGTCATTAAAAAAAACCCCGAAAAAATAAAAAAGAAAGACGGAAATAAAAAACTGTGTGGGCTGGAGATTATTTTTTTGTTTTTTTTTTTTCTTCCACAAAAATTATAACTTGAAAGCACCTAAAAAGAGGAGAAACATTGTCTACTTCATAGGCTTCATATTACAAATTCTAGCCGTAAAACTTACGGCGGCAAGCAAGACTCTTTCTTGCTTTTACTATCGGGTCCGCCATCTAACGTTTTTTTTTCAACTAGTGCTTATTTAGTTAATGGTAACACTGTGCTTATGTTTGATTTGACAGATAATTTTATTCTTCCGCTGAACGAATATGGTTGTGTATACGCGTTTTCGTTTCGCTAACTGGGCCTGCGATCGACTTACAGAAGATGCCGATTTTGTCAAAAAAAAAAATGAAGATGAAGCTCATTTTGATCTTGACGGGTATGTAAACAAGCAAATTTGTCGCATTTGGGGCACAGAAACCTGCACGCACCCTAAACGAGTTACTGTTTGGTGCGGATTTTGCCTCTGGACCAAAATTGTGCCATTTTTCTTCGAAAATAAGTAAGGCGTGGTCGTTACAGTCAATGGCGATCGTTATCGAGTCATGTTAAACGAATTTTTGTTCACAAAAATTGAAGAGGAGAATATTGGCAACATTTGGTTTCAACAGCAAGGCGCTACGTGCCACACAGCCGAAGCTACACTCGATGTTTTGCGCCCTGTTTTTGAAGATCGCATTATTAGCCGCAGAACTGATGTCGCTGGAGCTCCGATTTGACACCATTGGACTATTATTTGTGGGGTGCCGTCAAAGATAAGTGTTACGCCGACAAGCCAGTGACAATTGACGCTTTAAAGGACAATATTCGTGAAGCCCTGTTTTTGAAGATCGCATTAGAAGCTGCAGAGCTGATGTCGTTTCGATTTAACACCGTTGAACTATTATTTGTGGGGTCCCGTCAAAGATAAGTGTTAAGCCGACGCTTTAAATGACGATATTCGTGAAGCCATTGGTGAAATACAGCTGCACACAATCGATGCAATGTGCTTAAAAATTGGACCGATCGTGTCAGCTAATAAGGCCCGGCGAGGCAGCCATTTGAATGAAATTATTTTCCATTATTAACCGGAAGAAATGTACTTTCAAATAAAAAATTTATTTTTGATAAAATATTCAGTAGTTTTTCTTAAAGCATTTCAAAAAAAAAAAAGTTATTTGGCGGACCTTTTAGCAAATGAAACTGATTTTGCACACAAAAAAAAAAACAAGGGGAGAGCAGCTAAAAGCTGATGAAATCAAACAAATTTCACTCGTGTTAAGAAATAAAAATTTCTTAATGCCGACACAATATGCCAAAACTTAAGTAACCAGACCCACAGCCACCAACTGGCCTAAGCACTGGCATTGGACCAAAAACAAAGCCTACAAACCAAATATAATAAGAAGTCATAAATAAGCCAAGCAAGAAAGGCTGTTGTTTGTTTGCGATTTTTAAATTACACGAAAGAGAAAAGAAACATGCTTAAGAGGCAAATAGACAGACAGACGGACAGTCGTAAAAGCAAATTTTTTTTATAAAAATTTCCAAAACAAAGTATGAAGAAAAAAAAAAAGAAAACATTTCAAGACTTATAAAGAAACAGGAATTTAAAGTGCGAATTGTAAAGAAACAAACACCCAGCCATCTAGTCAGCTATTTAAGCAACTCAACACCATCATACTCTCGTACTTGCCTAGTGTACATATTTAATATGATCATCACGATTATCACAATAATGATCATGAAGATCATTTGTCGTCTGTTGGCTTATGTTGTTCTCTTCACGTTCTTTTTTTCCTTTTATTGTGACGCGTCAAATGTAATGTTTGTGCTGCTGCCGTGGTGCTATGGTGCTATGGCGTAAATGTGTAAACATGGCCCCAGCACATGCGCATACGCACAGCAAATATTCTTCATTCATTCACATTTCACTTACTTTGTTCGTCATACGACAAACGGACTGACGCGTTGAGACATTGACTTAATGGCTGTGCGTCAAGTCTTGCTTAATTAACTGCAAATTTTCTTTTAAAATTTTTCCATTTTTTTGTTGCTTTTTTTAAGCGTTTAAAGCTTAATATGGTAAGAAATGAGAAAAAAAAAATTAGAAAAGAGGGGCTTCCATAATGTAATGTTAATCGATTAATGTATGGCACATTGCCTATGCCAAAGCAACAGCCATGTAGTAAACATAAGAGGCAAAAACAGTTCTTTACCACTACTTAGTCATGGCTTGTATAATTCGTTGCTAATGGAAAATAAAAAAATTTCGTTTGGTGACTTACTGAATCCGTGGTGTGAGTATTATTAGAAACGAATTTCTCTACTGCACTCATAACTGCAGCAGCTCACACATCACTTTGGCAACCCTAATAACCTAGAAATTGTTACTTTTGTTACAATCCCCTGTGTTTTGCTGAAAAGTTTTGATTAAAAAAACAAAAAGAAAGCAGCGTAGTAATGAACAGAGGAGTTTTGTATTTTAAAAGAACATGAACGACACATGGCAACCCTAATAACCAAGAAACATTTACTTATGGACATTAGCCTGCTTTGTTAAAATGGTTTTTGATTGAAGAAGCAAAGAGAAATCAAAGTAGTAATAAACAGGAGACCTTTGTGTCTAAAAAGAACGGCAACGAAATATGGCAACCCTAATAATCTAGAAACTTTTAATTAAAAATAATAGCCTACTTTACTGAAAAGGCTTTGGTTAAGGAAACAAAGAGAAATCAAAGTAGTAATAAACAGGAGACCAAAAGAACGGCAACGAAATATGGCAACCCTAATAATCTAGAAACTTTTAATTATAAACAATAGCCTGCTTTACTGAAAATGCTTTTGATTAAAGAAACAAAGATAAATATTTTGTGTCTCAACGGCAACGAAATATGGCAACCCTAATAATCTAGAAACTTTTAATTATAAACCATAGCCTGCTTTACTGCTCTTTACTGCTTTTGATTAAAGAAACAAAGAGAAATCAAAGTAGTAATGAAGAGGAGACCAAAAGAACGGCAACGAAATATGGCAACCCTAATAATCTAGAAACTTTTAATTATAAACAATAGCCTGCTTTACTGAAAATGCTTTTGGTAAAGAGAAATCAAAGTAATAATGAGCAGAAGCTTTCTTTCTTATAAGAATGACAACGAAACATGGCAACCCTAATAACCCAGAAACTTTTTAGTTATGGACAATAGACTTCTTTACTGGAAAGTAGTGATTAAAGAAACAAAGAGAAATCAAAGTAATAAAGAACAGAGGCTTTATTCCTTTAAAGCACAGCAAAGATAGATGGCAACCTTAGCATCCTAGAAACTGCTGCCGTAGACCAGTTGCATGCTTTGCTAAAAAGACTTGATTAAAGACAAAAAATTAAAGCAAATTATGAATGGAAAAGGGCTCCCACAAAAGAAAGGAAGGGAATAAAAAATTACATGCGGAGTTTAGCTAAACGAAGCAAAAACTTCATCCAGAATGGGAACTTTAAAGGGAACTAGCAGTTGAGTTTGAAGCATCCAGAATTGAATGTTTACAAAAGTTGAAGCAATAAGACATTTGAAATGCATGAATTAGTGTTACAGACAAGCTTAACAGCGTATCTGAAACATTACAGAGTTTTGTATAAGAGATATCGATATTTGGTAGCCCTAGTCTAGTGGTTAAACTGTTGAACTACGAGACGAGAGCTTGTAGATTTAAGTCTCAGTTCTGATATTAAAAAGAAGAAAAATTAAGAAGAAAGATATGTCTTCAGCCTCTTCCCCAGTACTGTGCTGGCAAAATTAAATTTATTGTCGTCATGTTTTCCGCCATAGTTTACACAAAATGGTCAAGGTTTATGTATCACAATACTCTGATTGTTAAGTATAAGATCCAGAATTGTCGTTCTGCAAAAGATTTATCTTAAGGCTAAGAACCAAATTGTAGTATTTCCGCTAAATTCTGATTTCCCCAACACTCTTCAGTTTAAACAAAAATCACAGCAATTATTGTGTCACTCTATTTTCATTTTTATAAACTACATTTGGTAACTCGCATAATGTACTCACGTTACACTCACTTGACATTTTTTCGATTGCAAATTACGATTGTCGATGAATGATAACGACAAATACAACGATAATCAGGCTGGTGTTAATTTTTGCGATAAATTATCGCTATCAAGAGAATTCCATCAAAACGATAGAAACAATTAAAAGACAAAAAAATATGCATCTTTGGTAAGAAATAAACTAATAATGGGGATCGATAATAGGAGATTTTCCAAAGAAAATTATTAAAATACCTTAAATGGCTGGAATAGTCAGTGGCACGGCAGTACAGTGTGAGAAATTCTATTTAAGGACATCTGGGAAAGTAATTTTGCTTCATTGAAAAAAGTTATGTCAGATTCAAGTTAACCTTTTAAAGCATAATTGTTGACCATTTAGTTTACTAATAAGTCCGAATATTAGTTAAAGAAGGCTGAAGAGAAGCGGAAGTCATAGATACATGTTGTAAACGAAATCGCTATTTCATAAGTACTCATGAAATTTTGAATAGTTGCGTGAGTCAACAATATTGAAATTTAACTCAGTACTCTGATTCATTCATACTTACTCACTACAATGTTGTATACGAGAACCAGAGATCAGCAATGAATCGTTTGATCGCTATTCATAAGTACTCATGAAATTTTGAATAGTTGAGTGAGTCAACAATATTGAAATTTAACTCAGTACTCTGATTCAATTCATACTCACTCACTCACTACAACGTTGATTATAAGTGCAAGTTGCAATGAGTATGAGTACAACGTTGACATCAAACTCATACCATTCGGTTTCATAATTGAGATTCATTAATTTAGAAAATACTTATAATACTTATAAAAAATGATTCGAGTGATCTCTGGTGTGAACGTTTCCTAGCATTGAATTGGCCAAGTCGTAAGTCAAACAGAATGGTGAGAAGGAGTTAAAAGTTTAACAATCACAATATGATGGTGAGCCATCCATGAGATGAAATATCTGCCATTAATTGTTATGACAGAAGGACAGTCCTGGCCTTCTTTAGGCCAGTCCAGGACATAACAGAGCATATCAAATCATACAAGATCGTTTGTCTAGTACACAATCACATATTCTTCGTTTTAATACACACTACTTTACCTACTTATTTCGCTATTGCATCTTTTAGTCAGGTTTACAACCTAGCTTCTCACACCACTTATGTTGAGTGCGATAATTTTATTCATGACTAGCGGCATCTACAATTTAAATTCGATTCCGAACTGAATCGATTCTATTTTTTGAGAAACTTTTCATGGCAATTTTTATTTATTCTGTCAGAGTTTTTTCAGGAACACTGCTGAGAGGAAGTCGCCTAGGAAATATTTTTTTTTCATACAAAGCATAGATACATACATAATTGATCATTATAACTCTTCAGTTAGGATTACGACCTAGCTTCTCACACCGCTTATGTTGAGTGCGTTAATTTTATACATGAGTGGCGGGGTCCACAGTTTAAAGCCGACTCCGAACAACAAGTTTTCGAGAAGCTTTTCATGGCAAGTTTATTTACTGTCAGAGTTTTTGCCAGAAATCGTTTCGTTTTGATGTCTGAACTGGGGTTTGAACTCGGGCCTTCAGTGTAATAAGTCAACACAACCTACTACGCCACTCATATTTTTTTCATATTTCATTTTATTTAAAATATATAGACCGGAGTTTGACCCCACGACCTTATGTCTCATACGTGCATACGTGAATAGGACCTACAGCTTTAAAGTCTGTTCCGAACGAAAGATTTTTTAAAGAAACTTTTCATGGCAATTTTGTTTTTATCCTCAAAATTTTTGCACGAAATCTGAAATCTTTTCGTTTGAACCGTGGTCTTACGCCTAATGAGCCAACATACTGCCTTCTAGACTACGGCAACTTCAAGATGCATTAACACTTTGACTGCCACGTCACGCATATTCGGGAGACTGTAAAGTTTCTGATCGTGTCGCGTCATAGTGATCGTCACGTATCGGAATGCTGTCGCCTAAAGGAGATTTTACTGTAAAAGTGGGTTGCAGTCAACGTTGTTAATGGATTTTAATTACGACTCAACATTGCTTGTCATTTAATTGTTGTTAGGTCATGAATTTTTGATCATCCCTCGTAATTACGAGGGCAACATTGCTTGTCATTTAATTGTTGTCTTAAAAGCTTCATTACAAGGTAAATGATTTACGATCGGATACTGGATTCCGAAGTACAAGATAGGTCATGAATTTTTGATCATCCCTCGTATATTCTTATACAATATGTATTATAGATAGGTTTTTAATAAATTTAAGTGTTAAAAACATTAAATAAATCTCTTTTACAAGTTAAGTGCATCAATTATTTACGCTATTGCTTGACTTATCCCCCTCCCTCCTTCTTCATCTTTAAGTTCCTGTAAAGAAAAACTAAATTCTGGAATTTAAGAGAGGCTTAAGGAAGGTGATGGTCATTGAAAATATGTAGGTGTAGTAAGGAGTACGTAAGCAAGTATTTACAAAATAAAAACTGAAAGAGAGGAAGAGAGAGAGATTGTAATGCCAGTTATTACCAGCTGCCATAAAAAAATTGCTTCACATTATTTAAATCGCAGTAAAGCAGAGCATGAAATCCAGGCAAAGAGCTTTACTACTGGATTGCAAGGGGGGGCAATAATAAAAAAAAACTATTTAGAATGCTAAACATGCAATAAATTAATAATTATGGCCAGCCCGAAGTGAAAGTATAGTTTTGCATGCCTTTCTCTCTTTCTCTCCCTCTTTCTATCTCTCCACTCAAGTTGCTGCAGATTAGTTTTCGTTTTGCCACTAACTTCACTTTGCTTTTGATATTATGGTGCCCAGCATAAATTATGATTTGTGCTGGTGCTGGTGTTGGTGGTGGTAATGAAAAAAAATAAAGGGTTCTTGGGTAGAAAATAGTTTTAAAGAGTTTTGTAACACGTTTACACTTGGCATAGAAGGGCTGAACTCAATTAAGACACGCAACATTTAAGTGGAAATTGATGTTCCCAAACCACTTGTGCAACAGCCCACGGAATACGAATAAAAGCAGGTGTTAGCAGCTGTTGAAACGATAAAGTTACCCGCTGCCTACTATACATACACTGAGCGCCATAAGTGAGTCAACACCCATTATAATTTTAAATTTTCTCTTATAAAAAATATACTTGCAGTACAAGAATAATTGAATTGAATTCTTTTTGTTTAAACGTTTTTAATTTCAGAAATTTATTCTCGACTAGGTTAGGTTAGGTTAGAGGATGTGTACTTGTCAATTCTGACAAGTACAGTACCCGGAGGTCGAATTGACCCATTGTACAAGGTCCTAGCTTTTCACACCACTTATGTTGTGTGCGTTAATTTTATACATGAGTGGCGGGACCTACAGTTTAAAGTCGACTCCAAACGACAGATTTTTGAGAAGCATTTCATGGCAATTTTTACTCTCAGAGTTTTTGCCAGAAATCTGCTGAGAAGAAGTCGCCGAAAAAGTATTTTCATATTTTCGTTTTGATGTCTGACCTGGGATTCGAACTCGGGCCTTTCGTCTAATAAGCCAACACACTACCTACTAGACCACGGCGACTTCAAAAATTTCTCGACTATTCTCATTTACTTTTCTCGCTATCCTAAGAAAATGAATTATTTCAGTGATGTTTACTCACTTTTGATGCTCACTGTACATTTAAGATGAATTATAATTAAAAAAAACCAAGGCTGGCCTTATAATAAGGAAATTGTCTCACAACTTAATCGCACTTAATGACAATTATTATGGCCACACTTGCTGCTTGGTTTGGCTTACTTGCTTGCTTGGTTTGGGGTTTTTTTTCTTTATTGCCTCTCTGTTGTCGTTGTCGCAGTCACTGTGTTTTGTGGCAAGCAAAACTGTAATTATTTGTTGTTATGACAGCCAAAGTAAATAAAACGTGTACGTGTTTGCAACCCAAAAGAGACCATAAATGAATGTCACATACAAAAAACCGCAAATAAATGGTTAATAAATGCATTCACATTACACGGAAACCCTTCTTCTCTGGCCTTTGCTGCTACACAACTCCTACACATCCATCTCTACATCTACATACTCATGTAATTTCCCTTTTTTTCCTATACATTCACATAAAATAATGCAATGCATGGCATGCATACATACATGCATGCATGTCATGCATGCATGTATGTGCCATTAAATGTTTGATGACACATTTCCGCTTTTAAACTATTCAGGCGCAATGAAAAACGAAAATTTAAATTAAATTCCTAGAGTCCTTGAACACAAACAACATGAAAAATTTTAAGTTGGCATAACACCAGCAGCATTAGGGATCATCACAGACTGGTATTTAGTTCAAGCAAAATAGGTCAAGGTTGCTTGCACCCATTTCACGCACACACACAGTCTGCTGCAATGAATGCACTCTGTAGGCGAAAAGCAATTCCAAATTACACTGTGCTACTGCAAGTCAAACACCCCAAAAGCCTTAAACAAAATAGATTTTCTATTTAAAATCCTCTACGTAATATTTTTATTGATTTCTTAAGCCACAATATAATTTTAATGACTTTCTCCTCTTTGAAGCATTTCCAAAACGAAAATAAAGTTCCATTAACAAGGCTAAGAAGACTGGCATTTTTTATAACAAGAAAATATTTATAATTTGTTTACTAAAGCCGGAGGTCCACACCACGCGTTCTACGCGTTCTCGCATTCTACGCGGCTGTCAAAAAAGTAGAGTTAATGTATTTATGTTTTGCAAGTTACACGCACAAAAGCGTAGGATGCCATGACGCATAGAACGCGTAAAGTAAATCTACTTTCTACTTTTGTAAGCATCACAAGCGGCGCGCGTACAAAACAGCTGACTTTGACAAGTTGTTTTATTTTAATTTATTTAAATTTTTCAAAGAACAATGGAGGAAAAATTAATCGAAGTCCTATATAAAAAAGTTCGCTTGTTTATAGGAATAAATTTAAAAGAGCAGCTGCTTGGAAGTCCATTGCCGAGGAGGTATTGAGGACAGTATTTCGTATTGCTTTTTTTTAGAGAACGTTTGCCAATCTCGTTGGAAAACTTTAAGGGACCGATTCGTAAAAAAATGCGCGGAGAGCAATCATGCCTCTGGTATGCTGCAGAATTCCCTGAAAACTAGTGGGCATATCAGCATAATCGTCGTTTGTTCTTTTGGAGCTTGTTGTACACACTTGTGGCACAAAATATTATATTCACAAACTCAATTAATTCTATAAATTCTTTAAAAATTTCAATTTCATTTGCCACATTTGTACGAAATGTTTTATTCAAGTATTTTCAAACAAATGTTTTTATGTTGTTAACAGCTGATCAAAACAAACATTGGCGCGTAAAAAGTGTTGCATGTAACTTGAAGCGTAGAACGCAAAGAACGTATGAAACGCACGTAACGATTTGACGCGAAAACGCGTGGTGTGGACCTCTAGCTTAAGGCTAGTAGGCGACTTCATAAACAAGTCGATTATTGTGATTAAATGCTGAATTGAGTCTAAATTTGGGAGTACAGCTCTTAGGCTTCGACTAGCTTCTTCCCTAGTTTGGTGGAACTCGGTAAGTATAGGGACAACGTTTACCAGTGGCGCCACAGCGGGCCGCAATGCATGCTCAAATGAGTTTTTGATATCAGCAGCTAATACTCCAACCTCATTTTGACAGAGAATGGGGCAGAAGTTGTTCTCATATGTCCGAAACAGAAAAGGGTAACGTTGCAGATTTTCCACAGTATGAATCATTCATTTAAAATCTGAGTGTATTGTAGGACAATTGTCTTAACTTTGGGGATCACATACTTCTGCATCAGAGATAAGCAAATGGGTATTTAAAAAGATAAACAGAATCGAATCGTACTCATAATTTCAGATACATATACAACGCATTCATACTTATTTTAATATCACGGAACCTCTCTCTACTCATATTTAAAGTTTGAAGTACTCATCATACTCATTCATACTTAACAACACAACACAACATAACGCAACACAACACAACACAGCACAAATACAGCACAACACAACACAACCTAACACAGCACAACATAACTCAACACAACGTAACACAACCCAACACAACACAACACAACACGTATGATGTTATTGAATTCTACTCTCCATAACTCAACATATACACTCGAAGCACAAAATAAGTATGAATCGCGTACAAACACTAAAATACTCACTAAAAGGTTGTGTGTTTGCTCTGTTTGCTGCTCTGTCTTATACTTTGCTTATGTGTTTCTATAAATGCAACAACAACTAAGACTGTAAATTTTGATGAATGATTCGAATCGAATCTAAATGAGTAGGCTAATGAATCAAACAAATTTCGAATGGTATGAGTTAGATGTACTCATACTCATTGTACTCATACTTTTAAATCAATGTTGTAAAGTGAGTATGAATGTTGACTTATATTCAAAATTTTATGAGTGCTTATGAATAGCGAAAAAACGATTTATTGCATTAGCATGATGAATTCGTACATGAAGTCATCAAACAAGGTTACTAAACTCCATTTTGCTCCATTTCCTCTCACCGTAAACAATCTTTCAAATTGTAAGTTGGCAGTAACGTTTACAAACGACATGAAGTTAGCTGCAGACGAATAAAACCTTTACCAGAGTGTTGTGGCAAGATGAGTGTTGTCTCCAAAGGGAAAATCTCCACCCTAGAGTTTACGCATTACTAGAATACCCCACTGTCAACAATATGAAGAAGACATTTAACAACAATTTTCCTTTTAGATTACTCGCTTGGCAAATTTATTTAATCATCGATAAAAAGTAATAAATATTCACAGCACAGCACAGCAATAATCGTCATCATCATCATCATCATCTGCAGTATCATAATCATTGTGATTATTTTTAGGAATGATGAGTCAATGCTTTAAATGTTTAATGACGTGTACAAAATATTTTAAGAAAATAAATTTCTTTTCATTTTTTTCTTTAGAAGAAATATTTGAAAAATTCAAAAAAAAAGAATTCGAATTCAAATTCTAATACTCGTACAGCGTGGGAGTGAGTTTTTGTGTTTTAAAAATAAATTCATTGAGAAAATTACTTGCGGTTATTTTTTTTGTTAAAAAATTTGTTAATTTTAAAACTACAAGCGGTGGTTAAGCTTCAGAAACAGTGTTGCAACGTTAATGTTGACAGTTATTTGACAGTTAGGCCATAAATCAGTCTGAGCACTCAATTAGTATATTATTAAGACTACTTTGGAATCAGCTAGCCAGGGAAATAGAGTCAACCTCTACTGAATATCTATTAGGCAGATTATCTTGTGAGTAGGGTAACTTCCACGTTGCTTATAGTGGAGTACAATAAGGTAAGTTAGTAACGTTCAGTCAGTCTTGTGTGATGACGAGGTGTGTTTGAAGAAAGTAATCAGTTGTTTAAAGTTCTCCGTTACAAAGATCTAATCGAACAATTCTTTAGTGATTGTTATTGTTTATGGAAAGGTGTTGTAAACAGAAGAATAACAAAGAAAAGCAATTGTTGTTGTTTACATCAAGTTGTAAACAGTGGCACACAGAATTATGCAAATAATAAAGAACTTTAATTAAAACTAAAAACACAATCTACGAGCAGCTTATATTTTAAAAATTTTTTAAAAGGTAAAAACGTAACAAGTCGCCGTGGTCTAGTAGGTAGTGTGTTGGCTTATTAGACGAAAGGCCCGGGTTCGTATCCCAGGTAAGACATCAAAACTGAAAAATATTTCTTCGGCGACTTCCTCTCAGCAGATTTCTGGCAAAGACTCTGAGGGTAAAAATTGCCATGAAAAGCTTCTCAAAAATCTGTCGTTCGGAATTGACTTTAAACTGTAGGTCCCGCCACTCACACATAAGTGGTGGGAGAAGCTAGGTTGTAATCCTGACTGAAGGGTTGTAATGGCCAATTATGTATGTATGTAAAAACGTAACAATTGGGGATGAAGAGATACGCGCCTCATGTTAAGCGGGCTTAAGGATATCAGACTAAAATCAAGTAATCTGTGGATACTAAAGGACCTTCTGGCCAAGTATTGTAGATTAAAAGTATACTTTTTCAGAATAATGATCGCTTCAAGCTTAATAAATAGATTCTGTAATGAGGAAAAATAGTAATCCGAAGCATACTTGGAAACTGTGCGGCTAAAAGGAACACCAGGATGTATGCTGGCACCGAACAACATTCTGAAGTTTGTCACAGCAATTTAATGGGGGGAACCGTTGTAGGGATGCTCTATATGTATAGTATAAGTGATCGTATGATTGCATTTCTACATAACAATAATAAATGCTAAGGTCCTTAAGAAGCCATTTAACCCTTTTGTGACGTCACAGCTACACTACAATTTGTAAGCTTTCCCGATTGGTCGTCTAACCATCACGCATCATCGTTTGCGAAAACGTGCAAATGGAAAAAGTAAAGCGCTGTCGTGTATATGCGGCATCAACATCTGTGAGCCAATAAATAAGTGCCGTATTTACACGACGTCAACAGCTATAATGCACTAAGGGATTGTCGTATGTACACGGCACATGTCGGGGAACGTTGCCTAAGCGGTACCATATATGACACCGTTAAAGAGTTCCTGATTAAGCAGTTTCGGAACAAGGAACTAAGGTGACACAATTTTCATGCTTGAAATAAAAAAAAAACCAGATAAGCCAACCAAAAAATCCAATATCATTGACCCTTAAATTAATGAAAGATCTTGTACATCCTTATCACAATTTTCTTTAGTTATTGTTGACAACTTTCTGGAAGAGTTCAAAACACTCTTCCATACTGTGAATAATTCACAAGTTCTAGAGAATTTTTAGCTTCTTTTTGATAAAAAAATTTTATGAAAATTCATTGTTTCCCTGTCAAGCATACCCCTACACCTTTTATTCCTGCAAATATCAAAACCAATGTCCCTTAGGGGAAGATCACCTTTGGCTTTTTACACTCATAGGGTATGAACATCAACAATGTTCGTTAAAAAGAGCGTAAAATGCAATGTCAGCTTTCAGTGAAGCAGGTGCTTGTCGCTTCTTTTTGAATTTTTTATTTTTTTGCATATCAATTATACACCCAAAGAAAAGTTTTAGTAGGATTTACTATTTTCTAATGAGAAATGATCTCCTTTTTTGGAAGAATATTTGTCAAGTTAAATATGCAGTCTTTAGGGATTTGACGCTGTACATTTTCCATTTTCCACTACGTTGCATTTGAAAATATTACTAACAATTTTCCTCTGGGTTATACAAATGCCTCTCACAAATTCATTCACATTTTTATCATGTTCTCATGTCCTCTTTAGGCCAACGTCTGGAAATCACCCCCGGTTTTTAAAGGCTCCCTACATAAAACACGGTGATTGGTGGTGGTGGTGGCTTGAGTTTAAATTTTACTTTTTTATGCAACCATGTCTTATTATAAGGGGGGGCATCATTAAAAAATGTTTATGCCTTAAAGCAAATGAAAAAAAAAAATTAAGAAAAAAAATTCTGTTTCAGCTTTATAACACAATTTTTAAATGCAAAGATAAAAATCCTGTCCAAAAGCATGGGAATTTTGTAAGAAAAAAATTAAAAAAAAAAACTGTGGGTCAGTTTAATGTCTTTACTTCTTTACACGGTGCACGATAAAGATTTTCCCATCGACATGATAATTTCCAAAAAGACAGAACCAAAAAATAACAACGAAAACAACAATGAAAGAAGAAATCTGAACATTTCAACAACATGCCAAACCTCATAAACTGTGGCCCTCATTAAATAACGATAAACAATAAATTTGTAAGAAACACAGAGAGAAACAACAACAAAACAGCTACAAAAGAAGCGCAACAAACAAAAAATATACAGACAGACAGACAGACAGACACAGAAGAAGAAAAATATCCAGAAGATACAAATTTAACGACTTTTAAAGCAAAAACGCCTCGAGTATACACCACACAGCACAGAGCACAGAACCAAGTTCTCATAAAAGAAACAAAAACATGAAATTACGCATTCAAGCATTGTATAGAGAGAGAGAGAGAGAGAGAGAGAAGGGGATGACCACCAACCAGCAAAACCAGCATTTATTTATACAAGCCCGGCATAAACAAATCTACACACACACACAGGTAGATAGTAAGACAGCCTTACGGAAAAACCCAAAAAAAATCAAACAAAAGAACTTAAGAAAAAAAGGGAAAAAAATAGTGTTGGTGGTGGCAGTTCATTTAACACACGCACTTCCTATTTTTATGAACCAAAAAAAAAATTAAGAACACAATGACAGCAACAAATAATTAAAAAAAAACAACAACAACACAAACCCTATTCAATAAAGGCTTAAAGGAATAAACGCATCACAACGCAAAGCAACGCAAACTCAACGAACGCAATGTTAAGTAAATACGTGTGTGTAATCAGCTCTGGCTCTCTCTCTCTCTCTGTTGTTGTATATAAGCGCTGCTGTTTGATTTTCTCGCCATGATACCCGGTGTGTTAAACTTAATTTAAATGATATTTAATGGACCAAAACAACAACAACAACAATAACAACATAAAAATACAATGACTTTTGACCAACAATACACAAAAAAAGAAAACACACACACACACACACAAATAAATGAAAGAATAAAAACGAAAAAAAAAGAGTGAAGAGGGAAGAAAGCAAGAGGCAAAGCGGCAAATTACTACCCAAGCGGTCATTTGTTAAGTAGTTAAGGGAAAAAAAAAATACGTAGCAGAAGAGGAAGAAAAAAAATTAAATCTGTGGCTTATTTTTTCCCATCAATATTAAAAACAATATTCACAGCCAACAATAACAACAACAACAACAGCGGTAATATCAATAATAATAATACGATGTGAAATGTGCGGAAACATAAGCCAAAAGTTGAAAAATGAAAAAAAAAATTTAAACCAAAAAAAAATTGGTACATAACTTTTAAAAGCAACTGTTTTAACAGCAAACTGTTTAACGCACAAATAAAATTTGGAAATACTTAAATTAACCCATAAATGATAGAGGGGGCCTAATCGGCAGCGTCTTAATTTGTCATATAATATAGGATCGGGGCCAGAGATCAGCAATTAATCGTTTTTTCCCTACTCATAAGCACTCATGAAATTTTGAGCCAACAATATTCGTACTCACTGCAACGTACATACGTTAATTTATAATTACAGGTTGCATGCGTACAATGTTGACATCAAACTCATACCGTTCTACCCAGTCTCTTATAGTCTTAGTTGTTGTTGCATTTAGAAAAAAAAAGAAAACACATAAGCAAAGCATAAGACAGAGCAGCAAGCAGAGCACACAACCTTCTAGTCAGTATTTTAGCGTTCATACTCGATTCATACTTATTTTGTGCTTCGTTTGTGTATAAGTTGAGTTATAGTGGGAGAGTCGCACGTGTTGTGTTGTTAAATGCGAATATGATGAGTACGAGTACTTTCAACTTTGAATATGAGTAGAGAAGGTTTTATGATATTAAAATAAGTATGAATGCGACGCTTAACGCATCTTTTTGAATACTCATTGCTAATCTCTGACAGAAACGTTTCAAGTTTTTGAGATTGCCGACTTTAAACTTTAATATCTTTGGTGTTGTTTTACTGTGAGACGGGCAATGTTCTAAATGTGAGAGCAAGAGGCTCTTGACCTTTCATATGGTGATCCGAAGAACATTATGAATGAATTGGAAGTTACTATAGTCTAGCAGGTACTTAAATTAACCCATCAAGGTTAGAAGGCGATATTTGATGATATCTTACTTTGTCAGATAATATACGACCAGGTCCAAAAGATGTGTTAGCCAAAGAAATGTTTTAATTTTTTGAGGTTGTCGTTAAGGTAGTTGGCTCTAAACTATCTTATTTTGATGTCGAATCCGAATGGTATCATTCTAATAAACTGGACAATGTTCTAAGCCCAAGAGCAAGACGTAAAGGGTCACTTAATTATTAAAATGTGGAGGCACGAAGAATTGTATGAAAGCATTTTGAATTTAAAGTCATTATAGATTAGTAGCTCGTGTGTTGGCTCATCTGACGTGAGACCGCGGTTCAAACTCCAGCCTAGAGATCTCGAACAAAACGAAATAAAAAAAAATATTTCCTTGGTTACTTCCTCTCATCAGTTTTCTACCAAAAACTCTGAGAGTAAATATAAAATTGGCGTGAAAAGTTTCTCAAAAGAATCTGTCGTTCGGAGCCGACTTTAAACTGTAGGTCCTAACACTAATGGATATAAAATTAACACACACAACTTGGAATGTCCACATCTTGTTCCTCATTGCAGTGAACTGTTCTAGATGTATATCTCGCCCTCTGTGATTATCGGATATTACTTTTACGAAGAGAGTGGCATACACTTCTTTCGAAATATTCCTATTTTTTCTATCTGATATCTTAGATTTCAAATTGCAGTGTCTATTGGGCTTTGTAAACAGATAATGCTGTCACAACATGTTGCGACTGGTTGTACCAACTTTATAATTGTGCGCAAACAATTTATGTGTTGAGTGGCTACTTGGTCGTCGGTTGGTTGAAGATCAAAAAATCTTAAATTTTCATTCAACCGACGAAAAATACGATGCTACATTAAGAATTTATAGGCAAATTTGGTTGAAAAAGAGAAACGAGTGAAGAACGTTGTGTTGTGCAACTAAACGCAATGTGTAGGGGCCGCATAAAATTGGCTCTACATTTAAAGCTCGGATATTACAATAGACCTGGTAATCATAACCAAATTAAAGACAAAAAACACTCCAAACTTTATGGCCACTTCTAAACACTTACGCCCTTTAATTGGTTACTAACTCCACTGACTACACTGACAAGAACAATAAAAGCCCACCAAGTATCCCCCGTTTTATAATCAAAACAATTTCAAAAATTTCTTTTATGTGCTCCAAGTTTACTGGGTCTTTACGAACATAAACATGAACACGAGCACGCACACTAATACGAGTAACATAAGTTTTGCATTGTTTCATGTGTAAATGAATTGTTTTGTTTTTGTTTTCTTGTTGGAATTGTTATTTAACATAAGTGCACAAAAAAAAAAAACGAAGCAAATAACAGCACAGCACAAGCACAACTCCAACCACAACACAGAATGCATGAAACAACTTGTTGGTGTGTTTACAAAAGGCTGGGAAAAATAGTTGAGAATGAAAAATAAATACAAAGCAGCAGCATTAGTGCTCTTAACTCCCTCTCCTGTAGTGCATTGTATAACAGGTATTCTCTTTGTAATGTACTATGGTGTGGTGTGGTGTGGTGTGGAGTTGAGTTGGTGTTGCTGATGATCATGTTTCACTTAAGGGATTTATGTTGATGTCGTTGTTGCTGTTGTTGTTATTGGTGGTCTAAATCAAGAGGTGTGTATAGCAGCAACACAATACAATATAAACAAAGAATTGTTAGTAAAATTTCATGTTAAACGGCTTATAAAACGATGACGATTGATATTTTATTTCGTTTGCCTTTATTGTGTTGCTGTTGTTGCTATTGTTCTTAACAATTTGTCTTGTTTGTTCTTGTTTGTATTTAAACAAATGCGGAAAACAGAGAGAGAGACTAAAGACTTTTCTTGGTGTGTGGTATAAATACAACTGATGTTGTGGGGGAATTTTGTATGGTGTTGGTTGGTTGCCTGGTTGGATACATTCATTCAATATTGACATACACACACACAATCACTAACAAGGGGGGAACAAAAGAAAAAACGAAACACAAAATTCGGCGTTCTTTTTTCTTAACGCCGTAACATTTAAAAACGGTTTTCCTTTTGTAATGGGTGAGTGAGTATTTCATTTCATTCAGAAACTTCTTTTTCAAAGAAACTTTGCTGGTGGCATTATTATTTTTTTTTGTTTTGTGTCAATTGAATCTTTTTTTTTTGTTGATAATTTAAAATATTTCCCAATTAAACAAAAAAAAAAAAAAAAACAGAAAAACCAGATAGTACATCGAAAAACATATAAAATTCTGTTGTTTCCTTTCCTAAATAAATAAATAAAAACGAAATGAAAAAAAACGCTGCCATTTCAGTTGCACATGATGCTGCTGCTGCTGGTTGTTGGTTGCTTGTTTCGTTACCAGTTGCCGTTACCAAGTTGCCAACCCAAGTATGTATTGGAAATTTATTTTAACAACAACAACAACAGAAAAAAAGTGAATAAAAAAAACGCCAAAAAATTGTTTCTTTTGGCAAGGCATTCCGATAATGCCGACTATGCTGATTGTAAGTATTTTTCTACTTAAAAAATGTTTTAATGAATGATTTATTGATAAAAAAAAAAAAAAAATTAAAAAAATTATTGAAAAATTATTTAAAAGATAATAAAACACAACAGCAAACTGAAAAAAAATTAAAATAAAAAAAAAAAATAATTAAATCCAGTATTTCGTTTACTAAAGTAAATTTGGTGTGCCAAAATTAAAAAAAAAATTTAAAAAATTCAATTAAATTAAAAAAAAGACGCTGAACATAAAAACTGAATTGTTTAAATTAATTATTAAGGAAAAAAAAAAAAATAAAATAAAAGAAAAATAATTTAAGCCTAATTATTTGAAAGATTTTTTGTAAAAGATCAGATGGGATAGAGAAGGATTATAAACTTTTTTTGTTTTAAACCAGCACTCAAGGGATGACCCCTACTCATGCAGTGCATTGTGCAGGATTTTAGGAAAGGTGGAAAAAGGGAAGATGCGAACGGTAAGGAAACGAGTTGCTGCTGGTGACTATAAAAATGGCTAGTGCTTTACCTTCACCATTAGACAGTCTGCAGCAATTGTCCCCAAGAGGCCCGCAGTTTTTCGCACCACTTGTGTTGTGTGTGTTAATTTTATACAGAAGAGGCGGAACCTACAGTGGAAAGTCGTCCCCGAACAACAGATTTTTTGAGAAACAAGAAGAAAAAGAGAAGAAACCTACGAAAAAGTACATTTTGGATTTTTTTTTTACTTTTGATGTCTGCCCTGTGACTCGAACCCTGGCTTTACGTGTAATAAGCCAGCACACTACCTACTAGACCATGGCGACCCAATTTTAATTGTGTGTGATAATTTTATTAATTTCGAAAGACAAATTTGTGGCAATTTTCTATTTATACTCAGAGTTTTTGCCAGAAAGCTGCTCAGAGCCATATTTCATTTTGTTGAAGATAGCTGACCTGGGATTTTGACCATAGCCTCATGTTTAATAGGCTAACACACCAGCTACTGACGTTTCTCTCTCGAGAATGTTAACATTCAAATTCGACAGGGAAATAAGACAGTTTAGAGCCAACTACCTTAACAGCAACTTTAAAAGATTAAAATGTTTCTGTATCTTACACACCTTTGGACCTGGTCGTATATTATCTGACAAATTAAGACGTTGTCTAGTGTCCCCTTCTAACCGTTATGGGTAGATATAAGTAGTTCGTATACTACGGCAACTTCTCGGTATCTCCACATGATAGTAATTATATGAACCCTAACATTTCTCTCTTGAGTTTAGAACTCTATCTGGCCCATTAGAATGATGCCATTCAGATACGACTGTGAAACGAGACCAAAGATATTATAGTTCAGAGTCATCTACGTAGTCACTCCGAGGGTAAAGGTTCAATTAGTCGTGACTTAACCATAACCACATAAATCAGCTGTTTTAACCAACTTTATGGGCATCACTGTTTTCGATTATAGGTGACTTACCATAATGGAGATGCCGATTTTGGCAAAAAAAAAATCAGCTTTTCAGATGAAGCTCATTTTGATCTTGGCGGGTATGTAAACAAGCAAAATTGTCGCATTTGGGGCACAGAAAACCCCCGCGCATACATTGAAAAGCCTACGTACCCAAAACGTGTCACTGTTTGGTGCGGATTTTGGTCCAGAGGCATGATTGGACCATTTTTCTTTGAAAATGAGTAAGGAGTGGTTGTTATAATCAATGGCGATTGTTAACGGGTAACGTTAAACAAATTTTAGTTCACAAAAATTGAAGAGGAATATATTGGCAACATTTGCTTTCAACAGGACGGCGCAACGTGCCACACAGCCGAAGCTACAGTCGATGTTTTGTGCCCTGTTTTCGAAGATCGTATTATCAGCCGGATAGCTGATGTCGCTTGGCCACCTTGGAGCTGCAATTTGACACCGTTGGACAATGATTTGCGGGATGCCGTCAAAGATAAGTGTTATGCGGACAAGACAGAGACAAATTAAGCTTAAAAGGACAATATTCGTGAAGCAATTGGTTAAATACAGCTGCCACAATCGATAATGTGCTTAAAAATTGTACTGATCGTGTAGGCTACTGCATGATCAGTCGATCCAGCCATTTGAAAGAAATTATTTTCCGGAAGGATTTTACTTTGAAACAAAAATAGAAATTTCAGAAAATTTTCAAAGTTTTTTTTTTAAAGCATTTTCAAAGAAAAGTTATTTGGCGGAGCCTTTACTTTTTAACCTGATTAGACGACAGGTGTTAAAGTGCTTGTTTTTCTTTATTTTATTGCGCTCAAAAGAAAAAAAAAACAAAAACAAAAAAGAGTAGAGGATTATTTAACATCAAAAGAACTATAAAACGTTAACAGAATTTTTTTTTTTTTTGGTGCAACATTAAACTGGGCTAAGAAGACGTTTCATTTGCTTTTATCACTCGAACGATACGATTCATTCAAATGCAGTTCAAAACAGTGTTAAACAGAAGACATAGAGAGAAGAGTGGAAGGAGAGTGAGAGAGAGTAGAGTTAAGAATTTCTTTCATGCAATTGATTTCGATTCTATTTTATTTTCATTTTATTTTTGTATTTTATTTTGAATTTTTCTTTTTTGTTCAACGAATTGCTAAAGACATACAAAGAAAGAGAGAGAGGGACAGAGATAAGCCAAGTAAATCGAAGAATTTCTTCGATTTTTTTCCAAAAGAATGGTTCAATAATAGATTTTATTTGTTGTTCTTATCCAATATTGCTGTTGTTCCCTCCCTGTATACAGAGCAACCGAATAACATATGCGAGTGCATCTGCATCTGTTTTAAAATATTCTTCCCTTCCTTTAATATGATTGTGGTTCACAGAGAAAAAAAAAGATTTTTTTCCATCATTTCCTATTTTCTCTCCTTTTGTTTCCTACTCATACTTCTTTTACTTGTCACCACCCCCCCTTTGGCAAAATCTTAAGCTATCGTTGGAAAACAAAAAAAAAAGAAAATCCTTTAAGAAGTTTTGCTTGAGTAAATCATCCTCTCACTCACTTCCTTGTCTCAATCATTCAAATGCTGCTTGCAATAGAGATTTTACTAGGATTTTGGTTTCTTTATTCGGCTTACGGTTCAAATACTGTGCTGGTGTGGTGATAACAATTTGCATTTTGAACACTTTTATGGAGATTATTGGGTAGTAAAGAATTCAAGATCAGTTAGGTAGGTGGGAAGGTAAAAATGGCTGTCTTAGTTAGGCCGCTTACAGGGCCCATTGTGTTTCTCATTCTCCCCTATTTCCGATGAAGCGACTCAGTCTCAGACAATATCCATGCATGACAGTTCATCTAGATCCTAAATGTAGTAGGCACCTAGGTGTCTCTCTCTCTCTTTCTCTCCTCTGACCAAGTACCGGGCATGTGCTTAGTAGGTGAAGAATAGTTTCATCCCCTTCCCCTTATCTCCACAGCTTATTTAGAAATCATTCGCAAGGTGTCCAAGATCAATATGCCTCGCATACGTTTCTATAATACAATGCCCCCTTATAACCACGATAACAATGCTGAGAGCTAGCTTCTTTGGAATTTAAATAGAGTTGCCAAGCGCCTCCTATCCAGCCTTGGCCAGATTTTTTGCGCCGCGTTGCCCTTAACCGACAAGGTCCACGATTGCGTTGTCATTTATAAGCCTACAGGTACCCAAAGAGATCCCCAATGTAGAGAATTCATCAGACAGTTCGATGGTCGTGGCCCTTCTGGCCAAATCATCCGCTCTGCAGTTGCCGGGAATATCTCTATTCCAGAAACCACTTGGAGCTTCCAATGAAGTGACTAAGACTGCCAATATCCATGCATGACAGTTTATTAAGGTCCTCCATGTGGTAGGCACCCATATGTCTCTCTCTCTCCTCTGACCAAGTGCCGGGCATGTGCTTAGTAGGTGCAGAATAGTTTCATTCTCTTCTCCTCATCTCCACAGATTCTGTAGAAATCATTCGCAAGGTGTCCAAGACCAATACGTCTCGCATACGTTTCTATAATACAATGCCCACGATAACAATGCTGAGAGCTAGCTTCTTTCCTCCTATCCAGCTTTGGACAGATTTTTTGCGTTGCGTTGCCCTTAACCGACAAGGTCCTCGATTGCGTTGTCATTGATAAGCCTACAGGTAGCCAAAGAGATCCCTAATGTAGAAAATCATCCGCTCTGCAGTTGCCGGGAATATCTCTACGTCCCGGTACCCATGTGATACAAACATTATATCGATTTGCCATGGCATTGAGACATCTGCGATAGTCGTACAATGTCTTGGAGTTTATTACACTAGAATCCAGTGCCTTGATGGCCGTTTGGCTATCAGAAAGTCTAGTGATCGTTCGCTTCTGAACATTTTTTTCCACAATAATTTTTCAATTTCTAATCGGGCAATACATTTCTTCCAAAACAGCTTCCTTTTATTGAGATTTTCTTTCCCTAATGAAGGAGGAACCTAACATAGAAAAACTTGAGAAAGCTATACAAACAGAAGAAGACAAAAAAAGGTTCATTACATCGGCAGTTTGTGGTTCAAAGCCATATCTAGCTACTGTAGTGGCTGATGCTATGGTTATGGCCACTCAGTTGGGGTTACGACCTAGTTTCTCTTAGCACTTATGTTGTGTGCGCTAATGTGTTTATATATGTGAGTGGCGGAAGGAGCAACAGTCGCCTCCGAATGGCAGATTTTTTAAGAAACTTTTTTTTAAAAAGGGAATTCCCCAGATACGACGTAAATCGAAGTTGAAGGAAACAAAAGTTTTGACGACGTTAATCAAAACAACGTAAATCGAGGGAATACTGTAGTAAGAATTCAGTCATTCTTGTGTAAAGATGCATTGCGTGTGAAGAGAACAGTTGTGGTTTGATGATCTCCAATGTAAGCAAAGAAGAATAGCGAACAAGCAAGTATTGTTGTATACATCAAGTTATAAACAGTGGCACACAAAAATAGTGCGAACAATAAAAAATTTTAATTTCAATTTAAATTTAACTAGATGACCCATGCGAATATTTCGCGCCGTTAGTTGTCATCGTCATAGCAAAAGCAACTTTCACAGGGAATTGTTTTCGTGTCATTCGGAAAGGCACAGTTGGATCAGAAGGTGTAAAGTTGATTCGGAGTATGAGTACAGTTTTATCGTTATGAATAATTTTTATTGATATGATGTGCTCTCCCAAGTTTGTTACGATTAGCCTGGTACCATTTATTAACCCGTATTACTACACTTCATAAAACAAACAATGCCATGACAATAACGACATTACCAAAATGGCTTTTACAACTTTATATATTATTATGTGGAATAGCATTACAATTAAGCGACCCTGTTTATCGCACTTGATCTAACAACTACCGCAAAGTATTGCCAAAACAGCTTTTTACAACTTAATATTCATATTATAATAAACGGCCTTATATTAAATAACGGTATTGCCAGAATAGATTTTAATACATACTATATTTTGTAGAACTGCATTACTATTAAGCGACCCTGCATTACCACACTTGAACAAAAACATATAATCATAATGACAACAGTATTATTATGCAGTTCCATATAAAACAAAATTTTTATTAATGAAAATAATAATATTTCAATTTCTAATTATTTTTTGCCATTAGTGTTAGATATAAGCTTTTAAATGATATATCGTTCATTAAATTTGGTGCGGTGGTATGGGAGATATTTGCAACCGACAAAAAAAAGTGCTTTAGAAATAATATATATGATTGAATTTAATTGCAATCAATTAACTGATATTTTAAACGTTTTTAAAAAGGTAAAAAAAAAAACGTAAAAACGTAACAATATAAAACCAGGGTATGGGATTCTAATAGTAAGGAAGACAACAAATTAAAGAAAAATTTATGGAAAAATGAAAACGGAAAGCAATTTTATGTTATCTTTAAACTCAAAACACTCAGTTTTCTTTCTTCTAGTCAATGTATTATTGAATATAAATTTCGAAAAAAAAGAGAGGCTAAAACAATAAAATTGTTTCTTGGTTTTTAACCCCATCATTTTTAGTACCCAAGTTTCCATTTGGTTACTAAAAAAGAAAAAAAAAGCAATAAAATCTAATGGAACACCATTAAAAATTGTTATAAGAACTACAAACAACAACAACAACAAACACAACAATGCCAACAACATTAAATTTGAAAGTGGCACTTAACATACATAATTAAGATGAAACAATTCAAAACAAAAAAAAAACAACAAAAAAAAAAAACGAACAAAAACAAACATAAAAACTTAGCCGACGACCTTAAGGGGAGCCGACGGCTAAATTACAACCAACAACCACTTCATCATTGAAAATTAAATGAAAAAAAAGAAAAGAAAAAAAAAAAAACAAATGGTCGGATCGATAGATCGCACAATCAATCCATCGAACGAACCGAACCGAGCCGTTTGGTCGTTTTGTTCTTTAAATTGAAATCAACACAAACAATTTAGACGTTGACGCCAATAATACAAATGAATGAATGAATAACAGCAACGATGTGTTATTGTTTGATGGTGCTTTCATACATACAAAAACAATAACAACAATAAAAAAAAAAACATACAATAATTGTTTATAGTTTTTGGTTGTTTGTTTTTGTTTTTGTTGGTCATAGAAAATAAATAAAATATTCACGATTTTACATGAGTTTTTTGGTGAATATAAAGGCATTGGTTTGAGAGAGACAAAGAAAGAGAGGGAAACACAGTTTGTTTTTTGGATTTTTTTTTGTATTGAAATGACCACCAGTAATGGAGAGAACGGCAAAGGAGTAGAGAGAGAGAGAGCAGTAAAGTGAAGTGGAGTGGTGTGGTGGTATGGTGTGGTGTATACCCTATCACTTTAGAATTCATATTACAACACTCATACGTATGGACGGCAGCTATTAAATCGTCTTGTGTTTATTACCAATAATGAGTGTCGGCAGAGGTGTGAGTATTTAACTTCTTACAAGGAAACGGACCCTCAATTACAATTACAACAACAACAATAAATAAAAAAAACTACAAGAACGTGCTAAAAAAAACAACCGAACAAACGAAACATTTTTTTTAAAAGCCCAACGTAAATAGTAAAAAAAAAGAAGAGGAAGAAAAAACGTAACGTAACGTTTTTATTATGCTACCGTAGCGGTTGTAAACACCTTGTTTGTTGGCAAAAGAAAATCATAATAAACCAGTTAATTCTCTTGTTGTTATTGTTTTGGCCATAAAAAGCCATTCGTTTACCTGTTAATATAGTTGTTGTGGTTCTTTGTGTTTTTAGTCTTGGCCATAACAACCATAATTATTGTTGTTGTTGTATTTTAACAGCGAATTATACGAAAAAAAAAGTTCTTCTTCTTTTTGTTTTTTTTTTACTACTTCTGCCCGTTTCTGCAAAGCAAAACTATAATCCGCACACAATAATTTTGCTTAACAAAAAGCCCATAAAACGTATGTGAATCGATAATTGTTAACCTCCGAGCATTGGCAATGGATATGAAGTAAAATCAGTCATGCCAACTATATGTTTAAAAAACGTAACAAATCTTTCCGTTACGATACAAAGTATCGTAAGAATTTCATAAAATCAATGAATACTAGATTCAGAAGGAGGAAGTACGCCACTTTGTAAGGCTGTTGCCAGAAGCTTTCTGTGAAATGGAAATTATAGTTTGGCAGGGTTTTCCCGGCGAAAGGGAAAGTTGTAGGGATGCGCAAACGCTTCTCAAGTCGAGGTGGAAACGTTTGAACTTGAAATGGTCTTAAGACAATGTAAACTTTTAAGAAGAGAGTCTAGTCCCACGCCACGCTATTCAGAACTAGGCTGATGATAATAAAATACCTTCTATACGGACGCAGTAGATCAGCATAGGGATCACCACAAACTCTGTCTGTTGATTCTGTATGATTCAGAACACATCCATACAAACATACTTAGTACCTAAACAAGTGTTCCTGTATCTAAGCAAGAAACATCCGAATTGAACACTTCAAATACTAGACAGGAAGTCATACGTAGTGACATTGAAGCTTTTAAAGGAATACCCTATACCTCTTGATCTTAGTAATCTAGCAGCTCTATGCAACAATAATAATAGAGTTTTGGTCTCATCTTACTTACTTAAAGGCTCATTACAATGCTTTAGTCAAGATTACAACCTAGCTTCTCCAACCACCCATGTTGCCGTAAAAAGATCTTTTAAAACCAACATGAATGGTGTAAGAAGCTAGGTCAGAGTCCTGATTAAAGCGTTTTAATGACTAATTAAGTTAAAAAGTTCTGTTTTGTTGACTAAGATTTTATATTCCTGTTCAAATGTATTCACAGAAGACACAATAACCATAATTGAGTAGCAGTAACCAGGTATACACCGTAGTCTAGCAGGCATAGCGTATTGGTTTACTAGACGTTAGGCCACGTTTCAAACGCCAGGTCATACATCAAAACGAAATATGAAAAAAAAAATTTCTGCGGCCACTTCCTCTTAACAGATTTCTGGCAAAAACTCTGAGAGGAAAAGTTTCCATGAAAACTTTCTCAAAAATATGTTGTTTGGAGTCCCGACTTTAAACTGTAGGTCCCGCCACTCTTGTATTATATTAAGACACCCAATATAGTGTGAGAAGCATGGTTGTAGTCCTGACTAAAGGGTTGTAATTGCCAATTAAGTATGAATAGTTGCAACCAAATTGATTCCAAGAATTTCAGACCACTAGGTGGTATTCATGCAGATTTACTAGGACTTTTCATTGCCTTTGCATAATTTGGTACAAAAATAACTGCCTTTTATGGTGATCCAGTATATTTTTAGATATACCAAATCGTCCTTTAACGTCTGACGGTTTCATCGCTATTTTTTTTTTATAAATTTTGCTGATTTTAATGTGTTTAAGCAGCGACACATTTGCGGTTAATAGAGTTTAATTTTCTCTTAATAGAATAAAATTTTGCGCTTAAAAGAGGACTGTTAGCTCTCTAACAGTATCCCTATCAACAAGAGCACTTGTTTAGGAGCTAATTTTGGGACAAATGAGTATGAGGACCATATTATGTGCACATATTCCAAGGCCTCTTCATACAATCAGCAATATAGTCTCATATAAGATATATGTGAAGAGAAATTCGAATTTAAAAATCGAAGACGCAATCCATAAATTTAAGCAGCGCCATATTTGCGGTTAACAGAGCTTAATTTTCTCTTAATAGATCCAAATTTTGCCCTTAACAGAGGACTGTTAGCTCTTTAACAGTATCCATATCAACAAGATTACTTGTTTAGGAGCTAATTTTGGGACAAAGGAAGGTTACAAGGCCTCTTCATACAATCAGTAATATTGCCTCATATAATGATGCCTGTGACGATAAATTCGAATTTAAAAATCCAAGACGCAATCCATAAATTTAAGCAGCGCCACATTTCGCGTTAACAAAGCAAAATTATCTCTTAACAGAACAAAATCTGACCTTAACAGTATCCTTATTAACAAGACCTCTTGTTTAGGAGCTAATTTTAGGAAATACTCTAGGTCTATGAGTACCATACTATATGCAAAAGAAGGTTCAAAGGTCTTTTAATATAATCAGCAACATAGTAATAAATAAAGTGGTAAGGTATAGGGGATTATTGCTTTTCAAAATATCAATATTTTGCTTTGGCCATTTTAAAAACATATAAGAAATAATACATCATACAGACTATATGCATATGGTAGTCTAGAGGATCCTCTCTCGATCCGTGGTAGTGGGATAGCCATTCCCACTAACCATCCTTTACATATTTCAACACTTTTGTTCACAAATGGTAATGATCATAATGAAAATGAAAAATCTGTCATTCGGAGTCAACTTAAAACTGTAGGTCCCGCCACTTATGTATAAAATTAACACACACAACAAAAGTAGTGTGAGAAACTAGGTCAATAAACTTGACTGAAGGATTGTAATGAGCAATTATGTATGCATAATGAAAATTACTTATAATAGTCTGCAGTAACTCCAAAGTAGAAGACTGATCTACTTATTGCCACTGTTAAACAGTTAACAGTGCTCTGTTAATAACAAAGTTAACCCTGTTAAAGGCAAAAAGTGGCGCTGCTAAAAGTGTGGATGGTTTGCATCTATGGTTCTAAATTCGAATTTATCTTGACACACAACGGATTTCATACATTTTGAAATTGAATTACTGACTGACTGCCATTGATTTTACATGTTATTCCTGAGTTTGATAATAATTTTTAAGACTTTTTTTATCATCTGGGAATTTTTTGTCTTCCGTATTAAAATTTAAATCTGAATTTTGAAGGTTAAAAGGTATTTTGAATTCGCTTTAAACCATGGGTTTAATTTTCTTTATTAATTGCATTCAAAAACAATGTCAATTAAATCATTTCTTTAATAGAATTGTTAGAATTGCTGCAACAAAGTCTTAATATTGATGATACCCAGTAAACTTCTAGTAGCAGTTGCAAAAGCAAATTTTTAAAATAAATGATTAACGTCCAGCAGCAATACAAAGAAAATGAAACCATTATGATCACCATCATCATCTCTATCGCACTGTTATAACAAACTGGCAAACAATTGCAGCTTGCAACTTCCAACATGCATTGCATTGTGGGCATAAATAATAATATTTTACCGGGCACCAGTAATATTATCATCAATTTCGTTTCATGCACTACACCCACCACTTAAACGTTATTTTAGCATCGACAACAAGCCAAACAACACAACACAACTACAGCTACAGCTACAGCTACAACATCATTCATCAATTTAAATGCTGCAAAAAAAAAAACGAACGTATGAACGTACAAGAAACGAAAAGACCAAGACACAACAACAACAATATTCATATGCAACCATACACCACACCACACCACACCACTCTACACCACACTCAACATGATGATGCTCACTTAAGAAACATGTTGCAATTTAAAAACGCCATAAAAGAAGCACACACACACACAGAAACAAACGATAGCACTTCCTTCTCATCCTCCATACAAACAATAATTGCAAAAATAATACAAACAACAACAACAACGTAACGAAGTAAATCATATGAGAATACCAGTAGCCAGCCAATATAGCCCAGGTTTTCAATCGTTTTTTTAACCGATACTACAATTTTTTTCTTTACGTTTCGACCATTAGCAAAACGATCATTAACTGGAGGGTAGAAATAAAAAAAAACTGAATGAAAAAGCAGTGATGAGCGCACTTTTTGGTACCCTATATTGGCGTTTAATATCTTGGAAATTTATCGTTGTAAGTACACTAGTAAGCGTAGAACCTTTTCGAATACAAATTTGTAGGATATTTCCCCAATGCATGAATTGGAAATCAAATTTTATATGCCAGCGCCTATGGATGCCTGTGAAAATGGCATGGATTGAATTACACAAGAAAACTGCCGAAATAAAGAACTTTCAGGAATAAAGATTACATGTGCAGGCATACTAGTGAAGAGCCCGTGATTCAAACCTCATCCTAGACATTTCCTTCAAAACAACGAAAAAATATTTCCGAATATTTGCCGACTTCCTCTCAGCCATCTTCTGGCAAAAATTCTGAGTTTAAAAAACAAAATTGCCATGAAACATGTGTGAAATCTATCATTCGAAATCGAAGTTAAACTGTAGGTCCTCTCCCTTCCCCGCATGTTTAAAATTAACACGCATAATATCGGTAGTGTGAGAAACTAGGTTGTAAGCTTGACTAAAGCGCTGTAATAACCAGTTATGCAGCTAATGATACCACACACATGCGCTCATGTAAAAGTTCAGAACGTACATTCCGTAGAGAAGGAAAATCGTTAACGATTCCATATAAATCTTTACGGCATGAAGTTGTGGGTGAGAGTTTCTTTTCGGAATTGCTGGGCATTACTGGATAATTACAACGTCTTACGGGCGTAAGGGTTAACTGGATACGGTAATAGTTATTAAGGAAGAGAGTATCTCTGCGAATGATCATATTTTTTGAAAGCCAAACTTTAGTCTAGACACTAGATTCTAACATATGACCTTAAGAATGGACTAAGAATACCAAGAGGCTCTTAACGAGATAGCAAAGCGTTATGATTTTCATACCACAAGGGTACTACGACATAGTAATGCTACGGGAAACTTCAGAGCGGTTAAGTTGGCCAAATATGGCACAACCATCGAACGTTTTAATAAATTTCCTACATTTGGAACTTAATTTACGGACCCCTAGTCCACAGAATTGAAAATTCAGAAACAGATTCCTGTAACTAATAGTTTTCGTGTGTATACGACTAGCGTTTGCTGCATTACAGCAGCTGGCATTATGTAAATACCGGCAGTTACTTACTGATCCACAGAGTCTAATGCCGCATACATACGAAAGCCGTTTATTTGTTCACTTGCGCCTTCGTGAACGATGACCACGATATATGTATGGTGAGTTACGTCATCGTAAAATGTTGTAAAGGTACGCTATCACAAAAGGGTTAAGGTTGTATATCATTGGATATACGATTGAGATAGCGAAGCAAATATGACTAAGCCTGGATGTCTACATACAGGACGGATAGAACATCTGTTTGGTCGTAGTGATAGCTCTACGGCCTGTTGTGATGCCCCAGGTGAACGCAGTCCCAGTATTGACCAAGTTCCATCAAAATCAGGGAAGAGGGAGCATTTGGTAAGCGCAAGGGCTGCACAACAAAAATATATTGCAACAAAAAAAAAAAAAACAGCTAGGCGTAGTTGTCAAACTCATTAGTAGACATTGCATCCAGATACTCATACGAAACACATGAATTCTGACTGCAAGGTTTGACCAAAGCCTTCTGCAGAAACTGTAGAAACAAGACGGAAATTGTTGTTCATCTCTAATGTTGTATTAGAAGGAAGTATCTCGACTTTTGCTATGCAGATGATCTTCATTGATTGGACAGAGATTGATATTGACAATCTAAGTAGTGACTGTGGTATCAAGAGACCTAGGATTACACTGGAAGTTTCCTTTGCTTTGTCAAAAATGGCTATTGACAACCTAATTTGCTTTATTAGAAGCTCCGGAAGGTGCCAGAATGATAATATTTAACCTAAATGCGCCTATCTTTGGTTTGGTTTTACAGCCTATCTACCAACCTATCTCTGTCTTCTTGGCTTTTGAATAAAAATAAGTAAAGAAAGAATTAGTCACACGTAAACGGAAGGTACTTTCGTTTATAGTATAAGAAAATAAATTCCATTATGTTTGTGTAATCGTTCTAATTGCCTTATCATATCAGAGATCAGTAATAAGTATTCAAAAAGATGGATAGATTCGAATCATACCCATAATTTCTGATACTTCTGCGACGCATTCAAACGTATTTTAAGATCATGGAACCTCTTCTGTTCATATTCAAAGTTTGAAGTACTCGTACTCATCATATTCATACCAGAGATCAGCGATAAGTATTCAAAACGATGAGTAGGTTCGAGTCATACTTATACGCATTCATACTTATTTTAATATGATACTCATATTACTCATACTCAAAGTTGGAAGTACTCGTCGTATTCATACTTAACAATACGCATGATTTTATTGACTTCGACTCGTCTCTACTTAACATTTACACGAACCACAAAATAAGTATGATTCGCGTACGAACACTAATATACTCACAAGAAGATTGTATGTAAGCTTAGCTTGTTGTCTTTGTCTTTCTTTTCTTCTTTGTTTGTATATGCAATAACAACAAAGGCTGTAAATTTTGATGAATGTTCAAAATCGAAGCACTTATAAGTATTATAAGTATTTTTCTAAATTTATGAACCAGAATGAGTAGGCGTATGAATCAAACACATTTCGAATGTTGTGAGTTTGATATCAACGTTGTACTCATACTCATTGTAACCTGTACTGATAAATCAATGTTGTAGCGAGTACGAATGAATCAGAGTAGTTGAATTTCAATTCTGTTGATTCACTTATACTCAAAATTGCATTAGTGCTTATGAGTAGCAGAAAAACGATTCATTACTGATCTCTGATTCATAGTTAACAACACAACACGTATGATGTTGTTGCTTGCGACTCTCCCTAACTTAACATATCCCCACACGAATCACAAAATAAGTATGAGTCGCATACGAATACTAAAATACTTACTAGAAGGTTATGTATTTGCTCTACTTGCTGCTCAGTTTTTTTTGTTTATGAGTCGTTTTTTCTATATTTTTTTTGTCAATGCAACAACAACTAAGACTAAGACTGTATCACTCGAATCATTTATAAGCAGTACTGATAAATTTCAGTACTTTTGTACTTTTTTTCTTTTCAAGATTACTGCTACACTTACAATATTCATTAATGCACTTTAAGGCAATGCTAAAAAAGTAAAATTAGGCCCCAGTTAGCCAAGCGTCCACGGAACGTATTATGTTCGTTTTTGGAATACGATAAGCAATGAAAACTTTTGTCAAACCGTAATGTAATTTCGGTAAGTATTTTCATTGTTCTTCAAACGAACGTATGTTAGATTACGTTCAATCGACATGACTAAACGGGGCTTTTACATTTTGCTGCGTTCCGAATCAGCTGCTTTTGTCCTATATGCGTATTAAATATAAATAAATGATCGATTATCTTTTACAAAAGTACTATTTGATGCAAAAAGTATTTTTCGAGTTACAATTCAATATCATTTCAAAATTTCAATTTTGCAACATTGTTTAGAAGTATTATAAGCATTTTGTTTTTAAGTTATAAATCGATTGGTATGAGTTTGATGTCAACGTTGTACGTACACTTAACATTACAACCTGTACTTACACATCATTGTTGTGTAGTGAATATGAATAAATGAGAGTACTTAGCTAAATTTTAATATTTTTGAATCGCTTATATTCAAAAGTTCATGAACGCTTATGAGTAGTGAAAAAACGATTCATTGCTAATCCCTGTTTTATATGCTAGCAACCAACGTATGTAACGTTACGTTCCGTTAACGTTCGGCTAATTGTAGCTTAAGTGTAGTAAACCTATGTCTTCACCAAAACACTAACAGAAGATTGAATTTTAAATAAATATTTGCTTGGATATAAGTATGTATGTATGTGTGTGTGTGTGTATGCTCTGCAGCATTGTTAGAGACTCATTGTAATGCTTTGCATAGAGGCAGGCATGTGTTTAGCCAAACACAGTCAAATGCTCATCCAAAGAAAACGAAAAAACGAAAGAAAAGAAAAAGAAAAATTGGCGTAAAAATATTGAAACACTTTTGATGAATACAAAAATAAACATTTTCATTTGCAACAAATTGCTGCGGCAACAACAACAACAATAATAACAACAAAACTAAACAGTAGCAACAGCAAGAATAATAAAAAAAACAATGTTTGCCACTGTTTTTGAAGCGAATTTTTTTTTAATGATTTTTGGGTGTCTACTGGCAAACATACGTGAGAGGCTACTGGGCTTTGTTTTTCGTTGCCAAAAAAAAACCTAAACACACACACACACAGAGAGAGAATCAAGGACTGGCATAAGTAAGTGAATGAGTGAATGTATGTATGCTTGCCTGCATGAAGGCATGCATATTTTATTTATTATTTTGAAGATCAATGTCGATTATCTAAACGAATGAGGCAGAAGAGAATATTTTTTGTTTTTTTTTTGTGGCTAAAACATAAGAAAAATATTTTTGTTGTTGCCCTGTGTGTTTGGTTGGTCACCACCATCACCACCACTACCACTACCACCTTAAAATCACAGGCACATTTGGTGGCGCACCATTGTCGTCGCCGCAGGATGCCATAAAATATTCTTTTTGTTCGTTTTCTGTTGCTTTTCCCATCTGCAAAATACAAGCAAAACTGTTGCAGTCAGTAATGGTTAGAGTGTGTGTGGCAGAGGGTGGTGGATAAGGAGTGGTAGATAAAGAGAGAGAGAGAGGCCTTAGTACAGTAACAAGACAAAACGATTACGATTATTTATTGGATTATTTACGTATTTTTTGTTTTTCTTTTCTGTTTTTTTTGTATTTTTAATAACGTTTGGCATTCCTTTTTCTTCAAATAATTCTTGGCAGTTTTTTTTGTTTTTGTTTTTGCTGTATTTTCTGCATTTTTTATTGGCATTTTGAGTTCAGTAGTAAACAATTTTTATATTTGTTGTGGCATTGCATTGCTTTTCAATAAAAAAAAAATTTTTTTTTCTTATTTTATTTTAAAATGTATATACACATCTGGTCAAAATTATAGATACACCTTATTCTAAAATATTAAAGAAACGTCAAAAAAGGCAAAGAAAAAACTATTTTTTTATTATAATTCCAGCTGATTACATCATTAATACGAAGAATTTGATAGGTTCAGGCATTTATTTCAACTAGATGACCCGTGCGAATATTTCGCGCCGTCAATTGTCATTGTCATAGTAAAAGCAACTTTCACAGTGAATTGTTTTCGTGTCATTCGGAAAGGCACAGTTGGATCAGAAGGTGTAAAGTTGATTCGGAGTATGAGTACAGTTTTATCGTTATGAATAATTTTTGCTGATATGATGTGCTCTCCCAAGTTTGTTACGATTAGCCTGGTACCATTTATTAACCCGTATTACTACACTTCACAAAACAAACAATGCCATGACAATAAATGGCTTTTACAACTTTATATATTATTATGTGGAATAGCATTACAATTAAGCGACTCTGTTTATTGCACTTGATCTAACAACTACTGCAAAGTATTGCTAAAACAGCTTTTTACAACTTAATATGGCTTAGTAATAAACGGGATTATAGTAAAAAGCGGTATTGCCAGAATAGATTTTAATACATACAATATTTTGTAGAACTGTATTACTATTCAGCGACCCTGTGTTACCACACTTGAACCAAAACATATAATCATAATGACAACAGTACTATTATGCACTTCCATATAAAATATAATTTTTATCAATGAAAATAATAATTTTTCAATTTCTAATTATTTTTCGCCATTAGTGTTAGATATAAGCTTTAAAATGAGATATCGTTCATTAAATTTGATGCGGTGGTATGCGAGATATTTGCAACCGATAAAAAAAGTGCTTTAGAAATAATATATATGATATAAAAAGCGAAATTCCAATGAATACATAAACATTGTTGGTCATAATAATAGATACACTTGATTTATTTGTAATTTTTTCCATAGTAAAATAAATTTTTGAGTGATTTTTCATTGTGTTTATGTAAAACGGTAAGAATAATTTCATTTTGTTATAAAATTACATAAAAATCGTGAAATATTATAAAGGAAATGGAATGAAATTATCATTGCACTGAAGAAAAAGTTTTTAAAACCATGAGAAATCACGGAAAATCATTGAGAGAGATGATATCGAAGAACTTAGGAAAGTCTTTAGAGTTTGTGGAAATATCTTTTAACCAAAAAAAGCATGGCAGAATCTCCTGGCAGACCTAAGAAAACCAGCTCAGAAACAAATAGACGGATAATGGTATTGGCAAAAAATGACTTCTTCAAATCGTCTGATGATATTTCTGTCCGAATTTTTATTGAAATTAGTTCAAAAACAATTCGTCGTTGACTTGTACAAGCGAATCTTCTAGAAAAACTTACTGCAAAATTTTTACTAATGGGAAAACGGAAGAGAGATTATAACTTGCTAAAGAGCATTTATTTTGGTCCCGAAAATATGGCGAAATATTGTATGGGAGCGATGAAAGCGAAATAAATTAATTTCTAAATGAATTTGCCATCGTTTCCAAACGAATTTGAGATTATCTTTTGTTACTTTTTCCGCCATCTGCTCTATGCACATACATAATTGGCCATTTACAGTTAACGTTTCTTTAATATTTTAGAATAATGTGTATCTATAATTTTGGACAGGGGTGTACATATGTATGTATGTGTGTGTGTGTATATCCTTCTTTATATTTTATTTTATGGAAATTTATTTCCATTCATGTCTGTCGTTCATTCGTTCAATATTTTTTATTTTATTTTTCAATTTTCCAATTTGTTATTGTATTTGTGTGTGTGTGGCCATTATATATCAATACGTATGTACATATGTATGTATGTATTTGTGTATTTGTATGTGTGTGGTTATAGTTGTACGAATCATTTACAATTTATTATTGCATCTGAATTTTTATGGCTTTTTAATGCAAAATAAGAGTCTCTTCTTCTTCTTCTTGTACCTCCTGAAAGTGCATTTTATTAAATTCATGTTCCGAGTTGAAATTGTTTAAAAAAAAAATTGTTTATGGATGGAACCTTTCTATAAATCTTCTAAAGTTCAATAAAAATGTTCAATGGATGAGATCAACAAGGATTAAATATACAGGTTGAAAGCTTTTAAAATTAAAAAAAAAAACGTTTAAAAATCAAAAAAACAGCTTCAGCAATAAGCCTGACGTGGTATACAAAAACTCTAATGCATGCGAACCAAACCTTCAACGAAATCGCCAAAATAAATGAAAAAACAAAGTATGAGTGAAGATCCAGGCAAGGCATATACGAAACGTAAGCCTAAAGTCACTGTAGCTTGGTCAAGATAGTAGAATCTAAAAGGCAGACGTAGTATATAAATGCTCGCTTACATACGAGTTAGACAAACCAACAAAGAAATCCCTAGTCAAAATAAATAAAAAAAAAAAATTTTGGAGTAAGAGTGACAATTTAGGGAAGGCATATTGTTACGAAAGTGGAAATGGTGTTGTTAAAATAATAAACAGAAGCTTCAAAGACAAAAGTAATGGACTTGTTCACGAGATCAATGAATAAGTAAAAAATATAGCAACAAAAATAGTGAACTTGTTTACAAGATAAAAGATGTAAACATCCAACAACAAAGTGCAGCGAACAAAAAAGTAAACAAGCAAAAACAAAGTGCATATTACTTACTTAATTGGCCATTACAACCCTTCAGTCAGGATTACTACCTAGCTTTTCACACCACTTATATTGTGTGCGTTAATTTTATATATGAGTGGCGGGACCTACAGTTTAAAGTCGACTCCGAACGACAGATTTTTGAGAAGCTTTTCATGGCAATTTTTACTCTCAGAGTCTTTGCCAGAAATCTGCTGAGAGGAAGTTGCCGAAGAAATATTTTTTCGTTTTGATGTCTGACCTGGGATTCGAACCCGGGCCTTTTGTCTAATAAGCCAACACACTACCCACTAGACCACGGCGACTTCAAAGTGCATATAAGATACACAAAAAACAATAATGAAAACAAACGACATCCTTCTTCGAAAGCATTCACCACACCTTTGATCCAGCGATATAAAAGGCAAGGCAAAGCGAGCAATGTTGGAGTTCGAATTAAGTCAGTCGTGCGTGACGCCGTCATGTTGGTTGCAGTAAGAATTCAATCAGTTGTGTGTGAAGCCATAAACAGCTGTTTTCATTAATCGCAAATATGTATTTTTCAAAAGTACAAAAGTAAACAAAAAAAAATGTGTAAATATGTAAGTAAATTCAGTAAACAGCTGTATATGGTTATGGCAAAAAACCATATGGTTATCGTTATGACTATGGCATTATGATAAGTCACCTATAATCGAAAACAGTAATGTCCATAAAGTTGGTTAAAACAGCCGATTTATATGGTTATGGTTAAGTCACGACTAATTGAACCTTTAAATTTTCATGACATAAGTCATATGATCTAATTGCCGCAAACATTTTTTGCTATAACTTCGGTTCAGCTTGGGATTTAAAACAGATTTTTTTTCAACATGTACAGAAGGTCTAAAAGAGCAGTTTTTCTTAAGTAACCACAAATTTTTAATTTTTTGAGTTATGACTATGTTGCAATAAAGGAGTGATATGTATTTATGTTGTCTGATGGTTGCAAGTTGTAGATCGTTAGTAAATTAAATATTTTTTAATGAAAAATCTATTTTTTAGCTAAAATTATGAATCTCGGAACCAATTAAATTAAAAGCAATACAAATGTATGGAAAATCGTGCTTCGTTTTGCGTCGCGTTTCCTCAGGCCCTATTAGCAACGCAAATCGGGGTATTAGTGTATAAGGAAATTAAAAAAAAATTGTTTCTACTTTTTTAAGGCACTGTATTTATAAATCTATATGTATTGTTACGTTTTTACCTTTTTAAAAAGCGTTAAAAATAGGAGCTCATAGATAGCAAATAAAATAAAAATAAATTTCTATTTAATTTCAATTACATTCTTTATTATTTGCACTATTTTTGTCCCACTGTTTCCACTTTATACCCCATATACAACAATAACTATCACAATATGTGTTTGTTCGTTATATTTCTTCTCTGCTTACAACCTTTTTGTAAGCACAACACTAACAACTGTTTTCTTCACACGTAACTTCTCTGCACACAAGACTGACTGAATTATAGAATTTTAAAAAGACACAACTTCGAAGCAAACGCAGAACGAGGCGACGCAAATCGGGGTATTAGTGTATTATTAATTGTAGAGGAAAAAACCTTTACAACAACGATTTCAATTCTCGCTTATAAATGCCTGTTAAATCATTTACAAAAATTCCTAATAAAAAAGCACAACAACCATGAGAATTTTTGCAAAAAAATAAAAGAAAACCTTGGGGTTAAGAATTTTAAATAAAAAAAAAATTTTTTTTAAGCTTTTAAATTGCGATTGTTGTTGTCAATATTTGTGGTACATGCATGTGTAATCAGACATGTCAGCACTTGTTAAGATCATAATAATCTGCGATACAAAAATACAAACAAACAAACAAAAAGTAAAAATAAAATTAAAAATAAAAAAGAAAGAAATAATTTCAACCATAAAATAAAAAATAAAAAAAATTATTACCAAACAAAACGTAAAAGAATAAATAAAAAAAAACCGAATGACAGATACATATTCATGGTAAAAAATGCAAATTTTTATGAAACAAAAACAACAATAAAGCCAATGGCATATCAGCAACATATTGCCAGAAATGAATACAAAATCATCATATTTATTGAACGAAAAAAAGAAGAAGAAAAAAAAAAACATTTCAAAATATGTTTTTGAAGAATAAAAAACCCCCCATAAAAAATATTCCCAAAAAAAAAAGCCATGAAATGGCAATAAATTTTCTGTGGATGTTGTTGTTGTTGAAATTTTATTTTGTATTTTTTTCTCTTTGGTTGTTGTTGTTGTTGGTTTTTATTGTTTTAGTAGATGTTATTGAGTAACAAATTAACACTTAAAATATTTGACACATGCAGGAAGTCCATAACAAATCAACACATTTAAAAAGACACACGCGCACTCAACAAAAAATATACAACAAAAGGAATACATATGTTAACAAAGAGAGAGAGAGAGAAAGAAACAATAAATAAAATATACGTATCACTTATGATTTAACACAGGATATCAATGTTTTGTTTGTGTATGGGTGGGTACGTATGTACGTACGTATGCCTTTATTTGCTGTTAAAATATTTGCCTGCTGGTCCCATGTACATATTTACGTATGTATGTGTGTGTGTAAGTGAATATGATTTACAAAGTAAAATAATCAACAATAACTCTACTCACTGCTCTATAAATAAAATGTTAAGGTTCCAATGAAAACCACAATTCTATCACACACACACAAACACTCTCTACTCCTCCACACAATAAAACCGAAAAGAAAACGAGAGAGACAATAATAATCGTATTGATAACAAAACCATACACAATACAATTATTGAGAGAAAAAAAACAAAAATTTTCTCTCTTTTGTATTCACTGCTTATGCAAGCATACGATACCCATACACACATCCAACAATCATAACAACGATGATTACATTGTAAGCATAAATACTGTGTCTATGTGTATGTGTGTTCGTAGTTATGTTTCTATTTTGTATACAAAAATAATTCCGTTTTATTTACTCTCATTCTCTACAGTTTACGGTCAGCAAGAAAATACAAATGATTGTTGGCTTCACTAGAGCATGTGTGTGTTTTGTGGGTGGAGAGAAAAGAAATGAGGATTTCCTTTTTGGTTTCGTAAACTCACACACACACACACACACACACACTAATTTCTTAACGTATAAATATTATGAGGCATCCAATGTCCCTCAAAGGAAGATCATCTTCGGCTTTTTACACACATAGGACACGAATATCAACAATGTTTGTTAAAACGAGCGTAAAAATGCATTCAGTTGCTTGTCAGCTTTCAATGAAGCAGGTTCTCGTTGCTACTTTTTTTAATTTTTTTTGTATTATACAACCAAAGAAAAATTACAGTAGGATTCACTATTTTTTTAATGAGATCCACTATTCAACAATGATAAATGATATCCATTTTTTTAAGGATATTTGTCAAGCGAAATACTTAGTATTTAGGGATTTGCCGCTGTACACTTTCCATTTTCCACTCCATAAGCACATTATTTGGTTACACTTGAAAATATTACTAACAATTTTCCTCTGGGTTATACACATGGCTCTCACAAATAAACTCACATTTTTAACATGTTCTCTTAGTGCCGACATCCGATTATGATGACGTTGGACAATTTTGGTTATACTGTTAGAATATACAAAGAATTTCCGTTGTCATCTAAAAACATGATACTCTGTAATTGATTCTGGTATAACAGGGTTGCCATTTGTCATTGCCTAGAAACAAAATAGCTTGCGAAAATACGGATTGATTGTTAAGGTAAAGAATTTTGATCTTTTTTTCGAAAATTCTTAACGAATGGATTTTTTCGTAAAATTCTAAAACCATTACGACGACGTTATCTCTCGAACTCAAAGACGGGGATGACAACTACACCACGCCACCTGCTGCAGCGCATATTAACTAGAAGCTGGGATAAGCAAGCTCTACGTAAAATACGTGTTAAATCAGAAGAAGAATATTTCGGAGTAATAACGTAGAGTATTGTAAGCCAATTTCTAAATATGGACAAGATATGGGTCCACTTAACAACTCTTATAAGATAAACCTTAAGAGTTTGTTCAGTGACCTTTTAAGTGCTACTCTCAACATTTTACTTCATCTAGTCTCAGAAGTCGCTGTAGTCTAGTAGGTAGTATGTTGGCTTATTAGATGAAAGGCCTGAGTTCAAATACTAGGTCGGACATCGAAAAGAAGATATGAAAATACTTCTTCGGCGACTTTCTCCTCTCAGCAGATTTCTGGCAAAAACTTTGAGAGTAAAAATTGCTTTGAAAAGCTTCACAAAAATGTGTCGTTCGGAATCGACTTTAAACTGTAGGTCCCACCACTCGTGTATAAAATTAACACACACAACACGAGTGGTGTGAGAAGCTAGGACGATGCACAATGGCTCAATTCGACCACTGGGTACTGTACTTATCACAGTTGGCAAGTACACGTCCTCTAACCTAACCTAGCCTCATGTATTTTCAATCTGGCTCTCTTGCGTATCAATCAGTACTCATGACAAATTCTATGAAAATCGATGACAGTTTCGAATTGTTGTTTCAAAGTTCTGTGCTATTTGGTCGTTTTTCTTATCCATAACAACTCCTACAGCAATTGTATGCTTAAGATATGCTCAGTGAAATCAGTAATTGTTAGCGTAAGTTTCTTAATTGAATGCATGACGAAAGCCAAGGGGTCTACAATTCATTTTATTTCGCCTGAGTATGTTAGGGACGTTAAAATGTATTTCGAAATCGAAAGAAAATTCATTCGAATCTCACGCTGTGAAGAATTGATGAATTTCGAAGAATAGACAATCCTCCAGAACAGCGTGGATCTTGCTGAAATGATGACATCCCACCTTTACATATTTATCTTGTGAAATTTTTAAATCGGTAGGCCAACTCCAGGTAGCTCTCAACTAAGCCAATCGATAGTGACTAACAAAAGTGTTCACAATCCCCAGTTACATATTCTTGAGACAGTACAGATTGTGGATTGTCGGATACTATCTAAAGAAGGTGAGTACGAAAAAACCAGATCGTGATATCTAAGAGTTTCATGCTATTTTAATGCGGAAATTAAGTAAGAAAAGCAAAGGAAAAGGAAGCATTTCTCAAAGAAATTTCGGATCATTAGAACGTAAATCGTTAAAAATTTGATTTCTGATAAGCTGGGTTAGCTAGTACAAGTTACAGGTCATGGGTATTCCCCTTGCCTAAGTTAATATTGATGTTATCCACTTATTTCCAAGAACACTTACTATCGCTGGTAGTAGGTGGTTACGTATATTGTAAGACACGTATGAATGAGGAGAAAACGGACACACTTCTTCCCTCCCTAAATAGTATGACCATCCATTGTACAATAGGGATAGAGAAGGAAAGGAAAAAGAAGGAAGAAAGTGTCTTTAACCTCAGGTTTCAGTGCTGTGTTCTTGATATGAACATTTTTTAATTTCTCATCAAATTTCCCGAGCTCTCTAATATAAGGTAAGATTTATTTTGGACTTTGATAGGTTTCCTCTAGGGAATGTTTAACGTTCGGGTTGATTATTGATTGTGGTATCACAATAGGCATAAATGCTGGCCTAAGTGGAACCTCTTCCTTCAAGAGCCGTGTACTACCTTAGCTAATCTAAACCATATCGGGTGGGGATTTTCTAACGTTTTCTTTTCAACTAATGCTTATTTCATGAATGGTAATACTTAGCTCATGTCTGATTTGACAGATAATTAGTTTTATCCTTTCGCTGAATGAATATCTATCCATCAAATGCGTTTTCGCTTCGCTAAGTGGGCCTGCGATCGACTTACAGAAGACGCCGGCCGATTTTGGCAAAAAAAAATCATCTTTTCAGATGGAGCTCACTTTGATCATGGCGGGTATGTAAACAAGCAAAATTGTCGCCTTTGGGGCACAGAAAACCTGCACGCATACATTGAAAAGCCGACGCCCCCAAAAAGAGTCACTGTTTGGTGCGGATTTTTGTCCAGAGGCTTAATTGGGCCATTTTTTTCGAAAATGGGCAAGCAGTGGCCGTTACAGTCAATGGCGATCGTTATCGGGCAATGTTGAACGAATTTTTGTTCACAAAAATTGAAGGGGAGAACATTAGCAACATTTGGTTTCAATAGGAAGCTACACTCGATGTTTTGCGCCCTTTTTTTGAAGATCGCATTATCAGCTGCGGAGCTGATGTCGTTTGGTTACCTTGGAGCTGCGATTTGACACCGTTGGACTATTATTTGTGGGGTGCCGTCAAAGATAAGTGTTACGCCGACAAGCCAGAGACAATTGACGCTTTAAAGGGCAATATTCGTGACACAATCGACGAAATGTGACTAAAAATTGGACCGATCGTGTGGGCTACTGCATGATCAGTCGAGACAGCCATTTGAATGAAATTATTTTTCCATTATTAACCGGGAAGATTGTACTTTCAAATAGAAAAAGAAATTTGAGAAAATTTTCAGAAGTTTTTTTTAAGCATTTTCAGAAAAAAATAAGTTATTTGGAGGACCCTTCAGTTGCCAACAAATATTGTAAAATGTTGTCATGCTGTCTACGTCACTATTGTCTCTTGTCTGGGTTAAGGTTCAATTAGTCGTGACTTTACCATAACGTTGTAGTCGTAACATAATTCATAACCGTAAATTTACTATTAGCAGCAATCAGTGCTGCCATGGCCATAAACAGCTATTTTTCAAAAGTACAAAAGTAAACAAAAAAAAAAAAAAATGTGTCAACATGTAAGTAAATTCAGCAAACAGCTGTTTATGGTTATGGCAAAAACCAAAATTCAATTGGTACATACGGCTATCGTTATGACTATGGCATTATGGTAAGTCACCTATAATCGAAAACAGTAATGTCCATAAAGTTGGTTAAAACAGCTGATTTATATGGTTATGATTAAGTCACGACTATTTGAACCTTTAGTTTTACTCGCCTCCCAAATACACAAATTCTATTGCCCATACCTGGTTAGGGTGGTTTAAACTCTTGCTTTCTGTGTGTGTTGGCTGGCAAAAGTCAATCAATTAAACAAAATTTATTTCATAATCATTTAATTAATTAAAGTTTTTATTATTTGATCATTTTTATAGTAAAACATGAGACAATTTAAAAAATTCTAATCATTGTTACGTTGGCATAGCCACTCATGTTTACACGAGACAACCAGCTATGAATGGTGGATACTTTGTGTGGTTGTTGTTGTTGGAATAAGCGAAAGATTGATACATTTTGCAGGGGAATGTTTAGCAATTTAAAAAAAATAACAAAATTTAATGATTTATTGACAAATTATTTATGATTGATTATGCGTGTCTGTCTCTCTGGCTATTTAGTGAAAAAGCAAAAAATAAAAAATTTTAAATGTGAAGTGATTTATTGCAATCAAAATAAAAAAAAAAGGAAAACAAGGTGGTAATAACTTAATGATTAATTAACAAAAATAATGGAAAATTTACTCATACGATATGGTTTAAAAAATTGGAGGTTTTTCCCTAAAATTCTCTGCCTTTTCATAGAGCATTTACAAGAGCAATCCATGAGTCAAAGTTTATAAGCCGCCATTAAAATAAATAATAATTTAATGAATTCATATTTGCCAATTAATTAAACAATTTAAAAATGGTTTAAAAACAAAACCCCATTTAATGGCAATCATCAGTTTAATAATTTTATTGGGAGAAGTTTTGTTTTGTTGGCCCCAAACAATATCCAAAAAAACTTTCGTTACCGAAACCAGATTTTTATGATTCTCATTAAACATGCATAACAATACTGCAACAACAACAGCAACAACAACAATAACATAACATTTTAAGAAATAAATGGGCCAATAATGCCATTGTGGCTATAATTTAATGGCCAAAAACCATTACCATTACCCATTACCCTCAAAAACAAGCACATTGAACGAACGGACCAAATGTAGTTGAAAAAAAAAAAAAAATACGAAAAATATTCTGCATTATCGACAACTAAAATAGCAACAACAACAGCAGAAAAAAAAATTGTTTTGTTCTGCGATGCTATATTTGGTCAATAATTTTGCCAACAAAACACAAAAAAATGTAAAGAACCAACACGAGAGTAATAAAAACAAAATCACTGTACAGATGGTTTAAGCCGTTTACAGGGGTGTACCACCACACACACACACGTTATTGGCCATTAGAACCCTTAATAAAATATTTTAGAAGTAGAAGAGATCATGGAAGGTGAGATAGCCTTTATGAGCAGCCCAAAAATCAGGCGATCACCGGCGAAAAAATCCCCGGCAACGGAGAACCTTCAGAATACATCTGCGAGGAGAAGTGCTGGGATTGAGATGAGAGGCACGGCACTGGAATCAGTGCAGGAGGGTGTGCAATCGCATGCAACGCAACCAGCGCATAGTGGCACTGCTCCCCTAGACGGGAGTTTATTTGCAAGATGAGGACCTCAAAGGAGGAGACCCTTACTAAGTGCCAAAGCGTTATCCGCAATGATGAGGGCAAGGATTGCATGGAAGTTCAGAGCGGAGTATCGGAATTAGAGGTCGTAATCCTAACTGAGGACTTCAAATGACCAAATGTATGTATTGGTAGTCGCCGTAATCTAGTAGATAGTGTGTTGGCTTATTAGACGTAAAGCCTGGATTCGTATCCCAGAACAGGCATTAAAACGAAATATGATTTCAGGCAAAAAACTCTCTGAGAGTAAATAAAATTATCATGAACAATTTTTCAAAAATCCATAGGTTCCGCCACACATGCATAAAACACACATAACATAACTGGTGTGAGAAGCTAGGTCGAAATCCTGACTGAAGGGTTGTAATGATCAATTTTCACCACGGAATCAGAATCTTTTTAATACCTTTGACATCCAACATCATGTCTAGAACTCAATATACTTGTACCACTTCCTATAGCTATGTGAAGGTTGTAGGTTTATTAAACCTATGATAAAATTCTTTTAATAAAAAATCTAAAAGAGTGAAAACATTAAAGAAAAAATTAAATTTTTTTCCAAACATAATTTTAAATACTGAAATCATATTCTACAAGACGTTTTTCGTAGATTTTAAATAAAAAAAAAATTTATTTAAAAAATTCTCTTAAGAATTCATTCTTTTAAAGTACTGTGCTATGTATCAAAGATACACACAAACAAAGAACAACAATTGCACGAGACTGATTCAAAAAATAGAGTTTTTTTGGTGTGTGGCCCACAAATGCAGAGCATTGCAGAAGCATCATATGGATGCTATATATTGTTACAAGTTATTGTTGTTGTTATTATTGTGGTTGTTGTTGCCGTTAAAAAGTAAAGCAAATTGTTTGAATATCTTTTACTCAACGGCAACGGTTTTTTTTTTGTTTTTGTTTGTTTGGCAAACATAATAAATGCAGCAGCAAACAAAATAAGAGTACCCAGCTAAGAGTACGTATAATACGTATACGAATGTAACTGTAACAGTCGGCCAGTTAGGCAGCCATACTTGCATTTATTAAAGCATACACACAAAGCGAGAGAAAGAGAGTGGTACACACACATACACGCACACACACACGGAAAAGAAAGACCCAAATTTGCCGAAAAAAACTACGTTTTTCGTAAGTTTTTTTTTTTTGTTTGCTGTAGAAAATTCCACTTCTTGTTGCATTATTATGAGAGTGTGTGTGTGTATGTGTGTGTTATTGTGTTTGTTGTTTTTGCTGTAACGTGCATATCTCGTATAAATTTGTTCGATCGTTTCGGTTTATTGTTGTGTGCTCTGGTGAAAGGAGAAAGTTTAGTGCAACATTTCTTTATTTTCTTCTTCTTCTTCTTCTTCTGCTTCTGCTTTTCCTACGTTTTGTTACTCTTCTCGTACAACACAGTGTTTTATTATTGCAAAGCAAAGCAAGGCAAAGCATTTTATACTCTGTTCGTACGTACTCTGTTGCATGTACAGTTTTTTGTGTTTGCTTGTTGGTTTGTTATAAATGTTGTTGCATTTACTGACATTGTTGTTGTTGTTTTTGTTGTTTTTATATGTTCCAGTTGTTGGTGAGTGGTTGGCTGCTTGACTGGTTAGCTTTTAGGCCAATTTTTCTTTTATTTTTTTTAATTTTTTTTTGCCAAAATTGTTAAGAGAGTTCATTTTGTTGCTTTCTTTATTGGCTTTATTTTATTATTTTTTTTCCTACTTATGCATGCCTCATTTCATTTTGATTTTATTTTGATTTTTCCATTTTTAATATCCAAATTAAATCCCATAAAAGAGGCACAGACAGACAGTTTTGATGAAAATTTAATTTCAAACAATGATGAAAACAATTCAAAAAAAGTTTTTCATTTGCTATTAAAGCTTTGAAATCTATAATCAGGACTTCATTTATTTTAAGTACCAATTATTACAAGAGTTCATCAGTTCAGGAATGTAAAGCGATATCTTAAGAGTGAAAGAATGCTCAATGCCAGTAGGAAAGTTAAAAGCCAGATAAAAAATGATTTTGATGCGATATTTTTTCATTTTAAAGTGTACTTTTTTAGCACATTCGCTGCCAAGTCTAAATTATATGAAGTTATTCCCATTGCCATTTACATTTTGAGTAATATTGTTTGCCAAAACCCTGTTATTTCCTGGTAAAAACATAATAATTTACAAGCAGAAAACCAAAGACGAGTATACTCGTCATTGGCAATAGAAAAACAGAAGGACTCGTTAACCTTTTTTTGGTGGGCTTTTAGAAAGTTGACCGAAGATCCTCTTCTTTATCGAAAAATTGTGTTCCGGAGCTCATTTTTGGCACAAGGGATACGTAAATAAGCAGAATTGTCAATTTTGGAGTGAAGATCAGCCAGAAACATTGCGAAAGCTACCAATGCATCCAGAAAAAGTCACAGTTTAGTGCGGTTTATGCGCTGGTGGCATCATTGGACCGTATTTCTTCAAAGATGCTGCGAATCGTAACGTAACTGTGAATGGTGAGCCCTACCATGAGATGATATCCAACTTTTTTTGTCCAAAATGCAAGAACTTGACTTGCACGACAAGTGGTTTCAACAAGACGTTGCCACATGCCACACAGCACGCGTAACAATGGACTTATTGAGGGGTGAGTTCGACGAACATTTTATTTCACGTTCGGGATCGGGCAATTGGTCGCTTAGAACGTGCGATTTAACGCTTTTAGACTACTTTTTGTGGGGCTATGTTAAAGCTCATGTGTATACAGACAAGCCCGCTTCAATTGACGTATTGGAAGACAACATTGAAGCATTTATTCGTGAGATACCGGCTGAAATGTTGGAAAGAGTATGACAAAATTGAACTAAGCGGATGGCGCAGTCGCGGTCAACATTTGAATGAAATAATCTTCAAACATTAAATTATATGGAGCCCGTACCTATCGATTCAAATAAAGATTTCATGCAATTTTCTGAATTTTATGTGTTTTTTCTTTCAAAAATTATCCTATATTAAAAAATCACAAAATCTGTTACAAAAGAGTATTTTTTTTATTATTTTTTTAAAAAGTGCTCTTTAAACTTTACATACAAAGCTTTACAAAAATCCTTTAAGCATTGACAACGAAGTGCTTTTTATATTTGTGATAAAACGATTCTCTTTTTGAATTTTTTTTTTTAACTTTAAATAGCCCTCTTCAGGGATATAAACGAATTTGTCACAATTTCCTTTACGCCAATAGTCTGTTCCAGAACCATAACATCACAATTAGCAACACTAGAAAACTTTTAATATTTCTCACCAGTTCGCACTCTCCCTCTCTCTCTCTCTCTCTCTATCATACCCTCACAAGTATTTTCACCTCACATAAATAAATGAATTTGCAACTGTAAAATTTATTACACAAAGAAATAAGACGAGTAAGTAGGTGGTGAAATGAAATTTAATTTCTATTTCAACACATACTACTTAAGCAATAAATGTTGTCTCCCAAATAGTTTAAAAACAGTTTAAGCAACAACAACAACACCACATCACAAAACACTCACTCTCCTCCATGAAATCCTTATGAAAGAGAGACGAAACGAAAAGCAACAGCAGCAGCAACAGAAGAGCGAGAATGTAAAATTATTCTATGAAATCATAATTTGTAAGCATTTGAGTCAAGAAACGTGTGATAAGCAGTAAGAGAAACAAAAAAAAAAATGGCAAATTATGAATGTTCGCAATGATAACAGAGAGAAAAAAGAGAGTAAGAGAATGGGAGAGAGAGAGTGAGTGTGAGACAAGTAGGGTTAAATAGATTGTCAGCACTGGCATTATCATGTTTGCTACCAGACAGCATTAATAAAAAAGAAATATTTTAACGTGAAGAACATTCAAAAACACCGGTGCTGTGCTTGCGACGCGACGATACCCAGTGGTGATGAGAGTACCTTTTTTTTCTTGTTGTTGTTTTAAAGTGTTTTTGCTACGCAAATATTTTGCAACCCAAAACATCGTATGAATTTTGAAATGAGTTGCTTGTTTTGAGTGCTTGGCATCTCTTAACTAAAGTATCTAGACATTTTGCTTCTTCTTTTTTTTTCGTTCAATTTCTTTTTTGTCTGAAAAGCATTTTTTCCTTTGGAGTAATGCTTAGATCTATGGCCAGCTGTAACGTGTAAACTCCATTTACACACACACACACGTGCGTGTGAATAACCGCGTCAAGTAGTAAAAAAAAAATATGCGAACGAAACATTTTAAAAGTGTTTTGAATATTTAAACATTTTACACAATCTTTAAAAGAATGAATTCATTACCAAAAAGTAAACGAGTAGGAAAACTTTGTTATTGTTTCTCTTATGCAAAAAAACAAGCTTTACTTGACTAAATATGCCATTTTGTTCGCAAAGTTTTTACCATTTTCAGGATAAAACCATTATACTATCCATGTAGTGGAAAACCTTTTGGTTTTCTAAGCGAAAAACTGATTCAAATGAATTCTGCTGGCCGTTAAAGCATTTAAGAATTCGCCGTAGTCCCCTAGGTAATGTTTTGTGCTATTAGACGTAAGGTTACGGTTCTTAACCCATTACGTAGATCTGCAACAAAACGAAATGTGAAAAAATATATCTTCGGCGACTTCTTTTCACCAGATTTCTGGCCAAATCTCTGAGAATAAATAAATAGAAATGCCGTTCAGACTTTAAAATGTAGATTCCGCCACTCCAGCATAAATTTAACACACAACATACATAACTGCTGTGAGAAGCTAGGTTGTAATCCTTACTAAAGAGTTGTGCTGTGATAAGCTATATTGTAATCCTGATTAAATGGTTGTAATGACCCATTTTGTATGTACATATACACTAAGCACCAAAAGTGAGTAAACACCAATGAAATAATTCATTTTCTAACGATAGCGAAAAAAGTAAATGAGAAAAATCGAATAAATTTCCAAAACTAAAAACGTTTATTTATTACTTAAAAAATGTTAAAACAGAAAATAATTGTTATGCTACAAGTATATTTCTTATAATAGAAAATTTAAAATTATAGTGGCAGTTGACTCGCTTATGGTGCTCAGTGTACATACATATGTTAAGTTTTCATTATTAAGAGAGTGTCACACGGATCAAAACAATGGATAATGTAAACGTACACGATCCCAGCTATACGTCAGAGGCTTTAAAACTTCCTAGCCAAACTTTATCATTTCTGCCGGAACGTCAAAAACGTTTCTGGTCTGATTTTGTTATAATGGAACACAATATATTTTCTGTTAATTGAACTACTTGCTTTAAACACATTAATTGTTAACAGTAGAGCTTTTGGAAACTCATGACGAAAAATTTGCTTCCAAAAACCACCACCGTTAATCCGGCATTTTCCATTTGAAACAAAGTGCATTCTAAGTCATTTATGTTCATTTTTTGAACATTATTGCCTTACGCAAACCAATTTTCAATGCCCGTTTCAAAATTAATTTGATTTCGTTTAGTTTTATCAGTAAAACGCAAATGGAAATCCAATTAATCACTACGAAACCCAAATATCAAGCTTATTTGTGAATTAGGTTTCCTTCAAATGGTTGATAACTCTTTTGCTAGCTCTCTAACGAACTCTATGTTTCTGCTGCTAAGTAAGGAAACACACAAATTAAGGTATGAACACCACAATTATTAATTTTTCTTACTAATCTTTATAAAATAATTTTTTTTTTTGGAAAAATAAAAATCTACGCTTCAAATGTGCTATTTGATTATACAATATAAAGTAGCCATTCATTGCACATCTTGAAAACCATGCCTTGAGGTGAATTTTTGTTTGTTACAAGTTTTTCTTTCTATATTTTGCTAATGGGATAATTTTTTTAATGGCTAAAATGAAATTCTACACTTCAAACGTTTCATTTGCTTCTACGAACAAAAATGACCATTTCATTATCATCAATTCATTCATTTAAGACTCTGCTTGGAGGTGAATTTTTGTTTGAAGGCGTTACATATCTAACCAATGTACTCCCACCACCCTTTTTTATACACAAAGAATTTTTCTTTACAAAAAACAAAAAAAAACTCCAAAAAAACAATAACAAACAATATAAAATACCAACAAAGCTACTGTTCGTTACAAGTGTTTTATTTTACGTGCATTTATTTCTCTCCCACACCATAATATCTCTCTACTTCATGTTGATTGCTGTATGTGCATCATAAAAATGTAACTTTATGCACAAGTGTGTTTATGTGTGTGTGTAACATTTATTATTTTTTTAACTTCTTGTACTCTCTCGGCTCTTTTGTGATACATTCGTGTATATATAACGGTTTTGTATTTTACTTTTATGATGGTTGCTTGCTTGCTCTTATGTGGTGGATAGTTTTGTTACTTTTGTAATATACACGTAAGCCCCCCTATATCATCATATACTCTACACACACACATATATGCATACAATGTATGTATGGGGAGAATTGGAATTTGTTGTGCGTATAAACGAATAATTATTCGAAAAATACTTCGTAGTAAATTTAACGAAGCAGGGTATCACAGGAGTCGGTGTTAGTAGATTACAAAATTCCCAGGATTTTTTTCCTCTTCCTATGTATTTTTTCTGGCAGTAGTTTTACAGCAGAATGCTTCGGTTCTGTTAAAACAAACAAATGGTGTAATACCATACGGCCAAACACATGTATGGGTTTATGTATGTATGTGTGTTCGATGGCAGTGCTTTTAAGTGAGAATATTTTAATGGCACGTGCACTTTACACACTTTGTTGTTGTTTTTTTTTTTCGTTTTGTTCGTTTACAATACATTGACGTCAAAGGTAACTGTCTCTTGTTCTAGTTTTTTTACTCCTATTTTTGTGTGTAAAATTTTGGTACGTTTTTTCCATTTCCATACTTTTTAATAAAATTTTTTTGGTACTTTTTTGTTAACTTTTAAAATCAATTAATAAGCGTGTAGCTTTTATGTGATTTTAAGAGCTAAAATTACTTTTTTTTGTGTCTCCCAGTTTTTATTTCCATTGGAAATAAACAATTCATCATACCATAGGGTGCCTTTAAATTAAGACAAATGATGACAAGTTAAATATTGTTTTAAGGAAAAGGTACTCTTGAGTACTTTTTTTTGTTCAACGTAAAGTGAGGTTATTTTTTTTGTTTTTTTGTGCTACCGGAAGTGTTGTGTGGTCATTTGTCACTGTCTTAAAGGGTAATACAAGGGTATACGATAGAAAATGTATCGATAGCTTGGAATAAAGCATAAAAATCGATACAAAAACGATTTGTTATAACTCGTACAAGATAATTTAATTGAAAGGATGCTGTATAAAAACGGTGATTCAAATGTGACTATTTTTTAAGTATTACAGAGTAATTATGGCTATGAAATGATTGACCATTTGTGCAAGGATTATAAAGAAATTTCAAGAAACTGAAAGCATAACATGCTGTCAATAACACTTTTGTTACAGAAAATGTGACGTATAATTCGAGATTCGAGCCGTACGTTTGACGGCTGATTATATAAAATCACATTCACACAAACCATTCACCACGTCTTCGATACACTGATTGCAGTCTAAAGCCTTTCAATGTTTCCCAAGAAGAAGTTTACTTACAAGATTTTCTTCAGCTTTGGAGCTCATTTCTCACTCGGATGTCACGTCATCAATTGAAATTATCACTTATGTGACTGAGAGTGCTCAAAATGGTTGTGGAAGAACTAATACTAATACAATGCTAAGTGCTCTGTGTGATTGAACGGGAGTTATTTATTATAAGACTTATACGATCTGATCAAATGTTTGATTCCAATCTCTACTGTCGGGAATTAGTGAGATTAAAGCAAGCAATTCAATTAAAATGCTCAGAATTTTTGTGTTCCACCAACGTTAGACCCATAGAATATTACCGAGTCTTCCAATAGAAACTTCCGAACTTTGATACTTGATAACGGCCACCTAGTTAAAGTCAAATCTGCCACATTAAATGCCATTTATTCAGTCTGTTAGGTCAAATCACCATGGACAGCAATAGATAGTGATGTGTGTTTGCTGAATAGGCCGTAAAGCAGTTGGAAACTGCAATTTCAAGTGGAGGTTACGCCACTGAAATTTTGCGATTTGATCACACTTTAGATTTTCCCTTGAGTGATTCTCTTATGTTGCAGGTGCAGGCGAATAAACCATCTACCACAGCGAGTCTAAAGGCCAACATACCCTTGCCTTTCATTCAAATTCAACCTTACTTACACCAGAACTGGGTTAATTCTTACGCAAAGGGAAATAATAATATTTGTAAAAAACACAAACATTAGCCGACTTCTGGTGGTCTCTCAAACGTGAAATTGACTCATTTTGTGATAACCAATCAAAATCAATCAAAAATTCTGAAAATTTATGAACTAAAAGTTCATTTGATAAGTTGACATATAAAAAATTATAACTACGGCACTACGAGTCCGATTTGATCAAATGATAACTCAATCTCTTCACAAGAAAACAGACTTTAAGGATATTATTACTTATCCCATATTATTTTATTAAAGTTTGCTACTATGAATGGACAAATTAGTAAAAATTAGTAATCCAGAAATTTTTCAGTAAAGTAAAAAAAAAACAGTTTTTGTCATATAAAACAAGTTTGGAGGGTTCGGGAAATATAAAAAAAATATTTTTGAAATCTACTCAACAAAACTTACAACCTATGAATAGTGTAGGTCATGCCCGATGTATTTAATTTTTTTTTTTTTATTTTGTTTGTCTGTAAAACTAAATATGCTGGTTTATCCCATAAATGTCAAAATATTGGCTATAAAATTGTCCAAAATTTGATCTAATTAAACTCATTTCAAAAATATGAAAAAAAAAATTTAAATTTTAATAAAATTTTGTTAATAATATGCAATTAAAATGTGCTAAAATAATGCCCTCGACTGTAAATAAATTTAAATAAAATGAAATAAAAAAAAAAAGCGAAAACCCAAAACTGTGATTCTGTTTATATTTTTACAAATTTTCTTTGGTTTTTTTCTAGAAATCTATTTAAAAAAAATTTTGTTTTATTGCCAAAACAGTATTAAAATGCTGTCCCCAAATTCTATTTTTTTTTATAAAAAAATTTTTTTTTTGATTTTTTTTTTGGGTTTTTTGATTTTCATTTCATTTGGTTTTTTTTTTAGTTTTTATAATTGGAATGACAATTCAGCATAATTTTTTAAAACACAATGAATGATTTTATATTTTAATTTCATTGTTTATAATGACGATGATGATGATGTTGATGAGGATGATGATGATGATGATGATGAATAAAATTGTTCAGCTCTGTTCAGTTCGGTTTAGTTTTCTTTTTTTATGTCTAGACACTCCCGTACATTGTAAGCAAATTAATGAATAACAATGAAGTTTAAATTGTTGTTTTTTTGTAGCACTTTTTATTATATTTGTTGCAAGAAAAATAACAAAAAAAGAACATTTAAATACAAAAAAATGTTTTTTTGTGTGATATTTGAACCCAAAAAAACTGATGATGAAAAATTCTAAAAACATTTGAAAAAATCTCTCAAACAGAGGCAGCCTACAAGAGAGAGAGAGAGAGCGAAGAAGAAGGGATAAAAATGTAAACAAATCATAAGCTTTTTAAGCATAGAAAAGGAAAATACGAACAGGAGACTATTTAACACAGCATTCGAGTGTGTTCGTCTTTCGTTTCTACGATGGCTGGCTAATCGTTTCAAGAGAAAAAAACGAAAGAAACTGCATTAAACAACAACAACAACAATAAAAAAGGTAAAGCAAAGTAAAGTTGTCAACATTTTATATTTTATTGTTGCTGTTGTTGTTGTTGCTGTGTGTCTGTGCAATACAACAACTACGCCCTTTTGTTATTGCAACACTTTGTTGGCTGTTGTTGTTTTTTTTTTGCGCTGTTCAAGCTATTGTAGCCCGAACTAAATGCTAAACATGAACGAACAAATGAACGAACATTAGCACAACGACTGACTTTCAACAATAAAAGAGTTTCCTTTTTCATAACAGCAACAACAATAATAGCAGCAGCAGCAAATAACAAAAAACAAGAAGAAACAACAATTCGTATATAAAAAAAAAATTTATAAACAAAGAAAAGAAAAGAAAGAAAGAAAAACCACTTTAACTGGCAACAAAAATGGAAACAAAAATAAAAATTTTTCTTCCTTTAGAAAGTTAACAAATAAACGGTACCCGCTCGACTCCGTAACAACGTCTAACAGTTTCTGTCGTTCGTTCTTCGCCTAAGTGATAAACAACAAACGTTTAAGCTGTTTACAGCATAGAATTCCTTACAAAAAATTCGATTTTTTTTTAAATTTTTCCCTTTTGCTTCAACACTTTTTGTCGCTTTAGAAAATTACTCGAAGTTTTTTGTGTGAAGAAATTTTTTTGAAAACAATTTTCTTAACAAAAATTGCATAAAAATCCCAGGTTTTTGATGCAAAAAAAATGAGAGAAAATGCATAAAAAATTTAGCACAGTAAAGGAATCGATGTGTTCCTCTATTTCCTTCCTCTCCTAAGGACAATGTACAATGGGTACAGTACGACCTCCGGGTACTGTGCTTGTCTTGACCGACAGGTGCACGTCCTCTAACCTAACCTAAAGGAATCCATGTGTGTGAAGATAGATTTTAAAATCTAACTCCCCAGACGCAAACCATCTCTGTTATGTTATTAACAGAACGCTGTTAAACAATTAATTTAAGGCTGGGAAAGGAAAAAAAGGAAAAATTAATTAAATTTCTGGGTCAAATATGCAAAAAAAGCGAAAGTTATTAAAAATAAGTCCTATAGTTAATCATTGTTACAAAATATTGCATAATAAGAACTAAAATAGACATATAATCACTCATTTCCGAAAGCTATTGTAATCCGATAAATAAATCAATATTATGGGAAAACTGGACAACATGGGCGGACAATGTCCATGACAATCAATCGCCAGAACCCTTCACAGTTCTTTCTGTAGCCAAGTTAAGAAGCTACTCAACTGCATTTGTTGCCATTACAACATTGTAGTCAGGACTACAACCTAGCTTATCACATCGTACTGTTTAAAGTTGACTATGGGCAATGGCTTTTTAGGAAGGTTTTCTTGAAGATGCCTATGCTAAACTTAGAACTACGGGCTATGTTATACTAAAACAAAACGTGAGCTATTATTCTTCCTTGACTTCCAGTGATTAAGAGCTACATGGTGATAAATGCCTTGGCCTTTGTATTATTATCTCCTATAAAAATCAACATTTAAAGAGGCTGATCGAACGTCTTATTAATGTTTATACGTCCTGCATTCTACTACTACTGACAGGCAGCATTTGTCTTAGTTATGTTTAAATTATTTTCGGTTTGTCAACTTCTAGAATATACTGTTGAGTAATACGTTCATACATAATTGGTCATTACAACCCTTCAGTCAGGATTTCGACCTAGATTCTCCTCACACCACTTCTGTTGTGTGTGTTAATTTTATACATGAGTAGCGGAACCTAGGTTGTGTGTTTGCTTTGCTTGCTGTCTTTGTCTTTTCTTTTTTCTTCCGTTTTGTAAATGCAACAACAACTAAGACTGTAAATTTTGATGAATGATTCGAGTCACTCGAATCACTTATAAGTATTTTTTTAAAATTAATGAATCTAAATGAGTAGGCGTGGTCTAGTGGGTAGTGTGTTGGCTTATTAGATAAAAGGCCCGGGTTCGAATTCCAGGTCAGACATGAAAACGAAAAATTATTTCTTCGGCGACTTCCTCTCTCAGCAGATTTCTGGCAAAGACTCTGAAAAGTTGTAATGGCCAATTATGTATGTATGTATGTAAATGAGTAGGCGACTTACGAATCAAACATATTTCGAATGTTGTGAGTTTGATGTCAACGTTGTACTCATACTCATTACAACCTGCACTCATAAATCAATGTTATAGCGAGCAAGAATGAATCAGAATATGTAGTTGAATTTCAATACTGTACGGCAACAGGAGGACTTATGAGTAGCGAAAAACGATTCATTGCTGATCTTTGGTACATTAGAAATCGCGTTGGAAATTTAAACCCATATCAGAAGCCTAGAAGGTAGCATGCTAATCTGCTAAATCTAATTTGCTATCCTTCCTTCCGGTAGTGTAACACAATATACCGAAGAAGTAGGGGATATCCCCTGAGTCTTGGTGTCAGTTGGAAAAAAAAAAATAATTTTTAAAAATTTACTGCCACTTATGGGGCTTAATAACAATGATTTAGAAACATTTTACCCTAGAGCCATGCCATACAATGTATGGCCTGCTGACAAATACTTCCTGAACTCATTTGTATTTGATGTTTGAAAAGGAACAAGAAGAGCAAGAAAAAAAAGAACAAGCAAATGTAACGCCTCTAACAGATGTTTCAATTATAATGAAATAATTATAAATTATAAACCACAAAGTGAAAACAAAATGTTGCCGTTTCTTAAAACGGATTCGTGCCATAATGTTTGCATGTTTTAAAGTTATAAGTTTCATGCATTATTGGCAACACATTGCCAACAACCAACATCTTGTTGTCACCAAAAAAGCATAGCACAGTACAGCACGGTACACAACCCATCACAGAAAACGCATCACAATTTTCATTTTCAACAACAACAAATGATTCTAGGCACGCATTATAAGCAGCAGCATATGGAAAAAAAGAAAAGAAGAAGAATTAAAAAAAATCGAGAAAAAAATATGGGTTGACCAACATTTTTTCTTTGGGGAAACCTGTTGATCTAAAAGTGTGTGAGGGAAAAAAAAAATTTCATAAAAAACAACACAGGAAAATAAAAATAAAATAAAATGAAAATAAAATAACAGAAATTAAATTTTATTAAAAACAAAATAAGGAAAATATCATTAAAACTATTTTTTTTTTATTTTTTTTATTACCCACTGAACAAACGCATAAAATTTTATGGGAAAATTTCTTAACACCGCAGGCTAGGTGGCTGGCTTGCTGGGTGAACGTGAACACGTACACACAACTTAATTAATGGCCGAACACAGTTAAGAGCGTTAAAAACCACTAAAAAAAAGCGGTAAAATTTTGTTGTTGTTTTTCTTACGTTTTTTTTTCTCTCTCTGTTCAAGTGTAATGATGAAACACTAACGGCAGCTAATTTCACCACACGCAAAATACTAAAAAAAACAAACAATCGCCTACAAAACTGTGCATGCGTACACATACACATGCATGCATGCATGCATATACTGTGTCACCTACAGCAAACACTTGCAAAAAAAAAAAAACAAAAGGAAAACAAGTGTTTAGTATGGCGGTGCCCTTTAAGGTGTGAAGATGCCTGCCTATCTGGCTGCCTGCCTGCCTGGTTTGGTAAGTAAAAAGAAAAAATAGGGGCTGTGGAGGAGAGACATTGAGAGAGAGTATAGCTTATTTATCATAAAATAAATGATAAAAATTGTTATGAATTGCTTAAAGGCAAATTGTGGTTTCTTTTTTACAGTTTTATCTAAACACATGCATCTTTTGATGAATTGGTAACGAAGAACAAGCGAAAGAAACCCAAGAAAAAAAACCAAAAAGAACCTGTCACTTGCATTTGATATTGAAAAAAAAGAAAAAGAAAAAAACTTTTTATCTTTATTCTTAACACATACAGTCCTCAGTCCTCGCTTCTCGTATAGAACAGAACAGAACAAAACACCACAGCAAAGAACACAAAGAAAAAATAAAAAAAGGAAGTTAACTTATAACAAATGTAGACAGTGTACACAGTGTGTGTCTGTCTACAGGTTGCATCAGCTACTTTTAAAACTATAATTATGCAAATGATTTCCTTTTTATGGTAAAGGCAGCAGCAGCAGCAAATGTTTATCGAATGGCTAAATAAAAACAGCAGGTATTCATACCATCCATACCACTCACTCACTATATGTTAGCAGACCAAAAAAAAAGGGGGAAAAACAAAAGAATTCAATTAAGTCGGTAAGAAAGAAATAAAATAAAAAAAAAACAAGCCAGTGTTTAACACAAAAGGGAAAAACATCATAAAATGCAACCATTAAGACGACTTAAAGACATGCTATAAGCGGTTAAAGGAAATACAGGCTGGCTATTAGCAATAAAAGTCATTGTCATTGCTGCTTAGGGATCTCCATCATTTTTTTTTGTTACTCATAAGCCTTCAAGAAATTTTGAATATCAGTAAAGTCAACAATATTTAAAATTTAATTTGAACGAAGATAAATTCGAATTTAAAAACCAAAGACGCAAACCCATACTTTTAGCAGCGTCAGTTTTTGTCTCTAATAATGTAAACTTTACTATTAACAGAGCACTGTTAACTGTTTAACAGAGCACTCTTAACTGTTTAACAGAGCACTCTTAACTGTTTAACAGAGCACTCTTAACTGTTTAACAGCGCACTCTTAACTGTTTAACAGTGGCAATAAGTAGATTATTCTCTTAGGAATTATTGCAGTCTATTAACATAAAATATAATCCTAATTACGACCATTATTATTATCATTTTTATAAACAAAAATGTTGAAATGTAAAATATAATTGCTGGGGATGGAGGATGGAATTATCTTACTACCACAGTTCGTAAGAGGTAGACCTTCTGGTCTACAATTTACATATACAGTCAAACTTCTATAATTTGAACTTCAATTACTTGGATTTTCTATAATTTGAAGCACAGCAACAGCATTTTGGAGAGAAATTCTATCTGGTTGTGCTATTTTTAGCTTGAAATTTCTTTAAGTTAAAGTTTTTTTCTGGTTAATGGTTTATATGGGACTATATTGCTGATTATATAAAGAGGCCTTAGAAGCTTTATTTGAGCATGATATGGTACTCATAGAGTATTTATTCTAAAATTAGCTTCAAAACAAGTGGGCTTGTTCAGATGGATGCTGTTAAACAGCTAACACTGCTCTGTTAAGGGAAAACTTTGTTCTGTTAAGAGCAAATTATGCTCTGTTAACGCTAAATGTGGCGCTGCTTAAATTTATGGATTGCATCTGGGATTTTCAAATTCGAATTCATCTTCACATACATTGAAATTTAACCATGTACTCTGATTCATTCATACACTCATGCACTCTACAACATTGGTTTATAAGTACAGATTGCAATGATGAGTATGAGTATGCGTATAACGTTGACATCAAAGATATGTTTGATTCATAAAAAAATACTCGTCTAATACTTATAAATGATGCGAGTGACTCGAATCATTCAATACAGTCTTAGTTAGTGTTGCATTTACAAAAAAAAAAGAAAAAAGAAAAAAGACGAATAAGCAGGTTCATAACTTTAAAAAAATACTACGAGTACCTCTAATCATACATCAAAATTTATAGCAGAAGTCGGCACAAAGAGAACATGATAAAAATGTGAGTGTATTTGAGAGAGGCAGAAGTCGCCGTGGTCTAGTAGGTAGTGTGTTGACTTATTATACGTAAAAGTCAGGGTTCGAGCCCCAGGCCAGACATCAAAACAAAATACAAAAAAGTATTTTTTTGGCGACTGCCTCTCAACAGATTTCGGGCAAAAAACTCTGAGAGTAAATAAAATTTCCATGAAAAGTTTCTCATAAAATCTGTCGTTCGGAGTCGGCATTAAACTGTAGGTCCCGTTACTCATGTATAAAATTAACACACACAACATAAGTGGTGTGAGAAACTAGGTCAATAATCCTGAATGATGGGTTCTAATAACCAATTATGTATGTGTTAACCCAGAGGAAATATGTTAGTAATTATTGTTTAAAGCAGTTTTCGAACAAATATTGTGCTTTTCGATGGCTTTGGTATTTTTCACACAAGTTTTCATGGATTTATAGCAAAAGTCATCATTACATATTGCGGGTAACTGAAATTCAATATATTTAAAGCAAAAAAAAAATTCTTTTTGGCAGTTTTTCATCACAGTTTAATTAAATTTTTCTTTGGGTGTATAATTGATACACAAAAAAAAATTTCAAAAAGAAGCGACGAAAACCTGACCTGCTTCATTGAAAGCTGATAAGCAACTGAATGCATTTTTATGGTCTTTTTAACGACCAGTGTTGATGTTCGTGTCCTATGTGAGTAAAAAGCCAAAGATGATTTTCCCCTAAGGAACATTTGTACAGTCTTAGTTGTTGTTGCATTTACAATAAAAAAAACTAAAAATGCAAATAAGCAAAGAAGACAGGACAGCAAGCAATGCAAACACACATCCTTCTAGTGTATTAGTAAGTATTTAGCGTTCGTACGGGAATCATACTTATTTGTGTTGCTTCGTGTTGAGTAAGACAGTTTTAGTTGATGTTGTATTTACAAAAAGAGAGGCAACACATAAGCAAAGAATACAGAACAGCAAGCAAAGCAAACACACATTCTTTTAGTGTATTAGTAAGTATTTAGCGTTCGTAACCCTGTCAGCAATTTTGTAGTCGACTACGAAAGTAATTGACTTTAAGTTAACTTTTGTAGACTAACTATAAGCTAACTACAATTCAATGCAGCACTTCCTTAGAATTCGGAATTCGACTACGAAAATAGCACACTTTTAGATAACTTTTTTAGACTAACTATAAGCTGACTATAATGTAATGCAGAACTCACCCAAATACGAAACGTTTATTTATTATTGAGAGCTTCTTGTTTGTGAGATTTGTTTTCTCTCTGTTCTCTCTTTTACCAGATCAGACTTTCTATGAGTTTGTTTTTAGACTAATTATAAGCTAACTACAATTTTATGCAGAAATTTCCCACAATTTAAAATGTTCATGCTATTTCTGATAATATTGTTTTTTCGATTGCACCTTTTTCTGAACTATTTTTAGATTAACTAATAGTTAATTGAAATGTTATGCAGAATTTATTCAAAATGAACCCGTTATTTTTTTATTCTCTTTTTTTACAGTTTGAATTGTTTTACATTGTGAAATTAAAATCAGTTCAGTGCGTGCTTTTAAGTGATATTATAGTTGCAAAAATTATATAATTTTTATTGTTTAAAATGAGTGATTCGAGTAGAAGAAATTTAAAAAGACTTTTTAAAAAAGAAAGAAATAAATTTTTAAATAAATTAAAAATAATAGTTCAGATAATTGTAATTGAATGTAAGTATTAATTTAATTGTACATGTTATAATTAGTAAATAATGTATTTATAGATAACAAGGGAAAGAATTGTTGCCAAGGATGTACAAATATTAAAGAACTTCTTCAAGAAAAGTTTAAAGAAATGAACAGTAAGTAAAATCATATTAAACACATTTAAATTATATTAAATATATTACTTTTCATTAATAAGACGTTTATATGTGTTAGTATTTTCAAATAACAATATTTTTTTGATCAGGTAAATGTGATAAAGACTTTATTAAAAGGGCGGTTACAAAATACACTCACGGATGTTATTTCGACCACCGTATGCATGGAAGTTAATGTTGAGGGAGTGCATGGAAAAAAGCGGCTAAAAGATTTTCACGCTTTCTTTCAAGCCTTAATAGGTAAGCAATACATTAAAAAGAAATGTATTTTTCTAATTACTTATATTTTAAATAGATGCTTGTCGATCGATTGGGTCTGATGATGCAGAAAAAACATCAGAAATGCGTTGAAAATATTCAAAAAACGCCACATTCACGCAGAATGTATTAAAAATAAAAGAAAAAATTAATTTGGAATATATTTGAATTTAATTATAAGTAAATGAAGTTATTAATTGTTTTGTTTTTTATAACTATACGAGCGTATATTTTGTTTCTTTTTATTATATAAAATAAATAAAACACTTAAAAAATTAAAATGTTTTCAATAGTTGTGTTTTTTCCGAAGTTTATATAAATTTTTATATTTTAACGACTGACTTTAAGTTACTTAAAAATTAGCCAACTTTAAGCTATCTTTGAATAACCATCTTTAAACTAACTATTACATAACTGAATTTAAGTTACTTAAAAATTAGTCATCTTTAAGCTATCTTTGAACTAGCTAACTTTAAACTAACTATTATATAACTGACTTTAAGTTAGTCAAAAATTAGCTAACTTTAAACAAACTATTATATAACTGATTTTAAGTTAGTTGAAAAGTTATGCAGAGTCGGACAATTGACTACTGCCAATGACACCACCATGTTAAAATAGTCAGTTGGTCCCATTCAAAATAATCTAAGAGTCAACCACAACTAGCTGAGAAAAAGTTAACTTATAATGCATTAAAAGTTAGTTGAGTTGCCGGCAGGGAAGCGAATCAAACATATTTGTGTTGCTTCGTGTTGAGTGATATAGGTTTTGTTGTTGGTGTTGTATTTACAAAAAGAAAGGCAACACATAAGCAAACAAGACAGAGCAGCAAGCAAAGCAAACACACATCCTTTTAGTGTATTAGTAAATAGTTAGAGTTCGTACGGGAATCATACTTATTTGTGTTGCTTCGTGTTGAGTAAGACAGTTTTAGTTGATGTTGTATTTACAAAAAGAAAGGCAACACATAAGCAAACAAGACAAAGCAGCAAGTAAAGCAAACACACATCCTTTTAGTGTATTAGTAAGTATTTAGAGTTCGTACGGAAATCATACTTATTTGTGTTGCTTCGTGTTGAGTAAGACTGTTTTAGTTGGTGTTGTATTTACAAAGCAAACAAGACAGAGCAGCAAGCAGAGCAAATACACAACCTTCTAGTAAATATTTTAGTGTTCGTAAGCGATTCATATTTATTTCTATTGCTTCGTGTATATGTTGAGTTATGGAGAGACGAAATCTATAACATCATACGTGTTCGTAAGTATGAATGGGTATGGTGAGTACTTCAAACTTTGAATATGAGTGGAAGAGGTTGCATGATATTAAAATAACTAAGAATGCATCGTATAAGTAACAGAAATTATGAGTTTGATATGATTCTACTCATCTTAAGGGTATCCATCTAAGTATTAACCTTTGATTACAAATGAATCATTAAAGAAATGGCCTTTAACCACAAATTACCACACAGACACACACACCAAACACACACCACAATACGACAACAATAAGTTACAATTTATAAAATATGTTGTATATGGGGTATGTACGTACATACATATGTACGTACAACTCTCATATGCTTTGCGTTATGGTTTAATTGTTAGGGTTTCTTAACAGCCTCTGGAGGCTAAATGTGGCATGCGTCATAAGGCAAATTATTATTATGGTTTGCTGCCTGCTATTGTTGTTCTTTGCCAATAGCATTACAGCAGCAGCAGCATTGGCATTAAACCACAGAAAAAGATCTTTTGCAGCAACAGAAACACACAGTAAAACCTAGTGAAACATTAAATAAGAAGAAGAAAAAAAAAACTACAATTTATAAAGACCTTTAACATTCTACATGTACAACAATAACAACAACAACAAATTGTGACTGTTTCTTGTTCCTTTTCCGTTTGTTTTTGTTTTTGTTTCTGTTATTTTATCTTTTAAACGTCACGGTCAGCTTAACACATTTTGTGGCTGTGGAAGAAGACAGGCTACAAGGAAACAAAGACCAAAAATAAAGGAAAAAAAGAATACAAAAACCTTTAAACACTAGCAGCTGAAATTAACTGCAAAACAAAAGAAACAACAACACTTTGTGCAGCTAAAAACAACAGGTAAAGTAAATACAATAAATAAGCGACTCCTCTTGGCCGGTCAACCAGCCAGTTAGCTAGCTAGCCAGCCCAGCCATTTCAATACGTTCAAGACTTAAAATACCAAACAAGAGACTTTTAACGCGTCTCTTGCAAGATAAAGAGTACTAACGGGTACGCCATCTAACGTTTTTTTCTTTCAACTAGTGCTTATTTCATGAATGGTAATACTTAGCTCATGTCTGACTTTTCGCTTCGCTAAGTCGCCGTGGTCTAGTGAGTAGAGTGTTGGCTTATTAGACAAAAGACCCGGGTTTGAATCCCAGGTCAGACATCAAAACGAAAAATATTTCATCGGCGACTTCCTCTCAGCAGTTTTCTGGCAAACACTCTGAAAGTAAAAATTGCCATGAAAAGCTTCTCAAAACTCTGTCTTTCGGAGTCGAACTTAAACTGTACGTCCCGCCACTTAAATGGATAAAATTAACGTACACAACATAAGTGGTGTGAGAAGCTAGGTCGTAATCCTGACTGAAGGGTTGTAATGGCCAATTATGTATGTAAGTGGTCCTGCGATCGACTTACAGAAGATGCTGATTTTGACAAAAAAAAAATCATCTTTTCAAATGAAGCTCATTTTGACCTTGGCAGGTTTGTAAACAAGCAAAATTGTCGAAAACCCGTACGCATACATTGAAAAGCCGATGCACTCAAAACGAGTCACTGTTTGGTGGGGATTTTAATCCAGAGGCATAATGCGGCCATTTTTCTTCGAAAATGAGGAAGGACTAGCCGTTGCAGTCAATTGCCAATCGGTTATCGGGCCACGTTGAACGAATTTTTGTTAACAAAAATTGAAAAGGAGGACATTGGCAACATTTGGCCACACAGCCGAAGCTACATTCGATGTTTTGCGCACTGTTTTTGAAGATCGCATTATCCGCCGCAGAGCTAATATCGTTTGGCCACCTCGGAGCTGCGATTTGACACCGTTGGACTATTATTTATGGGGTGCCGTCAAAGATAAGTGTTACGCCGACAAGCTAGAGACAATTGACGCTTTAAAGTAGAATATTCGTGAAGCAATTGGTGAAATACAGTTGCACACAATCGATGCAATGTGGTTAAAAATTGAACCGATCGTGTAGGCTACTGCAAGGCCAGCTAAGGCAGACAATTGAACAAAATTATTTTCCATTATTAACCGGAAGGATTGTACTTTCAAATAAAAAAAGAAATTTTAGAAAATATTCTTGAGTTTCTTTTAAAGCATTTTCAAAAAAAAAAAAAGTTATTTGGCGGACCCTTTAGCCTTCCTCAGCTAGCTAACTAAATACAGGTGAATTATTTTTGCCATTCCTTTTCGTTTCTTTTTTTCTTTTCTTTTCAATGAAACTCTGTGTGTGTAGTATTGTTGTTGGCTGTTAATTTGAATGCACCTGTTTTTGCATTCATTTTATTTAAAGGGCCCTTCTTATTATGCCTGTGACTGTGCCTATGCCAGTGCCTATGCTCATTTTCTCCTTGAGTTTGTTGTTATTTTCGCTAAAGAGTTGCGTTTTATAAGGAATTAATTGGTTTAACGTCAGCAATTAAACTTTTTTAATCTGATTTCTGGACTTTATTTTTCATAACAAAAAAGGGAGTTTTTTTTTAACTCATTAATTAAAGGACAAACGGAAAAGCTTATGCTAAAGTTCAGGGGAATTTTTTACACATTATTTCCTTCCCTTTAAGACTTTTTCGAGCCTTTACGGAATGCTGGACTAAGGTGAAGGGTCTCTTTTACGCCCTTTCCAACTAGATAGTACAAGAAAAGGGCGAGTAAGCACTCTTGCTAGCTTTGGTCCAGTCTACAAACAAAAAATGGCTCAAATTGAAGTTTTTGGGCCACAGCGTTGTCTTCACCTAGTTCAACATTGCAAAGACAGATCCCAGCTAAAGGAAAACTTTAAATCAGAGAGCAGAGCTCCACTGCACTATGCCGCTTAAAAGCCATAAACAGAAGGATAGAAGTTATGTATTTAGATGAGGGACGGCTTTGAGTGGGCACTGGTCAGTCAATGTGGTCGGTAATGTGCGCTGGAAAAGAAAACATCATACAGCAACAGCAGTTGGAGCACTTCCTATATACACATTTGACGCTATTATAATAACGCCGTGGTCTAGTAGGTAGTGTGTTGGCTTATTAGACGAAAGACCCGAGTTCGTATCCCAGGTCAGACATCAAAACGAAAATTTGAAAATAATTTTTCGGTGACTTCCTCTCAGCAGATTTCTAGCAAAAATTCTAAGAGTAAAAAATTGCCACGGAATGCTTCCCAAAAAAAATAATGTGTCGTCCGGAGTCGACTTTAAACTGTAGGTCCCGCCACTTATGTATAAAATTAACGCACACAACATAAATGGTGTGAGAAGCTAGGACGTAGTACAATGGGTCAATTCGATCACCGAGTACTGTACTTGTCAGAATTGACAAGTACATGTGCTCTAACCTAACCTATAATGTCCTTTCCTGCTGATGAATCTAAGACATTACACTTTACATCATCATCATCAAACACCACAATCTGATGAAATGAATATGAAGGAAATAGTATGAAGGAGACCGTAGCCAGGATTACAACCTGGCTTGTCACAACACCCATCTTGTGGGTCATAATTTGAGTGGTGGGATATATAGTTTAATATCAATTCTGAACGACAAATTTATGAGAAAGTTTTTATTGAAATGGGGTCTGTATTAAAAAGAGTAATAGAATCGAATCATACTCATAACTTCTGATACTTATACGATGCATACTTAGTTATTTTAATATCATGGAACCTCTGTTACTCATATTCAAAGTTTGAAGTCCTCTCATCATACTCATTCATACACACACAACACGTATGATGCTATTGACTTCGATTCTCCATAACTCAACATATACTCACGAAGCACAAAATAAGTATGAATCGCTTATGAACGCTAAAATACTTACTAGACGGTTGTAAGTTTGCTCTGCTTGCTGCTCTCTCCGTTTTTGCTTAAGTGGCTTTTTTTCGAGTCACTCGAATCATTTCTAAGTTATTATAAGTATTTTTTTTTTACTAAAATTTTAATCTAAATGAGTAGGCTTATGAATCAAACATATTTCGAATGATATGAGTTTGATGTCAAGGTTGTAAGTTGTGGTTGCATGCTCATTACAACCTGTATTTATAAATCATTGTTGTAGTGAGTATGAATGGAATGACTCAGAGTGCATAGTTGAATTATTTTTGATTCACTCAACTATTTAAAATTTCATGAGTGATTATGAGTAGCGAAAAAACGATCTCTTTAGAATGCACTTAAGTTTGTGGTGGGCTAAGCTGATTATGACATCCTTTTTGCCACTAAAAATCATTTGATCGCATAGATAAAATACAGCTGAAGACATGAAACATTTACTATAAAATAAGGTCGCGAAATTCATCGGTTTTATAACAACAACAAAAAGAAAAAGAATTCATTAATAAAATCCATCTAGCATATCATGTAGTAACCATTTGGTTTAAAAAAATGTCTCACCAGACTTTCAATTTATTTATCCCTTAAGCACAAGCATTATGACGCTTAGAGGACAGAATAGAACCAGAAGAGCATTTTAACTCTCATAATAAATGATGATTTTCTTATAAACAGACAGCAGCAGCAGCAGGCAGCAGTAGGAAAAAACAAAAACAGAATGAAAACAGAAGCAGAAACAGAAAATTCCCAGCGAATGAAACCAAATGTTGCATCATTAGTAAGCCCAAAACGACAGCAAATGAAAGAAACTAAACTAAGAAGAAGCAGAAAAGAAATGAGGGAAAAAAAATCAACAACAACAACATCATTTTCATATAGGGAATGAAACATTTTTATTAGAAGACCAACTAACTGACAGAAATAAGGAAAAGAATCATAAATTATGTGTGGCACCTGCCAACGATGACTACATTTTGTTTGACGCTGCAACTGTTTTTCTTGTTTTTGTTTTCAAAAACTATTTGAAGTAAAACAATAAACACCTCACAATAAAACAATTCCTACAGATGATGATGATGTGTGATGTAAGTTACCACAAAATAGCATATGTTGCATGCCACACTCTATAACAATAGCAGTAAACATGGGCGTGTTGCAAGCAATTACATAAAAACCATTTTTTATTACCCTGCCCACCTCAACGGACGGCGAGAGGGGAATGCTTTAAAATAAAAAAAAAAATTGCCCATTAAAGTCAATTTTCTTTGCAAAAGCCAATTAAAATTTTGCGGGGCTTTTCACTCTAATGGTGGATTGCAATTCCTGTATAGTTTTGTTGTTGTAAATATTTGAGAGCCCCGTTATATGTTTTATTTTTTTGTAATTAATTTGAAAATTAATATTTTCATTGATAAAAACTATATTTTATATAGAACTGCATGATAATACTGTTGTCATTATGATTATATGTTTTTGTTCAAGTGCGCTAATACAACAGGGTCGGTTAATAGTAATGCAGTTCTACAAAATATAGTATGTATTAAAATCCATTCTGGCAATACCGCTATTTACTATAAGGCCGTTTATTACTAAGTCATATTAAGTTGTAAAAAGCTGTTTTGGCAATACTTTGCAGTAGTTGTTAGATCAAGTGCGATAAACAGGGTCGCTTAATTGTAATGCTATTCCATATAATAATCTATAAAGTTGTAAAAGCCATTTTGGTAATGTCGTTATTGTCATGGCATTGTTTGTTTTATGAAGTGTAGTAATACGGGTTAATAAATGGTACCAGGCTAATCGTAACAAACTTGGGAGAGCACATCATATGAGCAAAAATTATTCATACCCATAAAACTGTACTCATACTCCGAATCAATCTTACACCTTCTGATCCAACTGTGCCTTTCCGAATGACACGAAAACAATTCCCTGTGAAAGTTGCTTTTTCTATGACGATAAACAAAGCACAAGGTCAAACTCTTGAAAAGGCAGGATTATATTTACCAGAACCGGTTTTTTCACATGGGCAGTTATACGCGGCTTTTTCCCGAGTGCGTACGTTTAAAGATATTTTTGTTTGTATTAAGGATTCGTACGGGCAAAATGTTAACGATAATCATGTCATTATCTCTAACATTGTATTCAAAGAAGTATGATTTCTAATATTTTTATACTTTTAATAAAATTTCTATAAAATTATTTTCATTTTATGTTACAAAAATGACAACTAACGGTGCGAAATATTCGCACGGGTCATCTAGTTAATTTGAATTTTTTCGGGTATTAAAGTATTTTCCAAAGCCTGGTTTTCAATTATTAATCAGGAAATCATTTAATTGTTGGTAACAAAGTATTTTAAGCCTGCTATAGAGATCACTAGGAATTTTGAGTTTGGCTTCGTACATATCTAATCATGCTTCTCGGCTTGCACTCATGCAATGAGTACAATCTATTGATGGGGAAATGTAGCCATGCTTGGCAACAAGCTCAAGTAATTTAATTTAATATTTTCACTACAATTTTTGAATTGTTAAATCAAACATTTTTTCATTCCACCTCCAAATAATCCTTCCAGGAAGTTGGTGACCAGAGATCACCCGTGAATCGTTTTTCCTTTACTCATAAGCACTCATTCAATTTTTAGTATTAATGAATCAACAGAATTGAAATTCAACTATGTACTCTGAGTCATTCATTCATACTCACTACAACAATGATTTATAAGTACAGGTTGTAATGAGTATGCAACCACAACGTACAACATTGATATCAAACTCATACCATTCGAAATATGTTTGATTCGTAAGCCTACTCATTTAGATTAAAATTTTAGTAAAAAATACTTATAATAACTTAGAAATGATTCGAGTGTCTCGAAAAAAAATCCACTTAAGCAAAAACAAAGAGAGCAGCAAGCATTGATTCATAAGCCTACTCATTTAGATTCAAATTTTAGTAAAAAATACTTAAAATAACTTAGAAATGATTCGAGTGCCTCGAAGAAAAAAACAAAGAGAGCAGCAAGCAGAGCAAACTTACAACCGTCTAGTAAGTATTTTAGCGTTCATAAGCGATTCATACTTATTTTGTGCTTCGTGTTACATGTTGAGTTATGAAGAGTCGCAAGCAACAACATCATAAGTGTTGTGTTGTTAAGTATGAAGTATGATGAGTACGAGTACTTCAAACTTTGAATATGAGTAACAGAGGTTCCATGATATTAAAATAACTAAGTATGCATCGTATAAGTATCAGAAGTTATGAGTATGATTCGATTCTATTCCTCTTTTTAATACAGACCCCATTTCAATAAAAACTTTCTCATTAATTGGTCATTCAGAATTGACATTAAACTGTATATCCCACCACTCAAATTATGACCCACAAGATGGGTGTTGTGACAAGCCAGGTTGTAATCCTGGCTACGGTCTCCTTCATACTATTTCCTTCATATTCATTTCGTCAGATTGTGGTGTTTGATGATGATGATGATGTGATGTGTGATGTCTTAGATAAATCAGCAGGGAAGGACATTATAATAGCGCCAAATGTGTATATAGGTTGATGAGTACGAGTACTTCAAACTTTGAATATGAGTAGAAGAGGTACCATGATATTAAAAGAACTAACAATACATCGTATAAGTATCAGAAATTGTGAGTATGTTTCAATTCTATTCATTTTTTTGGAGTACTCATAAATGCTTCTACTTCAGCAAATTACTTTACAAGTTACGATATCATATGGGATTGATAGCATAAATGACTGCATACACTTTAACAAATTTACAAGAGGTGCGCATAGGTTATGCATTGGTTTGTGTCTTGAATAATAATTTAGTTAGTCATTACAATGCTTCAGTCAGGATTACGACCTAGCTTCACACGTTAATTTTATACAGCAGTAGCGGAAAGGACCTACAAGTTTAAAGCCGCCTGCAAATGACAGATTTTTTGAGAAGCTTTTCATGGCAATTTTCTATTTATTCTCAGAGTTTTTGCCATGAATCTGCTGCCTTTTCATATCGGACCTAGTGTTTGAACCAAGGCCTTGCGTCTAATAAGCCAACATGGTTTGCATTTTTAACGTTCATTGAAGGCATATGAATCTGAGCTTCTACTCGTAAGCCATTTTAAACTGCTGCTTGAATGTTTACAAATGATTTTGTCAATCTAAACACAACTATTGCCAACAATTCATCTTCTTCAGACAATTTTTGGTTGTTTTACTGCCTCTTTGTCTTCCGTATTAAAATTATCGGCTTTAAACTGCAATAAACCATCTTCAGCAGCTTGAAAGCGATGGAACATCTTCAAGATTAGCTGCGGTAAGCATTCGTTGTGGCTTAAGCTGCACCTTTTTTTTTTGTCAAATTAAGAAAGTAAAAGTAAAACTTAAAGCTTAAATTGTTTATTATTGTCAGAAATATGTTTAATGACTGAGTAACTACTGGAAGAAAATTTTTGGTCTTTCAGCAGTCTTTGGGCAGAAAATCTAGCAAATCAAATAAAATTGCAATGAAAAGTTTCACAAAAATATGTCGTTCGAAGTTGATTAGGCTAAAATGAACACACACAACATGGGTGGTGTGAGAAGTGTACTGATTAAAGATAGTCAGTACTAAGTGCCCAAAATGCTTCGTTATGTCGGCAAATATTGAAGAACAGTATTCGAAATAAAGAAAGTAAATAACGTTGTAAAGTAACACTCAAGTCTGGATATGAATTTTCTCAAGAAGGCGTGAAATATAAACACTTTTGTAAAGATTAAATTCCATTTAATATGGAGTTCTAATACGAAATTCTATTATTAAATTGATTCCTGTCTCATACTGGGTTCAGACATACACCTTTATTGCGTAAATCGCAATAAACGGCTTTATTGATCTCAATATTTCATATAAAATTTCAATTAATAATTAATTGCGCAATAAATACGTAAATTGTTATAATATTGAGTAATGCTATGTTCAGACATGCACGTATATTGAGAAAATCGCAATAAACGGCTTTATACTATGTTCAGACATGCACGTATATTGAGAAAATAGCAATAAACGTCATTATTGATCTCAATATTTCATATAAAATTTCAATTAATTATTGCTCAATAAATTCATAAATTGTTATAATATTGATTAAAACTTCAAATACAACCCTGATATAAGTACGTTCAGTGAGCATAATACATTTTTCCGAACACTTTCTATTGATATTTGACAACTCAAATGTAAACAACGATAGTGCCATAAGCAAAAGCTTTCTTTTCTGCAAGCTAGCCAAAATTATAAAATTTTTATTTCTTATCCACCACTTTGGAGTCACATGTGGTCCCTATTAACCCCAACAGCTCGGCGTTTCGGTTAATCATTAGCAATACTTTTTCCAATGTTCAATTGTTTTCCATTTTTTCTAAAAAAAATTTTTTGCCACTAATTTTCGAGATCAAATTAAATCAGCAATCAGCTGTTTTGTTTACCAGCTGTCAAATAAATTTTCGTATATTATAAGACTGAACGCTAAAATATTGTTCTCAATAAACCGAATATTGATTTAATAAAAGTGCATGTCTGAACATAGTATAACACTCAAATCTGGATATGAATTTTCTTAAGGAGGCGTGAAATATAAACACTTTTGTGAAGATTAAATTCCATTTAATATGGAGTTCTAATACGAAATCCTATTATTAAATTGATTCCTGTCTTATACTGGGTTCAGACATGCACCTTTATTGCGGTATTTATTGATCTCAATATTTCATACAAAATTTCAATTAATTATTGCTCAATAAATTCATAAATTGTTATAATATTGGTTAAAACTTTAAATACAACACTGTCATAAGTACGTTCAGTGAGCATATTACACTATTCCGAACACAAATGTAAACAACGACAAAAAAAAAAAAAAGATGGAAGGTCAACAGAAAGGTTTGTATTTTATTTATGTTGTTGAAGTAATCAGCAACCAGCTGTCAAATAAATTTTCAAATATTATATGTCTGAACACTAATAATATTGTTCTCAATAATGTCTGAACATAGTGTCGGGGCCGAAATTTCAAAAAAAAAAAAAAAATTTCTATTGATACAGGGTGTATAATATTTTAAAAACTTTTCCATTTCATTTGAATTTCCTCCATGTTTTCATATTTATTTTCAAATTAAAATTCATTTTTTTGTATTTGCTTTCAGTAAATGAACGAACAATTGAATAATTGAACAACTAATGGCTGAGCAAGTAAGTGAATAATTCCAAGCATGAGATGAGTGTGTTTGTCCAGTAAATTAGTACACACACACACGTACACATGCATACGTACGTATTACAATTCATTTATTCAACCGGCTACTCAACCATCCATTAACAAAACGTCATACAAAAAATATTCCAATATTCTGTGGCATATTTTTTGAAAACAGCTGCTGCCAATGCTGCTGCTGGAAAACACTAAAGCAACGAAATTTATGTGAGAAAAAGAGAGAAAAGGAGAGAGACAAAGCAGTGGCCCTATGGATTTGAAAATGACCACACCATTGAACGTGCATTAAATCTGTGGCCACAGGCAATAACAGCTTTTACAATAAATTGTTAACAGCACAGTACAGCAACACATACAAAAGCAAGTGTTTAAATACGAAGAAATATTGATAATCAGGGAAAAACACGATGAATGGTTGATGTAGCATCCGACAAAAACGACATCAACAACAACAACAAATAAACGCTGTTTAAATGTCCCGTTTGGGATTTTAGAAAACAAAAAAAAAAAAAAACAAAAACAAAAATAACAAGAGAGTGATTACAAGGCCATAGTGATACACAATGTTAAGGTGACTATGGAATTGCAATGGTATTGGTTATGAGAATTCGTTACAAAAAGGATTTTTAGTTGCATATTGATTTTGAGGTTAAGAACGATAATCACCAAATACTCTTTCAATTAAAATCTGTTTTGGAAGATAAAATATTGGAAAAACTTTTTGCAAATATAAAATGTAGTTGAAAACCTATAAAATAAATCTAGTACTTGTGATTATCAATCCAAAATTATTTTCTCTGGAGGTCAAATAATAAATTTTTCTGCAGTTAGTTTAAGAAAAAGAAGAAGAAGAAAAAAAACGATTGTTTTAAAGAGAAAAGCGGCGTTAATGCTTGGCATTAAATTGTTTGCAAATCAAAAATTCAAACAAATAATCAGGCCCCCTTCCCCCTGGATACATTCAGTGTCTGTATATTTAGTTTCACTTAGTTTGTTTGTTTTTAAAATTCACACATTGTTGTTGTAAAACTACGGAAAAAAATTAACAAAAACATGATAATTCTTCTTCTACTGCATGTGTTTGAAGAAATTATTTTGTTTTGTTTTTGTTGTTTTTTTTTTTATCACTTTCTTAATTTGTTATCGTTTTTCGTTTTTGTTTATAATAAATTCTTGTTTTTCTGTGTTACTTTTTAGATTTTTTTGCTTGATTTTTTTTTTGTAAATGGTTTGGCGTTTATAAAAACTGAAATCACAGTGATTTATGGGGGGGTTCGTAAAAGTTTGTTTGTTTTTTTCTCTTTCAATTAAATTTTTATTTTTAAAATTACAAATGAATTGTAAGAAGAAGAAGAAGAGAAAGAAGCAGAGAGAAAAAATGCAATTTGTTTAAATCACATACACATAAACAGCATTAAAATTTTGTTAATTTATCACAAAAATAAAAAAAAAATATTTTCAAAGAGAAAAACAATTTTTTATTATTTTAAAATAAACGATAAAATACGATATAAAAATTTAAAAAAAAATGCAAAAATTATTATAATTTATGATTCAAATTACATTTACAAGCAACTTTTAGGATTGTTTCCAACAATTTTTATTCTTTTACTGAATTTAATATGTGGGATAATTTCTGCAACTGCATTACTATTAAGCGACCCTGTATTACCACACTTGAATCAAAACATATAATCACAATGACAACAGTATTATTATGCAGTTCTATATAAAATATAATTTTTATCAATGAAAATATTAATTTTTCAATTTCTTTTTATTTTTTGACATTAGTGTTAGATATAAGCTTTTAAATGAGATATCGTTCATTAAATTTGATGCGGTGGTATGGGAGATATTTGCAACCGACAAAAAAAGTGCTTTAGAAATAATATATATGATAAATTACAATTACGTGTCAATTTGATTTAAGAAAAGGATACTTATTGCCACTGTTAAACAGTTAACAGTGCTCTGTTAATAGCAAAATTTACTCTGTTAGAGTTATGAAGTGGCTTTGCTAAAAGTGTGGGTTTGTGTCTTTGGTTTTTGAATTCGAATTTATCTTCATAAACAAATATTCTGAAGCTGTCATTTGTATTCTTTTTTTTTTTGTTTTGCCTGTCAAATATTAACAATTTAATAAGAAAGTATGTTGTCAACTGAAAAAAAACGAAACCAAAATAAAGGGGTGCCCGTTTTGATTAAAAAAAAATCTTTAAACTTCAACTTGACAGGCAGTAACACACAGCAGCAACAGCAGCAGCAGCAGCATTAATAACGGGTAAGACAAGTATTGAAATTAAATCCAAAAGAATAATTTTTTTTTTCTTTTTAAAAAAGAAAACAATGAACCAAAAACCAAAAAAAAAAACCCAGACCGACAGACAAACGTAATAAAATAAAACCATTATGACGTATGTACACCAAAAAAAGAATGAAAAGAAATCCATAAAAAAATTTAAATGCGATCAATAGCGACTGTTTTGTGCACTTCTTTTACACCCAATTGCAGAGCAACCGTCGTTCAAGGTAAAATTCTTATTACAAAATCGAATAAAGCCCCGTTAATGGATACATTTAATCAGAGACATAGATTAGGGATTCCCCTTAGATTTTCTAACCTCACAATATTTACTTAAGCCTCTCCGTACGGCATACATTACACATATTTAAAGACAAAGAAGTCCTAAGAATTTAAGGTTAAGGTAGAGGAGAATATTTTCCACTTTGTGTACCAATAACCGTTCCTAGCGGAAAGCAAACATTTTTTCTTCTGGTTCAGTATAGCATGGCAGGCTAGTAGAGCTTTGGATGTTAATTATCGAAACGATAACTTTTTTTGTTAATAAAATTCATGTTTTCGTTTAATAGGGGTATTCACAATGTAATGGCAAAGTTTTCGATGGATTTTTCTCCCTCACAAGCCACGAATCCATTTCTATGCTCAAAAAATTCCACTGCAATATCAAACAGCACAAATCTTGCAAGTAGGCGGTGTGAAAAGTCGCTGTAGTCTCTCTAATAAAGGTAGTAAGTTAACTGATTAGGCCATGAGAAAATATTTCATCGGCATCTTCCTTTCAGTAGACTTCTGGCAAAAACTCTCGAGAATCAAGTATGCTGAACATGAAGAGCTTCTTAAAACAAAACTGTTGTTCTGAGTCGACTTTAAATTGTGGCATTTGCTACTCATGGCTCAAATTATCACTCATAACATGGGTGGTATGAGAAGCTAGGTTGTGATCTTGGCTAAAGACTGGACGGTAATGACCAGTTAAGTTAGTTGGGGTTGAATTAGCTATGTTGTGCTTATGAATTATGGTGTTCTGTTGAAAATGAGGAATGCAGAGACTCCGATAGATAGAGGTGACCATACGAAACTATGTGATGTAAGTAATTGAATCGAATACACATATAATTTGAAGTCGCAGTGGTCTAGTGGGTAGTGTGTTGGCTTATTAGACAAAAGGCCCGGGTTCGTATCCCAGGTCAGACATCAAAACGAAAAATATTTCTTCGGCGACTTCCTCTCAGCAGATTTCTGGCAAAGACTCTGAGAGTAAAAATTGCCATGAAAAGCTTCTCCAAAAATCTGTCGTTCGGAGTCGACTATAAAAACTGTAGGTCCCGCCACTCATGTATAAAATTAACGCACGTAAGTAGTGTGAGAAACTGGGTCAATAACCCTGACTGAAGGGTTGTAATGGCCATTTATGTATGTATGTTAAGCTGCCTCATTTAACGCTGTTTCGTATAGCGCTGGAACTTATTGGAACGTATCCCCTGCGTTAAGTGGGGTCTTACTGTACGTACATAATTGGTCATTACAATCCTTCAGCCTGTATTGCGATCTGTCTTCTCACATCATTTATTTTGTGTGTGTTAATTTTATAAATCAGTAGCGGGACCTACAGTTTAAATTCGATTCCGAATTTTTTTTTTTTAAGAAACTTTTCATAGCAATTTTTATTTCTCTGTCAGAGTTTTTGCCAAAAATCGCCGAAGAAATTTTTCTTCATATTTAGCTTTGATGTCTGACCTGGGATTTGAACTCGGGCATTAAGTCTAATGAGCCAACACACTATCTATTAGACTAATGAGGCAAACACGTGCTATTTTCTTTCTGTAAATTACACAAGATAACAAGCCTTAGCAGCAATTTAAAATGCCTCACGATTATTATGGTGTTGTTAGGTGGATAAGAAAAAAAAAAACTGAAACCACAAAACAACAGTAAATAAATAAATAAAAAAAATAATAATAAAAAATATTTTAAAATGATTTCTTTTAAATTCAAAAAATTTTAAGAAACAAAAGCAAAAAAAAAAAATTATTAACGATCTGCACGTTTTTTCTGAGTTGCTGCTGTCAACAAGTCTAAGTTGGGACGGTTGAAGGAGAAAAAAATTTGTTTAAATTATAAAAAAAACAAAAAATTAAGTGATAAAAATAGCATTAAATAAATAGAAATTTCTGAAATAATAATAAAAATAATTGTCGAAAAAAATTAATTTTTTTAATTCAATTAACGGCGGCAGATCATCGACCAATAAGTAGCAATTTTTATTTCTTTTTTATTTTTAACAGAAAAAATCAATGTGTGTGAAGATAAATTCGAAATTGAAAATCCGAGACACAATCCATAAGCAGCGGCACATTTGGGTTTTCTCGTAACAGAGCGAAATTCGGCCTTAACAGAGCACTGTTAGCTGTTTAACAGTATCCATCTAAACAAGCCCACTTGTTTAGAAGCCAATTTTAGGACAAATACTCTAGGTCTATAAGTATCACAATATATTGAAGTCGCCGTAGTCTAGTAGGTCGTGTGTTGGCTTATTAAACGTAAGGCACGAGTTCAAATCCCAGGTCAGACATCGCAATGAAAATATGAAAATATTTAATCGGCGACTTCCACTCAGCAGATCTCTGGCGAAAAACTCTCTGAGAGTAAATAAAATTGCCATGAAAAGCTTCTCAATAATCTGTCGTTCGAAGTCGACTGTAGATCCAGCACTCAACGTAAGTGGTGTGAGAAGCTAGGTCGCAATCCTGATTGAAGGGTTTTAATGGCTATATGCAAAGGAAAGTTTTAAGGCCTCTTAATATATTAAAAAAATTCAGTGGCCATTTTGAAGCATATAATAAATAGTACATTCATCCGAGACTATATGCAAATGGTAGGCCAGAGTGTCCTCTTTCGAACGGGACTACTGGGACAGCTGGAATAATTTTCGAGTCAAGAATTTGAATTTTAAAAAAATCGATTTTTGGCCAAAAGGGTATAAAAATTCTCTAGAATAGAACTTTAAAGAAATAGTTCACCTATCCAAGAAAATTGTCAGTGTAAACGAATGCGGCTTTAGACCTGGCAAGTCCACCATCGACCGGATCTTTACACTACCCCCAAATCCTAGAAAAAAAAAACCCACGAAAAACAAGTCGACATACACCATCTTTTGAGGTCGCCGTGGTCTAGTAGGTAGTGTGTTGGCTTATTAGACGAAAGACCCGAGTTCGAATCCCAGATCAGACATCAAAACGAAAATTTTAAAATAATTTTTCGGTGACTTCCTCTCAGCAGATGTCTGGCAAAAACTCTGAGAGTAAAAAATTGCCATGGAATGCTTCTCAAAAAAAAAAAAAAAAATGTATCGTTCGGAGTCGACTTTAAACTGTAGGTCCCGCCAGAATTGACAAGTACAGAATTGACAAGTACACGTTCTCTAACCTAACCTAACCTACACCATCTTTTTGTCGACTATGAAGATGCTTTCGATAGCCCCATAAAGGATCGTGTTTTTGGCGCAATCTCAGAGCTTGGTATACCTGCGAAGCTGATAAGGCTATGCAGAATAATGTTGGGCAATTTCTGCAGCTTCGTCAAGATAGGATTGGACTTCTTCGAATCTTTTGATATCGTACGAGGTTTCAGACAAGGCGACCTCTTATCATGAGACCTCTTCAATTTCGTCATGGAGAAAGAGAGAGAGAGATCTGCGAAAGACGGGAGGGCAAGCAATGGCAAAATTCTTCAAAAGAGTGTCCAGTTGCTTGCGTGCGCTGACGACATCGACATCATAGGGCGAACCAAGCGAGATGTAACTGCTGCCTTTAGTGCTATTGAACGGGAATCTAAGAAGATGGGTCTGGCAGTAAATGAGGTCAAAACAAAGTGTATCTTATCGACAAGTAGAGTCGTGCGGCGTATTGATTCTCAAATTATAGCCGATAACTATACTTTTGATATAGTCAAAGAATTCATTTATCTTGGCTCCGCTGTTACCACCGAAAATGATGTCAGGCTGGAGATCAAGCGCAGGACTATGGTTGCCAACAGGTGCTACTATGTCCTCAATGGGCAATTGTATAACAGAGAACTCTCTCGTACGACAAAACTAATACTCTACAAGACTCTCATTCCACCCGTGCTTTTTTATGGCTCAGAACCATTGACCCTCTTAAGCACGTAAGTCTTACGTAAGATCTACGGTTCAGTGCGAGTTGGCGATGATTTCCGCGTCCATGTGAGCTATATGACCTCATAAACTACATAGACGTTGTGCAGCGTATTAATATCCAGCGGCTGTGCTGGCTCGGCCATGTCGTTCGAAAGGAGGAGAGGAGTTAACAGTGATTTGTTAATAGAACATTTGATGAACTGTTAAACGCGTAAAGTGGCGTTGCTAAAAGTGTGGGTTTGCGCCTTTGCTTTTTAAGTTCTAATTTCTCTTCACACACATAAGAAATCAGTAAAATTAGCCTCCGATCGGATCATATTTCAATAACATAAGCCTGCGTGCATTAATGATTTTATGGCACGTGGGCTTGTGTGCAGGTAGATACTGTTAAACACCTAACAGTGATCTGTTAAAGCTAAATTTTGCTCTGTTACGAGAAAATTATGCTCTGTTAAAGCCAAATGTTTAGTAGTTGTCGTAGTCTAGTAAGTAGTTGTGTTGGCTTATTAGACGAAAGACTCGAGTTCAAAAAATATTTCTTCGGCGACTTTCTCTTAGCAGATTTTTGGCAAAAACTCTGTGAAGAAAAAATTGCCATGAAAGGCAAAGAAAAAAATCTGTCACTTGGAGTCGACTTTAAGCTGTAGGTCCCACCACTCATGCATAAAATTAGTGCACACAACATGAGTGATGTGAGAAGCTAGGACTTTATACAGTGGGTCAATTCGATCTTCGGGTACTGTGCCTGTCACAGTTGATAAGTACACGTTCTTTAACTTGAAGTCAAATGTGGCGCTGCTAAAATGTATGGATTGCGTCTTTGATTTTTATAGCCGATCGGATCATATTTCAATAACATAAGCCTGCGTGCATTAATGATTTTACTGCACGTGAGCTTATTCAAGTGGATACTGTTAAACTCTCTGTTAAGGCCAAATTTTGCTGTGTTACGAGAAAATTATGCTCTGTTAAAGCCAAATGTGGCGCTGCTAAAATGTATGGATTGTGTCTTTGGTTTTTATAGGCGATCAGATCATATTTCAATAGCATAAGTCTGCATGAGTTAAAGTATTTATGGAAACTTTATTTTTAAGCAAAAGACTTTATTTTATTACATTTTTTTGGAGTTTATTAAATAAAAATTTTTTTTATTAAATAGCAAAACCTGTACGCATGCTTATAATTTAAATGTTAAAAGCCTAACTGATTTGGTTTAATTGTTACAAAAAAAAATTTAAAATAAAATTAAAATTAAAATAGAAATATGCTGACGCCAACACTTTTAAACAAAATTGTTAATTTATTATTATTTATTGTGCATGTGCCTCCATAAAAAAGTCCAACTATTTTTAAGCATAATTAAGCAGTTAAAAGAACTCATAAAAATGTTAAAAATAAATAAAAAAAATAATAAAAAAACTAAAAATAAATTGAAAAATAACTCAAGGCAGTTTTAAGCATAAATTTGAATTTTTTTTTTTGCTTTTTTCTTTCTTAAATAAATATTATTGACTTGTTTTATTTATTTTTTCTTTAAATTTATTTTTTTTTTCTATTTTTTTTTTTTGAAATAGAATTTTATTTGAACGTTAAAATAAAATTGAAGAAAAAAAAATGAAAAAAAACACACTCAAACAAGGTCGACGAGGTTGTAATCGCGTATATACAATTTGGTTTCATAGCAAAAAAATAAAAAAAAATTTTTTTTTAAATCGTAAGAAAACAATTCACGACACACTGACTGTCAACTTTTTGTTTCTTTTAAATACAGCAGCGACACGATTAAATCGAAACAAAAAAATTATTTTAAGCCTCTCCCCAAAAAATCAAAACAAAAAAAAATTTTTTTTTTAAATAAACGCTGTCTAGCAACAATATTTAATGCAAAAAACAACAAAAAAAAAAAAATAAAAAAATATTTTTTTAAAACAATAAGAAACAAAATAAAACAAAAAAGAATTAAAAGAAATTCAAGTCTTATCAGTGCGATTATGATGGTTTTGCTACGCGGCTTTTTTTAGCGACACAAAACAATTCATAATTCAGACGTAATCGAACCATTTGAAACAGAAAAAAACCCCTTTTATCAGCTATTGTTGTTGTTGTTGATAGGGAATTTTCTAAATGTCACTACCATTCAATTATGTATTTACTAGCAGATTATACCCGGCGTTGCGCGAGTTACAAAAATAACAATAAATAGAAATCCGGTTTCGAAACCGGCTTCTTAAAAAATGCAATTTTTCAAATAATTCGGAAACCGGTTTATCAAACAACTCAGTTTTTTGAATACTCTAAGTCCTAAATATAAATGCATGCAATTTGCCGGTTTTTCTCCTCTTTTTCCCTTTTTGGACCCCGTTTAGTCCAACTTTTTAAACCAAACACCTCCAAAGCTATTTGGGAAACTTAACCATACTAAATCGTAAAAACATATCTTTAAAACCCATAAAATACATCATTTATGCATAAAGTACTAACTTTTGCCCGTTTTTCCCTTTGGATCAAAATTTTTAAAAGATTTATAGCCTATAACCTGCACCGACAAAAGCTCGATCAATACCCCAAATTTCAAGAAAATCGGTCTAGATGTTCAGGCATGATTGGCTAACAAACAAACAAAAAAACAGACTTACAGAAAGATTTATAACATATATTAGGATTAGGATAACCTGTACTCAATTTGCCCGTTTTCAGCCCCTTTCCCCCTTTTTGGAAACGGAATACCTCCAATAGCTATTTGGGAAACTTAACCCACCTAATCGTAAAAAATTACCTATTGCCATTTTTTCCCCATTTGTCACATTTTTTCTCCCCTTTTGGTCAAAATTTTAAAATGTTCTTTAGCCTATATCCTGCACCGACAAAAACTCGATCTATATCCCAAACTTCAAGAAAATCGGTCCAGGCGTTCAGGCGTGATTGGCTAACAAACAAACAAACAAAAAAACATACTTACAGAAAGATTTATAATATATATTAGGATTTAGAAGGAGGGTAGTGCGATAAGTTATTAATTTAATTTTTAGTTTAGTTTTAGTTTCAGAATCTATTTAAAGATAGCAAAAGAATTACAAAGTTTCTAACAAAATACTTGAAATTTCCATACCAGAGATCAGCTAAGATCCGACGTTGACACCAATATCCCTTAGGGAAAGAACATCTTCAACTTTTTACCTACACACAGGACACGAACATCAACACTCGTCGTTAAAAAGACCATAAAAATGCATTAATTTGCTTGTCAGGTTTCAATGAAGCAGGTTCTTGTCGCTTCTTTTTGAAATTTCTTTGTATATCAATTATACACCCAAAGAAAAATTTTAGTAGGATTCACTTTTTCCTAATGAGTTTCTCTAACGACAATGAGAAATGATCTCCATTTTTGAAAGAATATTTGTCAAGTTAAATACGTAGTATTTAAGTATTTGCCACTGCACATTTTCCACTACATAAACATATTATTAGGTTATACTATGTTCAGACATGCGCTAATATTGAGAAAATCGCAATAAACGGCATTATTGATCTCAATATCTCATATAAAATTTCAATTAATTATTGCTCAATAAATTCATAAATTATTATAATATTGGTTAAAACTTCAAATACAACACTGTCATAACTACGTTGAGTGAGCATATTACACTATTCCGAACACTTTCTATTGATGTTTGACAACTCAAATATAAACAACGATAGGGCCATAAGCAAAAGCTTTCTCTTCTGCTAGCTAGCCAATATTATCAAATCTTTATTTCTCATCCTTCTGAGGAAAGTCACTTTGGAGTCACAAGTAGTCCCTATTAACCGCAACAGCTCGGCGTTTCGGTTAATCATTAGCAGCAATACCTTCTCTAATGATAAATTGTTTTCAATTTTTCCTAAAAAATATTTTAGGCACTAATTTTCGCGATTAAATTAAAAGCAATTTTGTTGAAGCAATCAGATGTTGTGTTTACCAGTTGTCAAATAAATTTTCGTATATTATATGTCTGAACGCTAAAAATATTGTTCTCAATAAATAAAATTTAATAAAAGTGCATGTCTGAACATAGTATTACACTTGAAGATATTACTAACAATTTTCCTCTGGGTTATACACATGCCTCTCACAAATTCGCACACACATTTTTATTATGTTCTCTTTAGGCCGACGTTTGGCAATGAATATTCCAAAAGATAAGTGGAATCGAATCATACTCATAATTTCTAATACTTATACGATGCCTTTATGTAATCTATGTAATGTAATTACAACCATTCAGTTAGGATTATGGCCTAGCTTCTCACACCATTAATGTTAAGTGCCTTAATTTTATCTGTGACTTGCCTACTGGGACCTACAGTTTAACGTCGAGTCCGAACGACAGATTTTTTTGAGAACCTTTTTCATGGCAGGTTTATTTACTCTCAGCGTTTTTTGCCAGAAATCTGATGAGAGGAAATCGCCAAAGAAATATTTTTTTTTTGTTTTCATATTTCGTTTTAACGCCTGACCTGCGATACGAACCCGGGCTTTACGTCTAATAAGTTAACGCACTACCTACTAGATTACGGCTACTTCTAACAACGCATTCATATTTATTTTATTATCATGGAACCTCCTCTACTCACTTTCAAAGTTTGAAGTACTCGTACTCATCATATTCATACTTTAGAAAACGTATGTTATTGTTGAGTTCCTCTCTCCATAACTCAACATATTGTAACGCAGATCGAAACGATCTAATATCGTTTCACAGAAAAACAATAAACGAAAGCTACCAGCTATCCTAACACAAACATCGAACTTATACGTAAACCAACTGCAACAAGTGTGAAAGAAAAAGGAATAGACAACTAAGCCAATGCAACAACAAGCAATGAGATCAAAGTACACAAACAACAATGCAGTCGCTATAGAGTTCTCGAGAAGGTGAGAACACAAACCTTCTACTTCAAGAACGTTCAATGTACTGTTCGTGTTGGACTATAAAAGGCCAAGACAAAGCAAGCAACCATTCAGTAGTAATTCAGTCAGTCTTGTGTGAAGTTGTGTGTAAAGAAAACAGTTGTTGGTGTTTACGTGAGCAGAAGTATTGTGCTTATAAAAGGGTTGAATGTGTTTATCATAAAATTTGTCAATTTCACGTTCCAGAAGTCGGCTAATATTTGTGTTTTTTGCAAATATTATTATTTCTCTTTGTGCAAATATAGGCCAAGTTATGGTGGTCTCTTAAACGTTAGATAGAGTTTTCGTGAAGGCGAGAACAAGAACCTTTTACGTTAAGAGCGATCGATGTATTGTTCGTGTATAAAAGGGCAAGACAAAGCAAACGTTGAGTCAGTTATAATTCAGTCAGCTTTGCGTGAAGTTGCGTGTAAAGTAAGCAATGGAGCTTGAAGTTCGTAGTTGTAAAGATTGACCGAACGGTTGTTAGTGTTTACAAAAAGGTTGTGCGCAGAGAAGAATAACGAACAAGTATTGTCTTACAAATAGGTTGTAAGAAGAGTATCGAACAAGCAATTATTGTTGTATCAGTTAGATGTGAAAAGTGGCACAAAACTAGAGTGGACAATAAAGGGAGTTTAATTGAAATAATACACAGATTAGGTTAGGTTAGGTTAGAGGACGTGTACTTGTCAATTCTGACAAGTACAGTACTCGGTGGTCGAATTGACCCATTGTACAACATCCTAGCTTCTCACATACCTCGTGTTGTGTGCATTAATTTTATTTACGAATGGCAGGACCTACAGTTTAAAGTCGACTCCGAACGACACATTTTTTTTGAGAAGCATTCCATGGCAATTTTTGTTTTTACTCTCAGAGTTTTTGCCAGAAATCTGCTGAGAGGAAGTCACCGAAAAATTATTTTCAAAATTTTCGTTTTTGATGTCTGACCTGGGATTCGAACTCGGGTCTTTCGTCTAATAAGCAACACACTACCTACTAGACCACGGCGACCTCAAAAGTTGTTAGTGTTTACAAAAAGGTTGTGCGCAGAGAAGGATAATGAACAAGTGTTATCGCTTACAAAAAGGCTGCAAGAAGAGTATCGAACAAGCAATTATGTTGTATCAGTTAGGCGTGAACAGTGGCACAAAACAAGAGCGGACAATAAAGAGTTTAATTGAAATAAACTCACATTTGTTTTTACTTGGTTTGCAATTAGTGAACTGATATTCTAAACGTTTTTAAAAACGTAAAAACGTAACAATATACACGAATCACAAAATAAGAATGATTCGCGTAGGAATACTAAGTACTTTTACCACAAGGCTGTATGATTGCTATACTAGCTGCTCTGCCGTTATTGCTTATTCGTCTTTTTTCTTTTTTTGTAAATGCAACACTAACTAAGACTGTATTGAATGATTCGAGTATTACACGAGTATTTTTTTATGAATCAAACATATTTCGAATGGTATGAGTTTGATGTCAAACGCATTACTCGTCATTGCAACCTGTACTTATAAATCAATGTTGGAGTGAGTGAATATGAATGAGTGAGAGAGAGTAAATAAATTTCAAAATTTGATGAGTACTTATGAGTAGCAATCAAACGATTCATTGCTGATCACTGACGCGAACTGATGAAATTTGAATACTGCTATCCCTTTTCCTCTGTCTTTAGGCTATTCATTGAATTCCTATACAATGTACTGCATGACTAGGGGCTATCCCTTGACTGAATATGGATCTCAGGCTACTTCCAACGGTAAAATTGTGTTGTAGTAAAAAAAAGAAAGAATGTCGGAATATTAAAACAACAAAATCTGTCACACCATAAATTAAGTGTCATAATTTATGGAAAATTCCTCCTCCCAACAAATACGATTGCCGGTAATTATTCAAAAAAAAATTTTCAAATTCAAATTCTATTTGTCAAACACGACAAAGGCGACAAATGTAAAGATGAACGAACATTAAGAACACAAAGCCAAGGAGAGAGAGAGAGAGGGAAAGAGTGAAAGAAAAACATAAAGAAAAACAATCATTAGCAAAAAAAAAAATTTTAAAAAGCATACGCACTTCTGCACCAAAAAAAAAAGTGGGCGTTTTGAACACATTAATTTCATTACGCGAACGAACGACCGGCCGACCGACCCCTTTACTACTTGCAGCCGTGAAGCACGCTGCTTCTGAAAAACACACAAAAATTTTACCGCAATATGAAAAACAAATCATTTCAATTAAAAAAACATGATTTTCTGTTTTTTTTTGTTGTTCTTCTGCACAAAAATTTATTTTCAAATTTTGTGGCATCTTTTTAGCCCGACCGACCGACCGTACACAACATTTATGGGCCAAATAATCATGAGAACATTAGAAACAGAAAGAGCAAGAGCAGCAGCAAAGGAGGTGCAATTTATAACACCCAACAATATTGCATTCGAAATGTATTTGCAAATATTTTAATTGCTTGTAATTAAATTTAAAAAAAAAAATTTTTTTTTTTAAAATCCAACAACAAATTTCATTTCTTGTACAAAATTAAAGAAAAAAAGAAACAAATTTTTCGGCAATAAATTTTCCGTGTGACATAAAAACGTAAAAATTTTTTAAAGAAATTAAAAAATTTTTTTTTTGTGTAAAAAGCAAAAAAAACTAAAAACTAACATACATAATGCATATATGCAATTAAATGCAATTAAAATTTTTAATATGAATGCTTAATTTAATAGAAATTTTTATGGTAAATTTTATGGTAAAATAAGCAAAAACAAAAGATATGCTTTTTAAAAAAAGCAAAAAATATGCTTTAAAAAAAAAGTTGCAAATGGTAAGCATATGCAGATATGCAGTTTAAGTAATTAAAATGCTATTAAAAACTAATGCTTCAGGTGAAAACATATGCTTAATAGACAAAAATATGCAAAATAAGCATGTAACCAGTATTAAACCTTACGTAAAATGAAAATCTTACGTAAAAAGGCATTTTAAAAGGGGCTTAACAGCCCCGGATTTTTAAGAAACTTTTATAAAGCCAAGATAAAGATCTGCATTTGCAATAAGCCGATTAAAATCTCAGAGGCCATGTACAATAAGCCGCCGCAGTCTATTAGGTAGTGTATTCGGATATTAAACGTGAGGCAACGTTTCATAAGGCCCGGGTCAGCTATCTCCAGCAGAACGCAATATTTCTTTACGCATACTTCTACCAGAGATCAGCAATGAATCGTTTTTCCCGCTACACATAAGTACTCATGTAATTCTGAGTGTGAGTGAATCATTAGAATTAAAATTCAACTACTCTGATTCATTCATACTCACTATGCAACATTGATTTATAAGTATAAGTAGCATTGAGTATGAGTACAACGTTGACATCAAACTCACAACATTCGAAATATGTTTGATTCGTAAGCCAGCTACTCATTTAGATTCCTAACTTAAGAAAAATTTTTATTTATACTTTGAAATGATACCTTCTAGTAAGTATTTTAGTGTTCATACGCGATTCATACTTATTTTGTGATTCGTATGTATACGAATATATATAGTACTTATAATACTTATAAGTGATTCGAGTGGCTTGAGACATTCATCAAAATTTTCAGCCTTTGTTGTTGTAAAGACAAAGACAACAAGCAAAGCATACACACAATCTTCTTGTGAGTATACGCGAATCATATTTATTTTGTGTTTCATGTAAATGTTAAGTAGAGACGAGTCAAAGTCAATAACATCATGGGTATTGTTAAGTATGAATACGACGAGTACTTCCAACTTTGTGTATAAGTAGTATGAGTATCATATAAGTATGAATGCGTATAAGTATCAGAAATTATAAGTATGACTCGAATCTACTTATCGTTTTGAATACTCGTTGCTGATCTCTGATTTCTACCTCTTAGCATATTTCTGGCAAAAACTCTGAGAGTAAATAAAATTGCCATGAAAAGTTTCTCAAAAATCTGTCGTACTCATGTATAAAAATAACCCACAACATAATAACATTAACAGTGATGTGAGAAACTAGGTTGTAACCCTGACGGAAGTATTGTAAACACCAATCTAATTTATAAAATTCTCGTGTCACCGTGTTAGTGTTTAAACTGCTCCGAAATGGATTGACCAATTTTCATGAAATTTTGTGTACATATCGGGTAGGTCTGAGAATCGGACAAAATCTATTTTACATATACCTAAATGTTAAGAGGGCGTGGCAAATCGTTAAAATTAAATATTTAGGTACATTATATAGATCATAGACGAATAAAAAATTTGGTGGGTAAGTTCGTAGAATTGCTAACGACAATCCCTCCTTCAAGTGATACCTATAACTCTTAAACTACTGAACCGATTCTTTTTTTGTTCGAAAGTTTATCAGGTTTAGATGGTTTAAAAAAAAAATTCAATATAGCATAAAGTAGGCGTGGCAAACCTTTAAAATTGAATATTTAGGTACACAGTGATCGTAGATGAATGCAATTTGGTGGGTAAGTTCGTAGAGCCGATATCGGCAAACTGACCAAAAATGGACGTGGTAACGGTTTCAACTACATATACAACAAGTCTGTCTATTAGTTTTTGTTTTAGAGCGAGTACAACAACTACAACTTCATATTCCCAATAAATATAGAATGTGACCAATTTTGGGTGGGACAAAGTTCACCGGGTCAGCTAGTTATGTATATATGACACAATCTAGAATTTAGAATTTGGAAAATTGCAGTTAGATCGATTGGCTTTACATTAATTGCACCCACTGGTATATGTAAAGCTTTTTTATCAATGAATTATCTGATGTGTGACTCGAATCTTTCTTGAAATTTGTAGTCAAGTTGTAACATTAGGGGTCACATAGCTTCTCAATAACCTAACTCTCTCCTTGGGTATTTCATTATCATGTGTAGCTTTACTTCAAATGTAAAGCAATCCATGTTGTGCTTATCCATGAGGTTCTGAATGACAGATTTTTTTGACAACCTTTCCGTGGCAAATTTAGTCTTCTTTATTCATTAAAAAAATTTTAATGTGCAGTGAGACTATTAGACTTCAAAATTATGAATAGAACTCAATACTCCATGAAAGATATTGTCAATTCCCAGTAGAATTTTGAAAATTACAGGAAGGCATTCTTCAAACAGTTTCAAACCGTTTGCCTTGCAGGAAATGGAAATTCCATTATGGAATACCACATAGGAGAGTTGAAGCCGAGATTAATCGAAAGACTATAAGACGTCACCAACACTTAAATCACTAGTGGTGATGAAGAATAGCATCATTATGGTGAACTGAAAAAAATGTATTCACACAATCGATTATTATTCCTAAAGTTCAAATAAGAAGCAAAAGTCATCTATGTTTTGCTGCAGTTTCATTACTAAGGATGTCTTATTTAGCTGAGGAAGTGATTTCTCCATTGCAAAAGGTTCTAGAATGATAGGGATGCCAATAGTCACTGATAGGTTTACCAGGTGTGATGATGTTATGCTTTCGAGTAGGGTTTATGGATTATTCGTAGCAAAAAAAAGATGATAGGAAACCTAATTAACACAAGGAAAATTATTTAAAACGCCCCAAATAATCCATTTATACCATCTGTAGGTTAAAATAGAATTTCTAACATAAATTTCATTTCATATTTGATGCACAACAAAACAAAATTTGTCATAAATTTTCAAAATTATTCACACTTCTTCCGCGGACATATGTTTCCCCATGTCCCTTCGAAAAAGTGAAAGAAAAAAATGGAAAGAAATCACACACACAGTCATTGAGTATTAAAGCAACACTCACTCATTGCTTGTGCCATCTCTATTCAGCTCATTCATAATGATTCTTGGTTTTTTTTCTTTAATAATTATTTTGTAAAGTTTTTATTTCATATCTTTCGGTGTGAGTCTAAAAATAAAACACATCGAAACCAAATATTATGGACATTAAATTATAATTTTTCAAAGATTTTTAGAAAAAAAGAATTCCCTTCCCTTCCCCCTTTTGCTCCCATTTCAAGAAATTAAAGTGTCTCATGTCAGGGAAGAAAAAAAGGGGGAAAAATCGTATATCTTTTCGACTGCAGTGCACTTTGAGTGTGTATAGCACACACACACACGGTGTCATTATTTTCATTTCATTTCAAGTCTTTGACTTTAATTTGCCGCATTTGGCTTTTTTGGAAAGAAAGAAGTGTTGTTGTCCACGAGATGAAATTATCGCTTCACTTTCTTTCGTTTCTTTCCAAATCGTTTCTCATTTATAAGGTTCATACAAAGTGCGAGCGAAAAAGAGTAAGAGAGGAAGGGAGACAGGCAATATAAAAAGTCTCATATGCAATAATTTTTTCCATTTCTTGTTGTTGTTGTTGTTTTTATAAAATTTTGTGCTAATGTTGCAACAAACTCTACTCTGTTAAGGCAATAAAAAAAGTTTTTCATTATTTTTCTGTGTGTGTGTGCAGTTTTTTTTATTTTATTTTCTTGGCTAATTTCCCATAAAAAAGAAAATTGTCGCATAAAAACTGACCACTGCCAAAATAAAAAAAATAAATAAAAAAGAAAGCAACAACAACAACAATTTTATTTTTATAACACATTCATCGGTATTTTGTTTTGATTTATTTTTACATTTCAATTCTGTAAATAGAATAGAAGAACATACTCTCGGATATTTTTAAGAAAAACTGCAATGAAAATCTGCTGATTTTTATTTATCGATTGTTATCGTCATTACATGCTATTTAAAGTTATCGAAAAATAGAACAGAAAATATGTTTGTAATACGAGTTAGGGAATGTTAATTTTTGGTGTATTCCCTTAGTATACAGTTCTGCCTAAAATTTTACATCATTCCTACCACAAATCAACAATGAGTATTCAAAAGGATGAGTAGAATCGAATCTTACTCATAATTTCCAATACTTATACAACGCATTCATACTTAGTTTAATATCATCGAACCTCCTTTACTCATATTCAAAGTTTGAAGTATCCATCACACTTCATACTTAACAACGCAACACGTATGATGTTGTTGCTTGCGACTCTCAATAACTCACTATATACATACGAATCACAAAATAAGTATGAATTGCGTATGAACACTAAAATACTTACTAGAAGTTATCATTTCAAAGTATAAACAAGTATTTTTCTTAAGTAAGAAATCTAAATGAGTACCCGGCTTACGAATCAAACATATTTCGAATGGTATGAGTTTGATGACAACATTGTACTTATACTCATTGCAACCTGTACTTATAAGTCAATGTTGTAGAGTGAGTATGAATGAATGAATCAGAGTACATAGTTAAATTTCATAATTGGTGAGTCATGAGTGTTTATGAGCAGCAAAAACTCAATGTCATCTATAAAAGCCTTTAAACTACTAGCCTCAGTGTATAGTTTTTTCTACAATCCAACGTATTTTCTACCATGATGCTGAAAGAAAGAATAGGCAAGAAATCGACTATCTGTGTTATATCGAAACCGTGTTTTCGTTTTTAGCATTGCTTTTTAAGCTAACCAGGCTTAATATATGGTTGCCATATCTCGTTTGACGGCATCTAGAAAAGAGGTTTTTAATCTTTTCTTAGCCTTGTTTCAGCTTTTTAAAATAACCAGTCAGTCGCCGTGGTCTAGTAGGTAGTGTGTTGGCTTATTAGACATAAAAGCCAGGGTTCAAGTCCCAGGCCAGACATCAAAACAAAATACAAAAAAAGTATTTCTGCGGCGATTTCTTCTCAGCAGATTTGTGGCTAAAACTCTGAGAGTAAATAAAATTGCCATGAAAAGTTTCTCAAAAAAAATCTGTCGTTCGGAGTTGACTTTAAACTGTAGGTCCGGCCACTCATGTATAAAAATTAACACACACAACATAAGTGGTGTGAGAAACTAGGTCAATAATCCTGACTGATGGGTTCTAATCACCAATTATGTATGTTATAAGATCGCTGAATAAACAAAAATAAGGGATAAAAGATGTAAACAGCCAACAACAAAGTGCAGCGGACAGAGAAATAAACAACCAAAAACCAAGTACATACATACAGTCAGGATTACAACCTAGCTTCTCACACCACTTATGTTGTTTGCGTTAATTTTATACGTGATTGGCGGGACCTCCAGTTTAAAGTCGACTCCGAACGACAGATTTTTGAGAAGCTTTTCATGGCAATTTTTACTCTCAGAGACTTTGCCAGAAATTTGCTGAGAGAAAGTCGCCGAAGAAATATTTTTCGTTTTGATGTCTGACCTGGGATACGAACCCGGGCCTTTCGTCTAATAAGCCAACACACTACCCACTAGACCACGGCGACTTCAACCAAAAATCAAGTGCAGCGTATAAATACACAAGCAACAAATACTCTGCCTGAACGAATGTAAACAAGATACACAAAGAAAAATGGAAACAAATTGTTTACATTTCTGGATTATTTACCGAAGACTGTCATTCTCCTGCGAGAGCATTCATCACGCTATTGAATCAGCGATATTAAATGCTAGATGCAAGACAAAGCAGGCAATGATGGAGATCGAGTTGAGTCAGTCGTGTGTGATAATGTCACGTTAGTTGCTGTGAGAATTCAATCAGTTGTGTGTAAAGACACGAGCTAGAGTAATAACTCAGTCAGTCTTGTGCGTAGACAAGTTGCATGTGAAGAAAACAGTTGTTACTGTTGTTTATGAGTAAAGAAGTGTAACGAACAAGTGTTGTTGCTTACAAAAAGGTTGCCAGCAAAGAAATATAACGAACAAGCACATATTGTGATAGTTATTGTTGTAAACGGGGTATAAGTTCGAACAGTGGCACAAAAGTAGTGCAGATAATAAAGAGTGTAACTGAAATTAAACTCATATTTTTAACATTCCTAAAAGGTAAAAACGTAAACATATTTATCAATAAAATATTATTAAAGAAAAAAATACCCTCAACAACAGAAACAGATTTTTGATTTGCATGTTTGGAGTTTGGTCAGTCTGTTAGTGAAAAAGTCAACCTGTTAAGCCAATTAGGCACAACGATTTAAAAAATTCATTTCATACACCATCAGCAGCAGCAGCAGCAACAGCGGCTATCTATCACATGGCGAAAAAAGGAGAAGAAGAAGAAGCAGCAGCAAATCCAATAGAAATTTATTCAAAATAAATTTATTTAACACATGTGGTCGATATATAGACAGAGGGACAGAGAGACAGACAGATAAGTTCCATTCACTTGTACGAAATGCTTGAATATGAGCGACCATTTGTGTGATTGTGATTTCAGAAATATTCAGATTTGTTTAGTTTTGTTAATAATTTATGCATTTCTGTTGTTGTTTTTAAATAGTTTTGATAGTTTTTGTTGTCTGTTGTTGTTTTTGTCGTTGTTTTCTGTTAAAATATGCAAAAAAAAAATCAAAAATCACTGAAACTACTGTGAATATTGAATTCGATAACAGAACGTGAATTTAAAACAAGTTGTTGTTGGTTGTTGGTGGCTGTTGGCTGCTGTTATTTTCCAATACTTTGCATATTTAATTTTTGTAAATATTTATTGTTTAGTGGTTGGAAATAAATAAAAAAAATTAAAAAATTTAAAAATAAGTGCTAAATATTGTTATGGAAATTAAGATCGTTTTTTTCGTTTCAAATGCTCATGTGAAAACTAATGGAAAAATACTGGAAAAATATGACTAAATAATCAATTCAATTCAAAATTTGTTAAAATGGAATAATTGTAGCATAATTTACCATTGAATACAAATTAATCAAATCAAAAAAAAATCAAAACGAAGAATATTTGTTAAGAATATTAAAATAATTTCATATGAAAAATCAAACAAATAAGCGCCACTTTATTATACCCGTTCACAGCCATAGTAGGCGGCATTAATTCTGTGCACATTTTTGGCGTATTGCCAAAATATTAATCATTTAACCAAATATCTTACACTGTCCAACACTGTCACTTTTCCATCTCTTTGAGAATTTATTTTTGAAACACTTGCTAACACTCTCATTTCCATTACCATTTATATTTTGAGTGTTATTGCTTACCAAAATTCTGTTATTTCTTGGTTAGAGCACATATATTATCATACATAATCATTTGCAAGCAGAAAACCAACCAAAGACGAGTATAATCGTCATTGGCAATAGAAAGGCATAAGAACTCGGTATCTTATTTCGTATTTGCGTATGTTTTTTTTTGTAGAAAAATAAATAATAAATCACCCAGATGGATAAAATAAAGAAAATGAAATAAAACCAGACAAAATTGCGAAAATTGGCAACCATTTGTTAGGGTTTCCCGCACTACCAAGACGAGTATAATCGTCCTTTCTTTAAATTAGGAATTTATTTTGCCAATCGACAATAGTGAATTTCTAAGTGTTGCCAATTTTCTGTCAAAGACGGGTATACTCGTCCAATGGGATACACTGTCAAAAATGAATATTCTTGTCCTTGGCAGCGAATTTTATAGGATTATCGAGTTGCCATATGTTTATTACATTCAACTGTAACCCAGCAGGTTAAATTGGTTAAACTTTGTGGGATCTTATAAAGATGATTTCTGGGCCAGATGTTAAGCAACATTCAAAAGCAACCGAAAAATGTATAGCAATTGTTGCAACAATCCTTATACAACGAGATATATAGAGGATGTAAAGCTAGTCAAACAATTAATCACACCACTTAAACTTAAGATAAGGGGAATAAAGTTTTCTTCAGATCTAAGCGGGCAATGATGGAGATCGAGTTGAGTTAGTTGTGTGTGACGATGTCGCGTTAGTTGCAGTGAAAATTCAATCAGTTGTGTGTAAAGACACGAACTAAAGTGATAATTCAGTCAGTCTTGTGCGTAGACAAGTTGCATGTGAAGAAAACAGTTGTTACTGTTGTTTATGAGTAAAGAAGTATAACGAACAAGTGTTGTTGCTTACAAAAAGGTTGCCAGCAAAGAAATATAACGAACAAGCACATATTGTGATAGTTATTGTTGTAAACGGGGTATAAGTTCGAACAGTGGCACAAAAGTAGTGCAGACAATAAAGAGTGCAACTGATATTAAACACAAACGAACTCATATTTTTAACATTCCTAAAAGGTAAAAACGTAAACATATTTATTAATGAAATATTATTATTATTAAAAGGGCCTAAGTCCATAGAATGGGAATACCACACAACGACTTCTGCAGAAGCAGTACTCCTGTGGAAATGCGATAAACTTTCGACCATCATCTGTATCATATAACGACAGTTGAGAACCCGAGAAGAAGTATTCATAGAGATCCAGAATTTATTTACTGAACGCATAAGCCAAAGGTGTTTTGGACAAAATCTTAACACCTTTATTAAACTAGCGGGATAATTCAGAAATGCCAGATAGGATTTATAATTTTATGATGTAATATGTACTGTCGGTATTAAAATGGAACTCTATAGGATCCCAATAAGTTAACATTTTTAAGGCAACTGACAATTAAACTTCACCTAACCTTAGCAGTGACTGTAGTTTACTAGGTACATACATACATACATAATTGGCCATTACAACCCTTCAGTCAGGATTACGACCTAGCTTCTCACACCACTTATGTTGTTTGCGTTAATTTTATACATGAGTGGCGGGACCTAGAGTTTAAAGTCGACTCCGAACGACAGATTTTTGAGAAGCTTTTCATGGCAAATTTTCTTCTCAAAGTCTTTGCCAGAAATCTGCTGAGAGGAAGTCGCCGAAGAAATATTTTTCGTTTTGATGTCTGATCTGGGATTCGAACCCGGGCCTTTTGTCTAATAAGCCAACACACTACCCACTAGATAACGGCGAATTCAAGGTATGGTTTATTAGACCGTAAGGCTACAATTCCAAACCTAGTGTTTCTCTGTGCAGTCTAGTGGCAAAACTTTGGGAATAAATAGAAAATTTGCCATTAAAAAAATTTCCTTAAAAAAATCTGCCGTTCGGAATCGATTTTAAACTGTTGGTCCCAATCGCTATATGTATTAAAATTAACACGCACACAAACAAGTGGTAAGCAAACTAGTTTGTAATACCAAATTACACAGTGTGCGGACAGTGATAATACACCGCAGTATGTAACACATAGGTACCTACGCTTTTCAGTTTAGTTGTGTAGAACTCAAAAATATCTTTTTTTTTATATTCTTCGAACCCTCCAAACTTGTTTATTTGACTAAAATGGTTTTTTTTTATAAATAAGCACCAATATGATTAGTTTAAATTTACTGACTACCATTTGCTGGAAAGGGGAGAGCATGAACATTAAAAAACGGTCACATGAGCATTTGAAACGTAAAAATTATCTTAATTTCCATAACAATATTTAGCACTTATTTTTTTTAATTTTTTTTATTTATTTCCAACCACTAAACAATAAATATTTACAAAAATTAAATATGCAAAGTATTGGAAAATAACAGCAGCCAATAGCCACCAACAACCAACAACAACTTGTTTTAAATTCACGTTCTGTTATCGAATTCAATATTCACAGTAGTTTCAGTGATTTTTTTTTTGCATATTTTAACAGAAAACAACGACAAAAACAACAACAGACAACAAAAACTATCAAAACTATTTAAAAACAACAACAGAAATGCATAAATTATTAACAAAACTAAACAAATCTGAATATTTCTGAAATCACAATCACACAAATGGTCGCTCATATTCAAGCATTTCGTACAAGTGAATGGAACTTATCTGTCTCTCTGCCTATCTGTCCCTCTGTCTATATATCGGACCACATGTGTTAAATAAATTTATTTTGAATAAATTTTATTGGATTTGCTGCTGCTTCTTCTCCTCTTTTTTTCGCCATGTGATAGATAACCGTTGTTGCTGCTGTTGACGGTGTATGAAATAAATTTTTTTAGATCGTTATGCCCAATTGGCTTAACAGGTTGACTTTTTCACTGACTAACTGACTGGCCAGCTCCCAAACTCCAAAAATGCAAATCACTGCACTGAGCGCCATAAGTCAGCCTACACCCATTATTTTTTTGTATTTTTGGAAATTTATTCGACTATTTAGAATTTACTTTTCTTGCTATCCTAAAAAAATGAATTATTTCAGTGGTGTTTACTTACTTTTGGCGCTAAGTTTATATTTGTTGTTAAGAGGGCATTTTACTTGATTTTCTATTTATTTATGAAAGAAAGTTTATTTATTGCAAATAATATTTCATTAATAATTTTTATAATCTTACAAGAAGAAACACCCGAGTTCATTCTATTCATTTTAACAAAAAATTTTTTGTTTGTAAATGAGTCCTAGGAAGTTATAAATTATCGGTGACGGCTTCTTAGCAAAAGTAGCATTTTGTCTACAATTAATTTACAAGACCGGCAAAGAAGTGTAATCACACTCAAGCAAACAAAATTTACTTTAAACCTGAAGGTTCAATTAGTCGTGACTTTACCATAACGCTGTAGTCGTAACATAATCCATAATCGTAAATTTACTATTAGCAGCAATCAGTGCTGCCATGGCCATAAACAGCTGTTTACGTTAATTGCAAATATGAATTTTTCAAAAGTACAAAAGTAAACAAAAAAAAAATGTGTCTACATGTAAGCAAATTCAGCATACAGCTGTTTATGGTTATGGCAAAAAACCAAAATTCAATTGATGCAAATGGTTATCGTTATGACTATGGCATTATGGTAAGTCACCTATAATCGAAAACAGTGCTGTCTATAAAGTTGGTTAAAACAGCTGATTTATATGGTTATGGTTAAGTCGCGACTAATTGAACCTTAAGGCTAAGAGCTGTACTTCTGTGGAAGGAAGAGAAAGAGTAGGAGAGAGACGTTACACCACCTTCTCTATAATATTCTTAAAGTCTTTTCTCTCGTGAAGTGATTGGCAGTCCGTTTGAACAAATCGGACAAAAACTACGGTAGTTATTATTTAAAGAGTCTAACAGTCGAGTTATAATTTTGAAATCTACTGAACAAAACTCACAACCTAAACTGTGGCATTAGCCAGTTGTATTTAATTTTTTTTTTTATTTTGCCGCATGAATATGAACGATTTTCTGGACTTTTTCGCAACCATATCTAAAATATGGATCCATAACAATACACCAGAGAAAAAAAAACAAGTAAATTTAGCATGAAAACCTTAGGCAAATGATAAAAAACTTCAGAATTTTGGCAGCAAAAAAAATATTTTCATTTTTAAAATATTTTCCACAATATCTTGTATAAAATTGTTGTTTTCTGTTTTACTATAAAACGGTTTTTAATTTTATAATATTTTTAGAAAACCTAATCTCTTCAAACCCGCGAATATTACTAAAATACTGAAAACTATTTAAAATACTTGGGGATTCCCATTTAATGCATGCGCCACCCTTTTCAAAACGGTAGTTTTTCTTTCTTTCAGTATGTTGATCTCTTTAAAACGCATTATTAAGCTATTTATAGGCAGTGTTAAGTGTCTTTAACAACATACTTCGTTAGCAGCAGGAAGGAATTGTAATTGAAACGAATGAATACAACAAATACACCACTGACTCCTCCTTCCTTTGCTCTGTTGATAATACTCACTGAATATGTTTAAAAAAACTAACACAGAAAATCATAAACTAGTCACTCTCTGTTGTGTTCAAAAAGCAAAAAATATTGTTTGATATTGGAATGCTGTATGCATGTTTGAATGTATTGTGTTAAGGATACGATGACAACAAAGAGAGCAGCAGCCAGCCAGCAGCAGCAGTAATAATAAAAACAACAACAACAGAACAAAAACTATAAATAAATAGAAAACAGAAAGAAAAATAAAATTAAAAACAATCAAATGATTTGTGTATCACACGTGTTAAAGAGATAAAACAAGAAAAACAAAAAATAAAACACAATACAATAAGCAAACAGCAAAAACAACAACATTAAACAATGCAAAGTATGTAGTAGTAACAGAAAATGGTAACAACAAAACAAAACATAGCATTACAATGCTTAGCTCACAGCTCAGCTTATGATATTTACATGATAAACACAAATACAGTAAATAAGTAAGTGAGTAAGTGGTGTGGTGTGGTGTGGTGGGGTATACTCTCAAGTAAATATTACAAATCTTTGTTGTTTTTTCCCCTCTACTACAATTAGAATATATTTCTTATCTAGGGTTGCCATTGTTTTATTATACTACAAAATGTTATAAATATTGGTAACCATGCATGTTTTATTTGTTGTTGCTTTGTTGGGATTTTGTAATTTGCCTAGAAAAAACAATAAGCAAAGCAGAGAACATCTGTTTGAAAGAGCCAACATAGAACGAATAAATAAATAAAAACAATAGCAGGTGTTTTCTTCTTTCTTGTATGCAGCACGCACACAACAATCAATACAATAACAATACAAAAGCAGCAGTAGTAATCGATAATGTGGTTATCATCATCGCCATATACACACAAACACATACAAATGCTTTATAATAGTGGTGAATAAGAAGCCAGTACTGTGTACTAATGATAACACAATAGAAAAACAATTTTTTTAATAGAAAAACTATTTCAATTCATAAGAAATTCAATTAAAAATCAAAGTAAAACGAAACTATAAATAAAAAATAATCACAATAAAAACAACAAAACAAAATAAAGATTATAAGATTTTTTTCTGTTTTTTTTTTCTCTCTTTTAAATAAACACTTCGTTTATACGGGGAAATACTTAAGAATTTCAGTAATTTAATGTTTATCAAGTAAATATTTATCGATAAACGATAATGAAAATGAAAGTGAACGTAAATATGTAAGAGAGTTAAGGGGAATAGTCAATAAATTATGAAATATTATATTTATTACATACAATTTAAATAAACAATTTGTAATTTACGCATTCATTCACAATTTTTATTACGTTTTCATTGATAAATGTCCGATTCATTCATTCATTCATTTTGAGGAAGTTATTCAAAGAATGAAGAGGAAGAGAACGAGAAAGACAGTCAGTAGATAATCAATTTATAAACAAATATTTACGTAATGAGAAGACAGTGTTATCAGGTAAACTGAATTCCTGAAGGCCAAAGTATTAATTAATTACTTGCGTTTGATTTAAGGGATATTCACTTAAAACGAACAGTTGTGAAGTATTACTTGAACTGAAATTGTAGGCGGTATAGTCTAGTATAGTCTAGAGGTTGCCGTGGTCTAGTAGGTAGTGTGCTGGCTTATTAGACGTAAAGCCAGGGTTCGAGTCCCAGGCCAGACATCAAAATAAAGTACAAAAAGTATTTTTTCGGCGATTTCTTCTCAGCAGATTTCTGGCAAAAACTCTGAGAGTAAATAAAATTGCCAAGAAAAGTTTCTCAAAAAAAAAAATCTGTCATTCGGAGTAGACTTTAAACTGTAGGTCCCGCCACTCATGTATAAAATGAACACTCACAACATAAGTGGTGTGAAAAACTAGATCAATAATCCAGACTGAAAGATTGTAATGACCAAATATATATGTACGTATGTACAGCCATGGACAATAAATTAGGACAGGCTCATACGATGACGTCTTAACCACGGAAAACTCTTTGGACGCTCTTGCCGAAAGAAGTCACTTCTATAGTCAA